>JAHMRZ010000008.1:1200000-1800000 GCA_021020635.1 Fusarium sp. PT | reverse complement strand
ATTGGCTCAATTCTCGATTTGGGAATTTGATACTATAATATGGGTCAAGCAAGTGTGAGCAGTAGCGGTATTTGGGCTTTTGTTGATAATTGGGTTGATTTTCGAACCGTCATGACAAGTTTGTTCATCATGTTGGCGGGGTTGAGGGGTTGAGGGGTCGTCCGACTGCGGGTGCTATAGGGTAACTTCAGCAGGAATGATGATGGCAAGAGTGTCGTCAAGTGAGATGACTAATGCAGATCGAATTCCATAATTGAACATTTGGATCGATGTATGATTTTTATAGTCTTACCTATTTGTCATTATATGATCACTTAACTGCTTTACTCTAGTACTTTATGTTTAGTTGTGGTGGATATTAGGTTTGCAGTATTGTGGTCGTGTAATTGCATTCATCATCACTTTAAGTATCCAGCGACGGGTTAAAGATTGGTTACTTTACCTGGCTGCCTTGAGAAAGGAACAGAGGAAATACATGGTGCAACTAGGATGATGGTGCTGATTAATACTGTGTATTGTAAGATCAAAATACAAAGCAAAGTTAGCCATACCCACTTACGTCATGCCCCTGACTGAAATGCGACGCGCTGAAATTCAGCGACAACAACCACTCACTCATTCAAAATAAATTAATCATTTTATTTATATTTTTATTTCTCAAACAAACGAGAAAAGAATATAATACAAAGATCTTTCCTGTAATGCTCCAATTGTCTATTTGAAGCACCTGACAACAACCACTACTAAAGCAATCATGCCCCCCGTCATCTCGGGACGCGTCAGTAAACCAGGCGTGAAAGCAGCCGCATCACAGGCCAAGGCCAAATCCAAACCCAAGCCTAGAACCAAGGAGGGGCATGCAGAGCGAAGAAAGGCGAAGGCAGCTGAAGATCGACGCGAGTGGGAGAATCAATACCTCCAAGGAAAACCTGCGGAATACTTTGCTGGGTATGACCGTGAAATCGTGTCCAGCAGCCTACCTGTCATTCGCGTCATCTCGCCTTTCGAGGGAGGGGGGAGAATCCGGACCACAGCGGAGAAGGATGAACCTGGGTGGGACTTCTTTCGTTTCTCAAGAGGCGTTCAGTCAGATCCGGATTATCACGTATTCGTTGTTCCTCATCAACATATTGGTGAGTTGTCCCCACGTCTTGCAACTGGTCGTTTCCATTCTAAACTCACCAAACGAGTAGAACGAATCATGGTCATACCCGAGGGAATGTCAAAAATAGTAAAGTATACTGTTGTGGTTGTCCCGACTGCTGCAACTGGCTCCTCCGCAGTGACCAAGAAGTATCCCAAAATCATCAGATTTGAGATACTTGACGCGGCCATTCGAGCGACGGAACTACCAAAGGACTCGAAGGGGTGTCCCACATTCAAAGATCATGTCCAAAATCCAGAGGAGCAGCATGTTATCTTCAAGGCCCACATGCACGATCAGAGTCAGCCGATGATGTTTAAATGCCTAGCCAACCTCGATAAAGTGGAAAATAGCTACGTAGAAAGGAGCGAAGGTGAGTGAAATGCGTATCCAATATCGCAAAACTTTCGTGGTAAGCTCACCGTATAAACCAGGCTCGTTGTACTTCCTACCCAAGGGTATCCTGTGGTTAGGGGAGAGTACACTCTACTTCCCTGTTTCCGCCATCAACATGGCTATGCTCCTTTTCTCAAAAGAACCGACACGTGGTGTCGAAGAGTTCAGATGCCAGACAGTGGCAATGGGCTTCATGATAAAAGCAAAGGAGCCCTATTACGAGGGAGAAGAACCTCCAAGGCCGCCGTTCTTATACTTCAAGGACATTCAGAACTATCCTGTGATGAGGCAATGTATCGAGAGATATTGCGAGATGCACAACATGAGTCTAAGACTGACAGAACAGTTGTTTTACAATTACGAGTACAATAGCCCCATGACAGGCTGGTCCGATTTTGAGGAGGATAAGTAACGTCGTGGTGTACATACTTTGAGTTGAGAGTCAGGATATATACCGAATTGAGATTGTTGTCAAGCACATACGACCAAAGGTAGTGGAAAATACGGGATCCCGTCCGCTCTCCCATAGTCAAGCCACTAACCGGCGGATTAGTAGTTGGGTCGGTGACGACCAGCGAATCCCCGCTGTTGTATGTTCTTTTTTGGTGTTTTGTGCCGATTTTTGCTAGTTCGTTTGATGAGGTCTGGGGATATTTGCGGGCCATGTTTGGACCCGCATGGAGCGATAGCGACAGCATCAAAAAGGCTGATAACGGAAGTGTTAACTTGAGGTTGACTGAAAAATTAAGTTGTCTACAGGCGAGAGAGTAAACTGGACTACTTATTGAATAAACTATTCCTTGGTTTTAAACGGCCGTGTCGGGGATTACGACTCCGCAACAACCTGTGAGATGGAGCGAATGCTGAATATACTCACTGTGAATTGGGCCTCGCACATTCAGGTGGAGCATACTTGAATATCGTCCATTCACATACAGTTATCTGATAATCCGAATGCAACTCGAAAGAAAACTCACCTAACCCATGAGATATGCTGCAGCACTAGGTAGCTGAAGTGGCCCCGAAGCTGCCCACTGTTGATACTCAATTGCGACTCCAGAAACAAAGTTTAGTGACCATCCATTACTACAGATAGAGTATAACATGAAGTATGAACAACAATCTTTCGGTTTCTCATCTTTGTTTCGAGTAATGATCATGGCGAAGATGATCTCTTCACAAAACAAGCGGCGGTAGGAAAAAGACATCATCGCCTTGGCGGAGTGTATTTTTGGTGGAGAAAAGGTCGTGCGTTACCTCGAACGACTGATACACCCTCAAGTATATTTACTGTCGTATCGACGGAGATTCTGATCCGGTGAGTCATGGCATGTCCGTGCCGTAGCTGAAGCATCGCGATGTTGAGTTCGAGATGGGCCATATCTCGACATGGGAGTGAGGCCATCGTGAGACCATCGAGATGATCTCACGTTTACAGCTCCAAGACCTTATTGCGTTACATGATGTAAGTTTGGCCTGGTGATCGAAACGCAGTAGGGTGAAGAGGGAGAAGGGGTGCAATGAGAGAGAAAAAGGGGAAGGTATTTCTTCTTCTGCGGCTGCGGAAGAGAAACGAAGCTATCGTCAGAATCTGATTGTCCCGTGGCACACACACCGACATGGCCGGTGCTGGGCATCAAAATTGTTAGGTTTGCCGTTTAATAGAGAAACGGTGCCTTGCAGGAATGAGAACCGAGTGTTAAAGCCGGAGACGGAGCCAGGGTCCCCCAGAATATACCCAAAGAGGAAATGTCGGCACAAGACCTGCAGATTGTATGGGCCAGTCATGACGTCAATTGTAAGAGATTGAGAAGAAAAAAATCAATTAAGAAATTCAGAGGCGGTACAGCCTTGTAGCTTTAGCGGCGGTAGTGAGTACCTTGGTCTATTGAGGGATGAGTTTGTGGGGATAGAGCTGGGTCAGAATGGAAGGAGGTTTAGACAGAGTAACTTAAGAGTGTTGGACAAGACACTGGAGACTTGAGCTTATATGGAATAAAACCTCCGATTATAATACGAATAAAGGTCTGATCAAAAGTGGAAAAGAAGGAGATGAGCATAAATTCAGCTATTGATACGATGCTACGTGGAATGTCACGGCGTTAGTTGATTGATGCCTGTGATTGTAGGTGTAAGTGCAATAGCGAGTATAGGTGAAAGTGGTCGCTGAAGAATCATCACCCCGTAGCCGCCAATAGCCAGAGGAAGCATTCTCATGCACATGCACATGCACATGCACAGAAGCTTCCAAATCCGACTCTAAATCTCGATATAAAGCAGCCTGATTCGTATACCTGTGTCATGTCACCTTTATCCAGTGGGGCGGAACTAGGATATCTGACTAGATGATCTGCATACAGGGTTGAATTTCTATGCTTCCTCGGACCGCCAAGTTGCACATAATCAGCCTCCCCAGGCTATGGTACTGTGATAAAGTCTATTTGACCGCAAGTATGATATCCGGATTGTAATTCTGCATATCTCATAAACTTGTCCCATATCCTAAAGTACGAAACTCGCAGAGTTAGCCTCTATTCTCTAAGTCGATATATACTATTTATGGGTCCGGGGAGATAAAAAGCTTGGGAGGCGAGCACCGGGGCCTGAATATAACTAGGGTCCACGGGGGGTAAAGAGCCGACGAATTAAGCAGCCCGTGTAGGCCGTAGTTGACGGAGCTTACCTCCGGCGAGTCTGGGGAAAGATGGCTCCTCTATGCTCTATGCTCTATTTCTGTGCTCTGTGCTCACGGCAGGGTACTCTAGATATCTTCAGCCTGGAGAACTTGACGTCAACTTCACTTAACCAAGGCCGCCTCGGTGGAGATTCTCCTCCTTACAGCTAAACAATCGGCGAAACAGATTATTTCATCATGATGCTGAGATGAAGTGGCCATGAACGAGAACATATAAATATCTTATGGGCACTCGCTCCCTATCCTCAACTATTCCAGCATATATATCCTTCATCCAACACTATCCCTCCCCTCTCATCACCTTCCACCCCCTCCAGAATGGCCGCCAAAACGGAAAGGGCCCTCTCCTACATGACCTTTAAGCCTGATATTGGCACCGACAGACATAAGGCTCCTTACCTCAACAAAGATGGTTATGTCGATTTCTCACCCGATGATCTCGAGTACCCTCGAAACTGGTCCATGACTCGGAAATGGGCTGTTACTTTCCTCGCCGTTCTACTGGCTATGAACGGAAACTTTGCTTCGAGCATCTTCTCTGGCAGCATCGACTCTGTCGTTGAAGAATTTGGCGTCTCGCAGGTTGCTGCAAGCTTGACAACCACCATGTTCCTCCTCGGCTTCTGCGCAGGACCTTTCGTCTTTGCGCCTCTATCCGAGTTCTACGGTCGTCGGTGGATCTTCTACATCACTTTTATCGCATACATGGCCTTCAACTTTCTATGTGCTTTCCCCACAAACTTCGGGTCGCTTCTCGTTGGAAGATTCCTGGCCGGCGTCTTTATTTCTGCTCCCCTGAGCACCACTCCTGGTGTCCTGGTCGATCTTTGGGACCCAATCGAGCGAGGAAATGCCACTGGAATCTTCAGCCTGGCTTCTTGGGTCGGCCCTTCACTCGGACCTGTTGTCTCTGGCTTTGTCCAGCTGAAGAAGGACTGGCGATGGGGCATGTACTCTGTCCTCTGGCTCGGAGGCCTGACCGTGCTCGTCATGTTCATGATCCCCGAAACGCATGCGCCGACTATCCTCGCCCAAAAGTCCAAACGGGCTCGACAATCTGGAATTTCTGGGTACGAGAAAGTTATTATGGAGGGAGAAGAAGACACGCCCAGCCTGGCCCACGTCTACAAGCTGGCGCTTACACGGCCTTGGATTCTGATGTTCGACCTCATTTCTCTTCTCTGCTCCATCTACACCTGCATTGTATTCACTCTCCAGTTCATGCTCTTCAGCATCTATCCTATTGTCTTCCGGGACATGAGAGGCTGGAACGCAGGAGTTTCACAGCTACCTCTGCTCGGCCAGGTCGTCGGAGCTGTTCTTGGAGCTATTGTCATCTTTGTTGACAGTGAGCGACGGCGAAGCAAGGAGGCTTCTGGAAAGACTCTCTTGCCTGAGGATCGACTTCTCATGGCCATGTTTGGAGGTGTTGCGTTCCCTATCACCATGTTCTGGCTTGCATGGTCAGCCGAGTATAAGTAAGTTCTTTCATCCTCCGTTTCTCAATAAGCAAATGTAACTAACACCAAACAGTGCCGTTCCCTGGATTGTTCCGACACTTGCAGGAACCTTCCTCTCCGCCGCTTTGATGCTGGTATACGTCGCTATTATCAACTACCTGACCGACACTTACGCCCAGTACGCAGCCTCTGTCATCGCAGCAAACACTGTTGCACGCTCAGCAGGTAGCGCCGCCGCTCCCCTATTCACGACCCAGATGTTCACCGCTCTCGGGGTCGGCGGCGGAGGCTCTCTCATCGGCGGAGTCGCAACTATGCTCGCCATCATCCCCTTTGTATTTTTCTGGTACGGCGCTCGCATCCGAAGAAAGAGCAAGTACGCTCTCGTCGAACCTGATAAGATGGATAAGATGGACGAGGAGGCGGATCCTACTGATTACGGTGTTCAGGGCGGCGAGACTCAGCACACGGGCGATATGGATGAGCCTGAAGCTACCAAGCGCTCTGACGACGCATGACTTACGAGCAAAGTTACAATATCTACACGGCTATGCCCTGTAAGGTATGATTGATCTCAACTGGAGAATGGTACGGCATCTTTTCAATGGAGTTTGGGGTTTGCAAAGGCAGCATGTATTGATTCGGTTTATGTAACACCACAACGCCTTGTACGAGATTTGGATTCTAGGGTGGCATTGGTACGGAATTGGTGTTATAGATGGGGTTTTATAGCAGATTCTAGCGTGTTATCCCCAGTGTCAGTTCGTGTTTTTAGATCCCGCGACTGATGTTCAAATGGTTCCACTTAATAGAGGAGAATATACGGATAATTATTAACGTCTTGTCAATAACAGAAGCATTTGGAAATAATGTGGTAGATCTGATATCACTGGCCAACTGCCGAATTAGAGTAGCCAATAAGGCTGAATGGCAGTAGAGCACTCCGTACCTTGTGATTTGACGGGTCAACCTTACCCAAGTACACCATTTGATCGTAATATGCACGTCATCATGCGTAGGCATATTCCCGGACCCTGATCAGCAGTAACATTCGAGGATCGAATCACCAAAACAGACGAACCTGGTGATAAGATGTTGAAGAAAAAGATGATACACAGTTCTAGGTAGCTACTGCATATTTGGGTCAAACGGTGTGGCTGAGGCTGTCAAAACGTGGCGGAGCTGGTCATGAACTCTCATCAGCTGTTGCCTTCGAAACATTGCGTCACATGTCGCAAGTCAAACTCAAAAGTCAAAAGATGTGAAAGGAAAGAGGCGATTGGATGGATTTAACTTTTTCTTTTCTTCCTCTTCCTCTTCCCGCCCGGCTTGTCTTGTCTTGTCTTGTGGCATGTGCTTGGCCGTTCCTTTTAATTAGTACCCGAGTTTCACAAGGTGACAGGTGTTTCTAGAAGAGAACAACTCAGCAAACGTGGCAAACATCCAGTTCAAGGCCAAGTACCGCATCGAGTCGCCAATGCAGATATCCATGAACCCCTCCTTGTGTGAGGTAGGACAAGCCTTGGATGTCCCGTCGAGGAACAACTCCTGAGCCTCACTCCAACAACATCGAGACGATCTATACTGTTCGAAGCGAGATCTGGGGAGAGAGATCAAGCTGGGGGACTAATTTCCAAGGTTGACTTGACGGTGAAGAGCCTCACTTTGAACAAAGCCCACCGGGTCTTTCTTAGTAAACAGGGTAGACCTGGATCCGATGACACGGAGCCTCCGATACGAGTCAAATCCTCTGTTATTAGCTACCGCAAGAGAGCGGAGAAGCAATCGCTCCATGATTCTAACTTGTTTCTCAACGTCACGTTTCAACCGCTTCTATCGTGTTCTCGGTATCGCCGGGCGTTAAGAGCCTTTTTCGTTTTTCTTTGCAGTGGAAACAAATAACCTGTGGCGCAAGCGAACCTAAAGAAACAAAAACTGGGCTGTGCCGGTGCTGAAAGAATGCCCAGCTGGCTGATAGATGCCGTGCCCCAGCGCCCAGCGCACCCCAAGAGCTTCTAGTGGGCCCTACAAGGCCGCAACCCCTGTCGAATAGCGTCAGCGCTGTGCGTCCAACTTAACGAGAACCCCTCTTGATTACGTCGTTGCTTTCGCCCCGCTTGTACAGGGACGTGTACTAAGTAAGAGACTGACCTTTTGAGTGCTGTGACGATATTCTTTACTATGATGATTGGGCTGTATCGTTAACAAAGCATAACATGGAACCCAACCATCTCAAGAGAAAAAGCGAGAGCACACCTAGAGGCCTAACCGGAATAGTGTCCATTTCTGTTTAGGGTTCCAGGAAAGCCAGTGTCTCCATTGCTGCCTTCCGTATCCCATTGATGCCCATCCATCCACCTTTCCACCTTCCACCCATTTACCAATTAAGGTAAAGCAGGTTCGGTCGTCCACTAACACTCTGCACCTGCCGGCTCAACCCACTTTCTTGACTCTGCCTTCTGGCTCCCGCTCCATCCATCCTGTCTGTCCTAGGTTCCTTCCCCCCTTGTAACCGTACCAAAGGACCCTGTTTTGCTTGGGGGGTTCTTGCGTCTTGTCTTGTGTGGCTGGGTTTCTCTTGCTTCTTTTCTTAATCTGTTCCTCCCGCCACATCCTGTTTCCTTTTCCTCCTTGCATCGTCAGAATCATTCAGATCTGAATTAAATACAACAACAAACAAACATCACTTATCCTCAAGTTACAAAACCTATACTATACAGCAAACATCACCCATTACGTCATCATCAGAACATAGCGATAATAAAGAAACGACACACACCATGTCAAACTACGACCCGTACGACCGGGACTACTCTCGTCGCTATGTGCGAGAGGAACGTCGAGAGGAGCCTCGTTATCTCGACCCTCGAGACTCATTCACTTCAAAGACCCACCGCGAGATTGTTCCCCGCGGCCGCGAGGACAGCGATCTATCAATAGAGGAGGTTCGACGGGATTTTCCTCCTCCTGGCACCCGCGATATCCGCCGGGCCCGATCTGCTGGACCAAACTACTACGAGGAAGAGTACGAGTATCGCCGTGGCTACGACCCTCGCGACCGCGATCGCGACCACGACCGCCGCTCTCACCGAGGTCACTCCAGCCCCTACTATGAAGATGAAGATCGCAAATCCAAACCCAAGGGTATGTCCAAGAATGAGAAGATCATCGCAGCTGTTGCTGGTGCCGCCCTTTTGGCAGGTGGTAAGGAGCTGTACGATCGCCGTGAGGCCAAAGAGGATCGTTCTGAAGTCCAACGCAACCCTCTTTCTACCGCTGCTCTCGCGGGTGTCGGCGCCTTAGCTGCCTACCAGGGCGCTCAGTTCTACAACAAGCAGCAGGCCAAGAAGGACCAAAAGGCCAACATGATTCTTCAGCGTGGCCGTGACGGCTATTACAGCGATTATTACTCCGACGAGGAAGACAGCCCTCGGGAGAAGAAGGGCCACAAGAACTTCCTTGAGAGCGCCATCGCAGCTACCGGTCTTGGTGCTGCGGTGAAGAGTCTTACCGGCGGCGGGGACGACACAAGAAGCCGCCGGGGAGGTAGCCCCTCCAGCGACCGTTCTCGTTCTCATGCAGGTGGCGGCGGCGGCGGCGGCGGCGCCAACAAGATTCAGAAGGCCGCCATGGCTTCTCTGCTTGCTGGTGCCACAGAGGCATTCCGCGTATCCAAAGAGCCTGGCGGTTGGAAAGGTGAGAAAACAAAGCGCATTCTTACCGCAGCTGCTGGTGCTGCTGCTGTCGACACGGCAACCGATGACAAGGGAGGAAAGTTGGGCCTGGCCGAATCTGTGATTGGTGGTTTAGTTGGTAACCGCTTGATTCGTGGTTCAAGGAACGACATCGAAGAAGACCGTAAGACCGGTCGCAGCCGCTCTCGCTCTCGCGCTCGATCCAAGTCCCAATCAGGTGGTGGTGGCGGAGCAAGCGGTCTTGCTGCCCTCGCGACTGCTGGCTTAGGTGCCCTTGGTGCAAAGAAGGTCCTGGATCAGTCACGATCACGATCCAGGAGCCGCGGCGGAAGAGGTAGAGGCAGAAGCGCTTCTTATAGTCCATCTCCAGACCGACGTCGTCAGCGCAGTCGAAGCCGAAGCGTTGTTGACAAGGCTCGTAACGGCCTGGCCAAACTCGGCATTGGCGCCGGAGCTGGCGCCGCAGCCGCCGATGACTATCATCGACGCGACCAAGACGACTTCAGTGACCGTGGCGGTGGCCGTTCTCGCCGATACTCGGATGACATGTACGATGATCGACGACCTGGTAGCAACCGAGATTATTACGACGACGATCGATCATACCGCAGCAAGCCCAAAGAGCGGCGACGAGGGGGACGCTCTGACTACTCGTCCTCGTCGTCAGATCTAGGGGATTCTGATGAAGACGAAAAGCGAGCAAAGAAAATGAGAGGTAAGCAACTTGTTACCACTGGCTTAGCAGCCGTGGCCACTATCCATGCAGCGCACGAGGTCTATTCTAGTATGGAGCAGAGAAATGCACGACACAAGGCAGTCAAAGAAGGACGACTGAGTGAGACTGAGGCCAAGAAGCTCAAGACCAAAGCAATGATGCAAGACGCCGCATCTGTCGGCATTGCTGCTATGGGTATCAAGGGAGCCATATCAGAGATGAAGGAAGCCAAAGAGCTGACACAAGAGTGCAAACACTTCAACCAAGAGAAGGCCCGTCGCCATGAGAAGCGAATGCAAAGACGCCTGCGCGAGCAATCCATGAGTGACAGCAGGAGAAGAGCTGATAGCTGGGCCCCTTCGTCTCGGCGGGTTGATGGGTACGACTCGGACATCGAGTATGAATACTTTGACCCAAGAGACTATGGGGGTAAACCCAACAGAGGCAACACTTTTCCTGCAGAACCGTACGGGACAGACACTTACAGGAGAAATCCCCAGAACGGTCTACCATCTCCCTACTAAAGATTTGGCTGTCTTGGACAATCTTGGCTCTCACTCACTCACTCACTCATACAACCCTACAACATTTAAAATCATGACTAATGACGAAACGACTTATTGACTCATGATAATCTTGGGTCCTGCTTACGGCAGTGTTATTGGATAAATGACAAGGAAAAACAGGAGAAAAGAAGAAAGACTGAAAAGAGAAGGAAAACTGATGTGGATATGATCTACTGCGCTGTGCTGCATGGTGTGGCTTTTGTTTCGCTGTTGAAATTCCCCTGCATCAGATAGATGAAGCATTTGCTTTCTACCCACAACCACTCCCACCTTCGTTTCACACGTGTATTCAAGACAGAGACTAACGACGATGATTGCTTAGACAATCGCCGATACTGAGCCAGTGGCTCGATCCTTGCATAGCTCATGCGGGACAGGCCGCATGCACAGAAGCCGAATCAAAACCACATCTCGGCAGACCGGCACACGCATGCATACCTGTCCAACGATGGACAAACTGCCTAATCCAGGTGGGTGGGGCGGAGTCTAGAAAAGTCGTTGGAACGGGTAGGCGAACGGGAGTGGTACGCGCTGACCCGACAAGATGGAAAGAGAGGGGCAGAAAGGAAGGAATGGGAGGTAAATCTGGCGATAACAAATCACTGTATGCACGATGATGATGGGTGGGAACGCGGATACCCGGCCTCGGGAAGAACGGCTTCGTGGGAAGACGGGGGCTTGCAGACCAAGACTCGGCGATTGGATAAAACGCGACGAGGAATGAAGAATAGGTAAGACAAGACCATGTGTTTTCTCGATGGGATATGGGAACACGACACGACACGATATGATGGATGGATGAATGGGCTCTTTTTTGTGTTGCTTTCTGTCGTGGATTTTTGTATATGTTTATCTGGATATGAGAATAGGGTTCTTGGTATTGGATTGCCCAGTTCCTTGAACAACTTGACGAATCATGACTTATAATGAACGACCTACTCAGCTTATCTAAAATAAACGTCTCGTATCTCTCATTGTTCAGTGCGCGAATGTTAATTTGATTTTAATTCATCGGGTTGCATCTTCTGTCTCGCCTTCTACGATACAGTTTTCAATCCCTGATCCTGTGCCTGTCGCTCATTGAACGGACCATTTTTCTTGTTTCCAGATCTTGCTTAGGTAGTTTATGCCAAGACGTCATCATACTGTGACGTCACATTCAAATATCCACTTTACTTGCATTGACAACTCAGTCAAATCGCTCTGGTCACGATGTTCAATTATGCAGCCAAAGCAAAGCAAAGCAACGCATGGAAAAAGAAATACAATGTCTCCCGACATTGCCCGTAATAAGATAGTGGTAGGCTTTTGTTGTACACAAGCTGGTATATGGTGCTATTATTCTGCAAGGGGACAGCGCTATGAAACGGGTGTAGGCTTCTCGCCTTGGTATCAGCAGTTGCGTGCTCATGCGCCGAGGCCTCCCCCTGACTGCTGCTTCCAGCTCTGCGCCATAGACAAGAGATTGGACAAGTTGGCTGCTTGCTTGTCGTCGGCAGGGAAGACATAATCGATGTACTCCTCCCACGAGTCGTCGTCGAGCTTTCTCCGTCGCTTCGTCTTGCGTGGCATCTGTTTCTGTACCGCCTCCACATCCTCTGCAGAGCCGTGCGTGCGCTCAAACGACAACCAGGCGTTGAGGAGTGAAACACACTCTTCCTTGAGGTCTCTGTCTCGCATGCTCTTGTGCGCTCTCTTGAACACTTTGCGTGCTCGTGCCTTGGCCTCTTCGCTGACTGGCTGCTCCTCATCGCCCTCTTCCTCCTCTTCGGGGATGTTGATCTCAAAGTGTGCGTAACTGATCCAGACCTTAACATGATCCGTCTTCTCAAGAAGACGCTCGTAAAGATCTCGTGTGCGCTCGTACTCGCCCTCTTCCTCCTCGAAGTCGATGTATGCTTTCCACAACAATTCTGGCATATCGAGGTGTTGTTGTTGGACAGCCAGTTCAAAGATAGCTCGCGTACGCTCAAGATCATCCAGACCGCGCTCGAGCTCCGAAAACTTGATCCATGTCTGGCAGTTGGCTGGGTTGTACTCGATGTGCTTTTCGTACAGAGTACGGCAACGCACAAACTCGAACAGTTTACGCTCCAGGTCGACGTAGCCATTGAAGATCTTGTCCTTTGGACACATACCGATGGCGCGACCAAGAAGTTTCCGCGCCGCAGTAAGCTGGCCCTGACGGATCTCAAAGTGCGCTGCCATGAGCCAGATTTTGGCAAATGTGAACCTCTTGTGTGGGACCAGTCCCAGACATGTGTTATAGATCTGCCGTGTGCGCTCGACATCCTGTCCTTCCGTCTCTTCCCATATGGCGTAGAAGATCCATAGATAGATATACCGCCTCCAGTGGCGCTTCTCCTGTGTTGGCGGAACCTGAGCAACAGCCCTCTCGTATATATCTCGAATCCGATCAGAGTCCTGGGAAGTTTCCTCGAGCTTTGCATAGTCAAACCAGGCATCGTAGTTCTTCGGGTTCTCCTTGATTAATTCTTCGTAGTATACTCTCCTCTTTGACAGAACAACATCTTCAACGCCATCCTTGTCACCAAACTGCTTCTCGAAAGTTGTGTACGCCTTGTGTAGGACCATGGATCTAGATCGCGATAGTCGGTCGAGGGCGTACTTGTATATCGCACGAGCGCGCTCATACTCTTTTAGCTTCGCCTCGAATCGAGCATAGGCAATGAACAGTTTTTCATCGACAAACTCGTCGCCCAGCGCCTCTACTGCCTCGCCGAAAACTTCCCGCACCTGGTCGCTGGTGCCGAATTCCTCCTCGAACTTAGCCCACTTGATCCAATTACGCGGCTCGGGGTGAATCATGGTGAAGGTTCGGAAGATCTCTCGTGCTCGCTCGAATTCGCCGTATCGCTTCTCCAACTTGATGTATGAGCTCCACGCCGCCTCGTCGGGCTGCCATTGCATCCATCGGTCAAAAACTTGTCGCGTACCGGGAATGTTGCCCAGCATCTCCTCCATGTAGACATACTTGTACCAGAGCTTGTCGACTCGTGGCAGGCGTGCAACGGCGCGATCGAGCAGGTTTCGCGCATGGTTGATATTCCTGGATTTCATCTCAGATTCGATGTATCGAATCCACAGCTGAACATTGTTGGGATGAGCATCGAGTGCGCGCTCAAAGATGGATCGGGCGCGTGCAAACTCCTTCTGCTCAAGTTCCCATGACGCATATCGCAGCCAGTTGTTCATGTTAAGTCGATTACGTCGCACATAGTCCTCGAACTCCTTTCTTTTTCTTCCCTGAAACTCATGAAGCTCTTCCAAGTCAGCAAATCGTTGGGTAGGTGCCTGAACCCCAACTTCTTGTCTGTCAACAGCTTCTCGAAGCAGCTGTTCGGCACTGATTTGAACAGGCGCGGCGGCCTTGTTCTTGACCCTCGGGGGTCCTCTTGATGACTCCATCGTGGATTGTTTAACTCTCTCGCGACTCTCTCGGTAGGGTCGAATTGGAAAAGCCGATATCGCCGATGCAAAACAAAGTTGGGTGAGGGAGGAGAAGAAACGTGATGGATCAAGTTAAGAGAGCGACGCGACAAGCAAAGATTAAGGCTCGAAAAATCCAAGTGTGGCTGACCAATGGTATGTTGTTTACCAGCTTCGAGGGCCATTTTTCTTGTGTGGCGCAAATCAGCCTCGCATTCTAGATAACATCTTAGCTAAGGTAAGTTAAATATTTATAGTTAAGGCCTACTCGGCTTCTCTACGACTTCTTTCGCGACAATCAATTTCATTCATCCACATCATCCTCTCATCACAAACCACCATCATGTCGACCGTCGCAGAAGATTTGCTCAACGATTTCGGAGGCTCAGGTGACGAGGGCGAAGAAGAGCTCAACGATGGCCTCATCAAGAACGAACTGACGAGTGGCAACCGCGACGCCATGGAATTGGATGGCGACTTCAACGCCGACGCCGATGTCAAAGACGACGAAGACTCGGATAATGAACGAAACGACAGAGAAGACTCTGAGGCGAGAAAAGTCAAGGTCGAGAAAATGCAGCTCGGAGGAGTCAAAGATGTTCAGAGCGTAGCCAGTCTGATGCGCACTCTGGAACCCATCCTCGAGGTTAGTACTATTCACCCATCCCCCAGCCGCTCCAACGGTCGCGTCTTGATAGACGATTCGTTTACATCAGTTCTTTTGACGGACAGCCCTGACCTATTGCCTCGAACGCTACAGAAAATCGCACATTATCGATCGCAAACCGCGACTCAGAACACAAACATCGGAAACATCGAGGACCATCCCGAATACAATCTCCTGACACAGTCGAACAGTCTCTCCACCCAGATCGACGGCGAGGTCGTATTGGTTCACAAGTTCATTCGCGACCACTACTCGACACGCTTCCCCGAGCTTGAGCGGCTTGTAACGACACCACTCGAGTATGCCAAGGTTGTCGCTATTCTAGGAAACGGACCCTTGGACTCGGAGAGCATCAAAGCTCTACAGACTTCGACCAACAACCCCCTGGGGATAACTCTCAAGTCTGTTCTCGATGGCCCCTCCCTCATGATTGTCACGATCGAGGCCACGACATCAAAGGGGCATGATATGACACCAGAAGAGCTTGAGCGTGTGTACAAAGCATGCGACATGGTCATTAGCCTCAACAAGGCCAAGCAAACTTTGGCCGAATACGTGCAGTCACGCATGAACATCTTCTCGCCCAATTTGACGGCACTCGTTGGTCCAGTCACAGCCGCCCAACTCCTGAATGCGGCCGGTGGACTCACGGGTCTCTCAAAGACGCCTGCTTGCAACATTGCTTCATGGGGCTCAAAGAAGAAGCACTCAGGACTGGCTACGAATATTGGTGTGCGGCAGCAAGGATACCTCTACAATTCAGAAATGATCCGGGGCATTCCCAGCGACTTGAAGAAGCAGGCCATGAGAATCGTTTCCGCCAAGCTTGTCCTAGCCGCCCGAGTCGACCGTATTCACTCGAGTCCAGATGGTTCTACAGGAGAAGAACTTAAATCAGCCTGCCTCGAACGGCTTGAGAAACTAACAGAGCCCCCGCCCAATAAGGGACAACGTGCGCTCCCAGTGCCAGACGACAAGCCGTCTCGCAAGCGAGGTGGACGACGTGCCCGCAAGGCCAAGGAGGCTCTTGCAATGACAGATCTACGTAAAGCCCAAAACCGTATGACATTTGGCAAGGAGGAGAAGGAGGTTGGCTACGGCACTGGCGAGTCGACTGTAGGTATGGGCATGATTGGACAGTCCAACGATGGCCGAATCCGTGGTATTCAGGTTGATCAACGCACCCGCGCAAAACTTGGAGTCAAACACAAGGGCTGGGGTGGAAACAGCTCCGTGGGCGGCGCCGCTTCGTCTATCGGTGGCTTTGGCCAATCTTCCAACATAAACCTGCAGGGACGCGGTCTACGAGCATCTGGCGTTGGTAGCACAGTTGGGTCCGCGACTGGCACAGCGTCGTCACTGGCATTCACGCCCGTGCAGGGCCTGGAGCTGGTTGATCCCAAGATGCAAGCAGAACTCAGCAAGAAGCGCAAGGCCGAAGAGGACCGGTGGTTCAAGGGCGGTTCCTTCACACAGGTTGGAGGATCGTCAAGTGGGAGCGGATTCAAGGTACCAGGTCTTCCGGCAGCCAAACGAGTTGACACAGGGTCGACCAAAATGGGACCTCCCGCATCGAAATGATGAGAATTCCATCATGACCCAGACATAAACCAAAATGGCGTTGTTGGGCGCAGGGATTTGGGACCCAATATTGTGTTCGACTGTTCGTCATGGGAAAGTGCGGAGATCGGCATGGGAAAGCGAACATTTGCATCATCGCGATCATCATGATCATCGCCGATGGTGTATCGTACGGTTCGTACCAGCTTTGTGATTCGAGGAACAGTGTGGTATCACGGCGCTTTATTGTGGCAGCTGCGCCAATCAACAGGATGCAAAGAGATTAAATTGGACAAGAAGGAAAAGAAAAAACTTGTGGAAACTTCACCAAGGCAGGTGTCGGGCGAACATGGCGTTTCATGAAGGGGATCTTGCAATACCAATAGCGGAGAAGAATGCTAATGAGAATGATAATCTGAAAGGAAGGTCCCTGGATGGATGGATTTGTGTGTGTGTGTGTCCATAGCTTGAATATTCAAGCTCATCCCGTGGTATTAGTGCCTAATTCGGAGTGTACTGAGTGATTGTCATGGGGAACTCGTCTCGGAATGTGATCAAACCCAAGACCGCATTGTCCAGGACAAAAACCGGCTTTTGGGAGCTGCTATTGTTTTCTGTACGGTGTGGTACAAAAGCGAACGCCACACGTCGCATGGTGCTGTCTGTACTGGACTGAAAGCAGGGCAATAGCAAGTCCATTGCAGGGTATTGCAGGGTGTTGTAGGGTGTTGTTACGGTTGCCGTAGGGTGTCAAGTCTAAAACCGGGGTCCTCCTCAAAATTCAAGGGAAAATATAATCACCAATCTCGATCGATCGACAGTGATCATCGCATTAACAACCAGCGTGACCTGTCAGGAAAAAAACATGGCCGCAGCATGTTGGTTCTTTTCTCTTTTTTGGAGGATTTCTAAGTCGCATCACGAGAGACCTTCTATCGCTCTAGGCTCGGTTGGTGTTCCTAGGTTCCGAGACGTTACAGACGGCGCCGCCGTCTGTGCGACGTTAGAGTGCTAAGCAAATGCCATATCATCAGCTTGTTTGTTAGTTGACTGCATTACCTCCCCTTGGGTATGGTAATGTAATAATGCAAGGCGAGTGTTCAGCTATCGACGTAGGGTAAATGCTACTTTCGCCAGTCAGCGTACAGTAAACAACCCTGCTGTTGTCTAGACAAGGGTGTCTAAGTCTTCACACCGCTAGAGACAGCTGTTTCAGGGTATCGAGATGTGAAAGAGCTGTTGCGTTATCACTCACGACTTGCTCAGATACATAATCGTGTACTGCCGTCTGATATAATAAGCAATGTTAGAACAGCGTATACACAAGGTCCCTAGGCATGGCAACTATTACCTTGAGATAGGAGATATGCTAGTATGATCTACCAACTCGACACGCATTCACGGTTGTGCAGATACAGCAATGCTCACCTGACGGAGCAAAGACTTTCCATCTAACCACTAATTCAGGCCCATGATAGAGAGATCATGTCTCTATTCACTCGTCTTTGAGAGTGGGGGTCATAGTAGCTCGCGATGCCGCCAAGGTTTCCCCATTGGGGTTCGTCAGGCCAGCAGACCAATACGAAGCTTCAAGGACACCTAGGTTACAGGAGAAGCATGACCGACTGTTGATAGTGGCATGCATGGTTGATAGGAAGCCTTTGGGCTGTGGGAAATGCCATGACGTGGCTGTAGTTCCGTTTGCTTTGCATTTGACCCTGGATAGTTACAGTACTAGTATCTAATAACGTTGATATGTATTGAGCCAAGCTAGCTCTTCATATCATCAGTCAAGCTATATACAGAACGTTAGCATCAAGTTGGAGAGTCACTCACCTCTAGAAGCAAATTGTATGCGCTACAACCGACTGCAAGGGTATCAAAAAGTGTCAACCGTCAAAGCTGATCCAAGTTGATCATACCCTCAAAACGGTGATAACCCGGTACTGTGTCCGTACCGAGCGAGGAGGGCGCACTTGCATGATCCAGAAGAACACCAGAGAACAAAGAACAAAACCGAGAGGCATCGGCAATGCTCCATTTTGTTTTCTGACCAGGATTGCGACGGTTAGCGAGCAACCAAGCCAACCCCCGTCACCGGACTTACTCCCACTGGCTGCTGGTTCGTCGCCTGGCTCCGGGGGACTGGTTCGGCGTACGGCTGGTAGCCGCTTGTACCTGACCATCTATCCCCAAAGAACGATAGGTGCTCTCACCCGACCGCTTCATTGGCCCCTCTGATGCTGAAAGCCCTTAGCATTGAAGTCTAGTGAAGCGACAGAGGGTACGGAGTACAGCATTGCATCATGGCTCAGCGGCGGCGCTGGCAAGGTCCCCTAATTCATTTCTCCACCGGCCACTCATCCTGACTCCTGTCTCATCTGTCTTGAGTCTCGACGACTTGGTCCCTGCCCGCCATGTGTGCTTTGCTAAAGCTCCAGAGAGAATGATCGCCGGGGTCCCTTAGTTTGGGCTGATCCCCTGTTTTTGTTCTCTCCGGGCCCTCTTCTCCGGGACCACGTCTTCACGCCCCCCCTCCCCCTGCTCTTCTCAACTCAAAGTCTCAAAGCCCCAATACCAATGCTCTTGAATTACTTGTCTCAAAGCCCCCCTCGGTCGCTGTGGCGGGACCCTCAGAGCCACGCGGACGGGACCGATGAGGCTGGTCTGCCAGGGCATCCGACCAAGCGTTTACCCACACGGACGGCGCCCAAGAAGCCCAAAAGGGACCGATCCCCCTCCCGACTTGAGATCGCAACTGAGCGTCGTTGACCCGATCCTTTTCGATGAGTCGATCACCCTCAGTGAAAGCCGATGCGCTCCTCGCTTCCGCCAATTCACCATGCCCCGCTGAAGAGAAACATAACCCTGGCTGAGATCTGTTCGGTGACCAAGGAACTTACATGACTTCA
This sequence comes from Fusarium sp. PT, assembly GCA_021020635.1. Taxonomy (NCBI): domain Eukaryota; kingdom Fungi; phylum Ascomycota; class Sordariomycetes; order Hypocreales; family Nectriaceae; genus Fusarium; species Fusarium sp. PT. The sequence continues at coordinate 1,780,740 of JAHMRZ010000008.1, read as the reverse complement.
ACTGTCGGTCATCTGCGACCTGTACTGTACTTCTTCTTCGTCCTGGGTTGGTTTTCCGATCGACCAGAAGCCCGCCCATCCGCACGCGCCCAGCCTTTTGGAAACCCTTCGATTATCCGTTGTCAGGCTAAAGGTTGCCTTCACGGTGGTCAGATTTCGAAACTATGTCGTGGCCGTGCAGTAGGAGAACCAAGAACATTCTCCCCGTCTTCGTATTGAGATAGTACATTCAGGGCAAGACCAATACCAGCACCTTAATGCCCAGCGCATCTGGCGGCCACCTGTAGTTAAGCAAGATTCCTCGGACTGCTCCGGCCGTCTGCGTCATCACAATTACACGGTAGATGGAAGATATATGCATACAGGGGCCTGTCACTTTGGAAGGGCCCTCGGGGGGACAGAAAACCTGTCTGGTCCCCCATACAAACTCAACGTCAACACCGGACAAGCTTTTTGTCCCCCCCTAGAAGGGATAGCTAATTATCCTTGACAAGCTCATAGAGCCCTGTCAAATCTGGAGTACTTCGTCGTATCGGGGATGTTGTTTCTGGCTTCGGCAAGAAGTACCAAATCAAGTCGAACACTGAAACGAGCCAAGATCTCAATCTGATCGGGCGCATCAATGCCTGCCTGTAGAGTGTAGATGTCTTCGCAGTCCAGAGCCTCCAGGTTCCATTAATTCTCAAATGAAACACGATGGTGTTACTTACAGCCTCAGCATAAAGAGCAGATCCAAGTCGAGCTGTGGCTTTGGTGGCGTCACTAGGCGAACAAACCTTCACCCCAAAATATCTGGCGGTAAAAAATACTGAAAACTCCAGCCTCAAGTCGTGACTTGACCAAGAAATTGCAGATTTTGGTTGGCAATCCGGAGCAAAACGACCGGAGGACAGACCAAGATCGCCTTCCAGATCGAGGCTATTGATGAACTTGGGGTAAACATCGTGCTTTATTACAAGAAAACCTGGCAGATGCAACTGCAAGGTGAAAGTCAATCTTGCGATGAGAGAGGGGTGCAAGGAAGCAAGGCCAGGCGTGCAGCTCAATCAGTCAAAACGAGCCATTCAGCTTCAGCGGATGATAGAGGAAACCTCCTCATCCATCAGGTTATAAACCACTGTAGTTCGGTGTGATTGGGCGAAAATGCCAATAGAGCGTTCAACATCCACTCACTGATGGAGAAAGTCACCACCTGAGCTGAGAGGAACTTAAGTCTTCAACAGGGTTCGACAACTGCATTGCGACACCCTTCGGGATCGGGGATTGGCTCCGCAACAACAAAACAAACAGATTTGCTAGCACTGGATGGAGCCCTGTAGAAATAGAAACAATAGATAGAGTTTCGTCGCTGACGGACGGAGGGTGGCCGGAATATGTTGATTGGCTAAAAGTTAACTTGAAAGAAAAACGGTTGATAAAGAGGTCTGAAAGCACGCCATTCTGATACCCTTCTAAAGTATCAGAGTTTGTTAGTGATTCCGGAGTGTTGTATCTGTTCAGTCTTGATGCGTTGATAATTGGACCTCTGCAACGGGATACGGGTTCGGGTTCGTGGGAAGATTTCTCTCGACTGCTGCAACTGATCACGGTCGAGTACGCCGACTTCATTCAGAAGTGGCCGTGCTGCGGCTGGTGCGGGCAGTACGTAGCGCGAATGCTGGTATAGAACCCGTACCCACACGACAAGCACCTCTCGACTCCCTTGATCGCCATTTTCTCGATCATCCCCGATTATTGGTTGAAGGAGTTTTCTGCCCCCCGGTCGCAATGGGGACCCTTGGGGACGACCCTGGGAGCATTAGCGTCTAGGGGATTGTAGTCCGTCCCCCGCCGCCTCCACTTCCCTGCTTGCGAACTTGACAAGAAAGTTTGTTAACGCCGGCTAAGCAGAGGCAGGTTAAGGGTGAAAACAAAGCGCGAGGATGAAATTGGTAGGGGATCAACGAACTTTGATGTAATAAATTCTCCTGCTTCTCCTCAACCACGAGGGCGGCAGCGCATCTAGGGGAATCTGCGCGCGTGGTTGACCCACTAACACTCCGCTCCGTACGGTGCCCGCAACCAGCAACGGGCTTTGGGGTGAGACGAGGACGGGCTCAGTGGATCATGAGGGGCGCGCACGTTCCCCAGAGCTAAGAGTTAGTAAGGCACAGAGGTCTGAAGCTTTTTTGACGTTACCCGGGAGGGGAAGTTCTTTAACTCTAGCAAGCTGACGCTGTCACCATGACGGCGCTCTTTGCCCAATGGCCTGTGAGCCCCTCTCGTATGTTGCATGGGCGCAACGCACTGGTCTTGGTATTAAGGAGTAAGCGATCAAGGACGAAGAGCAAGTGAAAGGTTTGACTGACGAGACATTGTGTTGACACCGTAGGTAGCAACATTTCAGTAGCTGTCTTTCAACAATCGGTGCATGATGGGTACGCCGGTCACCAGTTCCCGTAGATATTTACGGTAAACATCCTTCCGTTGTTGATCTCCCTTTGGGATTGGAAAAAGGGGACTTGCAGGGTCCGACCAACTTCCTGGAGGCGTCGGGATTGAGCCCTGCATGAGTGGGCGAAAAGAGGTTCTGTTGTACGCACTTGCTTAGGTCTTGCTCTGGTGTAACTGTAACCGTTGTCGTTCTCGCAATAGTGAGGGGTCGCCAGTACCTAAACCTGAAGTCTCTCAGTCGGGGTTCTCGAGGTGTCAAGAAACTTGATGGCTTTAGTTTAGGGGACAAAAAGCATCGATGCAGTCTCCTACCCAACTAGGGTTCTACTTGATCTGGTTCTTTTTACACCCTGAAGGACAATTACCAGCCAACCTCTGGCACAGTGGCTTGCTGCTGGCGCTTTAAAGTTGACGTCACCATGGTGCGATCAGATCCATGGATGGGGTACGGTGTCTCGGGGTCCTAGGTACTCTCCCACTAGCCCCTCTGATCCGGCTATCCGTCATGGTGACGCCTCAAATTCTGGGATCGAGATTGCAGTTGGGAAATCAGGGTCCAAGTTCCGGAGTGGTGTTCCGCGGGATAATGCAGTATGTATCCAGAGTAGACAGTGATACTCCGTTAGCAGGCAATCCATCAGCTGGGAAGCACTCAAAACGAAATAGTTGACAATGCTAATGTTGTTGTGAAGGAAACCGCGTTGCGCCGCGGCAGCCTCAATGCGGCTGAGTGAGCAAGTCTCGTGCGAGTGTAGGATGTTTGGTGTTTTTAGGAGCAGACGGTCCTGGAATATCTGTGACTTGTAGCCTTTTTGCATTGGTAAAACTCGTTTTGGCCTGATCAGACCGAGGGGAAGCCGGTGGGATCAGGGTCGACTTGCGTCGTGCATTGTGATGTAGCAGTGGGGAGGGTGCGATGCCCTGTAGGGGAGAGGGCCTTAGAGAAGGTAGCGGACTGAAGCAGAACGGAGCAAGGTCAAACAGCGCAAGCAAGGTGAGGTTCGAAAATAGTTGCAGCATCCGAGTAGCGAGTGATCGACATTACCGGAGGTTAGGTGAAGAAGCGGTTCCATTTCTCTCAGCGAGACCCCATTTGGGGAATAGCGCACCCAGGAGCAGCTCCGGCTCTAAACCATGCCCTTGGCCGTGGCCTTTTCACCAGCTGTACTCCCTAACTCCGTACAGTACAGTACTGTTCCTTGGCGGGCATCCCTCCATGAACCCTCCTCCATGGCAGGAGCAGCTCCGTGAGTAGGATGGGGCCCTGTCGGTTGCAGCTGGCGACGGAGGCCAACGTCCTCGTAGGCTCGTCCCTGGCAAACAACCCCACACCACCGACTGGATGTTTGTCTGTCGCACCTGCTTCTTCGCTGGGACCCTAGGACACTTTGACAAGGAAAGAGGTCATAATGAAAACAAAAGCACGTATTCATGAATTCAGAATTAGAGCTTCGAGGAACGCAAAGTAAAGACGCCTCATACAAGCTAGTGTTGAGACACACGATTGGATGCAACGCCACCTCTGCATCGATGTCTTTCACTACTCTACTGCTATTGCTACTGCTACTGCTGCTGCCACAGCTACGGCTCCTCCCATGTCTAATCATACAAATTGGCAGTTCCACGTTGTGGCTAGTGGATGGTGAATGCTTTCGCTGCTAGCAGCCCCGACCCAAACCGTCTCAGCGGTTGCCTGCCTGGTCGCCTAGCCCTGGCACCGAATTGGTGAGGGGGAGAATGGAGGGGGAGCGGGAGCTTGCTGATGACTCTCAGGGCAGGTGCGTCTTTGGAGAGTTTCCCATGCCAGTGGAGTCCAGGGTTTTTTCTTTCTCAGGACGGAGGGCAGGTCGCCAGGGTGCCACATTACTAGCCAAACACCTACGTACAGACACCCCTCTCCTTTCACATTTAACGCAAGAAGAAGTGAAGAAAGACTGCAAAACAGAAAGGCAAAGGCAGAAAGAGGAGAATGCAAGAGAGAAGTAGCAACGAAAAAAAAACCCTTTAATCTTAACGGCACACCACTACCTGCCGTTAGCGGCAAAACCCATGTCGGTGGCTCAGCCGAGTTACGTCCATCCAGCGTAGCTCTCAACTCAACTCAGACTCGAGGTTTTTTGTCGATCTCGATCGATGGGGTTGCGCAAAAATTCCCATGCGTGATTCCCACCCCAATTCTATCCCTTCCTTTCCCTTCTTTTTCTGCGCTGGCCTGTAGAGATACCCTACCGTAATCCGCAAACCCCATAATCCCATTCTTAATCCACTCCCCCTAGGCCTAAACGCTCCCCTTGTTTTCCTGGCCCTCTCCTTACGATCCATTTCCAACGGGTTACTTATAAACTTCACCTCCAGCCATCCTTCCACACATCTTTTCCACTCGCTTTGCTTGATCTTCTCTGGCTTCTTACTCACCACACATTTGCTACTCTCTCACAGTATCGAACAACTTCTCTGAATAGAGCTCATCATTATTGGACGGAATATTTCTTCACATCATTCCATTGTCTTGTATTCACTTATACCTACTTCCCTTGTCTGTGTGTTGTCTCTTTGATTCCTCGGCAACCTACGTTATATAAACAACAACAGTCACCACTACCACTACCACTACCACTACCGGAACTTGCCTACCTCTACTGTGCAATACACGATCTCGACATCAGCCGTTTGCCAATCACTCTCCATCATCAACTGGAGACTTGTCACCGCTATAAACAGCGCTTCACCTCCTTGATTACCGCTGTCTAGATCCCTGTCGCCTTTTCAGGTACACGCAACAGACCACGAGAAATCCTTCAGTCTCGTGTTTTTCTTAAAAAAAAAAAGCGGAGGCTTTTTCGAGCTATTGATCCTCTTCGTTTGGTCCCTTGAGTCTAGACAACCTCCGCGACTAGCCATAGCCATCCCGCTATTTAGTCTCTCTTCACTCCACTCCGTCTGTGCCGCCACCACATCCAGTCCCTGATCAGATCAGCGACATTATATCATATTTTCGCGCTCTCTTTAAACCTCACAGCATCCGCAACAATGACGATGCACGCCATCAATGCCGCTGGGCGACGAATTTCGCTCCTCAACGACGAAAGCGCATGCCAACAGCCCCAACAAGAACAACACCAACAACAGCGACCGCCTCTGAGCTTCCACTCCAGCTACGCTTTCACACACTCATATCACACCCCGAACAGCAATGCCTCTTCGCCCAACACTCCTGAGCTTCTACGTTCCGATTCTTATGATTCTCAAATGAGCAACGCTCCTCTGTCTCCTTTGACTCCCAACGTCGACTACTACCCCCGCCAACAGGTTATGTACACTATTCCTCAAGACTACAACATGGACGCCAAGCATGTTGCCTACTCCGACAGCACTCGTTCAGCTTCCTACGACGCTGAGATGGTTAGCCAACCTCGATCATCGCCCATGCCCGACCGCCCCGGAAAGCGATACCCCTGCCGGTATCGCGATACTCATGGTTGCGAAAAGACATTCACCACCTCAGGTCATGCCTCGCGCCATTCCAAGATCCACACCGCAGAAAAGGCTGTTCAATGCACTTTTGCAGGATGCCAGAAGAAGTTCACACGCGCCGACAACATGAAGCAGCACCTTGAAACTCACTTCAAGGACAAGAGCCGATCTTCCGGCAGCCAGCGCAGTCACAGAACATCCCTAGCTGATGTTCGTCGCAACTCTACATCCGGACGTCCTTCCGCGAGCCGCACGTCCTCGTCTAGAAGCCGACGCGACGCTGATCCCTATCCCCTACCCACACCCCCACTGGCTTCGCCCAGTGTCAGCAGTGGACCTTGGGACTTGAACGGCCGCAACTTACCCATTCTCAACCGCCCTGTCGCTGGCAGGACCCCTAGCGGTCTGGATGCCCTCGCTATGGCCGTCGCATGCCAAGAGCGTTCTGGTATCTAAATATCAGGTTTCTCACCCCTGGTATTTCTCCGAAAAAGAAAATCTTTTGGCTTTATTCTACTGATAATCTTAATCCTCCGACAACTCATATCTCCTCACACCACACAGGCTTCTCTACCTGTCGATTAAATCTATTGGCACCCAATTTTTACTCTTACATCTTATGACTCGTTTGGTCTACACAGACACGAGGCTGCATTTTCTCACACACGATTGTTTTAATCACGGCGTTGTATGAATACACACGGAGCAACCCGGGTTAAGTGGCGTTTTTACGGTTTCGAATTTTATGGGGTTCTATACCTTTAACAAAAAGGGTTTTTCTTCTGGATAGAACAGAGTGTCGCAAGCACACGAACGGCTTCATGAATGGTTCTTCCTCACACAGTACACTTGGTTTAGATAAACGACGACTGGATGCACCCATTGGAAGGTGCAATGGTTTGGCAGAAAACGCATGGCGCTGGCAGATTTCACGATTTGATGTTTCCAACTTTTTATCTGTTCAAATACAAGATCGGGGAATGGGCCCAGCCTTCATCGAGAGCTATTTTCAGCATTTCTGGGGTTGGGCACAGGAAGGACATGAGATAGCAATCCAGTACACACTGGTCGCAGCTTCTGTTGCCTCTGTAAAAAGAGGGTAACATGGTCTTTTATGTATAGCTCCTTTACTTGGAGATGTGCCATCGTGTTAGATGGGGCACTTGAGTTGCGCACAATTGATACCACTTTGATTTCTTCACCAAAATTTTGCCAAACTGTGACTGATACCGATTTGTTCAGTACGGTCATACCCTCATTATGAATTATGCCAAATTATGATACTAACTCATTGTGAGCTCAAACTTAACCCCGGAAACACATTCATGTAGTTTATGCAAGATCAATCGGGGCTGTTTCGCATGCATACACACTCTTTGTTCATTCCACATGATTGCCTAATAACTAAGCGGTCCCTGTTAACACAGAAACCCTTTCCAAATACATCCGTAAGAGAAGGGAAGAAATGTTAAGTACCTAACCAACAACTCATTCTAGGCCATTCTCAGCTCAAGCTAGCCTAGGCGATACATGAGAGCCCCCCTTCAACTGAACACAGATAAATATCCACTTCATAACATGTTTGCTTCTGTGCGTGGCATGCATGCTCTTAGCGGTGAATGAATGGCCTGACGGGGAATCAATAGTTCCATGCATTCGCTTCGTACTTATCTCCCCCAACGATCTAACATTCTTCAGACGTTTTCAAAACACAGGTCTCATGATGGATGCGCTAGTTGCATGGGAGGAAAGCAATGTCTTCTTCGTATCTGTTTATATACTTTTCAGTCGTGTAATCATCTAATATCATTATTTTACTCTAATCCTCATCATGCCTTGATTCCGTACCCAGATGAGGCTCGTCACTCCCACAAATCCTTCTTCTCAGCACATAACCGGGCCATCTCCAACTGCTCGTCTGTCTGGCAGACCAGCACGCGTTGTGTGGCATCGCGTTTGCCGAGCTCCTGAACCACATCCTTAATGGGCTCCTGGTTGTTAGATTTGTCAAGAGCAAAGCCCAGACAGGCTACTCGGTCGACAACAGCAGATCTGAGCTTAGCGCTGTGCTCACCAATACCACCAGCGAAGACCAGAGCATCGACCTTGCCCTCGAGGGATACAAAGTAGGAGCCGAGAAAACCGGCAACGCGATCCACAAAGATGTCAAAGGCCAGCCGGTGAGTAGGTTCGTCTGAGTCGGCAACGACACCGAAATCTGTCGTGCCAGTCATGGACTTCCAGCCACTCTCCTTGTTGAGAATCTCCTCAGCCCGTGATATGTGAAGATGTTTGGTGGATGCAGGAGACAGTTTCCCCACATCGGAGGCATAATGGAAGACGAGACTGCGAGGTTGGCCAGGGTCAGCATGCAGGAAGCTTATTTTAGAAGGAAGACCCTGATTCCACCCTCTCCTCAGGTTCCGGATCTCATGTATGATCTGATGAAAGTAGCATTCCGCCACATCCGGTGGGGTAGGGTTCTTGGTTCTGGACTTTTGGCTTGGGGTATGGAACTGAGCTGAGAGTCTTACCTTGGATCAACACTACCACTTCGAGTCGCACCGGGAAGGCCCGCCAAAGGCGTAAGCCCCATGCTCGTATCCCAGCTCTTGCCGCCCTTGATGGCACATGCGCTGGCACCGCTTCCAAGGTGCAGAGCGATGATGTTTAAGCTGCTCGCATCCTTCTCAAGATATTGCGCGACGGATCGAGTGATGAAGGCATAACTGATCCCATGAAACCCGTATTTTCGCAGGCGGTTGCTTTTTGCGATCTTAGGGTCAATAGGATAGGTGTAGATATGCGGAGGTAGGGTTGTGTGAAATTGAGAGTCGAAACAGGCGACGTTGACGGTGTCAGGTAGCGCGCTAATACATGTATCGACGATGCTTAAAGCAACACCGTTGTGAAGTGGTGCGAGGTCACTGAGTTCTTCAAGATGATGATATGTGTCCTGAGTGATTACCTGAGACCGGTCGTAGTCGCCGCCATGGACAATGCGATGGCTGGCGATAGCGATGTCCTTTTTTGATGCAATCTCCTTAAGTTCTTCATCGTCGATGAAAGTCTTGAGAAGGAGATCAAAGGCGTCCTCTTGATTCTTGACGCTTTCAGATACCTCCTTGGCCTTGGAAACTTTCTCGCCACGACGTGTATATGCGAGCGTTGCTGGCGGAGCAGTCAAGCCCCCGATCGATGCTTCTGCAATTTGCTGAGGTTCTGCATCCTTCTCTGCAGTATAAACGGAGATCTTGACCGAGCTGGAGCCAGCGTTGATGGCGAGAATGACCTTCATGATCGATGTATCGACGTGGTGTGGGTCAATGGATTGGTGTTGAATTGGTAGCAGCAACGGGTGCTCTGGCAAAGGGAGCTCGAGCTGAGTTTTATGACTCTCCCGTTACGGTCGGCTGTGCTGGATCTCAATGACGACACAGTTCCATGGTCTGATCCAGGCACCGCGGGGTGTTGAGAGTGGTGTGGGGGCCCCGAGTATCCCCCCATGGTCTGCCCACGGATAGCGACATATGCTATACAGCCTGAAATAGACATATCGATACTCTGGCCAATCCCCTCCTGTTGGCTGCCAACGATCAATCCTTTTTGCCAACGTTTAACTGGTACTTCCACTTTGACAGGTGAAGGATGTGAGCTGTCAGCGTCAACCCTTGTAACGGTTGTCACCCCACTTCGAACACGCACCGCAGCATGAGCATGTGGTTCGGCCTAGTGGTGCAACTGGTTCATATTTGCCAGGTATTTGCTATGGCATCTGACTCGCAATTGACTCTTCAAGGCGTAGCTTCGGCCGCGTCCGAGGGTTCTGGCACCGAATCGAGCGTATGGTTCGGCCAGCCAGATACCGGTAAATCGGGAGAATGTCCCGGCAAAATCTGCGGCGAGGGTAATTCAAAATGGTTCGGTGGGAACGGGATGCCGTTGAATTCACGGTCCGAGCTGTGGCAATAAAGCCATGTCTCGATAAATCGTCGGTATGCTGGTCTGACTGTTAGCTGACATATCGTGAGACGGGTATCGGGGTTTTGCTAGGATAGCCGTCTCCCTTGGAACATTTACACACCTTGGCGCTCAGTGAATTGGATAGCCAGATATCGTATGTCAAGCATTGGCTGCTGTGACGATCTTGGCTCTGAGGTTTCACTTGTCCTGGTTCGAGAACGCATACGATGCGGCAGCGAAAAGCGCCGGTGTGACTGCTGGTCCTCGCCCGAATTATGCCGCCGTCCAGATGCATTGAGTCGAAGCTGCTTCGCTCTATCATCCCGTCCACGAAGCTCACCATCGAAACAATGAATATCGTATTCTCGGTATTGGCCATCCGTCTTGTTCGCGCACACACTGAGCGAGTGGAAAGTGGTATATCGATCCCTCCACAACTTGAGCCTCTGGATTGCGCCTATGCCCTTTACTTTGCCGAAGCCATCTGTACGGCTATGAACATTGGTCCAGACAACGTCGACATCGTAGAAATCAACCAGATCCTTCCTACGCAGATCTCCTTGAAACTGGATAGAGCTTTCGACTGTCGTGAACTCATATCTGATTGTGACGTACTGGTCATGTATACATATTCCTTCATCGGTCGTGTAGCGAACTCGGTGGGGTTCCTGGAATGTAAGATATCGCTCCATATCGGAGGCGTCGTAGTATGGACGATGGCGCGAGTGGAGAGTATGCGGGTGTATGTCAGAGGGGGTATCCGATGGCACTGAGATTGGATTGAGTTAGCTGACATTGCCTCTGGATAGCATCGGTAGCATCCACGCACAGTAGTGTTCGAGCAGCTCGTTTTGATAGCTGCCCTGCCAGAGCACACGGCGCTGCTCAGAACCGACCACTTCCCAAGGCCCTAGGTAAACGACTCGTTCGTCGGGAGTGTCCTGGAAAAGAATTCTGCGACATAAGTGTCAGTTATGTTAAACATCTATCATGTTAAATACAAGGAGGATCGCACATTGTTGCTTGGAAACCTGGGGGCCCCAGATCAAGCACCGATGTCCCAGTTCCCGACCCCTCGGTGGTCGGGGCAGAAATTGTTGATATCCCGGAGGTGGGAGTCCAGGTTGAATCAACTGGACTGACGTACGTCCTTCCGTAGGTTGGCGGACGACCGAGCGACGATGAAGTAAAAGATGAGCCCGAAGACGACATGCTGTCGCTGGTAGCAGTCGAGGGCGATCTGGCTGACCGAGCGGTGGGGACATGTCATGACACAGTCACAACGGCACAGGAGATGCGAATGGTCTCTTCTGGTGCCGCCTTGAATATCCCAATCACCAGCCCTAAACCCGTTGTCACACTTAAGTTTGAACTTGCTGTAGCGGTCAAGTCGATTCCGTGGAAACTTACGTTATCAGAGGAATGGCGACTGGGCGAGTTCTTGACGGATGAGCACTGGTATCACCAATGCCTAGGCCGGCGCAAAGGCAGAACCTCAACAGCAGAAAGGCGATACAACGTGGAGGCACCGCGTACACTCAGTTAGGATAGACTCAAGCACTAGGATTGGCAAGGATAGCTCCGGATGCCACTGGTGCATTCACCTGCCCCTCTGATACGGCAGCAGAAGACTAGACTCGAGGTCCCAGTACAAAGCTGTCTGGCGTCAGATGCCGGGGTGTCTTAACTCTTGAAGAGACAAAGTTGGGGCTCACGTCCATACAGAAATGGCGGAACGAGCACCAAAGCAGCCGTAATAGTAGTGTATGTAGTAGACAAAACAACCAGGCAGAGTCAAGCGTCAAGCGTCGAGAGTCCAAAGTTCAAGATGGAATCCTAAAAGCTCAGGTAACTAAGCCAGACTGTCTTTCGTTTGTCCATAAAACAACTGCAGGCCAGCATCATCCATCGCAAATCGTCGGAAAGGTACTCCGTAGATAGACGCGGTCGGTTTCCACGGTCGTGGAACGAGGGGCATGTCGGTCTTGAATTGTGTCCGAGTACAAACGTTTGGACCCGTCACCCGCGTCAATCGGCAACTAGCCAAGGCGACAAGGCTAGGTAGCCACACACAGACAGGCACGCCGCACGCCGCCCGTCCCAAGGCCGCTGGAGGACCAGTTGTTGCCAGTATGGAGAAGCGCACTTCATCGATGGAGGATGTCCCCAGGGCAGCGCTGAGAGAAACGCAGGTCGTTATGCAACTGAGAGCCAAGGGCCGACGCCACATGGGCAGAAGCTTGTCTTCGATTGGTGGTCCACTAACAGCGGGAGCATCGAGCACGGGGGCCCATGCGACGTTTTAACGGGCTGCCATACGGAAGAAAGCTTTGGTGTCGTGGGGCTCTTTTAATGAATTTGCCTTTGCTGGCTAGGTAGCAGCTGCAGATGCTGTTGAGGCTAGGCCAAGCTCTGGCTAACAATTCCGACTGTCTGGGCAGCCAGTCGTTATTGTTTGATCAGTTCTGCGGCCATTCGGATTGTATCGCATGTTTAATGACGAGAGAATGCCACTGAATCCGATCGTTGCTCGCCGGCTTGGAGGCTCAGTTTTGCGACAAAAAGAGTAAACGTGTAGAAGAGACCCACGTCGAGCTGGGAAGAGCCGTGGAGCTAAGCAAGCCGTTGTTGTTGCGGTATCCACCTTCCGAGGCACGCTTTGAGAGGAATACTGCACGGATACGTACCTACCTACTGGTGGGTTGACAGAGCCTCCAATGTCTCCCTAGTCAGCATCACAGCATCGCAGCATCTTGATCTGTCAAGTATGCCAGAGAACGCGGGGAGACAAACGTTTCAAGACTGACTGGGGAAAGCCTTAAGGGTGGTTGCTTGATATGGAAGATTGACATGGAGGTCGTCCTGTCCCCCATGCTTTAGGTAGTAGGTAGATCATATCTGAGTAGGGGGATCTGTCAGGTCGTCTAAGTGCAGATTGGATGAGATTTGGCTAGGGCCCTATCACAACATGTTTCTATATGTTGTAGTGCAGGGAATGGAGCCTATCTTAGGTGCTTGCGTATGAATCTATTGAATTGCCCAAGACGACAAGTTTATAATATTGACTTGGATCATATCTGTGAGGAAGGTTGCAATGTCGATCGACGGGACAGTGTTCCATGACCCTGGGGATAGATGCGGTTACAGCAGGGACCTTAATACAAGATCTTATTAATCAATGACAGTTTTGCTTCTTGCCAATTTTTTATTTTGTTTTGTTTTTTGAACAGCCAGTAGTAAAGTGCACCTTCCGGGGGTAACTACCTATAAACTTGTATATGTAGTCTATCGACTTGCTCCTTCTCCAAGTACATAACCATCGCCAACTACCTACCTAGCAACTGCCTAACCCCCACGTCTTGCCAACCAAGCTTCAACACCACGTGCCTCTCTCAACACGTTGATACCTTAATTCCGCTCTATCAAATGGATACCTACCTACTACCTCTAACTCTGTAAGCCACAGTCGTTCCAGACTCAGGGGGTGCCAAGATTGTCCTCTTTATCCAGTTGGGTATTAGTATTGGTATCTTACCTTTACAGGTCTGGCGATTTTCTGCCCACACGGGTCAACAGCTCTGCCTCTGGCTGACAAGGGACCCCCTAAACCATCGCCGGAGCAGGTCATTCGTGTTTCTGTCTGGCCTTACTTCAAAGGATTGCGCTTCTGTCAACTCCGCTAACCTGTCGAAACCGCCTCCTCGGAGACATTGTGCTGGCTCCCTACGTCAAAGTCTTGAAGCTCATTTCTCAACTCGATCCCTCGTATATCGGTACCTAAGCTCCGGCCGCGCTTCTACAAGGGTAGGCAATCTTTGAAGGACTCTGCCAAGTGAAGCCAAGCGTACATTAGCCAAGGGTCCGTCAGTCAGCTCGACTTAAAGGAACCCATCATTGCGGCGTGTGCTTCGCGCACAGTCCTTATTGAACTGACTGCCACACGGTTCTGCGATGGCATCCCACACCATTCATACTGCGCAGCCTGCTCCAACTTGACAACGACATATCTTTTTTGTTTTATTCTTCTGTCTCACTTCTATCAAAGAGAGGCACGGTCATGAGAACTGCGTTTGCCCTTTCTACATTTCAGGGCATTGCTTGTCCGCAATCTCATTTCCTATCTTTCTTTCCAGCCGGTATATTCTTCTGAACCTGCTCGCTCCGAACGGTCCCCTAGCTTGAGACTCAGGCCACCCGTTTTTACTGGAACTTTTGCGACGCGCTGCTCATCCCCGTCGCGAATCATGCCTCTTCTTTCCAAGTATTCGCTCCGTAAGAACCGCGGTTTTCTGGGCTCGGACAGTTCAGCCCTGCCGTCACAAGATGCTCAAGTAAGTCAATGCATTCTCCTAACAAACTGGCATCGATATCTGCCACATGGGTCCCTTTGCCTTGTTGACCTTTGTTTCGAGAGCTGATGATGGTTTCCTGACAATAGGACCGCCAACAATTGCGTTACGAGCTTGATTTAAACTCTTGGAACTTTCGCATCTGGGGTGTTTGCGCCTCGGGCTTTTTAACAGACTCGTAAGATTTCCCGTACATGATTGATGTATAACATCATGGTCAGACCGTCTCCGTCAGCAATCTCTTTAACAACATATCTACAGATACAACCTGTTCTCAACAAATGTCATTCTTGCTTCAATAGCATTTGTTTACTGGCCCAATGGCCCGGAGTGGTCCGGCCTGCTCATTAACTTCTTTACTCTCCTGGGGTCTGTTGTAGGTCAGATCCTGTTTGGCTACCTTGCCGATCGCTATGGTCGAACTCGTCTCTACGGTGTTGAGCTTGTTCTAGTTATCGTTTCTACGATAGGAGTTGCAACTAGTAGTCACGGCTACAATGACCTGTCTTTCCTAGGACTGTTCATCTGGTGGCGTTTTGTCATGGGCATTGGTGCGTAAACCCCCGCCAACATCCAACCTCAACCACGACGACAGATCTTGAACACTGACACAATATGGCAGGTATTGGAGCCGAATATCCCCTTAGCGCTGTCATAACATCAGAATGGTCCAGTACACAATCTCGAGCTACCATGCTTTCCTCCGTTTTCATGATGCAACCCATCGGCCAGGCTCTGGCACAACTAGTCGGCCTGTTTGTACTCCTTGGCTTCCAGCGAACCCACGATCTCCAGGGAATGCGATGTGGGCTTGACAGGCTGCACGAGGAGGAATGCAAAAAGGCCTTGGATGGGGTTTGGCGCATTGTGATCGGTTCAGGTGCTGTTCCTGCGCTGCTCGCCATCATCTTTCGCTTCTTCCTTTTCGATTGTGGCATCTACAGTCTCGAGGTCAGGAACAAACCAGGAATGGCTCTGGTAAACACTCAGAGAATATACGGTGCCCCCCAAGGTGGCGGTGTAGAACTATTTCCTGGTGGCGGTACCAATGGGCGCTCTATGAGTTCGGGTGCTCATGGTCAAAATTCGTTTCCGATGGGTCAATTCAACCAGAATCAACCACAGATGGCATACCAGGTAAATTCGCCCGGCGCAAACCATGGTGCATCTTCTTATCGGACAAACGGACTCGGGGATGGTATACGTCATCAGAGCAGTGCTTCAGAACCAGCGATGCCTGTCCAGTTCTCGAGAGAGGACCTCCACAACTACTTCATCCGCGATGGAAATTGGGCATATCTCTTGGGCACAGCAGCAACATGGTTCTTTTTGGACGTATCGTTTTATGGCATGAGCCTTGATAACAGAGGTACTCTGTCCACTATGTGGGCGACGACCCCGCCGACCAAGATCGACGACAGGCTCGAATGTTGGACATCGTCACTTCGTGGGGGAAATTCGACGGTGCCGGATTGGGCCACCGATGGACTTCCGGTTTGGTCGACCGACGCAACACACCCTTGCAACACCATATACGACGTGCTGATCGAACAAACAAAGCAATATCTACTGACTGTTTCGCTTGCCTCCATTGCAGGCAGTGCTTGCTTCGTCGTCTTTGCTAACCGTATCCCCCGACGTCAATGGCTCACGGCATCCTTCCTTGTATTAGCTTGTTTCTTTGTGATCACTGGCTGCGTTTACTACGGTGTACATCAACAGAAAGGCGCTCCAGCTACAGTTGTTTTTGTGGCCATCTGTCACTTTATGTTCAATTTTGGTAAGTCAATGAACCCCCCTCTCTCTACCTGACAAAGATTAATCCATGTACCGCTAGGTGCCAACACTTTAACATTTATAATACCGGCCGAGATCTTCCCAACTTGCTATCGATGTTTATGCCACGGTATCTCCGCAGCAGCGGGAAAGCTGGGCAGTCTCGTTGCTGTTCTTGTGGTGTTTGGCATAAACAAGTCGTACCAGGCTGAGAACCGGCAGGGACTTATCTTTCTTCTGTTTGGATCTGTTGCAGCTGTGGGGGCTATATTCTCTTGGGCATACCTGCCTGACTCACAACGTCGGGTCGAGTATGATGGTAAGAGTTATCTTGAATCTAAAACACTTGAGGAGCTGGGTGAAGGCAGAGCAAAGGCTCGACTTGGTGGAGAGCAGGTGACGATTGAGGAGAAATGGGACGCCATCAAGAGGAGGAAGAGGGGATCCATGAGAAGTGACCCATCTGTCCCCGAAGGTACTACATAAGGCCCAAGGGGCAACTCGACTGCAAAATATATCTTTATTATCTTGAGCCCACCGTAGGGTGTAGTGTTTTGTTTTGTATCTGTAGACTGTGATAGATACCTCATATTATGCTTTATCTACCCCAACCTGCCAAGTCCAACAAGTATGTCCGCCGTATCTTTGTATAAGGCATTGGTACTAGTGGTGGCTTCTAGGCTTTCATTTCTCTCCATGGCGTCCAACCACTTCTTCCAACGTGAGCCAGGCGAAGGAGGGGGCCATGCATGGGTAGAGGCTACAACGCGAGATAGACGAAGAGCGAAAGGAGCCAAGTGTATGTCAACAAGGGAGAGATTCTGCCCAAGAAAGAAAGGACCCTAGGGTTAGGCCAAGTCAACAGGTTGCTCAAGGGTGACAGCGACAATGGGGTAAACGTTGAGCAATGGGTTCTATACGTACATCTCCGTCGGCAGCTTCAACGAAGGTTTCTATGCTCTTTTGCAAATTAAATGCAACTTCACTTTCGAGGGCCGGGTCTCGGTTTTGGAGGAAGCTGAAGAAATCAGGGACAATATGCTGATTAATCTGCCTCTTGTCAGCTATTCTACTCGTCGAGATAGTCTTGTACCAATTTTACATGGTCAATCCAGAAGCGACAATCGGCTTTCAATCTTGGATCTGTAGGAAGTAGCTTCATTCCTTGTCCTAAATCTTCAATCTGTAACTTTCATAAGTATCACAGCCCAGAATCAAACAGGAAAACCTACATATTCCAATATCACCGCACTCTCAGAGCATGTCCAGTCGCCATGTTTTATAGTAGGAACACAGATATCGCGATGTTTGGCTTGAAGCAGTTGTGAAGGGCCATGGAATGGATCTGTCTCGCAGTATTGATAGGTCATGCCTTTTGCCTCTAGAGCGATCCATATGCGTTGAGAAAAGGGACTGCGATGATATCAACATGGTGTGTTATCCCAGGACTTTTGAGAGATGAGTACCAGAAGCAAGCCGCGTAGAGCTTGAAATCGTTCTCCTTGGCGTGCTTCTTGGCTGTGATGAGTGCAGCGCCTGTAGTTTTTGTAGGAGATTTCTACCAGAATCAAGTATTAGAGGCCACTCTATGTCACTAGAAATATAACTTACCTTCGCCTTTTCCCTACCATGCTTAATAATACCCTGCTTCGCCAAAAGTCTTTGCACGCTATTTTTCTTAATTTCATCACTTCTCTCCAGCGTATGCTTATGCGGTCCAGCCACGCCATCGCCCTTCCCATTACCTCCGTTTCCATTGACCCTCTGTATTGTCCACAGACGCTGTCCCACCACCCAATCACCACAAACACCAGTGTTGTCGTCAAGCTCTACCTGTGCTCCTGGAAAGTACTCGGTAATTTTGATCTTGACATCGCAAAGATTGCGCTGACGGGCGCTTCGCTTGCGTTTTTTCTTGTTGGGGTCGTCGGACTTTGGTGTTCCTGGGGGACGACCCTTCATCCGACAGTCCCAGTAGTGGGAGATGAAAGGCTTGCGCTTGTACCGCTGGGTTGAGCGGTGGGAGTAGACGTTGTCTATGTGTGGGAAATATGTCTCAAACCTGAAGGAGTCAGATGACAGTGCTTGATAGTATAACCCAGTGTGGTTACTGTTCATGTGTAAGGACAATCATATCATCCACATTGAATAACTTATCTCGCCATACTTCGAGATCAGGGGGATCGACGACGATCTTACTACTCAGCTGTCCGTTTGATCTCTGAACCTCTTGCTGCTGTACCTGCACTGGCTGACTCGCATTAAGAGCCTCTTCAATTGGCGGCACAGCTGTCGGCGCCAGAATACCAAATCGACCTGGCGAGACCGGCGTAACAACAGCACCGGCATTCTGCGTAGTATGCAACCGATACAATTGCTCAGCACCAGGAGCAAGGTAGCCATCCGGATTGATCCCATGTGCAACGCGATACTGCAGTGGCACGTCCGGCGTTGAAAAGGCTGTCGATAATCCGGCCCTGGAGACGGAGCCCGGAGGCGGGGTGTGCGGAGCAGCCATGTGGATGGAACGGCGGTACAGTGGGTCTAGCTCTACTATTTCGGCCGGGACAACCGAAGCAAATCCACTAAAAGTTACAATTCGCGCCGGTCAGCACCAGACTCTCTGTGTCGCACCTTCCCGCCGTTTACGTTGCTGCTTTAAGACGTTGTCTCCGCCGGTTGTCAAAAGGGAGGGGCAGGTGCCATTGAGCCGCACCTGCAGGCTGCTGCACGTCATGGAAAGCGGCGAGAGAAAAGACTCCACCACTTCCGCACGGACCACATAAATCAACAGTATCCACTTAAGGACTGTGGAACACCACTTAGTTAGATATCGCGACACAAATTTTCTTCTAAAAACTCACCAAAAAGAAAGCCTCGCAAATCGCTCGCAATCGTATTATAGGAACAGCCCGATGCGGGGGTCGAACCCGCAACCTTGAGATCGCGTACTCGTAAGAGTCTCACGCTCTACCGATTGAGCTAACCGGGCGTGGCTCTTAATTAATTGATGTACTGGCCACCAGAATCGCCTTAGAAGCGTGGACCTCCTGACCATACCGCCCTTCGCTGGGAGACAATGATGCGCCATCTCATCCCCTTCTGTAGCTGATGCAACGTGAATAGTGGCGTTTCATTGTCGTTATAGACCGGGTATCCTTCAAAACTGCCTATCCAACCACAGCCATTATGTCCCTCCGTCATAGAGGCTTTCAATCCATCCATATTGTACAAAATAGCCGGTATGTTCGTCCCGTACAAACGCCTTTGATGCCAATCTCTTGTCTGCGAGGCCTGTTCGCCTCTTCCCTTTCTCTTCTGGTTCGTAACCATCACTGAGCCTCGTTCGAGCATACTCTCTGTGTTGTCCTCTGACTTGTAAAATAATTCCGCAATGTAAAACTCCCCATGTCGTGTTATTTCAGGTATCCCTTGTTTCCCATGTTCCCAAGTCCATGGCATCCATGGGTCCCATATTCATCAACGCCCTCAGAACTCCCTCCCCAACCTGAGGTACTCCGGTTTGCCCTTGAATGTCCGCCCACCCATCTGGCATTGTAAATCCCCCATTCTGGTCTAATCCTGTTGGCATGCTGAATCCGGACGTATCTGCAAAGAATCCCTGAGTGTTTCCATCGAGCATGCCCGGGTTCATCAGTGTCTGGTTTGGTGACATAGGGCTTGCATTGAATGAATTGCGTCCTGATCCGTTCAACTGCCCAGGCGCCAGATGGTTCCGCTGATCAGATCCTGTGCTCGAGTTTGGTGTTGGCCGGCTCGATTGCATTCCATCCGGGGATCCTGAAGCATCCTGACTGTCCCCAGTCATGTCCCCAAAACCCGACACGGCTCGACTTCCTGATCCAGTCTTCTCAAACGTTGCTCCTGAACTGGGTGTAAGGATCGGTAGCTGTTGCTCAGCTGACATCCAACCCTGCGTCCCAAAGCTGCCATCTGCGGTTGCCATTGGTACATCGGGTTCGACAACATCCGGCGGGTTTCTGTCGTCTCCAGTGGGGTTCATAAAGGTGCAGTCGTTTCGATACGCCGCTATACCTTGCATTCCCTCAGGATTGTCACACTTGGCACCTCTGGGCGCTCCTGTGACGTTAAGCTATACCACATTAGCTTCAAGTAAATTGTGTTTGAAGTTGGACGACGTACTGTTTCGTTGTTGCGTGGGAAAGCGGTCTTAAGCTTAGGTATCCTCAGTGCAAGAGCTTCCAAATCCACGTCGAGTTGAACAAGGAACGATTCAGTTAGCGGGTTGCGACGCTTCAACGCATTCATTGCTGAGAGCAAGAATCGCAATGAATCAGCGGTTTGACTATCATCTGGTCGACTCTTGAGATACTGCACAAATACTCGTGCAGAGACGTATAGGCAGAAGGAAATAAATGGGTTAACCTAGCAAGATGTCAGCATGTTCTTGAGGCACGAAAGTCATCTTTTCTTACTGTTGAGAGGTCCATATGGGATATCATACGCATGATGCTAGCAATCTCATTGGCAGCTGTGATGCATCGTACTTTGCTCTCAGCACTGACCGACGCAGGTAGTTTATTCTTTTCTGCCTTGAAAATAGCCGCTTGGTGAAGACAGATGGTTGAGGTATGGATGCTCATGTTCGTAAAAACAATATTGGGATTCGATAAGCCAGTGGGAAGCTTGAGTTGGGGTGGGAGGCAGAGAGATGTGTTGAGAAGTATATTGTCCATCTGACGATGACGCTTCCAGAATGGGCCGTTAAGGTCGTGGTCGAGATCATCAGCATCGGGGCGATGCAAATGCACCAAGTTCCTCCCAAATAAGCAGGCCATAAGTACGATGCCGCCAAAGGAGGATAGCTTGCCAGCGCCCATTGGGCTAGTGCATTCTGTTAGTGATTGCGTCTGCTCGGGCCTGCTCATGTTGAAGGCATCTTCTGAAGCAGGAAGATTGGTCATGATGTCACGCTCATCGATAGTCATAGGCCATCCTGTACCGATGCTGGCGTAACGATCTTGACAAAAAGCCATCCAAAACGTTCGACGTCGTTCTTCTCGTTCTGTCCAGTCTTTGGGGGGTGCAAGGCATTGTTTTACGTCAAGGCCTGTCCCGTCCAGTCTATGAAGTCCAGTCCTGCGATAGTCAGTATTGAACAAGAGTGTGAGATCAAGGAGTCTCCTACATCTGAGCAAGACGGATGGCAGAGCCAGTATTGATCCAAGCTCGAGGAAAGTACATCATTTTCATCTCATAGGAAGCCAGAAGAGTATGTGTCTGACAATGAGCGATGGAAATCATGTGTTCTCCGTATCCTTTGATATAATCCGCTTCAACATACTTCCGTGCTCTTCGGTAGAACAGGTCTTTCAAGTCTGCAAACTTATCTGTGATGGTACATGCGAGTGTCCACATGGCATACCGCAAACAAACGGGCGGCCGTTGGTTCGGAGCTCTGTAGAAGGTTAGCCATTGTAGCTTTCTGTCCAACGTGAGAAACCGACGCACAGATTCATGGCGGCAAGATAACGGTACTTGTGGATCATCGGAATAGATGGATGGACTTTCTCAAAGTATATCTGGTGGAGTTCATCAATGGTGTCTTGAGGTGGCAGAGGTTCCTCAAGGCCCAAGCCAATCATTTCCCATGTGAAAGTGCTACCAACATTATTCATGCCCATGTCCAAGCTGGCGTTGAAGTTGAAATCGTCCATGGTACCTGGCTGCGGCGACTTATCCGGGAAATTCCATTGCTGATCCATATTGTGGTCTCCTATTAAGTTCATGGGGGCATTTGGAATACTGAGATTGATAGGGGATGCTGTTTGAGGCGGAGCCGCAATTACGTTGATGTTCTTTGGGATATTCTGAGGAGGTTCCTGGGTCTTCAATAGGGTTTCGACTTGTTCTGTAAGGGCGCAGCACGTCAGCAAACGAGGTAGCTGGTAGCAGGTCGGGGGAGAGGCTCACTCAGTCGCTCCTCGAGGGCCTTGACATAGCCACGCTTGGGGCCGCTCTTCCTCCGCTGCTCATCGTAGGCGCAAGTGTGTCCGAGGCGAGAACAAGTGCTGCAACTGGGCCGAACTCCATCGCACTTGAGCTTGCGCTTCCGACATATCATACACGCCAATCGTTTGGGCTTGGGGACGCTGGCATTGTCGGGGATGTCCTGCTGGGGCGCGATGTCGTCTCCATCAGCATCGTCGCTTCGGGGGCGTTTGTGGCCGCTCGTGCCAAGCCCGTTTTCAGGCGAATCCGACATCGATAAGCGTGGTTGCGTCTTCTATGTCGATATCGATGGTAGAGGGGCCTTGTCGCAAAATGATTGATAAGACGGCGGGGGTAACGACGCTCAGCGGAATGTCACGGTCGTAAGGGTCCGTCCGTCCCTGCCGGGAGAGAGATCCGGAGGCTCGAATAAAGGGGTTAATATGAGTATAATCGGGAGGAGAAACCGGATCTGGCCAACGTTCAGAAGGGAACAATATGGGGAAAGGCCGAAGTAGAGACGACGATACGGGGCATGTAAACGGGATGTGAGATTCAAGTATGGGAAGGCTCACACGGCCGTGAAGTGTAACGGAGTTAAAGATGGACGGGGGCAGGTGGGACCATGGAACCCCAAAGCTCAACTCAGGGAGCTGCTCTTGGACTCTGATGGAGGGTGACTGGGTGAGAAACCAGCCAAATGGAAAGTCCAGGCTCTAACTACGCCGCTACGGGAGCCTCTAGCTTTATCCTCTGCAGTGACTGGCCTGCTAGCCTTCTGACAAGCCTGGTTAAGGGTGTTTGCCGCGATACACCTGGCTGCCTGGCGCGCCTCCAACACCTCCACTGCTGAGGAACCTAGGTAATGCTTCCTTCAGCGGGGCAGCCCTACAACCAGTTACCGTATCGTGTTTGCAGGGTCCTGTCTGCGGAGCGGAAGTATCCAGATTGGATTAATAATGTGTGTCGTCTTGGATCTGCCTAACCTATACCTTGTAATACTACCTGCTGCTACCTATGTTTTCAACAACGTATTGTGAATTATATATGCATTCACATATGATTCTACTATCCTGCATATGTACTCTGGGTTTTTGTTTCCTCTTGTTCTAGGTATTACTATGTGCTGAATTAAGAATCGTGTCCTTTGATCCTATATTGGTAACTAGACTAATGGACAGAACGGATGGATGACAAACACACCTAAACAAGCATAAATCACTATCACGGCACCGCCACAATCTACCGCGCTATCATATGCACGCATTACCGTTGAGCGGCCGACTTGATTGAACATCGAGACCAACCTTGATGAAAGTGACACTGCAAGTTTATGAATGGTTGCCATACCCGAATATACATATCGTACGTCGAGGCGTCTTTGATAAACTATATTGCTGAGGTTGAAACAATGCACCTAGTCAATTCATTGTCTAGGTTAACCATTGATGCGTCAACTGTTTGTCTTGGACATACTCGTGTTAACTCCAGGTAATGGAAGCACTCATCTTACGTCAACATAGAGCCCAACGATGTAAAAACGTGATGCTATTGTTACGATGCTGTTGTTTTGATATCTCGGCGTGATAAAAACAACCCTTATCAACAGAAAGACGGCGAGTGTTGTGTGCAGGACTCATCTCCCTTCGCTGACTGAGCGAACATGTTATCGGTGTATCACCACCTACTTGAATATACCTAGGTAGCCGACATTACCTATTTTAGCAACCTGTCATTTGGATGACCTAAACCTCCAGACCCCAATACTGTCAATGCCTCCAATGCCATAATATCACCACGCACATTTTGATCTGGCTTTTTAGACTGACCGGTGGCCTCGGCTTCATACACTCTCTCTACCGGTAGCCGGTTACCCCGTCTGACACACAGTATCGACCATTCACAACGAAGCCGTCTTGTTATGTAAACTTAGCCCATCATGGCTTCGCCCCCAAATCGTCATAGTCCAGTAATAGTCGTCTTCTGCCCAAGGAATGGTCTGCGAGGGGCCGCTCCATACACATCCCTTGAGTATCTGAGCTTGTCGTTGACCGAGGCTTTGTTTGACTTATTTTCTATCAACGTCGACACCAACAATCCGCAAGATCCCAAGGTCGCTGTAGGCAAGACAGTATCGGGTTGGTGCCCACGCAACTACGGGACAAGCTCCCGCTGTCTTGAACGTGTACACGTGGTCTCCTGTCTCGACGTGCGATATCTCCAGACCAGATCCTAAAAGCCCTAAATGTCAGCAAGAGCTCACGATAAAGTCCCTCTAGAATCCCTACCTTCGTCACTGCCACCCACAACGAAACTACCGTCAAAGGTAAAGCCTACGAAAAACATCAGTCAGCTAAACGTTCAAGACAACAACGGATGAGAGCGTACTGAGACTCTTGACAGGTCCAACCATTCTTGTAATCGTCCTCTGGCAGATCCAATCTGTTGTGTCCCATAGCGCAATAATTGAATCCGAGCCACCCGTCGCCAGATAACGCCCAGTTGGCTGTAAGTCAGCAGTCAAGCAAGAAGATGTATGCCCGTTAAGCTCATACTCTTCAACCTCATCTCTATGCTTGCTCTGCAGGACAGGTTCGAAGCCCGGATAAGACAGGACCCGAACACGTCCTTCCGCGGTTGTGACAAAAATCTTCTCGCCACTCCAGCAAAATGCGATCTGGTTAGTCTGTACCGATTGCTGATGCGTGCTGATAGGCGTGGGTTGAGTCGGTGATAGAACGTAGATGGTGTCTGATTTGTTTCCAACGAGGAGGGAGTTTCCGTCTGGTGCCCAGACGAGAGTGAAGGCGTCCCCGAGCCCCTTGACTTCGTTGAAGCATGCCTTGGTTCGCACATCCCAGAACTTTACCACACCGTCGCTACTCACACTGCAGAGTTCTGCATCTTTTGTTGGGTTGAAAGCGACTTTCTCAACAGACGCTGAATGGCCCTTGAGCTCTGTCGAAAACTTCACATGAGGCTTCTCGGGATTCCCTGTATTGTTTAGTTTCACGTTTGATGACTGAGTTGCCATTGGACTTGGTCAACTCACAGACTCTTAGAGTCTTCTCTGAAGATCCCGTCGCCACCAAAGTTCCAAGTGGGTTCCACGCAATGCACCGTAGGCTTGATTGTCATCATTAGTAAACTTCAAAGCAGAATCTACAGCTCTTTCAGGCTGAGGGTACACACCTGTGAGGATTTGAACCTCTTGAATTGTTGGCGTCGTTGTAAGGTTGACTCCTCAGGCTACCAAAGTAACTAGGGAACTTATCCTTAGATAGACTCTGCCTTGCTCGGAGGACTGGTGCCATGTCGATTGGTATGTCTAAGGGCTGTTTCACCCAAATTGGTTGATTATAAGCTTGATTCCTTTCCAAGATGTTATGCTCAGCTGGCGGTCAGCGTGTTGCCGCTAAAAAGACAACTTTTAGGAGTAATCAATAGGCTAAAGCGCGTCGGCAGGTAAATGCCAGAAGGAAAAAGTGAAACTGGGATATAGTTGCAACAAGGCTAGGGTCTTCCGTGAAGTCTCGTGTAGGATCCAATGTACGGAGTAGTTGGATGGTGATTGGAGTGCTCAAAGTGTACGTAGTGCGGATAGGCTACAGTTGGAGGTCAAAGGATCCAGTCCAGTGAGAACTACCTGAGGTTAGTGCGGGGCACACATGCCATGCACCCAAAAGAGCGTGTCTTTGGGTGGACCTGACGCGACAATAGGAAGCTAGTGTGTGTGAAAAAGCGCATCTGTATAGAGTAATACCGTCTCCAACGGCAACCATTAATCATTAATCGTCTTCTGCATGTAAACAAGTACCCAGCTGATACTGAGAGCGGGACATTATCATCGATCCCTGCGGCCAACATGAGGCCATGGTTTTGTCAACAGTCATCGGTATTGGCCCAAGTATTCGTAAGATGTAAACTTCATTCCTGCCCTTCGTGGGCTCCGCTGTAACCGGGTCATGGTATATGTACAATTTGCTATCACAGGCTCCATTCATGGCTTTAGCCAAGATGTACAATACAGAGTACAAGAGTCGTAACGAGTTCTCTTACTCAAATCATCTGAGAACCCTCATGTGATGGCCATGTGTCAAGCTCAGCTTGAATCCACCTCCCATGGCCGACGATGTCGTACAGCTTCCATTACTCCCCGTCCAGTGCCCCGTGAATAGGCCGTCTGCACAGCCAACTCCAACCAGCCGAACCAAGTCCTTAACTTCCTTCGCCAGTGACTCCATGCGCCATGTATGAAGACGAAAAGCATGCTTTGGAAAATGCGCAATAACCAGACAATCGCAAACAAAAAAAGTGCATATGATGTCCATATGTCAGACAGTGAGAATATGAATCCAGACCAACAGGGCAGGTGCTTTTTCGTAGTAATCCCGCCCTAGTATCAACTGATGGATGTGTGGTATCATGATGGCCCGAAAGAGTGACCAAAAAAGCGTCGGTGATCTATTCACGTCATGAAGCGGCGGTACAATTTATTCCAACCGCAGGCCGAATATCCTGTTCTTAGGACATCGAATAAGAGTTGCCATATAGGCTGCATATTGTCGTAGAGGTTTATGATATTTGGTCAAGGCTCAGATCAATATCAGTGATGCCGAAGAGAACAGCGTTCTTCTTTGCCCATTGGCGAGCAAGGATGGAGGCTGTATTGTTTGTCAGTGGGGTATCTTCGGGCGAAGTAGAGAAAAAACATACCCTTCATGAACTTCTTACTAGCGTACTTCTTGAAGAAGGCCTCGTGAATGACAGGGCGGGCAAGGTAATCGACCATAAGGTGGACAACAGGCTCAATCTCATCTTCGGTGTAACCGGCGTAGTATGCAATTGTGGCGTCCTGTCAATAGGTTAGCATGTGGTGTACGAGCATGGTTTGTTTGTTGACATACCCATTCACCGCGGTCAAGCATAAGACGCGCCAAGTACATGGCGCCAGCAGCAACGTGGCTAGGACGGTAGGCCATAAATCTGTGGTCGAGGAGGCTGATCTCCATCAAGTACTTGCCGATGGTACGAGACTGGATGTCATAGTTGTCCGCCTTCGAGACTCGGCGGAGGAAGTTCATAGGGTTGGGGTAGCTAAGATCGTAGTTGAGGGTGCTAAGCACAAATCTCTCAGCACTGAGGATCTCAGCCTCACTGAAGCCATCGTCGGCGATGCGCTTGAAGTTCTCGACGTGAGGAGAAAGGACCTCCTCATACTTGGAAGCGATGAACATGGCAGTGATACCCACCAACTGAAGGCGATCAAGCTGGACGACCTTCTCGGACAAGAAGCGGTCAATAACATTAACGGCGAGGAAGAGGGTCTCGGGGAGCAGATGGAAGCGTGTGTGGACCTCAATGAGCCAGTCAACCAAAATACCGCGCGTCTTCCACTCGAGGTCGTCTTGGTGGGACATGTACTGAGGGTTGGGGATCGACTTGCACTCTAGGTCGCGTAGGTACTCGAAAATTTCGTTGGCATACTCGGCAACCATAAGAGGGTCCTCGAGATCCTCGCTGTCGAGATCCTTGACACCGGGAGGGTATTCGAATGGCGCGTCCTGGACGTCGACCTTGTCCAATGAGACCTCGGGCTTCTCAACCTCAACTTCCTCAACAGGTGTCTCTGATTCTTCACGGTCCTCTGCAAGAAGATGCTGCTTCTTGGAGGGATGTTCGTTTTCGTTGACTGGGGCTTTCAGCTTGATGTTGGCGGTGTCTCCAAGAACCTTTCGCTTGTTGATAGCGCCAGGGCCGGCTTGGGTCTTGGAGTTGGCAGGCTTAGAACCAAGAGCAGGTCTTGTAGTGGGTCGCGCGGTCTTCTTCTCAATACCGGTGGGCTGAGCAGCCTTGGAGACAAGGCCCTTTGTCTTCTTTCCGGCAAGGCCATCAGTCTTTCCAACATTGCTGACATCGCCCAATGCAGCGCGTTTCCGCGTGTTAGCGGCGGTGGTACCGTTGATTGTGGACTTCTTCGTTTGGAGGGCAGCCTTGGCAGGCAATGAGAGCTCGTCAACCTTGAGAGCGGCAGCTTGGGCTCTTGTAAGACGCGTCGTACCGCTGTTCTCGTCGTTCTCGTTGCCAGCAAGGCGCGTACGAGTGGCCCGAGCCTGCTACTCAAGTTAGAATGGGGGATTGGACAAGAGACGGAAGCCTCTCGATCGCGTTTGAGTAACTTACTGGAGGCATCTTGGCTGTCTAGTGGTTGTTGATTGACGGGGTTATTTACAAGGGGGTAGTGCTGGAACAGACGAGTTAGTCGACGCGTCGAATAGCAAACATGAAAGAAAAGATGGCTGAGATGGTGCCGAGAAATAGACAAACAGCAGTCGAGTTGCTGAGACAATGGTTCTGGTGAAGGATTTCGGGTACGAACCTTTGAATCAAGCGTGGTGAAAACACCGTGAAAGGAATGTTGTGAGTCGTGATGTGTGGAGAGATGACTGATGCTGTATGTTAGTAGGGTGACCCAGCCCGGAGGAGAAGATTGCAGAAGGAAGTAAACAAGAAGTGATGTGAAAGAACAAGAGCAATGGGGAGCATCGGGCGGAGACGATGTTTATGTTGAAGAGTGTTTGTGGTTGTGAGGACGATGAAGTGTTTTGACGAGCGGGTAAGGAAGATGGGTTGTGGAGATCCACCATAGTGGGTACGTACCCCTACGCGGCTAGACAGGTCGCGTTGCTCTAGGTACGTCAGGCTTTCCAAGCGTGAAAGCGTGATGTTCCACCCGAAAGCAAAGGATTGGACCTTGACAGGAGCAGGGATATGCGAAAGCTCGGGTTTTTCTCGACGACGTAAAGAAACGCGCAAAGAAATTGGATACTTACTGGGGCGTGAGGTGAGGTGCAACAGGTAGGCAAGTACAGTACTCTGTACGAAGTATCCGTAGACCAGAGCAAATGTGCGAAATTGAGCACCTAGTAGGGCTGCAAGAGATACACAGTGGGGGAGACGGGTGCTGATAGCAGGCGGACAGGACAACAAAAATAGAATTGATAAAAAAGAATAGCCCTGTAGTGGACCTTGAGGCGATCGACGAACAAGTATGGACGGGGATAGAGACGGAAGAGAGAGAGAGAGGCACGGTACAACAAAAGAAGAGAGAATCAAGTCGATGGATGATGGACGGGACGGATCTTTACCATTTAGTATGGAGGGGCGGCCCTGTATGAGATCAGTAAAACGCGACTGCGTCCAGGTTCATGTCGCGAAAGCTGTTGGTAACCTGGAACCTTGGAAAAAAGCTACGTACCTGTTCCGGCTGAAGACAGTGTTTTTACGGGACTAATGCCCTAGCAACCGCGGGACAACCGAGCAGCCATTGGCCCAGCCTCTCCTCGCGTGTAACTTCACCGCGGCACGGGCCATGTGGCAGTTTCGTGAGGGCGCCTGTCACTTATGTGGCTGTGCGCGAATTTCGAGATGTGGCTCAACCACTTTGATTCCGGCACAAAGTTGTTCATGGTCCGATGAAATTTCAACGACTCCAACAAGGCTGTCCAACGACACCACGATACAGTTGGTGAGCGTCGGTGTGTTTGTGACGGTCCTGAATTTCCCAATTCTTATCTCGGTATTATTCTGAGATACGCAAGGCACCTAGGAGGCACTTTCCCTCACCAATTCCCCGAGGTGGTCTCTCGAACAAGCTTCCTTACTGAAAGGAGCTCCGTTTCCCCTCCGAGCCACTATCCGATCTTCCGCAAACCACACAAACAGACTCCAATGAAGGTCTGCTCCTAATACTCTCAAATAATTGAATCAATCGAGACCGAAAATGCTTCAGCTCGGTCTCAACTTCGCTGCATTGAGGCAGAGCGCTGCCCGCCTTGCGCTGAACCGATCCTTGCCTCGAACATATGCCACTATTCGACGTTCCAACGAGACCACTGCCAGCCCGAAGGAACTCGCCGAGAACCCCGAGAGTCAATCAGCCATCCTGCGAGTCTACAAGCCCCGAACACCCGGTGTTAGACATTTGAAGCGACCTATCAACGATCATCTATGGAAGGGACGTCCTTTCCTTCCGTTGACATTTCCCAAGAAGGGTCAGGCCAAGGGTGGACGAAATGTGTCTGGTAGAATTACCGTGCGACATCGTGGTGGTGGTGTGAAGAGAAGGATAAGAACGGTCGATTTTGTTCGCAATCGACCAGGACCTCATCTTGTGGAGCGTATCGAATACGATCCTGGACGAAGTGCGCACATTGCTTTCGTTACCGAAAAAGCTACCGGACGTCACAGTTACATTCTTGCTGCGGATGGCCTAAGATCGGGTGATATTGTTCACAGCTATCGTCCTGGTATTCCCCAGGACCTTCTCGACAGTATGGGTGGTATCATCGATCCTGGTATTCTGGCAGCTAAGACCGCTTTCCGCGGTAACTGCTTGCCCATGCACATGATTCCTGTCGGTACCACTGTGTTCGCTGTTGGCTCTGCTGCCAGGCGAGGTGCTGTCTTCTGCCGCAGTGCAGGAACTTCAGCTGTAGTTGTCAACAAGAACGAAGAGACCAAGGACGATGGTACGAGAGTCATGACAGGCAAATATGTTGAGGTGCGACTTCAGAGTGGTGAAGTCCGACGAGTTAGTAAGGACGCTTGTGCCACTATCGGCGTTGCCAGCAACATTCACCACCACTACCGCCAGTTGGGTAAGGCGGGACGAAGTCGATGGCTCAACATTCGACCCACAGTGCGTGGTGTTGCCATGAACAAGGGTAAGATACAAATGTACTTTTAATGAGGCGGTTACTAACATATACACAGTCGACCATCCTCACGGTGGCGGTAGAGGTAAATCGAAGGGCAACCGACACCCTGTCTCTCCTTGGGGTGTTCCTGTAAGGCTACCAAACTTCCACGGGATATTCATAGCAGAACTAACGAATTGTTTAGACCAAGAGTGGTTACAAGACCCGTCGCAAGCACAACAGAAACAAGTGGGTTGTGGTGCCTCGACCTCGAAACAACGGAAAGCGCCGAGACAAGGCCAACTAAGAGCACGTCCGGAGAGAAGCGATGAGTTGACGGGTTGGAAGAAAAGCACATGCCAAGTTACGGAAGAGTTGGGCGCCAGTGCATTGTATATTATGACGCTGCATTGTACCATATGTGATATTATAGGTGAGGGCGTGACGCGATGGGCGTCCCAATCCGAGACCCACGTGAGAACGATACGCATTTCACTTTGCATCAGGGAACAAGATATCGCACTTGCGAACCCCCAATGCTGAGCTCGTCGCTGTGTGAACTATGCATTGTACTTTGTTGTTCGCAGCAGGCTAGTAGACAAATAACATCAGCCTTGCCCGACAAACGAATGGGAATATTTTAGGAAGGGCAAAGCATGGGCTGCCAAATACATGCATGGCTAATAAAGTCGGTCAGTCAAATCGCTGCCATATGGAATCCGACTCAAAAACCTAGAAGCAGCATGAGTCGCGGAATAGCCAGGGCCATTGTAGCCCCTGACAAGACAAAAGCAGTTGAGGTTTCACCCAGGCTATGGCGTTTCATTGACCACAAGTAACATCAAGGGTCATCATGCATGTGGAACAAAGGAGATTTCTTCGTATGAGATCTTCGGTAAAGGAGCTCTTTGTTCTGGGTGGATAATGCGTATTGATGCGGGCTTGTCTATCGCTCTGACTAGTTACTGCCTCCTTAATGTAAGCTACAGTCCCAAATAACCGTCTGGTATACGGAGTACGGATACGGATAAGCCAATTGTTTTAATGTTCTGACTTTATTTATGGACATTTGAGTGGTGACCGCCCTACGCCTTCCAGAACGCGTCAGTCCGCATGCATATGAATGGTAATAAAAAATCAGCTGCTGACGAGCCGATTCCACAATCCTTTTGCACAGCCTCACATGGCCACACAGCGTAATGGCAGTCTTTCAAAGCCGATCTACCGGTAACACCTTGTAACTATTGATGTACAAGAGTTTGTGCGTTTGAGCGACGGAAACGAGAGCTCTTATGATAATAATGCTGGCTAGACAGGCTGGACAGTCGAAGCAATTATCCATGGATGATTTGAAAAGCTTGTTTTGTGCTGACAAAGTGTATCTGTCATGGACGTACGGAGTACCTAGGTCAAAGTGGGTATCCAAATTTAAGGTTATTTCTCACCCGGAGCGTTTAATTGGACAGGGAGGTTCGGAGTTTCTTTGTCGGGAAGAGATGAACGCAGATCATGGTAAGGGCTGGTCAAGGGGCTTGTCACTGTCAAGGAAAGAAGATCAAAAAAGGGAGTACGTAGAGGAAACAACCAGGATAATGCAGCGACTTGGTAGAGATTGGTTGGAACGTATCTCGTAAAAGCCCGAGGGAGCTAATGGGAACTGCCACCCAAGCCGCGGCGTTAGAGTGTTTAATTAGAGGTTAGAGACAGCTAAAACAGGGCAGATTTGAGACACCAAGCGTAGTGCGTACCTAGTAAGTATCCGTAGACCGTCGTGAATTAGTATTCATTTTTATTTTATTTTTACGTGTCAACAAGCTTCTTCACAAGTCTTTCATGCAACACGTGACGCATCTTGATGCTCTCAAACTGAAATCATGCAGTGCAACATGTTGTCAAACAGTCAAACGTTGAGTCTCACCCGCACCCAGAGGACAGTTAAAAAATAGCAATTGATGAGCAACAGAATGAATGGACTGAAGGGAAGCCTACCAAGGATCAAAGCGGGACCACGCGAGCATTTCCCCAATGAGGCTTCAGCTTGCGCCACTGACGCTACAGGGGCATCGTCATAGCCTCACCCTCTTGGCGGTAGGTATCTCTACTTGGGGAAACCACGCGCGCGCATGCTCAAACACCAACAACAGAGAAAAGGTCAGAAATTGTATGAAGATCTCTTGATCAGCAATTGGGGCTGAGCTCTTGGAAGCCTTTGCAGAATATTCCCGCAAGAATTAGCATTTGGCGGCGCATAAACTCTCAAAAGAGTTATTGTCAAGCATAGTTCTCCTATTCTAAGGCATTGGCCCCTGCTGCCGAGCCTCCAGCTGTACCTGTACCTGCACCTGCACTTGGGGATTAGCAGTGCCGCTGTCTACTGTCCACGTAACCTCCAATTACCGAGAAGCCTTCCCCCAGGGCCCCAGGATCCCGTCAGCCCCATTTCTTACATCAGTGCCAAAGCCCAAAGGACCTAAATTCTGCCAAAACCATCCGCAGATCGACACAACTCAACGTTCTCGCTTCCATCTGACATTCGATTACAGAGTACTGTATTATAAAGCAAGATTGACGAGGACGCGAGAGACAAAGTGTCGTCCATCTGTTTGACTGCACCCCGTGGTGTTTCGTTCCTCGTGCTTCATCATACATATATCATACATCAGATACTCTGCTCCAGAAGGGCACCATAGACTCGCTGTCGCTCGCCAAAACTACGGAGTACAGCACTGCTACTGCTATCATTGCTAGGGACTGTTGCTACTTCGCTTGGCATTGTATCCGTGTCTTTGGCTGGCTCCATTGGTCGCTCGCTCTCCCGCTCGCTCTACCGTACTCCATATTCCATCCACACCTCGCCCGCACACACCCTACGCCCTCCCCCAGACCGAGAGGAAAGCATTAAACTCACGCTCTCTCTCAAGTGCACGCAGAAAACGGACAACGAAAAACGGGGGGCTTTTTCCCAAGCGTGTGACGACAAGCCCCAGAGCTCAAATAAACCACCTCCCCCCGATTCGGCTCTCGATCTTCTTCTTCTCCCCTCTCTTGGATAGACTATGCATTCCTATCACAAGATGGCCGACTCAGGAATAGGAACACTATCTAAGGGCCTGCGAGGCCGTCGCTTCCCTATCCGACTTATCCTGTCTTACCTCTCCGATTGGATTGTTTGCTTTCTCTTTGTCGGTATCGGAGGCTGGCTCGACCGTGTTGCGCCTGCTAAGCGACCATTCTCACTCATTGACCCTAGCATCTCGTAAGTCTGCTATTCGAGGCTCCTAGTTTTTGATATGAGCAAACTGACATCATCCACAGATATCCCTTCGCCGAACACGAACTCGTTCCCGCCTACCTCCTCTTCGTCCTCGCCATCGGCGTCCCCCTCGTCATCGTTGCCGTCATCTCCTTGATCTTTGTACCGGGTCCGACTGTCCCGAAGGGTACTCCCAAGAGTCTCATTTGGCAGCGCAAGCTTTGGGAGCTTCATGTCGGTGTTCTTGGACTCGTTCTATCGCTGACCTTATCATGGTTCTTCACCAGCTCTATGAAGAACTTGTTTGGCAAACCTCGACCCGATCTTCTTGCCCGTTGCGACCCCGATTTGAAAAATATCCAGAAATACGTGGTCGGTGGTCTGCAATGGCAGAGCATGACCGGTCAACTCGTTTCTGCCAAAATTTGCCAGCAAACGGACAAGTACAAGATCGATGATGGCTTCCGCTCCTACCCCAGCGGCCACTCTTCCACTGCCGCTGGCGGCCTAATCTATGCTTCGCTATTCATAGCCAGCAAATTCGCTGTTACCATTCCTTTCGTCATGCCTTCGGCTGCCTCTGTTGCAGGAGCTGCCAGCCATGCGGCTTTCCCCTCTCGCATTAATACCGGTCCTACAGTCGATCCTTACGAGCCCTCGCGAGCCCGTGGCCCTGACGGATCCTTCTCATCTGCACCCACGAAGGAGCGCGCAGGACAAGAGACCGCCAAGGTCCAGTCTCTACGTCGCCAAGCTGCAGCACCCCCGATTTATCTCCTCGCTCTTGGCCTCGTGCCCTTCGCTGTTTCCATCTTTATTGCCGGCTCGCGTTGGCATGACCGCCGACACCACGGCTTCGATATTCTGTTCGGTTACCTGATGGGTCTTATTGCCTCCATCTTTGCGTTCCGTTATTATCATTTGCCCATTCGCGCTGGTGCAGGATGGGCCTGGGGTCCTCGAAGCGACGAGCGCGCCTTTTGGGCTGGCGTTGGACGACACGGATATGCTGGAACAGACGAGGAACTTGGCGCATATGCTCCACAGCGTGATACAGGCCTCTCTGCAGACTCATCATACCCACCTATGACATCTGCCCTGGCTCAACGAAACGTGCGCCCAGCCCAGGATCAAGAGCCTCGCCCCAGCCAGAACTTCCAAGACGTGGAACTGCAGCGTATGGACGACTCTGATCGCCTAGAAAATAGGTTCCCTGAAAACCGGTTCGCTGAGAGCCGATATGGCGAGGCACATTACCCTGAGAACCGTGTTTAGGAGTCGCGGAGCAACTCAGTATAATGATGGTTGATTTGGAAGGAAAGATATACCACGACAGTATATATCTGTGTAATTCTTTAAATGTTCCATGTATGGTATATTGAGGTTCATGGGTAAAAATTCGACCCATGGGAACTTGGGCAGGATTGAAACTTTTGTGTGTAATGGAAAGCGAACTGCTTGTGGGCAGATAGACCTCTTGATTTTGGCATGACATGATACGAACAATGAAATGATCGCTCTATATCAGTCTATATTCGGTGTGAATCTGATCTTCCACATGTTACTTATCATAAAGTCAAGTCATTGCATTGGCAAGACACGATAACCCTTAGTTGGGGACCAGGTGTTTCGAGAACTCTTTCATTTACAGTTTAATCGAGCGTTCACTCGCCCATAATCCCATAATCCTCGTAGCGATAGGAAAAAAGACGCTTCTTATTGAACAGCTATAATTCAAGAAAATACTATTTCGCACTTATTCGCGGTTTATACCAGCCCTGTCCAGCCCAGCCCGTTGAACGCCAACCCTGAACCGAACCAATAGCCACACAATCGACAGAATAGAATAGCCCTTAGCCGTAACCTTCTTGGAAGTCTCATAAATGTTCTCTTGTATCCGCTCACCTAGAACATGAGCACTAACAGATCATGATGACCACCATGCGGTTTCTACCCAATGTCCAATCGTGCGCCCCCTTGAAGGAGACTGACGCGTCTCCTAAAGACCTTCCACAACGGCCATCCGGCCGTCTATGCCCTCAAACTCGAGCTCCTCGTCGTCATCATCTTCCTCATCCTCCATCTCTTCACGGAAACCAGTGTCGATCTCTAGCTTGCGAAGCCGACGACGCATCTCGTCGCGCTTAGCGCTCTGCCAGCGAATCAGGGCGGCAGAGGCGTGCACCTTGAAGCCGTAGACGCGGGGGACGTAGCGGTCCACGCTCTTGTTGGGGATGAGAGCGGGATACACCTGGAAGAGGATGTTATGGAACGAGGTGCCAAAGTAGGCGCCGTCGATAGCGGCGTGGCGCGACGACTTGGGGTTGTAGATGTCCTCGCAGCGAGCGCAGTAGAGCTTGACGGGCTTGTGGTTTGGCACATCAGAAAGGCCCATGGGGAGGAGGGGGTGAGAGTGACACATGACGCGAGGGCATTTCCCAAACTCTGCTTTCTTATACT
Organism: Fusarium sp. PT; assembly: GCA_021020635.1. Lineage (NCBI taxonomy): Eukaryota > Fungi > Ascomycota > Sordariomycetes > Hypocreales > Nectriaceae > Fusarium > Fusarium sp. PT. Next base: position 1,744,360 of record JAHMRZ010000008.1, on the reverse strand, counting down.
TGTCGAGCTGTAGATGTGATATTAGCTAGTCATTCATTTGCGTACGAAAACAGAGCTCACGCACCATTTTTGTCAGACCTCTTGTTGTGACGATGTAGCGGGCGTGCACAAGGCCGTAGAGATGCCTGGCCGACTTCTCAATGGCCTCACGCATCTCATCGTCGCACTCAAGATCGAAGACATCGGTGACCAGATCCAGTGCGTATTGATAGTACTGAACCTCGGTGTTGAGACCTGTCAAGTTGAACCTATCGGTAAGGTAGTCCTCGTCGATTTCGCAGAAGTACTCGTTGCCCCTTGATGAGATGAACTGAGGAACCCTGATTAGCATGTGAAACTCTAGGATCTAGAGAAGAGGACCCCTGCGACCCCGCGCCTTGGTGATATAGTGGCCGATGTTGTGATGACGGGCAGCAATGTCGAGGGCGCGTGACCGCAGTGGGTTTGATAGATGCTCGGTGCACTCACCCAGTCTCGCCAATAGCTCGTGTAGTCACTGTCCGACTCGCTCACGTAGTCATCCATCATGTTGGGCGCGAATAGGAAAGAGAAGGGAGAAGTTTATCGACAAGATAGCTCAAGAACGAGCGACCATGTCCCAGCCTAAGTAGCTAAGGTATGTGAAGTCGCTAGCTGTTGACAGATGCGCAGCCAAGTGTCAAGACGGGGCTCGAGAGATATTAATGTGCGTAAGGCAGGGTATTATCGTAGAGGTCGTATCGTAACAATTCGTATCGTATGTATCGTGTAAGTATGTTCGTTATAACCCTGACCTGGTCTGGGCTTGAGGCTTTGGCTTTATCTTTGGCTTGGGGGGCTTTGATGGTGGGGTTGCAAAAGCCGTCTGCGTCTGCGTCTCCATCTGCATTGTCCTGGAACGGGATGGCTATCAGACGATCAGGTAACGTGACCTGGTGGGGAACGTCTCCCAATGGGAACCTTGAGCCTCATTCATCAAAACACCATAAAAACTATCGTCACTTGATGGATCACTTGAACAAATTTCTTCGTTTTTAGGCTAGTTCACTATTGTCCGACTAGTTCTAACAAGCTGTAGCTATTATTCCAAGAAATAAATTATGATTGTTGACCAATGTCATGTGCAGAAGCTCCCCTATTGTCACTGTCACTCGTTACCACCTAGGTATTCAATGCAAAATAATAATATAAAAAGCCACTACTTAATTTCAACCTTCTATAGACTATTTCTCTATTTGTTCGTCATCTTGGGATAGCAATTGGGGTCATACACAACAAAATCTTTCCCAGTACCTTATCGCCCTATTCCCATTCTTAAACTCCTTAGCTATGAAAAGTATAACCCCAACATACGCAATAATATCCAAATTTCTGGCTTTTTGACTTAAGTGGCGCTGATCGTCGAAGCGACACTACCTCCATCGCTGCCAGACCGTCTATCTGACTCAGAGGTTCCCTCCTCATCACCACTTGTCAGCCCACTTCCTCCTCCATTTGTTGCTCGCGACGGTGGAATCTGAAGCCGAGCACCTATATTATCCTGTCCCGAATCTTGCTTAAGTGCCACCTCCACCATCTTCATGGCTTCCTGTAACGTCTCACCCGTCTCATCCATGGCTGCCAAGAAACGTGCAAGCTCCTTGCATAGTTCCCAATCACCTTCTCGCATGGCACGAGATAGTAGTCGAACTGACTGTTCGGTGGAAGAGCCTAATTCATCCAGTGTGTGTAATATAATGAGGTAGCCCCCTGCCGTCTTCAGCGACCCTCTCTGCAGAGACTCTTCGAATAATTCCTGTGCCTGTGGGAGGTACGCAAAAAGGGTCTTCCATTGACGAACCTCAGTCTTACGTGTGCACTGTAGCACAATATCAAGGTACTCCTTGAACGAAGACAAGAGGGATAGTACGCGAGGTAGCACAGCATCCACCGGTTCAGGGGACGTGTCAACCTCCTCATCCAATACACGATGTAATAATATCTCAAGCCCGTGTGCAAAATACTCAAGTTCCTTGTACTGATGCGCCAAGTTTGAGGCTTCAACCGATCTGCTGTGCTTCAAGTAGAACCGGAGTAAATCTGGAAGTATAAGATGTGTCTGTCCCATCATCAGCTGCTGCATCATTGCCACATACATTGTAAAACTTACCCTGATTGCGAAGTGGAAGTAAGAAAAGTTCACATCGCGACGTTGGACAAGATCAGACTCAACGCCCAGCACAATTCCCTTTTCCAAGAGAATTGAAAGGGGATAGAAGTCGACCGGGATTGACACCGGAGACGGTGGCTCCTTGCCGGTCTCCCCAGTTACATCAAGTACTTCATTGATGTCCGGCCAAGCCTTGAGTTCCATTCCATCGAATACCCAGAGGGAATCTTTCAATGCTGGTGGCCCGTTTCGCAGAGGACTATCCTCTAACTGCTGGCTTGCATTTCGCAATGGTTGATCCCTGACACTGGCGTGGTACTCCACGTTTTGTGCAATGACACGCATATCGTACTTCAGCTGCCCTTCTTCATTCAGCGACGGTCGTAGTAAGACAAGCTTCCCGTCAACAAGGAAGATCACTGAAGCAACCGCTACATCTTGAGAAGGGTCGCCATCTGTTAACTGCGTGTCCGGTAAGATCCAACTCAGCCCTCGAACTCGAGCCGGAGATCTGACAATGCCATGGAACGCAATCTGGCCCACCTGTATGAGCCGTATCGAACCACCGTGGGGTGTAAATATAAAATGGTATAGTAAGTTTTCATATGTGTAAACGAGAAGCGAGTCCTCGCCAGAAGTTGTGACAAGTACTACAGGAGCTGGGATCGACTGAGTGTGAAGAATTTGTGTTGAATCAAGGGCTGTCTCGCGTGAGAACAATCGCAACTCAAATCTTCGGTTGGCCTCTACTGCAGCAACAAGAATGTGTTGGTGCCAGCACATGCCGCCTCTGACTTGAAATTCGTTCTCCATAGTTTCATTAGTGAATGTCTTCCAGCGACCACTATTGACACTGTAGTGAGCAAGTCCGCGGCGGCCAGCCACGGCAACATAGCGACCATCCGGGGAGATAACAGTTTGCCGTATTGGCCACTGATTCAAGAGATATGTCGGAGGAACGTTTGCTGTATGCCATAGGAAGGGCTCTGCTGAAATGCTGGTTAGGTCTGGAACGTCGTAGCCTCTATAGACCATTACACTTGAAGGGGTCTGTAGCACTGTCCGGAAAACATTTGCTTCGTTGTAGCACCCGGTAACGGCATTCTTTGCCATCTCGAGAGTCCATATCGCTTCATGCTTGCGCCCAGTCATTAGGATTTCGGAGCCACCCCCTACCCATGTAGCACAAGCAATCCCGGACAGCCATTCCTCCCCATTAGCACGCGACATTGTCTCTTCAGATCCAAAACTGTGGCTTCCAAGCTTGCCAAACATACTCCAGGTTGACCAGCCCTTCTGAAAGCCGGCAAAGAGGCAGTACCCATCGGGTGAGTAACTCAAACTTGTGAAAGCCCCAGAGGATGCCGTTGATACAGGAACTTGGTGTGTATGCGAATGAGGGATGTTGCCAGCGTAATCACGTACAGAGTAAACCTGCACAGTGCCATCGCAACAACCAACGGCAATTAGAGAGAATCGTGCATTTATAACAGCTGTAATAGCACGGTCATTTTCGCCTTGTGGAGTATGGAAACAGTGGCCTTTGAATAGTCGTTTAGCATCCGCATCATCGGGCTGACTGTTCTCTGCTCGATGATTGTAACGCTGAACCGCATATGCTCGCCCGCTACTGGTGATCCATGTCAATAGGTTCATCGGGCGATCATGCGTCATCTCAACAATGGTCGCCTTCTTCTCAACCCATCCCATGCGACTGATTATCTCGGTTCTTGTTTGTGAGCCGGTACTATCTGGAGTCCAGCGTATACATTGAACAGCAGCAGGTTTCCTTGTTGAAACCATAAGCTCATCGTCGAGGGCCAGTGCGCTTTCGATTCCGGCGTCGACCTTGATAACCATTCTGAATCGTACACTTAGGTCGCGAACCCCCGGCCCTTCGCCAGCGCCCCATAAGATCTGATCCGGGGGTAACCCAGTGAGGCCTCCGATGAGGCTCTGCCTCCGCCGCTGGACATTGCTGTAATTCGCAAAATGTGGTTTGTATACGCGCGAGTCTGAATCGGTAGCCAAGGAGTAGGTGATGAGATATCCTTGATCGGTATGTATAACAAGAATGGCGGCGTCGGGCCTTAGTAAGAGGTCAACATTTCTGCCATACGTTTCCAGCGAATATTCTGATCGGACAACCACAGCGAGAATCACAGCAGGCTGCCTCGGTTAGTATTAAAGGACTTTAGTTACACCGGAGGTGTCTTGCTGGCCTTACTTTGGTCTGCCAGATCGTTATGGAAGTGGTTGTAATAACAGCGAACAAGTTGCCGGAGCGCGAGACTCGCAGCGCCAAGATGGGGTCTTTGATGGGGATGCCTCCGGTTTCGGTGCTTTCTGAAGCTCGCGTAGGCTGACTTGTCGTATAATCATCATGCTCAACAGGTCTAATTCCTGGCGTTATCGGGGTCGGTAGTGGTGGAGAGTCGAGGCCATCGAGGGCGTGATCGCGGGGCTGAGTACTCGGAGGACCAGGTGATGGTGTTAGGCTAGAGTCGGAGGGACTTGTAAGGCCATCGTGAGATACAACAAGCTTAAAAGCTGGAGCTCGACTGCTGCTAGTAGCATGGATGTGTGGTGTTCCAATGGGCCAATACATGGCGGCAAGTTAGCTCCTCAGCTAAGAGCAGCTGTTGAAGCAGATGCGCGATACGTTTGAAGACTCGGCGCTTCGATTGGTAAAATATCTCTGCAGCAGAGACTCGAACATGACCATGCGCGCTATCTGGCTCGAGGAACGGTTTCCTGGGCCATTGGCTTATGGTGGTGTTTGAGGAAAGATTGGTATTGAAGGTTAATGTATAGTGGGTTGTCGCTGTATCGCGGGTGAGCTCCTGGAGGTTATCATGGTAGAACCTCATTGGTCGTTTTGAGCTTACATAAGTGGCTCCTTCCGTCATTCTAGGTATCCGTGAAGCACTTGCCCTTGACAACTACCTACTTACTCAAGCTAGGGGTACCTTCAGTTTTTATGATTCAACATTCCTTTCCATGAGACATCATCAGAATAATTTCTTTGATCGACCCAAATCTATCATTTATTCAACAGTAACTCTGCCGTTATCCGTCTTTCGTGCCATCTCACCAGGTGCCCCGATCACTCGCCATGAATTATGCACTTCTATATACAAAAATCAAAGAAGCCAAACAAACATGCGCCACAGTCGACTGTACCGTTTCTTGAGAGCCATTTTTTGTGAAGCAAAGTTCCAAAGGCCATCCGTGTTGGAACTTTACTCAATGCCTTGACCAGATAAATCAGCAGTCCTTGAACACAAGTCATTGAACCGTGTACCGCAGCAGGTAATGCGTTGACCATCAGAAATCAGCACATTACCATACCACCGCTTGCTTTTCAGGGGGTACGAAATCATCCAGAAAACACAATGTTCAAAACTCAATGGACGCGCACTCGCACTTGCACTGGTGCGCGGATGATTCATTTCTGTTGTTCCTACTCCGGGCTGGTTCCTGTCCTGGGGAAAATATAGTCATGGTCCTAACGGCATCCAAATCACAAGCTTCCCAACATAGCAGAGTTCCACTGTCAAACAGCATTCAATCTTTGGCCACTAGGCCGACTCCTGCGGCACGGCGGCTTGGCTCGATATCGTGTCTCCTTTGGTTCCGGATGTGGTCGTGGCTGTGGCAGTGGCCCATTGAATGATATCCATGATCCTACTCAGGTCACGCTCGGAACCGGAAGAGAGCGTGAGTACTGAGTCTTTACTGGACGAATGGTCCGAGTAGTGGGAGTTGGGTCCAGGCATAAACTTGAAATCCAGTGAGCCTACATGGGAGAGAAGATCCAGATGACTTGTGGTAGAGGACAAGTCCCAGGATCGCTTTGCCTTTGTTTTGCGCAAGCTATCTCGCAGCTCAGCACTAAGAGACGGAAGATGATGTTCTTCCTCAGCAATACCATCAGACAGCCGTCTGGTTCTACCTGTATCCGGCATCATCATGGCTACCACAGATATGACTACAGCCATTATCAAAGCATAGTCTCGCAGTCCGGTCACAAGTTCGTCCACCGACTTCGGGTATTCAGTAAAACAATGGGACCGAGAAATGATGTAACCGAGAGCTGTGATTATAGCAACTGGACCGAGGCGGGCTCTGAGATACAGTTGGTCAGCTTCAACTCCCAAGTTTCGGTTTGCAGCACAAGGCGCCTACTGTTTGAAAGCTGATGCATGGACTAGGATAGAGGTCGACCCAGACACGACCAACAACAAGAAGATTCTGGATAATGTCAGTTAGAATGCCCATGACGGGGGTGCGTTTACTTACACAACGTCAATTTGAGGGTGTCGGGGCAACCCCAAGGCCACCGCGGCACCAAAGAGCGTCCCCACGGGTAAGATGGTCACGACATGGCTTATGACTTGCCAGATGCCGCTGGACATTATATCGAGCATGCGTTCCATGATGATGCGCAATCTAGACCAGGGTAAGTAAGGAAGGCAGTGTTTCAAAAAAAACTGCTTGTGGAAAAGACACGATGACGATTCTCGACACAAACAATGAATTAAGGATGAGGAATAATATCGCTGTGGAAGGACTTGTTGGTCGTCCAGAGGATCTTATATTCATCAGTGCCCAATCCAAAATTCGAGGCTAGCCTACTCCCAGACATCGTTGGCACGAATCACTGAGGACTGACTATTGAGGTCGCAGTCAGCCAAATGAGATGCGCCCCCCATCGCCTTGGAAGGCTCTATGACTGAGCAATTGGTGAGGGGCCAGCGTTAAGTTGACGGATGCGAACCTGTCATTTGCGATTGTACCAGAGTGGTTGGCTCCATACATTACCAGTCCTTGCCATACTACAGGCCTATTGAGGTTGCCCACGTATAAGGCGAACCAGTTGGTTTAGGTTTGAGTTGCGAACATGCGAACGGGCGAACCATATGAGGCTGAAATGATTGGCTCAGAGCATCATCACAACCTCGAGGCCGAGTATGCCTTGTAGACATTTCAACCCAAGACATCGATGTAAGCGTTAGGCAGAAGTGCATCAAACTACCACAGCCTCAAAACCATGGCTATTTTTGATGCCGTGCCAACAAAATTTCCCATGTCACCGCATGACGAGGTGTTTTGTCCGGGATATTGTCACCAGGCTTGTGGAATTGCAAAGATATCGATTTCAGCCGGGCTGTTGAGGCCCGCTTATGTTGTTATCCCAAGCAACAGGGCATGGCCGATTCCTCTCTCTGGAGTGATTGACACTACTTATAAGAGCATGCAGGCCCAATAGTTCCATGCTAGGAGAAGTGAGCGCAAATTGCTCAACTTGAGGCCACTTATACGACCTTTACAATACGGTTTGCTTCGCGCAAGAGTCCTTTGATCTCATGTCGATCTATTCAAACGACCCATTTCAGTTGTCTGGAAGAGAATCTAGTCAGCATATATCGCTTATACAACTCAGCGCAGACCTGGTCGAGTTACTTCCAGCAAGCGGAAGTGCTTGGATCATGTCGGAGTCCATGCGCCAGATGTACTCGGCCACTCATCTACCAGACAAAGTAAGTTGGATTGAGTACGCAGGGACTTCGGGGATCTCGTGCTAGGTCATGATATTATGAATCTGTTACCCAGACTGCTTTGAAGAGACAGAAACTGACGTCTTACGGTGGTGCCAGACATGGCCGCAAACAACGGGCTCCGAATCTTTAGTTCGGTTGTCGCAGTGGCAAGTGCTCACAGCTTGCATCATTTACGGATGTTCGGTTGCTTCGTTTCTTCACCGGCGACGTCTTCGGGACTCTAACGTACCGCCCATATTTACAGTGTGTGTAGCTCTTGGTGTCTTGGTGGGGAAGTGCACCGGGGCGGGCATCGACTATATCATGCTGGTTCATGTATCGTGGGCAACATGTCTGGCTATGATTGCAAGTGTTGCATGCCTACATGTTCAGTCACGACTAAGCAAACAGTCCTAGGTGACAAGAGAAGAACATTGGATGAGGGTATGCTAACTGCCCAAAGTTGAGGATTCGGATAGCCAAAGTGATACCATTCGCTTCATTATTTTCTTATTGGGGACGTGGCTGGTACGGGCTAGATGTATGTCCACTTGACGACTATCATGAACAAACGAGCATGGAAGTTGATGGCGTCCATGATCTAGATTGACGATATACAAATATACATATATATATATATACACTGTATGTTTCGAGCCGCGGGCTAGTTAGTTACTTTACACTTGCGAGTTCTCTGATTGATCAACAGAATGACCTTGCACTCACCCGCTTATCCTATGTTGGTTATCACTCTGATCCCTGCGATTGGAGAGCTGCAGGTTCATGCAGGTGGAACCGTCTGACCAGCGAGGAATTGACCTCTAACCTCTTATCATTCTGGTATATCCCGTCATGTAGGTACATAGACCGTAGACAGGAGTCAAGGGCGCTAGGGGTGACACTAGGCTATTGGGCGTAGGTGACAATGCAAAGGGCGTGGTCAAGTGCCGATATCGTAGCGACCGTTTGACACGACAACTACCAATACAAATTGCTACCGCCTTTTTGGTCAGTCACGCGCAACATAACACAGCTAAACAGGAAGGCCAGTGGTACGTAATAGATAACCAAATACAATAAAGAAAACTGGCCTCGTGGGGCGTCAATGACACAAACCCCGCCTCCAGACCCGGGGCGCCGGTATAGGGTATCCGGGATACAGCCGGCTAAGAACGGGCGGAGGCTGTGAAGCCCGGCACCGGCGACGCTGATGCATGTCGACCGGGTCCGAAGGGATTATTAAGATGCTCTTCTGATAAGCTTGGAGATCCTCTGATTTCATTCATATTAAACACTAAACAACAAGTTTTTCCTTTGACAATTCAGTAGAGGCTACATGTTGAGACCGTGACAAGTTCTTAACTCCACTTACACGAGTACAACCTTATCTGTTCCAGTTGATCACCAAACAAACACATACGATGCTTCCAACTATGAGAGCAGCAAGACTTCGGCCACTGATTCGACATACCCGCATGGTTCACAGCAGCTCGCGAAATTTATCAAGTGCTGAAGCTGCCCCGGCTGCTCGTCCAGCTCATTATGACACCTCGCAGCAACTTTCAGCTATCGATGCAGTGAAAGAGAGACGGCTCAAGGCGGGAAGACTGGTTGCTGGAGTGGCTGCTGCTTCGGATAGTGATATGTTTAAAGGACCAGTAAGTCCAAATGGCTGAGAGTATATCTATATCTTGTTTTAAACTTATTATTGTGCTTTAGACAACTGGTTTACCCAAATCTAAACGGTGGGATAGTATGCATTGAGTGGACATTCCATGTCAAAGCCTTCGCACTTACATATCTTACAGATCACTTAAGCCACGAGAGTAGAGTGCGAGAACCATGCACCCTCAAGCAAGCAGCTCGTCACATGAAGAAACCCGGCCTTATTTCCCTGGGCGGCGGTTTACCATCAAGTGAGGTATTCCCCATTGCAGAGCTCAACTTCAAAGTCCCAGTGGCACCCAAGTTCTCAGAAAAAGACACAGAAGAAGCTGGCCAAACCGTCTCAATTGGGAAATACGACGTGCGAGATCGCGGAGGTACTTATGACTTGTCCATCGCGTGCAACTATGGTCAGGCTACGGGATCCCCTCAGATGATGAGGTACCTGACAGAGCACACTGAGATTGTATATAAGCCTCCGTACGCGGACTGGAAGGTTTGCCAGACTATCGGAAGCACTGGAGCGCTGGAAGAGGCTCTGCGGATGTTTTGCGACAAAGACCGAGGCGATTCCATCCTCACTGAAGACTTTAGCTTCTCGACTGCTCTGGAAACAGTCGGTCCTCTTGGTGTCAAGGCATTCGGCGTTGCAATCGATGAGGAGGGTCTTATCCCTGAGGCTATGGATGAGCTTCTGTCGACCTGGGATGCTAAAGAGCGAGGATCTCGAAAGCCTCATCTCCTATACACAGTTCCCTCGGGGCAGAATCCCACAGGCGCAACACAGGGAACTGAGCGACGAAAGGCTATTTACGCTGTGGCTCAGAAGCACGATCTGTACATCATCGAAGACGAGCCGTACTATTTCCTCCAGATGCAGCCCTACACAGGCCGCAATCAACCGGACGTTGCACCGCCAGAGACGGTCGAAGAATTTGTCTCGTCACTTATCCCTTCGCTGCTGAGTATTGATGTTGATGGACGAGTGATGCGTATGGACTCTTTCTCAAAGGTCCTTGTCCCTGGCTCTCGTCTTGGCTGGATCACAGCGTCGGCGCAGATCGTTGAGCGGTATATTCGACACGCTGAAGTTGCGAGCCAAGGCCCCAGTGGCTTCTCGCAGGTTATTCTGTACAAGCTCCTCGACGAGACGTGGGGTCATGAAGGTTACTTGCGATGGCTGATGAATCTGCGGTTGGAATATACTAAGAAGCGAGATGCCCTGTTGGCCGCTTGCGAAGACCATTTGCCTAAGGATCTCGCTAGCTGGAGCCCTCCTGTAGCTGGCATGTTTGTAAGTTTCACACAAGCCGTATATATCAAGTATCAACTAACCCTTGCGCCAGATGTGGATAGAGATCGACCATACAAAGCATCCCCAAGCAGGAGAGCGAAGTATCTTGGATATCGAAGAGGAGATCTTCAACTCATGTATCGAGAACGGCGTCCTCATCGCCCGAGGATCGTGGTTCTTGACAGAGAAGGAAAAGGCACCGCCTGGACTGTTCTTCAGGGCAACGTATGCCTCTGCGACACCTGAGAATATGAACAAGGCTATTGAGAGGTTTGGAAGAGCTGTGAGGGATAGCTTTGGGCGGAAATAGGCAGTAGCTGCGTACTGAAAAATCGAGGCGAAGAGGTGGGCAACGGAGAATGTTATGCAGAGATGTAACAAGTTTGGTATGTTAATATCACATATCATTGATATTTCAGCCTCATGTTATACAGATAATACAGAACTGTACCAAACCAACAACACAAAAAACCAAATCATGAAATCGTTAATATCCTAAAAGGAACTCTTACCCGGACTTCTGGGCTTCCCACAAAGCAACCTTGACACCCTGGCCGGGCGAGAGTACAATATCGGCCTTGAGAAGAGGCTCCCCTCCATCGATATCCTTCATCCGACTCTCCACGCGATCATACTTTTGAAACAACCGACACAGGACATAGCTCATCTCGGTCAGCGCAAACTGCTGGCCGATGCAGATTCTGGGACCGGCGTTGAAGGGGATGTAGTCGTGCGGCTTAGGGTGCCAGTGCGCCCATCTGTCTGGACTGAAGATGCCGGGATCGGCGAATGTGTCGCTAACGGGAGGATATAGATCGGCTCGTCGCTGCATGACGAGTGTAGAATATGCCACGGGCGAATCCTTGAGAACGGGAAGTGGCTCGGATCCGTCTGGGCCACCGCCGCGAGGGAGAGTTGTGTCTTTGAGTGCGAGACGGACGTTGAAAGGCACAGCGGGATACAGTCGAAGCGTCTCGTTAAGAACAGCCTTGAGGTAACTCATGCTCTTGAGATGCTCATAGGTAGGCGTGCGCTCCGTGCCCAGCGTCGAGACAATCTCAGTGCGCAGCTTCTTGACAGCCTGGGGATGTCTCCCTAACTCATACAAAGCCCACGACAGCGTCGCAGCGGTGGTATCTCTCCCCGCGAGCAGAACAGCGATGATCTGATCACGCAGAACCTTGCGGTCGCGTGTGAAGCCCGCAAGAGAGTGGAGAAAGGTGTAGCTGTGGTCGTCCTTTGTCTTGGTGGCCAGCTCCTCGGGACTTAGACGCAGAGCGCGCTCGATGTAGAAGTTGATGAAGTGGTTCACGGTGTTGAGAGAGCGCCAGAACTTATACTTTGGGATGAGATGGCGGAGTTTTCCGGTGCGGGCGATGATGTTTTGGATGTGCTGGACTTCGTTGAAGGCTTCTGCGAATTCTTGTCTTGGTGTACTGAGTTGTGCATGTTAGTGAGATATGCTGATGAGGGTCTTGGAGAGGTTGCTCACGTTAGAGACTTGACATCCCATCCCAGGAGAAACTCAGTGGCCACATCAAGAGTATAGCGGAAGAATAGATCGCTGATGTCAAGTTCCTTGCCATCCAGACCCTCCATATCAACAACTTGATCCTCTCCCTGGAGTGGTCCTCTATTGGCAATGGCTTTGAAAAGCGTCTGCATATGCGCCTCGAAGCAGTGCAAGTCACTTACACGGTCTCGAGTAAACTGAGGCCTGATGAGTTGGCGACTAGTATGCCACGAAGCACCATCGGTAGTAAATATACTATCACCGAGGAAGTCCTTCCACTCGCTATGGAATGGTTTCCCTTTACCGTAGTCACCAAACTGCGTGGCCAGGATAGCCTTGAGGTTTGATGGGTCAGCAGTGAAGATCATCCGTACACCAAGGAGACGAGCTTCTACGGTCCATGAGTTTTGTGCACCAAAGATATTGTCTCGCCAGCCCGCCAAGTTCTGGTGTTTTGCGGTGTCCCTGACGAATTTGGCGACGAGGTCTAGGCCTGGGAGTATGTAAGTAGGGTAGAGTCTGAAGGAATCGATATAGAACTTTACCCCAGGGCGCATATGTCCTTACATGAGGTCCATAATGACCAAGACGTCTGATTCTCCGGTGCTCGTCTATGCGGCTGACGATGCAGTAGACTCCGTAGGCGACGACGAGGACGATGAAGGAAGTCTTGAGGGAGACCTTGTCCAGAAAAGCTTCGACAAGGCCCATATCGAAGACTTCTACTGATTTGTTTTGAGATTGTACGAGGTGAAGCAAAACAAACGAGGTTCGAGTAGCTGCAAAGTGTGGATATCGCTTTGAAACTACACGAGTCAAACTATCAAAAGATTAAAGAGCACGGACAAGAAGAACCCACTCGTTTATCAAGCATATTTAAGGGGACCTACGGAGTACAAGGTTATGTTATATAAGACACCAATTCCTCTTACTACAGCAGAAGCGGAACATGTATATCAAGGATACCCAAAGTCTCCGTTCCCGCGGACCACAAAGTCATATCACTTGCGAAACTTCTCCCTGAAGCGGTATAGATGAGATGGACTTGGTGGAACTGAACAGGGAGTGTGTGTACGAATAGACGAGGAGTCTACTGTACGCATTGGTGGGGAGCGAGATTTTCCCTTTTTCTGCATGACATGGCGGGGTAAAAATCAAGTTTTAGTTCTATCATATAATTAACGATTTCTAGAAGAGATGCTTCGTATCTTTTGGTCAGTTTGCGGATAGCCTCACATACCAAGTAAACTTCAACATGGGCACAGCTACAAACCAACTTTGAATTCTCTACGACATTAATTACATTTTTAAGAAAAAAGAGAGTTTTATGACATGGGAGGAAAAACATAAACATCCTTGTACACTCACAGTTTCAGACACAGGTAGGGTTCAAGTTACAGTAGGGAACGATCAGTATACCCGATTCGGTAAACTCCATCTCCATCTCCATCTCCATCTCCAAGTCCAAGCCGTACAGTAGTCGTACTTTATATTACACTTTACGATTGAATGTCTCCATCCATCCTAGAACACTTCACTTCTCAACCAATCAACACTCTCCTCTTCCTCCCCGGATTTCTTCACATGCCGAGGTCGACAACCTAGATGACATCTTGAGATACTGAGATACAACCCATACGGACCCCGCGGCGTTCCGAATAATAAGGAGCACCAAACAGTACTCCGTATCCGTAGTCTACTCCCTTCTCCGCTCTCAAGAGCCTTACCGCTGCGAGTTTGGCTTGCGAGATCTTCACAAGCATTACTTCACCCGTGGTTAATCTTCTTTCTTTTTCTCCGGGGCTGGGATTTATCTTCCGGCCCGAAACATCGGCCCCGCATTCCATCCATGTCCGTTTCCATCAACACAAGCGGGAGCTTGGCCAAGACATACTACGTAGTAGGTAGAATAAGGAAGGAGTCTGTTCATGTGCTAAAACAAAACTATATACAGAAAAATACTACTCTTCATCCATCAAACTGCGCACACTCAGTGGCATTGCCCTGTGTACAGAATGTCATCTGAATAGGTGAAGCACCAACACCACGTGCCACCATGCGCTCACGCAGCTCAGCCAGTCTAGGTGCAGCGTCGTACTGCGACCTGTTCTGACCCGACGCGTCAGTACGGCCTGACCAGAGGACCTCACCCATCACCGCGGCACGGGGCCACACAATGGTGTCGAGGTTGACGGGGTCGATCGTTTCAGTCCATACCGCCGCCTCGCCACCAAGGACAAGCTTGGCCGCTTCCTCGGACAGACCAGCACGAGGATCGTGAGAGTAAATGAGCCTCCAGCTCTTGGTAGGACCGCACCAGTCATTGAAGGGGTAGTAGGTCTGGAAGGCCGGGCCGTTGTCAAAGTTGAGCCACTGTCCACGACCGCAGTCGAGATACTATTGAGCACCAGTTAGTAAACACTCTTCTCCCCAATTCAAGAATTCCATTCACAACTCACCCAGAAATTGTAATCGCTGTCGATGACCTTGTGGCCAGCCTCAGCCAGGTCCTTGACAGCGCCGCCACCGAGCCAAGACTGAATCACCACATCCTTGCCCAGAGTCATGTTCCACTCGGTGATCATCTCTTCCCAGACAAACGGAGTTAATCCAGCGTCGCGAATCTTGCCATGGGTGTAGTCGACAAACTTCTGCAAAAGAGGTGCCAGGACACTGGTCTCGTTGGAGCGCACATCAGGATCGAGTCTGGAGTCGTTGTGGTTCAGCTCGTCTCCTCCAGCATGGAAGTAAGCACTGTACGGGGCGACGCGAGGGAAAAGGTCATCGAACAAGGTGTCGAGGAAGTCATAGACGTCAGAGCTGTTCATTCGAAACGCACCACATGGGGGCTCTTTGCACCACCACTGATACGGCTTCTCGTTGTAAGCGACAATAAGGTCCTTGTACGCGAGCTCAACCACGCCAATGTGGCCGGGCATATCAATCTCTAGGATTACCTCGACTCCGCGGTGGATACCGTACTCTTGAATACTAGCAAGGTCCTCGGGGGAGTAGGTCTGGCTCTTGTGGTAAGCTCCCTTCTCAGCCAGCTTGGGCAGGGCGGGAATCTCAAGTGGCCAGGACTGCGAGTCAGTAATGTGAAGATGAAGGCGGTTCAGCTTGCTCCAGGACATGGCATCAATGGTACGCTTGATATGCTCAACTTCGAAAAAGTTACGAGCGACATCCAGAAGAATACCTCGGTGAGGATACTCGGGCTTATCCTCAATTGAGACGGGCGCATGAGGCGTGTACCAGGACGTGCCAGAGCTGTGCTTGAAGAAGAGCTGAAGAAACGACTCGAGCCCGTGCAGGACACCTGTGGAAGTCTTGGCCTTGATGGAAGCCTTACCATCTTCAGAGAGCGAGAGTGAGTACGACTCGTCAACCTCACCGGCAAGAGGTTTGAAGGTACTCTTGTCATCCTCCTCAGTCTGGGTAATCTCAAGCGACTTGACCCACGTCTTCTTTTGCAAATCAGGCTCGAAATCCGAACCACGCTCGCGAAGCTTCCAGGGCACAAAGTTGTCCTTGAAGATGCCCTGGAGGGCACGCGAGACACCAGCCTGAACGATCTGCTTGCTGCTGAACTTGGAGCCGGCATCAGGCTGGTAATTGTAAGTGTATGGAACCTGTTCATCAAGCAAGGTTTCAGTATAAAGTTGCGCAGTATGGTTACAAGAACCAGAATCGGAACCGGGAAGAGTCCAGCATACAAAGTCTCCATTGTAGGTGATATCGATGGTCTGATCGATGAAGAGTGCCTTATCTCCCGTAGAGATCTTCTTGGGCACAGGCCATATGGCATCGGCGGGGGTGAAGGCGAAGGCGGCAAGGGCCAGGAGAGCCTTGGACCACATGACGCCGATATATAGTGAACGAGTGAGTGAGTGCGAGTGCGAGTGCGAGTGAAAGAGGAGAGAATGGTATTGAGTGGTTGAGTTCAGTTGAGCTGAGCGAGAGCGAGGGTAAGGGCAAAGGTAAGTGTTTATAAGGAGGCTATTGAGTGGATATGGATAAGCGCCTGACCCCGTTTAATAAGGCTGACGATGATCCTTTCAACTCCGCCTGGTACTGAATATACTTGTTGCGATCCTGGGAGCTTATGAGCTTAGGAGCTGATGGGCTTGTTGACATGTATTGGTGCTGAGCGGGGTGGATTTATATCCTTGGAAGAGGCTGATTCGATGAGACGGCGTCGAGTTTGTTTCCAATATATCGGAACTGGGGTATCCAATGGATTTGATGCTGGTATCCGTAGCCTGGTGTGGGCCAGAGCATATCATGTATGTGTGTGTATTGTATTGTATTGTATTGTATTGTATGTAGGACAACGTTGGAGCGCAACGTTACGTTACACTACCACCCGAGAATGCAGCTGGCTGCTGGCTGCTGTTTGTAGATAGTAGATGCTTTTGATATGGACTTTTGGGCTGCATCGAGCAGAAAAGGGAAAGAATAAAGTAGTCAAGTGATGATGTTATTCCCTAATAAACTGAGAATGGATGGCGCTGGAGGCTGTACAATGCTGAAAGTATTTGACTGTTGGGTGTTGATTGTTACAAGACAAGGTTGGGTAAGTGGGATCGCCAAAATGGCCCGGGGCGTTGCAGGCTAGTCTAGGTAGTTCTAGGCTCTGGGCTCTGGGCTTACAGCTGGAGCCTCAGCCGACTTCCGTTAACCACCTACAGTATGCTGCTACGGCAGCTACAGGGACTGGGATAGGGCACTCGGGAGATAGCTTTCAGTGGGCTTGCAGTAGCGGAATAGCGGACGAATCTAATCGAGTTAAACGGCAAGCCAGGTGCTATATTTGCGACAACATGAACATGGTGATGGCATGCCTAACTGTTTATTACTGTAGCTTACGGACATTCTTGTCACTGTCGTCAGACGATGGAGCAGATGAATTGGTGAGACTGCATCGCCTGGTACAGCCCCTCAATAGCTAAAACCAAAACTAATACCAGGGGAGTCGAGGCAGATCGATTCGCTAGAGGCCATGCGAGGCTGGTTTCTTTGCTGCAGCTCAAGCTTTGATGTTACATTTAATTGCAAGCACTGCAGAAGGAAGGGGATAGGCAATATTGCGGTCTAGAATCTCGGAGGTTGGACATGATGTGAAAGTTGAAAGTTGATAGCCGATAGCCATCTCAGAAGGGATATCAAACACTGCATATGACAGTGAAGCCATAGTTAGTATTATCCAGGGAAGCCTTAAAGTTGACTCTTGTTTCAAGAAACATTCATATTAATTCCACTTATAAACCCAGACTCGATATTGCGTAGGTAGGATGGGCCCAAGCTCTTTACCTGCAAGCAAGGTGGCGAGATATTGTCTCAGTCAACCCCCAACCCCTCCTATTAGAGTAGCATAGATCTTCAACATCCCAAAAACTGCAACAAAGCAGTTGATGAACTGCAAAAGAGGAGAAATGTAACCTTGAAAGATAGAGTTACGTCAAAAGCTAGGGTAAAAGTAAGTCATTGATACCCCATCAACTGGTACCTCAACCCCTTTGTTTGTACGTAGTACGGAGTATGCGGCCCTTTACTCAGTCTACAAGAAAGAAACTCGAGTGTTACAAAGAAAGAGAAATGCCATTCCGAGTT
The DNA here is from genome assembly GCA_021020635.1 of Fusarium sp. PT. Classification (NCBI taxonomy): domain Eukaryota; kingdom Fungi; phylum Ascomycota; class Sordariomycetes; order Hypocreales; family Nectriaceae; genus Fusarium; species Fusarium sp. PT. Next base: position 1,726,604 of record JAHMRZ010000008.1, on the reverse strand, counting down.
TTACACAACGAAAAAGAAGACATTCCAGAATGATGCATGTAGATGTTCTATAAATAGCTCAACATCCATGGCAAATGGAAATGCCAAATGTGCAGTACTGCAATACAATACACCACAAGCAATGGCATCTGATAGTAATAAACATACAAACATACAGACACATCAAAGGGTGAGGAGACCAAATTCATTGTTGCGACTGTTCACAAAATACATGACTAATCGCATGTACAGTCTATTCGTTGGACACCGAAGCTTCTGGCCTGTGATAGCATCTCACCTCTTTTGGACCATAGAGCAGTGAATAAAAAAGGATCTAGCTGACACTGATTATCAATAGACAACAGCTCAATCGATAGCAGTAATGCACTGCCATGCACTGCCATGCAGTCCTCAGTCCTCAGGCAGTGACTCACTAAATTACAAACCAAAAGTAACCCAAAAGTTACTCTTTCTTGCACCTGCACTCGCACTTGCAGGAACCAAGAGAACAATGACAGATCGCCCTGTCACGTGACCCCGCAGACCCAATCTTTGACGACTTCTGCCGTCTCTCAGGCAGACCTTTGCCAACTCCATCTCCATCTTCAACAACCTCAAAACCTTGCTCCATTGCTGCTACTGTACGACGTCGCAGCATCATCAAATCACTGCGAACTCAGCGACTCGCCGCACCCACTATTTGCTACATTGCGACCAGTCTCTTGCTCACGCGACGCGGATCATTCTACCTATTTTGTTACCCAGAAACGCGTCCCTGACTGACTGAAGCTTCCTTCGCCTCCAATCTCTCTTTGACGGTGAAACCTTCCGCCACCCAGCTACCTCAACACAAACCTCACCAACCTGTCCAGGCCATCATCGCAACTGCGCACTCCATCACGATGCCCGTCGAAGTCAGCCTTAACACGCCCCTGGCGGAGGCTCTCAACGCCGCCATCCAGCCCAAGCTTGTCGAGGTCGGATGGGGAACTGGTGGTGCCGATGACTCCGCTCTAGCAGAGTATATTATCCTCATGCTCGTCAACGGAAAAACTCAGGACCAAATCGCCGCCGAACTCTCGGGAGATCTGCTCAACCTTGGCCCCGACGACCCCAGCACTCGCGACTTTTCTCAATGGCTGTTTGAGCAGATCGAGGCCCTCAATGCTCAGTTGAATGGCGGAGACAACACAGGTTCTGGCGCAAACCAGGACTCTACAGTAGAAGGCGAGATGGATACCGATATGAACGCAGGAGATGTATCAGAACTGAATGCGTATGTTTTACCCACCATCCTTCCACCAACTACAATTACTAACTTTAACCAGACCTACTGGCCCACGCTCAATGCGAAACGGCAACCAGCGAGGAGGACGGGACAAGCGCATGTTTGGCCAGCTCAACAAGGCTATGGACCGACCTGGCGACTCTGCGCTCCACCGGGTTCGAGGTCAATCAGGAAGCGAGCGCATCAACACCCACGGTCGCACACCGCCTACCGGACCCCGAACAGGTCGAGGTGGAATGGGCCGTGCCAACAACAACCGCACCGCCAACCTCCAGGCTGGATTGGCCGGTATGGCCGCTGGTGGTCCGCAAGCACAGTGGATGATGCAAGGCGGCCAACCGAACCAGGCCGAGCTTGTCGCCATGCTGGAACAACAGAACCAGATGATGTTCCAGTTATCACAACAGCTTATGAACAACGGTGGCAACCAGGGCGGATTTGGACAGCAGCGCCGTGGTGGAAAGCCTTTGTTTGACCGCGTGCAACATCCCGGCAGAGGTAACTACCGCAAGGGTTTCAACGATCGACAAGGCGGCAGCAACACTGGTGGCGAAGGCGAGGGTGAGGACATGGACATGTCCGGCGAGAAGCGCGAAGTGAACCCCGAGGACACTGTTTGCAAGTACAACTTGAGATGCACCAACAAGGACTGCAAATTTGCACATCAGTCACCTGCTGCTCCTCCTGGAGCTTCGGTCGACGTGAACGACAACTGCAGCTTCGGAGCAGCATGCAAGAACCGCAAATGCGTTGCACGACACCCTTCGCCGGCCGCTCGTCTCGCACACCAGAGCGAGCAGGACTGCAAGTTCTTCCCTAACTGCCAAAACCCTCAGTGCCCCTTCAAGCATCCATCGATGCCTCTCTGCCGAAACGGTGCTGGCTGCACCAACTCCGAATGCAAGTTCACGCATGTCAGAACAAAGTGCAAGTTCAACCCGTGTCTCAACCCTAACTGCGCTTTTGCGCACGACGATGGACAACAAGGAGGCTTCAAGGATAAGGTCTGGACTGCTGGAGAGACTGAGCACCCTAGTGAAAGGAAGTTTGTGGATGATCAAGCCGCTGAAGAGCTTGTCAAGGGAGAGGACAATGAAATGAAGCAGGAGGCTGATGTCATCGCCTAAAAAGAAGAGAAATGAAAAGGAAACGGGGGAGATATTGATTGAAAGAAGATCACGATACCCAAAGGCCAAAGTTCCTGGAAGATGGGAAGGCAGATACGGATTGATGAAACAGAAGAGGTTGTGAACGAAGGACATGTACTTTTACGGTGGCTTTGTAATGTCTTTGGCCAAGGTAGAAGAGCATGGAAGGGCGTTTTTGGGGTTTGGTATCTTTTCAGAGTTATTTGGTTGTTTTTTTGAGGCAGCCCAAGTCTTGTTTATTCCTATATACATAGAGGCCAACCAATTTAAAAAAGAGGCCATCAGATCGCGCATCATGATGCTTCAAAGCAAGATGCGCGAGGGGGAAGAATGCAACCTACAGAACAGGCCCATGGCTATCCCTCATTGATCATCTCTACAAATCTTGTGATGTTGTACCTGTGATTAGGATCTTCCTCACACATATTCATTCGACGATACCTCTCCATGACCATGTCTAGTAATTCTTTCTCCGCGGTGTTGATGACGCACACGGAATAATACCGGCTCATGCCGCTGGACTGGACCCTACTTCAACACTCCACCATCTCGCCATCTTGCTCTTTCTCGTAACATAAACTCAACACCTCGGCCATGATCAATTGATCTGTCGCAATGAGTCGTCGTCGAGCAGAATCCACGGCTGTAGCTCTCTTGAGCTCAGCAGCTCGCTCAGCAGCTAAATCCCAGCTTCAGCTACCCCTCCGTCGCCTCAATGGTTTTCGCGGCCTCAGTACCTGCTCGGCCTTCACTCGGCGACGACCCATTGTCGCGTGCAATCATACCCAGAGCTTCAACGACGGACGGAGATATGTTTCCCAGGCGAAGGATGCTAAGATCGCGGTGTTGGGTGGCGGTTTGACTGGTCTCACGACGGCGTACTACCTTGCGAAGAAACTCCCCTCGACGGCAAAGATTACATTGTATGAATCGAGCGATAGATTGGGAGGGTGGATCAAGACGGATAGAGTGCCAGTTGATGTTGGAGGAAAGAAGGGTACTGTGGCGTTTGAGCGCGGTTCACGATCGTTGACTTCTTTGGCTGGCAACACATTCCGCTTCGACGACCTTGTGCTCTACGATCTTGTAAGAAACCACGGCTCGAATAGCACAGGACATATACTAATACTCAACTGCCTAGGCCCTTGATCTAGGCCTCACTATCAACTCTCCTGCAACTCTACCACGATACATCTACTACCCCGATCACCTCGTCTCCATGCCCCCCAACGTCAGCATCTTCGATATCTTCCGCGAGCCCCTCTACCTCGAGAGTATCGGTGCCAGTATCGGACTCGGTATCAACACCCTGCGCCAGCGACAACTCCCCGCTGAAGATGAATCCGTCGCCGACTGGCTCTACAAGATCACCAATAGCAGGAAAGGTGTAGGCACCTTGGCTTCAGCCATGATGCACGGCATCTACGGCGGCGACATCACAAAGCTGAGCGCTCGTAGCGTGTTGGATCGCATCTACTGGGGCTGGTATCTGCCAAACCCCGGCCTGTCTGCGCGCCCAATGCCCGTGCCGGAGCAGATGATTCTTGAGTCGTTGGGTCAGGATAAACAGATCCAGAAGATGGCGCTGGAGCCCAAGAGTGCGTTGCTGGACTTTGGCGATAAGGGCATGGAGACGCTGCCGCAAGCTATCAGTGCTGCGCTGCGAGATCAACCAAATGTCACTATTAAGACTGGTGAGGCTGTTCAAGAACTCGTCTATGACAAGGCCAAGCAGCAGGTTAACGTAAGTAATTGCACCCAGAAAACTGCAGAACAGCTTACTGACAATGTACGCTATAGATCACCACCTCAAATGCCAATGACAAGACCAAACCCAACTCACAGACATACGACAAGGTCATTTCAACGTTCTCCGCCCAGCATACCGCTCGTCTTACCGGAGATAAACTCCCTGCCCTCTCCACAGCACACTCCGTCTCAGTTATGACAGTCAACATCTGGTTCCCCGAGGAGGACCTCAAGCCTCCTGGCTTCGGCTACCTCATCCCCAACACTGTGGCCCCTGAGCTCAACCCAGAGCATGCCCTCGGCGTCTTCTTCGATTCCGATGTCGGCACACGGTCCAAGGATGAACCTGCTGGCACTAAGCTCTTCGTTCTCATGGGCGGTCACTATTACGATCGTTCCGATGTCACTCCTCCTACTGAAGAAGAGGCCATTATCCAAGCCCGTAACCTTCTAGAGCGTCATCTCGGCATCCCACGCGATGCTCCAGCATATGCCACAGCCAACTTTGCCAAGGAGTGTATTCCCCAACACTACGTCGGCCACCAGGACCGATTACGCAACGCACACACTGAGTTGACGGAGAGCTTTGGCGGACGTCTCGCTGTCGCGGGTGGTTCGTACTCTCGCATCGGCACGATTGCTAGTCTGCGTGCTGGTTACGATGCTGCCACCGCGACAAAACAGGGCCTTGAAGCCACAGGTCTGGAGTATCTTCTCAACATCCAGCAGTTTGCAGTTGTGGACACGGACGAGATTCCTGTGCGACATTTTAAGTAGTTTGGAGCGTTTACATAACTATTTTCTGAGGGTGAAAGGATATATGGTGGAAAGAAAATAGGTGTTAGGAAAGAGAGGTATGAATTCATGTTAGGACCACCAGCCTTGTATTATTACTTAGAGCGATAGAAGGTTTCAAAAGACAATATTAGCTCAGCATAAGAGTCAATGAGTAAGTCACAAGAGCAGCAAACATCTCATGGTCTGACGCATTATTGATAAAGTAGTACTCTGTGTTCATATGTAGGTATCATTAAGCTATCACAAAATCGTAGCCACCCGCTTTGTTCAATCCCTTTTTCGCCCCTCGTCTAGAAAAAAAGAGCCCTCCAACTCCATTAATAATAAACTCGTCGTAAATTCTCCCTCCTCGATCGTCTAATCCAGGAGAACCACCTCATGGTTATCTTGGAAAGATGAGCCAGCCAGTGGCCGAATGACTCCATCGATAGCCAGAAGCAGATCAGCAATGCCGTTCTCTGTTCTGCCTGCTGCACCAGTGGCGAGACCGGTCCAGTCACCTCCCGCTCCCATCCAGACAGGCTTAAGTGCAGCTGCGAACTCATCGTCCATACTGCTGGGAAGTGAGTTGCGCTGGATGTGCCACCATGGCTCGCCTCGGCGATGCTTAATGTGACCAAGGAGCGTTATATTGCGAGTGGTGGGTCGGCTTCCAGGACCAGTTCCCACAAGCAAGTACTCAAGTAACATCTCATCCGCAGAATCCATCGTAAACTTGAAGCGTCCCTGGCGCCGACCCTCAACATCTAGCCATGTCTCTCTAATCTTCCTGACTGCTTCCAAGGCTGGCAGGGACTGGGGAAGCCAGTTCATCAAAGCCCCGATGCCGTTTACTCCGTTGACCAACTTCTGCATTAAATCTATAACAGGAAGATGAGGGTTAGTCTCTTCCATCTTGACATCGATATTGTCTCTGGAGAGGTCCAGTGTCACTCTCCAGAGACGTGAAGTGTCGGATTTTTCAGTTGCCTCTGATTTAGGAGGTCCGTAAGAGAAGGTGACCGCCTTCAAGCTCACCGACTCAGCCGAAATAGAACCCTTTGCCTTATCCATAGACTCGAAGAAACTGACGAACCGATCGACAGCCTTCACGCGAGCTTTAAGACTTTCCAACATAGATTGCCCAATGCCTGAGCGCATGCGCAAGCAAAACTCTCCCGTGCGCGCGTTCCAAGAAACATCACGGCCAACCATGTGACCCTTAAGCATGGTAAACTTGGCTGGTCTTCGAACTTTGAGAATGGCGTCTGAAACGCAGGTAAAAAGAGGCTCTGACGTTTTAACACCATCAGGACCAGGAGCTTCTGACTCCGCAGGTTGAATTCCCTTGAACCTGATCGAAACAATGTCGTTCGCCCATGGTTGTTTAGTTGAGATCCCTGATCCAGCGGCGGATTGTGTAACTGAGCCAACCCCAGATGACTCGTTGCTTGCACCAGGGCCACTTGCAGCCCTGGTCTTCTCCTTATCTGCGCTATCAAATACCATAGACGGGAAGATTCCCGAGAGGGCGATTTCGAGAGTCGGAAGTCGAACTTGCTGTGGCAAAGACCAATTTCTAGTTGCCTGTGGCCTAAATTTGATGTTATGTTTGTATAGTTCGCGCTGGTCAACTGCCTGAGCAATCATGCCGGTTGCGAATAATGTCAGATTATTCCAAAATTCGTCGTTGAGATGAGCATACCCTCTGTTGAGGGGAAGCTTGGTCGTTAATCTGGGCGCCTGTCCGGAAGAGTTACGAGTCCTGTTGGTTGTGTCAGCAAACCCCGGGCCAATTTACAATGAATGTCGTTCAACTTACACATCAAGAAGCCACCAGACATCCCCGCTTGGACTCAGTAAGACCATGACGAACCAGTTCGGCTCCCACCCAGCTCTTTGAAGCCAGATGGTCTTTGTCCATTCGCGGGTACTGACGAAAGACCTTAACTCGTCTTTGTTCAGAGGGTTCTTCTTAATGCTCCAGCCTGTTGTGCTTCCTCTGCGACTAAGCTCGTCTTCCATAACTCCACATCTCACATTCTCAAGGCATGTCGCTCCGTCCTCGGCCGGATTCTTTCCATTGTTAAGCAGATGCTCATGCTGAATAGTGAATTTTGAATGAGGTTTGACGGCGAAAACGCCAGTTGTCGGCGCAATTAGTAAAGATGCGCTGTCCCTGTAACCAACTTGCATGGTCAGAGACGAAGTCGCAGGATCGTCTTGGGAAGCGCGCAGGACCATAGCCGCCTCGCGATTCTGGAATCGAGGGAAAGACTGCAATTTGCTGTGTATGCTGCCCAGCAAGAAGTCAATATGTCGACCAATGACGGTCTTCAATAGCGCTTCGGCTGATATGTTGTTGGTATCGAAAGATATCTCGGCATCTTTAACCTCTTTATTGTCTCGATACCATTTGGCTGTCAAACGACTCGACGACTTCGGATCAGGTTGGCCATTGATCTTTCGACCGCTGCTGACAGCAACCAATATCCAGCTCTTTGGACTACCAGGTTGTGTTCTCGTGGTCCAGTATTGAATTGCCAGGGCTCGGTTCAGTGACTCGACCTTCAATGTCCCAGTCCACGATCCTTTGCTAAGCCGATTGGCCTGTCGTTTGAGCTCATTGAGCTTATGGGTAAGGACCAGTTCGTGCAGAAACTGGTAACAGCCCAACAATCCATCCTTGCTGAGGATATCGTTCAAATGGCCTTCCAAATAACCCTTCATGCCATCAGGAATCAATGATGCTGCGGGTTGGAAAGCGAGTCGGAAGTCGATGAACCAGAACTGCTTTTCAAAATCTTCGTCTGCAATCGTCAAGTCGACCTCAAATTCCCCATCGACCTTAAAGGTGACTCGTCCCGAGTCGATCTCGTACTTTCGAAAATGGTATGGAATCTTGTCGAAATCTTCGAGGTTTAGCCGTAATGATAGTTGAGTATCGACATCACTCATCCACTGTATTTTCTCCTCGCGTGTTAACGGGGGTGGTTCGATGTAAGAGAGCTAGTAACATTGTCAGCTGGAACTGATACCACTTGATGATGCACAATACCTACATCAGGCATCCAAGCAGCCTCTCCAGTTGATAACACCTGGAGAGCTGTTTTCAAGTCGGGACTTGGCATTCTCGCAAAAGTCAGATCCCTCTTGACATGACCCATTACATCCAAGGCCCCAGCAAACAAGGCCTCTTGTCCTTGAAGATGAAACCTCAGGTCAATCAGTTTGCTGACCATGTCGGCCTTTCGGCTCCATTCCGTGATAACGAGCGCCTTGACCCATTTTCTGTGCTCCCTCATCGCAAAGTTAAGTATTGATGTCTTCTTAGCAACGTTGTCGCTTGAACCGTCTTCGACGTCGCTGTTGGGTATCGTCGAGTTTCCATTCATGGCGGCAGCAGGCACAGGCATCTTCGCCAATGAGGCGATCTGATCCTGGAGCGCATTGTGTGTCGATTGCGCGAGTCGCGTTAGAAACTTGGAGAGAGGTATGTAGCCCTGAGTGATGTGGACTATGTCGCTGGCAGGATCGCTCATGCTGGGAAGAGTCTGCAGTTGTGGTTGTTGATGTGAAGGCGAAGCGTATGGGCGAGAAGTCTTCGGGGGGCACTAGAGTAACGACGGGAGACCGGCCAGGTCATATGAGGAGGCACGCGCAATTCATGCATAAGAATCTTCAGCGCCGTATCTATATTATCGCGCGGGGACGTGTCGTATTTTAGTTGGCGTTCTGTTATGTCGGCACAGTCGTTACAATGGTTTGATCGCTGTTTGAGGAATCTTGATTGTTGCGCTGGGTATGGGCGAGCGCCGGACACGCCTGGTCATGTGATAAGCCGTGCACAAAGCCAGAGCAAAGACTTGCTTTGCACATTGCAGATGCACAACCCTGTCCTAAGTACGAAGGGAGACAGACAAAGACGATTAAGACACTATGATGGCAAAGATTGTGGTTTATCATTAAAGATAGCAATTGGGTTTACGTAGAAGGATGCATAATAACACCGTTGTGGTAGAGGACTTAGAACAATAATGCTTCATGAGTAGTTGTGCAAGTACATGACATATTTATGCGTGTATACCGTCCGTCATTCAAGCCTCTGTCTTCCTGACAACTGTGGCGTTCAGGTCTAGAACTCAAGTACTGATAAATGAGGCAAGGATATACTTTCAAAACAGGCATCGTCCATGTTAGGTGTGGAATCAATTCAAGATTGATATTGAAATCTTTATCTACCTGAGCAAATCATAAAACCATGACCCAAGCCCCATAGTAGACGCATCTAACAATTCCCCAGAAGCAAGTGCGCATCATTATGTCGGCAAAGCTCCTATAGTTTCCGTCATTTTTATATAGAAATAATTCGTTGGTGTTTTCTTGCCACATTAGGCTCGGGATATCATAGTCCGAAATCGGTCGTGACTCTCATCGTATGGGAGGCGTCATTAACTAGAACGGCAATCAGCAACCGGTTTCCTTCATTTCATCGCACCCAAATGAGTCGTACAGGATGCAAGTCATCACACTTACAACTTGTTTTGAGGGGGAGCAGCGGCGTTGGTTGTGGGCCACTGGTACCCGGCGGCATCGCTGAACTTGTAGCCGTAAGAGGAGGTAAAGTCATCCAAGACGGCGGGACCACGAGAGCCTGCATATATTGTAAGTAAAGTTCGTTAAGAAGAATGGAAAGCACATACCGTAAGGGTACTCCATGGGGATAATCTCCTTGTTGTCATCAAGGTAGTGAAGGAGAGGGGTGAAGATGCGCCAACTGGCATCAAGCTCGTCATCACGGACAAAGTTGGACTGGTCACCCTTCAAGCAGTCAAGTACAAGCGACTCGTAAGCCTCGGGGATCTTGAGGTCGGAGAATCGTCGTCGGTAGGTAAGGTCGAGCTCGGTGACAACAGTCTGCATGCTAAGACCAGGCAGCTTGGAGTTCATCTTGATGTAGACACTCTCGTTGGGCTGGATGCGCATAACAAGCTCGTTTCGGGGGATGTCCTTGAAGATGCCTGATGTAACGTCCTTGAACTGGATTCGAATTTCGGTCTTTTGCTCGTTGAGGGCCTTTCCAGCCTTCATGATGAAAGGTACGCCATCCCATCGTTCGTTCTTGATGTAAGCGACCAGGGCGCAGAAGGTAGGGCATCGCGAATCCTGGGGAACGGTGTCGTCCTCACGATAAGCAGGCTTGCTGCCGTCAAGAGACTTTCCGTACTGGCCAATGATGACGTTCTTGGGCTCAATGGCGGGAATGGCGCGGAGAACGCGAACCTTTTCGTCGCGGATATCCTCGGCGTTGAAAGAGATGGGTCGCTCCATAGCCAGGAGAGTAAGGACCTGGAGGAGATGGTTCTGCATAACATCACGAACGATACCAAACTCGTCGAAGTAGCCTCCACGTCCTTCAGTACCGAAGGGCTCCTTGAAAGTGATTTGAACGTTGTCGATATGCTGTCGGTTCCATGTGGCACCGAGGAAGGAGTTACCAAATCTAAGGATCAAGATGTTCTTGACCATCTCCTTGCCGAGGTAGTGGTCAATTCGGAACAGCTCTTGCTCGTTCCAGTCGGGCTCGAGCGACTTTTGAAGCTCACGGGAGCTGGCAAGATCCTTGCCGAAGGGCTTCTCGACCTAAGGGTTTGTTAGCCAAACACTGGCATGTTGAGAGGATTGTATACGCACAATGACACGCGCAACACCGTTCTTGGGGTAGCAGATCTTCTTGAGGTGCTGGGAAACAATGGTGAAAACACTAGGGGGGAGCGCCATGTAGAACAAGCGGTGGTTCTCAGGGCGGTCCGCCTCGACCTCCTGGAGGTGCTGCTCCAAGCCCTGGAAGGACTCGTCCTTATCATATTGACCCGAGACGTAGGTGCAGAGCTGGGTGAACTCTTCGAGTTGCTGCTCAGTCTCTTTGGTGGGGGTCTTTATGTAGGACTTGATGCGTCGAATGTATTCGTCGTGGTCCATCTTGGTACGGGCATATCCAACAATCTTGACATCCTTGGGGAGGAACTGGTTTCGGTACTGGGCATATGTTAGTGGAAAGAATCATGTTTGGGGGTAAAATTAAGTCACTTACAAGACCGAAGAGCGCAGGGTACTATCACGAAGAAAAACCAGCCATGTTAGCACAATTACATTGGATGTGAGGGGCTATCTTGGGGAGCTCCCCACCGTCTTCTTTTTCGCCAGATCACCAGAAGCACCGAGCACGACGATTGTCGTGTTCTGCTTGAGCTCCATGCATCTACAAGGCAGATTGTGTTAGCGAGCGAAACATTTGTAAGATTCTCAGTAAATAAGGCATGGCAATACGCGATCGCAGCGCAAACCGCTCAGCGCGGGCATGATAGCTAGTAGAGCTAGGTCGCAACGCATGGTGGGGGTTGGAGTTGACGTGAGGGAGCACCTACGGATCCATTGTTGCGATTTAATTTGTTTGTGGAGGATAAATAAGAAGCAACACGGAGAAGGAGCAATAATAGGAGGAGAAGGAATCAAATGAGGAAGTGAAGGATGAGATCTGAGAAAGGGAAATGGAAGCAGAAACGGAAAAGGTGACGAGGTTTTGCGGCATAGAAGGTTTTATGACGACGGGAGCATCCAATACCCGCCCCAAAATGGGACACTGCACAGCAGCTGGGGGGGAGCTAGTCCAACAAACCCCCCAATTCATTGGGTCCCATCCATGGTGAGCGACGGGGCTATGATGCAGTCGGGTCCCTAAACTCAAGCAGGGTAGGTCCCTAGAATGAGTTCCATACTAAAGATGGGTGGGTAAAAGAGCCCCCGTCAGTGTTGGTTTAGGTCTGTTCTAGCTGCTAGGTACCTGAGGTTTCTTACTCCACTGCACTAACGTTGCGACAAAGAGGTCACCACCCGGGTCTGTAAGAATGGAGTCTCAACTGCATGCGACAATCGGTAATCAAAAGCCATTGATGACGGGATGAAGCTACGAATTGAAATACATCTCGCAGGTGTTCTATGAATATTATTGTCATTATCTAGGACATAAACACTGCTTGGAACTCACTGTGTCAGACATGACAGTGCTACCTACCTACATCTAAAAGCCTGTCACTGTCGGTGGTTCTATCTCCGAAGCTCGTCTAAAAAGTTATTCACTAACTACCATCCCATTTTGCCTGAATCTGATTTGCCTTGCCTGCTCCAACACGCGGAGACCTCCAGTGTTTGAGCACTGAACTCTTCTCTTGCGGGCCAATTACTCAGACGCAAGCGGTCGAATCGTCTCCGTGCGTTCGGAGCCATGCTACGCAACTGTACTATCTGACTGGATCTGCCGTGCAATTGACGTATGGTGTTTCCACACACTCAGACTCGGTGGTTCTGTCTCATCAACCCGTTACCATCACTAATAAGTATCGGCTCTTCCCTCCTTCGTTTCGAGGCATTTGTGATTCATTGCTTGGCCCGCAGGGAACTCAATGGCAAACGATGATAGGGCATTCATAATGGTACATTGCACAATCTGAGCAGTGCTGTGAGCATTACGAAGCATCATGCTTCTCCAACTAAACAGGACCGCACCCATCCAACTTCTTTGTCAGCTCCTCCGGCTTGCCCGGACATCGATCACTCACCGAATTCTGGCAGCTTGGCTGGCTTCGGCGGAGGTGGCGGTCCCTGAATTGTCTGGCCAGCTCAAGGCTCAAGGCTCAAGCCTGGCAGTTCCGCCGCACCCCCAAACAGGGACACACCTGAGGTCCACACGGCCTAGGCACCTTGATTATCAAGACATTTTGGGATCGGTCTTGTTTCCGTTTGCGCCCCGAAAGTCTTTCGTTGTAATGCCCGATTCTGGAATGCACAGCCAGCAGGTTTCTATCTTGCTGATGCTGATATCTGAGAACTTGAGACATATCTGAATCATTCATCACTAACAACTCAGGAAGCGATCACTAATACACTATGACGCTCAGATACACGATCCAGCCTGAAGCTCGTAATCCGGCGGCAAGCACGCATGCCAGAATCTGGCTTCACGGCGCAACCGCGGTGTCTCAAGATCTTCTCCATAGTTGGCTAGTGATGGGAGTCTGTGACTTGCAGCGCTTCGATTTACCAGACAAGGTCCACTGCAGACCCTGGTCTCTATCAAGTCGACTCAACAACTTCAAGATCAGCTCTACCGAGACCTGCGAGAAAGGCACTCGGTGGATAAACTGATTATCAGATGGGTAGCCACGTTAGACAGACGCCAATCCCTTGCTGAATTCTCGTGTTTTTGAAACGTCGATTGATTGCCCAATCGCTTAGCTTTGTAAACCAACAGTCTATCATGCAGTCTGTGGTGTCTTTTGTCCAAATATTCACATCAACAGAATGGAAGGACATGCCTGAATGAGCTTACTGTCAAAATACTGTCCTTTACCCCTTCCAGGCTTAACAAGAATTCACAATATTAATGACTCTTGCAAACCCATCTGAGGGAACTGACTAGAAATTTTGATGAGCCTATGCTTGTCTATGTTGTCTTCTCGGTGACATGCCCTCCTCGGACACCAAATTCCGAACCTTCTCAATGCTAGGATCCATGATATACCCGCACCAGCCCCTCACCTCCCGGTGTCGGCTTCACACCTCAAGCCCTCAGAAAGAAGTCATTGGGGCGGAAAACGCAGAGACCAGTGAAGATACCGTATGCAGTCATTGAGATTAGCCCGGCTGATGGGATTCATCCGCCCTTGCGGGAATTTTCTCTCTGGTAACAGAACCTAGCTGAACTTGAGTCTTTCTAGTCTGGCTATGAGATGCCTCGCGGAGTTTCTCTTATCAACCTCCCACTAAACAAGTTGGAGACAACCTCAAAAACACGGTAGGCCAGTTTATGGGCAAGTCAGCGAAATGCACGGTACATGTTTTCACTTTAAGTGAGATCAAGAACCCGATTGGGGTAATAGTCATGAGGCACGTACAGCACAACTATCACCAGCTCAAGATTTGAATACAATTGAGACGACCTCCAGATACAATCACTCCAGAAGCATCGGCATGACAGCAAAACTTTACAGCGGGGTAGATAGTAGCCTCACTCTCGACGCGGGGCTGAGAATTAAGGCTAGCCTGGAACTGTGGCGCACCCAAATGTGGCGCCTCCTCGCCCTAAGGCCACACGTGATAAAAGGGCTCAAACTAACTGGCGGGCGCACCACAATGGGCATCCACTCCACATCAAGATCACCTCAACGAAGCCCATCGGAACGGTCTTTTTGCTAAGACAATTCCCCAGCTCTCACTACTAACCTGCAGGTCGCTTGAGAGACGGAAGTCATATAATATTCAAGATGCCTTCAGAAGCCGGCCACCGACGTGAGTTTCATCCGCCAGCCAAGAACGAGTTGAAGCGACTCGCTTTTGGGAAATTTTGATCATCTGTTGGACTTTGCTAACCTCGACTATAGTATACGTCAAGTGAGTAACATGCCTCCTTTCTATACACCCAGCCTGGTGCGCACGCGATATGGAATATGCTGCGTGCTTTGCATCGGCAAGCGCACACTTCCAATTTTCGATATCGATCTTCCGCGAAGCCACGGCACGAGAAACAACGATGCGATAGGAACTTTGGACTGACGATGATGGTTTAGGGGACGTCACCTGAGCTACCAGCGCTCTCGTCACACCACCCGCCCTGGCACCAGCCTGATCAAGATCGAAGGTGTTGACGACACCAACGCCGCCAAGTATGTCTACACCACACAAGAAGGGGTTTTCCCCCCCAAGTCAGTCTGAATACTGACAATGCACAATAGCTTCTACCTCGGAAAGAAGGTTGCTTTCGTCTACCGAGGCCAGAAGGAGATCCGCGGAACCAAGATCCGCGTCATCTGGGGCAAGGTCACCCGCCCTCACGGTAATTACACACGACTCGCTCCGCGAATGCAGAAATCACAGACTAACAATCATCTCTCAGGAAACTCTGGTGTCGTCCGCGCCAAGTTCACCTCTCCCCTCCCCTCCAAGTCTTTCGGTGCTTCCGTTCGTGTCATGCTGTACCCTTCGTCGATATAAAAAAAAGGGCTTCGGGCTGGAGTTGGTAGTGAGGGCGGTTCTCATTTGGCTGCATTGGTCGAGGCAAGGATAAAACATACTGCCTTGCTTTGAGGCATTGAATTCAAAAAAGACGTCAAATCCCAACCCCGAAAAAAGGCTCTACACACCTGAGCACCTCGTTTTGATGATATAACTTCGTTCCCCTTTCATGCAACGGTTGGCGGAAATCGATCTCGTCCCAGGACAGTCCACTGGGAGAGGCTTCAGCGATGGAACACATTTGGTGGTTGGGATTCGGGACTGGTGTTCGGCCACGGCCGTGAATAGGGTACAAGCGAATCATCGATGAATGCCAGGTCCAGGGCCTCTATTACGGCAGTACACAACGTCCCTGAAAGCAGGAATGTGATTTGACTCGTGCGGGGAAGTTTTGAGCCATGGTCGGCGTCTTATGATGAATCGGAAATGTCTTTTTACAACACAACAACACAACGCAACCACTGATGGCTCAAACACGTTTCCCTTCCATTGACGGCTACACTGACTCGGATACCTGCTCCGGGCTGCCTCCATGTGCTTCTCGCTACGTGATATCTCCAGTTTGTTCTACGAGTTTGCGAGCCATAATCGCCTGCCACATGCTTCCCAGTTGTACACAGCTTCTATCAACATCGTAATACTATCGAGCCAGGACGCCACTCGAGCAACAGTAGATTCGTCACGCATCTTATTGAATTGTAATAGTCAAACAGGTCTCGATGTAACACTGCCGTCAGCGTCTCACAACAGCTTTGTCTATGCAACAAGATAGGGAGGGCAATGGGCTCTCTTGCAGGTGAGCAAGTTCAACATACAACAAGACATGTCGTATTCCATGATAGCTAAGCATAGTTCAAGTAGAGCACGATACAATTATCAGCCGGAAATGACCTGGATTATACAAATGGCAGACTGAATTGTCAAACATAATATTCTACGTTCATACGTAAACGTTGCTTCGATGCTGGTTGGAGCGGCCAAAACAGAATACGGGCACTCAAGCATGTACCTCGCTCTTACCAAGTCATAATGATACCAGCGATAATCAAACGAGTATGTCACTCGGTATTTATGCCATAATCTCAGGTTTACTACAAGCATGACTAGAATTGGTCTCTGGAGGTTACTGAAGCACTTCCAAACGTTGCCGCAGTAACGTTATCACAAAGCCACAAGGTCTCTGCCTCTCTACAGTTCAGACACTACAAGGCATGTGCTGATACAGCATCCAGCTCGTAACTACTATAATATTCTGGGGTTCCGATTGAGATTCTTGCGAGGATTGTGGCATTGTGGTATCATTGGATCTCGAGTTCTTCATAGCAACCTTATCTACGGTCTCACGACATGGAGGTCATTGCATATACGATAGCCAACATAGACAACTGCCATAGTATCGAATTCACACAGTAATTGTGGGAAATTCCGCCCTGTTGATGGGCAATCGATCAATTACGGGGTAGCAACTCTTGATCCGAATATTAACGGCCGCCAAAATCAAGTTGTGTATCTTTTTAGCGCTACTCTATACACTGTTCCCTTTAACATGTTGTGGAGTTTTCACTAGAGCAGCGTGATAGGGCACAACCATTTGCCATTAGAGCGATCCAGGTCGTTAGGAGAGAAAGGGAATAAAGGGCTTTCTCCGGCGTCTAATAGACCATATCAAAGATGTCATAGACGGGCGCGCAAGTCACCGCTAGTCCTCATCTCACGGTATTAACTTGCATGATAGCTGCAGCTTGAGCAACCCCGGCTATGGACAAAAACTAAGCCAGCTTAACCAGGTCAGAATCAGGGCCTAGAGTCCTAGACATAACTCAAAAAGTAATCAATTCCGTGCTATGGGTAAATGATGGTGCAGTCTGCGTTGCGTTGCAGGCTTGCAGTCCAGCCGGAAAAGCCGGTCAAAAGAAACAGAGCTTGTGCATGGCCACCGTGGACATTTTGAGTTTAATAAATTGTTGAGTAGATTGGTTGGGTGAAGCAGTCTACGGAGTACACTCTGCAGTATCCTAGTCGATTTAGGTCATGATATTGAGAACTCAAGCATAAAGCGAAAGTTCGACTTCCATCCCTCTTTGATGTTGCTACGTATCGAGTGTTTCAGTGGAGGAGGCATTGAAGAAAAACCAAGGCAGAGCAGCAAGACTTCATACATTGCACTGTTCATTATGTTTCAACCTAGTAGGTACCTATCCAACATGAGGTTCTAATCAGCCGTGCTCTTTGAGGAGCTACCAGCCTAATTTAGCACAAATGCAAAGTCCAGTTACATGGGCACTCATCCCAGCGTCTTACTTTTGTCTTAGTGGCTGTTCTACGAACCAGGGCGCTATCTGGGGAAACACCAATTCCATGTTACAGAATGGGCAATGTGATGAGAGAAGAGATTACCATGAAGAGAGATTTGGGATCTACATTAGGGGATCTCCTGGGGTTTGTGGGCAAGGAAGCAGGGAAGTCGCCTTGCTATATGTAATTATTCCTCATCGTGGTGCCAGGTGGTTGGTGATAGATTAAAGAGTGCGTGACTCGAGAAGACCATTCAGGCAGCATAACTCAACTCATGGAGAAATGGCAGGGTCATCTTTGGTCCTCGCAAGCGATTAACTAACGTTGCAGAGTACTTTTAGCCAAGAAACTAAACGAGTCTGGCCGCTATAAAGAACTAACAGCAGGTTTTTTCCACAAAAATACAGCACAAAAGAATGCAATAGCGTTTGTGCAAGCGCTGCAAGCCAAGTTGGACAAAGGTCCGATCAAGGGAGCATCGAGATTAGAAACTGGAACCCTAATTGTGGCTGAGTTGAACCCGTACTCTAACGGATGCCGAAGAAACCTAACATGCAGGACGTCTTGCGTCTCGACGTCCAAGACAAAAGATGGTGTGTAGGAACCACCTGAACACGAGATAAAACAGGGGCGAAGACAACAAAGACAGCAACGGACAACGTCAAGATGACCTGGGAATTACTTGACGCCTGCTATGGTATAATAATAAGGGCGTTGATTAGCTGCTGAGGCTCCATCCTCAACCCTGAAAGAAACTCCCCAGCCCCTTGTTGCCTCCCTCCACCCTCTGCATATTAGTTGAATAGGGTGTACGAGTACCTACAGTGGGCGTGCAAAAGTACCAATACCCTCCTCTGTTCTATATTTTATATGAGAATACATAAACTACAATGAGCTCTATTTAACTTACATGAATCTATAGAATTTAATCTGAAGCTTTCATATGAATCATTATGAGTCTAATTTGTTTGAAATATATATCTATCTTAATATACATACTACTAGTTGGCTTGTTGTCGGAAACTTTGCACGGAACTGTAAGCATGTACTCTCTTGGTTAGGTTAGTACTATGAACCGACCACCTTGTGTTGATTGTGCATTGCACCACGTCCACAGCACACAGATTACAGCTCAGCTCAGCTCACACAAAAAAGCGTGAGACGATACTGCAGTTGATGCACAAGTATGGAGACCCACAGAGGTAGTGACTGGTGAGGACGTGGCATGGCTTCAATAGCACCATTCAAAGACCCTTGATAGTCCTTGGCCGGTCGAGACCAAGTTTCTACGGATACTACTACGGTCTGCTAGAATTTGAACAGGTTGGCCAGCATGGCCAGTCATGGTGTTAACCAAGGATCCATTGACTTTATGGCGTTGCTTTGAGCTTACGACGATTACAGCGGAAATCCATCAAAGTCAACCATTATCCTCAATATCAGCTATGTTAGGTTCTTTAGGTGCTTGACTAGCCTGGAATAAGAATTAAAGGTACCAAACTTTGGCTCAGACGGTTGCAACTCTGCAGACATTTTCACTTCTCCGTTGCCCGCCATTGGACGGCAAAGCTTCCGTCTTCTCGTAAACGGTAAGCAGAGAGATGCAGACTGCAGACTGCAGAAAGAGACGCATGTCGTGGCTGTCACCGCAGCAGCAGTACCTAGTAGTAGTAGCAGCAGTAGCAGAGAAGGGGAAACGAAACGACGCGTCATGGCCTGATGATCTGGTGTGTCTCGATACTTACGCTCCAAGTACGGCCTAGGCTCAATCTTTCAGCCTCTACCTAGGTACATACTGCACTGCACTGTAGCTACCTACAGTACTGAGTAGACACTGCTAGACTGTCTGAGATCTAGTTAATACAGTAACAAGATTCAATTGATGCTGTCACCTTTGGAGCTGTACGCGTATGCAATTGCCCCCGAACGGGTCCCAGTCTGCACATCCATTGCCGATATTGGTGTGGTGTTGAGCCCCAAACCGACCCCAGGTCCCAAAAAGCACATTTCATGATGGAGTCGGAGTATACGGAAGTCACAAGGAAGCCAATAGATTGCCTGTTTCCTTCGTAGATATCCATAGAAAACACAAACATCCGATCCCACGCCAAAGGCAGGCGCCCTCCATACCTCAGGTACCGTAATAGAAGCATACCTAGAGGTACTCACTTAAGAACGTCTTGGCCTCCGCTTCTCCATTCTTCCTAAAAAGCCTCTTACTTTTATCTCAGAAAAGGTTTCTCTCGCTCTCACTATCACCCTCGCTTCCTTCGTCTGGCTTTTGTTTGTCTTTCGTTACAGGTTATTGTGTCAAAGCCGTCATCGTTTCTCAGTTTCATCCAATCCAGTCTCATCTACTCCGTACCTTGTACCTAGAGATATTACAGTCGAGGAACGAACCCCAAGCAAACGACCCACGAGAAAGACCCCATTAAACAGACGCTTCTCTACAACAATAATCTACCGCTTATCCCCAGATTTTGAACGGATTACATCTGGCTCGGTCGTGTCGACTCCACAAACGATCAAAGCCCAGGTCATCTCGAGATAACGACCTTCATTGCCCCCGGCCGCCCAGAGGAAACCTCAACAGCATTCCATTCATCGCTTTTTAGTGACTCGACAACACGCGAGGCCCACTACGAACTCTGAACCCCTGTGCGTCAAAAGCCAGCGCTACCGAAGTCCAAGCAAGCAGCAAGCAGCAAGCAGCAAGGCCCAAGCCACTCCGGACGATTCATCCGACCAGATTCAACGTGGCACGGTTCAATTCCCCCTGAGCTTTGCGCCAGCCGCCACTAGAAATTTCTAATCGATAGTGACGTCAAGAAGCGAGCACAAGGGAAAATCATAACTGGATCAAACGCAAGCACTTACGAAGCACTGCATCGTTTTGATTGAGACCGCAACATCGTCTTCGATCAGTACCCCAACCGAGTGTTTAAAAAAAGAACAGTCAAAGACGAAAAGGGACAAGCTCAAAAAAAAAAAAAACCGACAAGCGGATCACAAAGGCGGCAGTCTGTTTACGAGGATCAGTCCCAGTGTGCAGACCCCACATCATTATCACGCAGCCGCAGGCATTAGCATCAAAACGCACCCGGCGCCACTTTAGCTCACTTTCCAACCACGACTTGATAGAGCAAACAGCGATTCGCTTTGCCTACATCCTGGTCGCCTTTATTGGACTGCTTCACAGCCAACACCGACAACAACACGGGCAAAAAACCGTCCCTCTCTGCACTGCATTGCTCGCTTGCACTATTGTCTGGTTGCTCACATTAAGTGTACTGATCCCAGTCAAAGACCAGGGCGCCGACCAGTGATCACATCGTCCCGCGTACCCAAGACTGAGACATCCGCAGCCACCGGCCTTATATCTCACCTTTCACCTCTCACCTCACTTTGGCGCGCAAAAGTACGGTATCATCGCCTTATCTCCTTAGCCACTCGTCTTGTATAAATCAGCTGTGCCTGGCTCTTCTCTATTGATCCAGGCGCCTGTTCACGAGCCAACCCCACTTACCGGGATATTTTCTGATACGATACGTACCCCAAAAGCTCCGCCGCAACCGGGCCACACTATTGCTCGCAGGCCCCAGCCTCTTGTCAGAACCTTTCTGCGCAAAACCATTCTTAAATCTCCACCTGCAATATATATCCAGCCCAGGTCCCACGACGATACCTGCTCTTCCTTGCTAGTAGCCGTTTGGTCTGGTTTCGGTCTCTCTACCCGACCGCACTGCTTCTTGTATTCTCCATTTCTTACCCACAATCTCCATCACATCGGTCGATTGCCTGCAACTCTCCACTCGTCCTATCACCCTGAGACTCTAATCGCCAAGAGCAAGGGCCTTTCCTGGGATCCATCACAATCAAGAGCCGCGTCTAATAAAACAGTCGTCCCACCGTCGCAACCATGGCGACCTCCACAGAGCAGTATCGCCAGTACGCTCCGCCGTCGAACTATCCGGCGCAAGACTACCAGCAGACACAATATCAGCCAACTGCCCCGGCCTCACCACGCAGAACTTCGCAGAACCCGCCTGCTCATAACCGAACCTTCAGTTTCCATTCTCAAAAGTCGCATAAGAGCTCTGGCAGCAAGGACCTACAAGAAACTCACGCCGAGAAAGAAGCGAAGCGTTTACACAGTAAAGCGGACCCTACCTTGGCTATAAGTGAAGCAGAGCCATGTATGTAACGACGTCTCCTGAGTTGAAAATCGGAAGTTGGGATCATTCACTGACACTACACTAGCTGAGATCGCCGCCATGGCCAGCGAGTCAACTTTTGCCCCTCTACGATCTATGCAGCACAAAGATACCTTTGGCAACTCTATCGGTTCGTTGATTCCAATCGCATAGTCCAAGACAATGCCGCTAACAACATACAGAGGATCCCGACAAATCGAATCCGACACGAAACAGATGGGAGCGCCCCTTGGACACTATTCGTAGTTTTGAGGCTGCAATTGACGGTGGCTACTCGCGCAAGTCACTGTACCGAACGGGTGAGTTTAAGGACGAGAATCGACCCAACGTCAGATGGCTAACAATGTCTCAGAAACGGATTCGCAAGCCAACTGGAATAGACGCAATAGCACTCAGACCACCAACCCGCCTCGATTCCCTCGTGAGAGTTATTACAACAATCGCCCAGTATCCTTCAGGCCAGACAACAATCAACAACAAGACATGGCGTCCTCTTCTCGAAGCAATCACTTTGACGGACAAGCGTACAACAATGGGTACGGGACTGGTCCATCGCGGCAACGGATGTCTAGAATGCAGTCAGAGCCACAGTACCAGAACGGCCACGATCAAAACATCTATCCTCTACCCAACAAGGATCGATCATATGAGACTGTGACTTCTGCTGCAGGTAGCGGCACTTCGGACCACGCAGGTTACCACACGGACCCTACGAGCAGTGACAACAGTTCGATCGATCGGGCAATGCCGGTTAAGCGCCGTGAACCTTTCAACGAGTATGCGTCGAGCTCCTATCAGCCCCAGCAATCATACCAGGCGCGCCCTTACCCAGATCCTGGTATGAATGGCAGCGGACACCCACAGGTGCCGCCACCTTCACACGCTCAGCCTACCATGACACCAGCTCAAGTTCCGGTCCCAGCCCAGAAGCAGAAGAATACTCTTTTGAGGAGAACATCGACCCAGCAATCAGCGCAACAAACGCAGCAATCCGCTGAGGCTGGTGGGGACAAGCGCAAGAGTTGGTTTTCTCGTAGGTTCAGTAAAAACTCTTGAACCCCTAATGGCTCGGTAATGACTATAAATGGTTGAAACGCACACGCTCAGAACTTTATGCACCCATTTTCCTTTGTCGATACCCGTTTTCTTTGATATTGAACGTGGATACCACGACCGAACAGCGTTTTAGGTTTCTATTTGCTATTTGATGGATTCGCGGCGCTCCAAGGTATACTGTTACAAGTTGCTTGTTTGTAACTATGGCAAGGTGGAGCAGCGAGTTTTGGTGTCAAATTGGGTTTTCAGACGAGACGAAGCATTTGATTTTTTATGGGATGGTACATTAGCACACGAAACTGTACGAGGCGCCGGCAGGGTAAACATCGTGCAACTGGTCCATTTGAGGATATCCTTTGGGAGGCGGAGTAAAAGATGGATCTACCGCCACGATTACCATTAATCATACCCAGTCCCTGAGACGTACATAGCATATATACGTGGCTGTAGAAATCATCCCAGACATGATGGTCTACCAAGATGACAAACTCATGAAGATGACGTGAGAAAATAATTGAGACGGATGACCCGAGCCTTTTTCTTTTCCTGTGCAAGATGAAAGAAAACGATTGAGTGAACGTGATAGTATTCGGCGAGTTTTGTGTTGAGTATATAGTCTACTTGTCCTTCTTGCTTTCTGGGTTCAGTGTGTCAGACTGATCCTCTTTCATGGCTACAACGATGTATCCGACAAGAACGACATTGGCCATAAGAGCAGCCAAACCACCAGCGAGTGACGAGTTACCTGAGTAGTGTTAATTGTTGTGGTGACGCGTAAGGGGTGAGGAATAGGAAACTTGCCACTAAAGATGGTGTTGACAGTGACGAAGTAGGAGCCGATGGGAACAACAATCATGGCAAAGGTGAAGGCCAGGAGCTTGTAGATTACTTGTCTGTTGAGTTCGTGTCAGTCTTGGTTGCCATATATTAAAGTATTGTAGAGTATTGAATGTTATGAGTAGCAATGGTGATAGATTAGGATGAGCAGGGCAAGACTCACGCCGGAACAGCAGGAGCAGTGCTCGTTTGGTCATCAATGGGGTCATCCTTATCAAGGAACGTCTTTTCAGTAGCAACAATGCGTCGAGTGGCCATTTTGAATTGAATTGTCTGATTGGGTGCGCAACTCTTGGTGGTTGTGTTTGATATGGTCTTGTGTTGGGTTGAGTTGAGGATATAGTATACTGAATTGAGCTAGACTAGTGTATGATAGTTGGAGTTGATGTCCCACTTGCACGTGCAACCAAGCTGAAGGGGAATAATGAGAAGCACTTACCACAAAATGATCAACGCTGAGTAAAATAGACAAGTTTCTTTGTTCTCAGAACGAGACTGGACTTTGATAAGAGTATTTGACCTCCGGATACTTTTTCGAGTTGCTCATGGCTCTGACTGTTTCTATTGATCTGAGGTACAATCCCCACAGTGGAAAGAATATTAGCCTACCCATGACTTCAACACCACAGCATTATTAATCTTTTGTTATTTCTTAACTTTCTGACTGAACAGAGGTAACATACGGTCTGTTTCCAAGAAACTACTCAATCATTAACACATCCTTCAGTGGTCCCCTATACAAGCTCAACACTGCACAAATACTTGCCTGCCATCCACCAACGCGGTCTAATCACTCACGTGACTTCGTGATGCAGTTTATGCGGGTCGCGTCTTGAATCGAGTTTGGGGCATTTCAAAAAAATCTCCACCCTCGCTCACGCTCTTCACGCCCCTCCAGAATTTGGATTGGGATCCCCTTAAGCTTTGGCACTATCAACCACTGGACTATCATTTCTCGCTATAAGTTTTTTATAGACCTTTCTTCTTGTTGTTCTTCTTTTCGTATCAAGCATTCTCGTCAAGTACACTTGCTGGCCACTTTCATCCGCTCTCTGCACTGCCCGTTGACCGAACAATAAGATAAAGGGTACACCAGATCAAACGCCTAATCCGTTCAGTTGCCAGTGGCAGCCCCCGCTGCGATCGATCCCAAACGCTGCTAGTCTCGATTGTTTTTTCTTCTCTACTACCTATTGTATTGTATGCCCATAATAATTCACACAATATGGCGCGAGGCTCCTCACCCTTGCCAATCCGGCATTCAAACGCTCTACCACGCACACCTTCGCACGCTCGCAACACAATAACTATCGACGACGCCGATGACCTAGCAGATACAATTCCCTGCTCACCATCTGCTTTCCTACGAGATCCTCAGACTACACAACCAACACAAGTTCTTCAGAAGCCCATGCTTGCACCAATGCGATCTTCTTCGCCCGCAAGCAGTATCATTGAAGTTCCTGCGTCCTCGCCCTTTCAACCTAAGAACTCTACACCTCTCGGAAATCGACTTGCCCCTGCTGGCACCGTATTTCGTCCACCACAGCGGACATTTCCCACGATGACCAACAAGCGACCTGCTGTTGAGCCCATCAACCTCATCTCAGACGATGAGGACGATCTAACACCTCCCCGTGGCGATATTCGGCCGACAACGTTTAAGGCACATATCTCGGGGTATGCATATCAACCCGAACCGGAAGACTCGAGCATCACGAAGAAACTTCGACAGATATATGATGTCTTTGGAGATAGGGTGCCATCAGAGAAGGCTAAGAAGGCCTTGAGTGAATGTAATCACGATCTCGACGATGCCCTGAATTATATTGGACAGCAGTTACGTCAGCCAAAGCCAGCGTCGAAACCCAACAACGGTAGACGGCTGATCAATAAGGGAGTTTTACAATCAGCAGCAGCATCCAGCAGGGGTAACTCCCGTACTGGATCCTTCACAGCATCTCCAAGCCCGGAAAAGAAACCTCGACGTCGGTTGGTGCAAGGACGACGAAAGCAAAGCATTCCTTCCTCACCTGCATTCCCTTCTTCCCCTGCCCAGCCCTCAAGCGACGACCCCTTGGTCATTAATCTCGTCGATGACGATAAGGGGGATAATTACGAGGCTGAGGCGTCTCCAGACCCTTCGAATGACGAAGACGACCGAGTACTGAATTGTATCAACACAAGCACTGTCCAGGAACTGGCAGCCATGACAGGTATGAAGGAGGACCAACTTGCATGCATGGTTGAGAAGCGACCATTTGAAAATATTTCAAAGGCCAGGCGTGTTACTGTCGGCAAAAAGCCTGGTGCTCGAAAGGCGTCCAAGGTCAGCATCGGCGAGAACGTTGTAGATGCCGTCGAGGTCTTCCTCAACGCAGTTGCCGCTATCGACAGTGTTGTCGCCAAATGTGAGCTCGATGCCAAAAACATCAAGCAGCAAGTTGATACCTGGGATATCGACACCTTCGGACATGACAAGCGAGAGCGTCGTCTGAACTCCGAAGACCTTCCTCCCACTCCTACAAGCATTAGTTCGACCAAATATGTCCGCCCACCTATCCCTCAGCAACCCAAGTACATGGATGGCCACTGTCGAATGAAGCCTTTCCAACTTGTTGGTCTCAACTGGATGTCCCTGCTCTACAACTTCAAAATCGGATGTATTCTGGCTGACGAGATGGGTCTGGGCAAGACTTGTCAAGTCATCTCACTCATCAGTCACCTTGTCGAGGATTACGAAAACGGGAACAACAAAGAAGATCGGCCCTGGCCTAACCTGGTAGTTGTTCCCCCCAGTACCTACAATAATTGGCTTCTTGAGTTTGAAAAGTTTGCCCCAGGCCTGGAGGTAATCGGCTACCGAGGCTCTCAGTCGGAGCGAGCTGATATTGCATACAACATTGAACAAAACTCCGATTTTTATCACGTTGTACTTGCCACGTACTCCCAGATCAACAACGAGGCGGACATTGAGGCTATGCAGTCTATTCAGCTCAACGCTGCCATCTTTGACGAAGGCCATAAGATGAAGAATCCCGAGACCAAGATCTATAAAGATCTTGGCCGTATTCCGGCGGCGTGGAAGATGCTTCTCACAGGTATGTCTCTTTTATCCTACACGCATATGTGACTATCGCTAACAGTTCACAGGAACTCCTGTTCAGAACAACTTGTTGGAGATGACCTCGCTTCTTAACTTCATCAACCCCGAGATATTCAAGGGCTGCATGCAACACATCCAGTATATCTTCAGCCAGAAGGTCACTATCAGAGACGTTTCGAACGGCGCTTTCTTATACAGTGAGCGTGTCAAGCGAGCCCGCACCATCTTGGAACCATTCATCCTTCAGCGTCGCAAAGATCAAGTACTGTCAGACATGCCTCCTAAAATCTGCAACGTTGTCCGCTGCGAGTTGGACAAGAACCAGAAGGAAGTTTACGCCGAATACGAGGACATGTTCAAGATGGAGCCATCCAAGCGCATTACCAAGGTCCGCGGCCGCGGAAACGATCAGAACAACTGCTGGATGCAGCTTCGCAAGGCAGCTCTCCACCCGCTCTTGTTCAGACGACACTTTGATGATAGGAAGATCGAGAAGATGGCCAGGATCTTGATGGATAGTGTTTCTCAGGAGGACCTGCGCCAACCAGACATCAAACACCTTATCCAAGAGCTCAAGGACTCTTCGGACTTTGGACTTCACCTTTGGTGCCGTGACTATCCCGGCCTTCTCTCGAAATTCGATTACCCCCCAGGAACAGAGATGGACAGCGGCAAGGTCAGGAAGCTACTCGAGCTGATCAACCAGTATCAGGAGAACGGCGATCGGGTTCTTGTCTTCAGCAAGTTCTCTCGTGTCATTGAGCTCCTGCAGGAAGTGCTCGCTCAGCAGGGAATTCAGCACCGGGTCTTGACGGGTAGCACCACTGTTGGAGAGCGACAGACGTTGATTGACGAGTTTAACGATGACCCTGAGATCCCTGTCTTCCTTCTCACGACTGGAGCAGGTGGTACAGGCATCAACCTTACGGCTGCCAATAAGGTCGTCATCTTTGACCAATCTGATAACCCTCAAGACGACATCCAGGCCGAGAACCGCGCCCACCGCCTCGGCCAGAAGCGAGACGTCGAAATCATCCGTCTCATCGCATCAAACACTATCGAGGAGCTCATCTACAAGGCGTGTCAGAAGAAGATCGAGCTCGCAAACAAGGTCACAGGTGCTGTTGCCGATGAAGACCCCGTCATGGCAGGGCAGACTCTTGAGACAGAGGTTCGCAGGATGCTCATGGAGGAACAAATGACACCTCCTTAGGATGGAGAGGTCTTCCTCTGGGCATAACATTCATTTCTTCCACAGATTCTTATGTCGCTTTTCTTCGTTATAACTTATCACTGTTATAAGAAATTTCATTCTCTGCACAGCATAGCAGAGCGGCTTGATTTGGTTTGGTACGGTTCGGTTCGGTTCGGTTGTATGAAACTCATCATCTTTGCATTCTCACGATTTGCTTGAGCGATTCGTGCTCTTCTTTCTCCACGAGGATCGCAACCTCCTCGGCGGTTTGATGTCTCAAGAAGGAGGCGAAGGGCATATTCGGCGGTATAGACATATATGTACGGTGTTAATATTCTCTCTTAATGAACTATATGGCATGGCATGGCATGGCAAGCGGGAGGTGCTACAGGTTTTAGACGCACATGGCCATGGTGCACTCGTGGTCTCAGACTCATAGACACAAAAGGCATCACAGAGCATAACGGTTGCTCTAGTAAATAGATTAAAGACCGCATTTTACGAAACTGCACTATATTCACATTCGCATTAGGTGATTGATTAAGCCTGGTTTCATTAAACACTCATAAAAATAATAAAAAAAGGCACACCTAATTTCCATTCCATAATCAACAATCAACAAACCCCTACTAGTCACCCAGCAACGGCCAGCCTAGGCCAGTATAAGTCTACCAACCCCCCGGGGCACCTTTCAGCCCCCGGCCCGCCGCCCGCGCCCGTCCCACTCCCCGGCACAAGCTCCCACCTCCACGCTAGAGGGGGGCACGACCGACCGAAGATCGAACAAAAGAAGGAAGGCGGAAGATAGGTAGGTTAGAAGGGACCCTTGACTCGCCAAGTGGGAAAGTTCAACTTGGAAGTTGGCGTCCGGCGTTGAAGTGTGAAACACGACAAAGCGTTGGATAAGAGCCAATTTGC
This sequence comes from Fusarium sp. PT, assembly GCA_021020635.1. Taxonomy (NCBI): domain Eukaryota; kingdom Fungi; phylum Ascomycota; class Sordariomycetes; order Hypocreales; family Nectriaceae; genus Fusarium; species Fusarium sp. PT. The sequence goes on along the minus strand of JAHMRZ010000008.1, from coordinate 1,697,971 downwards.
GGTGGATGACTTTAGGAAAATATGGGTTTTTAGTTAATGCTTGAACTTGACGATCGATGATTTCTATCCATGTCTTGTTCGGACAGACCGTGCGCTTGTTTAGGTCCCCACGATATCGAAATCGGATGGAGGCGGGATGAGCGATGGAGGGGAACACATACACGAGTCAAGCAGAGGCTGTATACGATGAAATATGTTTATACGACTTGAATTGATATTTTTAGTTGGTGCTGTGAGCATGTATTGGATCTGAAAAAAAAAAGAAGAAAAAAAAGAAGAAAAAAAGCACTGGTTGCCCAGCTACATACAGTTCCATGAAGGTTCCGACCATGAGGGAACTACGGATATACAAAGTTATCCAACAAGAGGAATAAAGACACTTTAAATACACAGTACTCAGAATACTCTCAATGCGCTTTCCAGGTAAGCCAAATACAATCATATGAAGTTTAGAAAAATCCGAAAGAACGTGGCAAGATACAAGAGAGTAAACTAGTAAATTTTACATTGGCACCCTCAGGTGATGGACGGTGGTTGATGAACATATGGTTCGACTTATACAAAACAAGATCATTGTGCGATTCATTCAATAAGGGTCCTAACAAACTTCCACGCTCTCCATCAGGGTTCAACCAATAAGACACGCAATGGACTAAGACGGATAAAAAGAAATTATTGAGTGATGTGTGAAACGGCAATGTTCCGTTTGTCAATTCTTGACATCTATAATATAACAACCAATTCCGAATCCTTGGTCCAAAAAAGCAAACATGAAACTTAAGATGCACGCTTTCTACGCGTGGGGATATCATTACAAAAAGTGATACATATGCCTAAACTCCGAGGACAGACCGTTGTCCATGTACTGTAGTGCCGCCATTTTATATGTGCTCGCTGCCGGTGATATTCGGCCGAGACTTGCGCTAAATGTATCAAACGTGTGGATCATGTACCGAGATGCTGGCAGAGCCAATTGAGCTTGCTTAGTGACCTGGTCGCGACTTCAGACCAATGTCGCCATTGAGTAATAGTGCCTTCCAGCGACGGTCAACGGCGTGACGATCACGGCCAAGATTTCGAGCGCAGTCTTGCCAGTCTGCCTTTGACAGCCTAAGCTTCTCCAGTACAATTTCAATGAGAACACGGTCATCCTCCGCACTCCAATCCTCTTCGTCAGACTCCTCATCATTGAAGAGACGACCACCTTGTCGGAGATGCATGTTGTGGAAGTCTGAACGGTCGAGACCGAGTGGTAGCTGCTCAGGAGCAATGCGCGTGCGCTTGGGGGTTGCAGGCACGATATGCTCCATGGAGCGACGAGAGGGTGACTCGCTGCAAGACTCGCTTGCTGATGAGTAGCGATCCATGTCGTCGTCGTTGACGCGGCGTTTCTTATTGGCAATACGCGGTGCTGCGCGCTTGGTAACCTTCTTGGGTCCGACAGGTTCGCGGCGTTGTGGGCGCGGTCGTAGACGCAGCTTCAGAGGTGGAGCTGCGTGAGCGAGCGGCGGAGTTGGTAGTTGAGTATGCGAAGGCGCTGGGTTGGAGTTGGTAACGATTGGCGCGGGAGTCGAGAGAAGGGATTGGAGAGAGCGGCAAGTAGTCATAATGTTGGCGAAAGACGAGTGTGACGAGAAAGTCGGGGGGCTGGCAGGAGGAGAGAACAGAGAGGGTTGAAGTCGAGAGCGAGACGAGTGCGACGCATCGCAAGGCAGAGCGGACGGGAGAAGCATGGTTACGGTTTGAGTTTGTAGTGTCGAAAATTGAGTATGCGAAAGAATATCGCAGTGGAAGCTATTGTTGTTTTGTGAACACGGGCGAAACAGGTGGTTGGCGTGTGGTGCGATTGCGACTGCGACTAGGATGAAGGACGCGGCCGAGCGCAAAAGTTTGGCGAGCAGGGTCTTGACGAGGTTTGTGAGTGCGCGCGCGAGACGAGACGAGTTCAAAGTTGAGTATGGAGTCGACGAGATGGGGAGAGGACGGGATGCGACAGTTAAAGTGTAGAATCTAAGACTTTCTTTGGTGTTTAGATGTTTGTGTTTGTGTTGATGTTTGTTGTAGGGGGAAGGTGAATCTGTTGTCGGAGTGAAGAGCAGGAAATGTGGTGGTCGTGGTGGGAATTGGAATGAACGGGGGGGTTGGTCAGGCAAGTGGCATTGGAATGGGATGGGAAGGGGCAGGGGACGCAGTGGCCTAATATGGCAGTGGAAATGGATGTGAGCGAGAAGGAACCTTGGGCTTGGGACCAGGGTGTGGAAGAGAAGGAGGGTCCCGGGTGCCAGGACCCACAGCTCACAGTCAGGGTCCTGTCGCTGAACCTAACTCACTGACTGACTGACCGGGACAGAACAGTAAGGTACGGAGCACAGTAGTACGGGTAGGGTGCGCATCTGCACCTGGAGGGTAGGAGGCATCAGCAGTGGACCTAGGTGATAAGTACCTTCCCACGTCTGTCTTGGAGTGCAGATACAGTGCAGAAAGCCCACAACGTGGACCTTCCCGTGAGTTTTGAGTCGCGCCCGTTTAGCGGCAGCGGTAAAGTCAACTTACAGTACCTGCCTGACCTGACCTGACCTGGCCTGGCCAAACCTAACCTAACCTAACCTAACTTACTGCAACTGGTATCGCAGCGGTAAGAGTACCTACCAGAAAGGCAAAGGACGTTGGTCAATGGTTGAGGGGACCCAGAAGAGAGAGAGATGGAACCCCCCATTCTGCCTGTGCACCGCCTGATCGCCCAAGACCAGTGGTTTTTCTTTGATACAGGTATTTTGGGCTACGAAATACCCACATAGACACGATCACTCCAGACACTCCATAAAGGCCCGTGTTGGGGGGATCAAATCGGGACCAGGGGCCATTGCAATGCATGGGTCAAAATGCAAAGTGCAGGTGCAAGTGCGACTGGGTACACAAACACAAAGATCGCTCCTCTCCTCTCGCTGCTTCCGGGTAGTCACGATGCATTTTGGCAGGTACAGTAAGAAAGAGTGATTGAACCCTTACCTGTGAACTTGTTGCACATCAAGGTACTTGCTTTGTTGCAAGTCAAGCATATGTTGTGGAGGTAAATCTTCACTTCGGTGCTGCACTGTACAGAATATTTTGATTACTCTTGCTCTTACTCTTGGTTAAAAATATCTACCTACCTAATTGCACAATCATACATGAGACATCTCGAACAGCCTCATTCAACACTCACATTTACACTCACGTCACTCATACTCACGCGATCATCAAAACACGTACCAAGTCAAGCACAATAGTTCTTCTTCACAGACTATTTCCCTAGTATCAACCTCATCATAGCTGTATTATACCCCGCCGAAACAACTACTATCGATTTATTCCATCCCTCTCTCCGTCCCTTTCGCAAAAACTCCACACAACTACAGTGCCGTAGGGTAGAGGGTTTGTTCTCTCCCTCACCATCCCTTTATCTTTACCATCTATTGGATAAATTATTCCCTTTTCTAGCATCGCTCCAAGTCTTCACTCCTCAATTGCATCAAATGCCCTGCATATTTTTCTCCGTGTTTATCCCTCTGCTCGGCCAGAAAATGCAGTAAACCTTCATCTCTGTCCCTTCTTTTCAAGCCACATGCACGAAAGAACCAGGTCGTGTCCAAGACAAGCAGACGCACATCATTAGTCTATCCTCCGCAGTTGAACACACTCTGCAGTATTCGCGTCCGTGCCCACCTGGGGTCACATGCATTCAATCAGGCACAAGAGTTTAAAAAAAAGAAAGGAATAAATCTGTACAGATAACCACCATCATACGACGATATCACACCTTTCCCCCAAGATCCAGATACGTCCTATCTAAACTACACAGTGCTCTTTGCATTGGCAGTTGTCATCATTGTGCTACTCTATACTAAAGTCAGTATATGTGTACAAAACACTAACATATGGCCAGGCTTTGGTCGACGGGTGGGCAAAACGAGCAGTTCAACACCGTTTCGGTTGTTCTGTTCAACGTTCTCCCTCTTACAAGACCCCCCTCCGAGCTAGTCTGAACTCCGAAGAACTAACTAGTGATTCCAAGTCCCTTGACTTCCGGGTTGGGCTTGATGCCCTACCTGACTCAAGACACCAGGCTACTCCATTGCGCGCAATACACATAGACAAGGGCTCAATGCAGAACCAGGCACACCAGTTACAGAGTTTTTGTGTGCTACTGCATACTAAAACAACGTAGTCTCTGATTTGATACGTCTACATCGCGCAGCCTTACTTAGTTCTGCTGTCTTAGGTCTCAGGGCTTACTTGTACTGGAGACACGGACACACTCGACGTCGCGGCTGTTCATCCACACAAAAACAACAATGTCTCGATAGTATTGCGGTTGAAGTTACGCAGCACGATCAGTTTGTTCAGCTGTTGAACCAACAAGATGGTTCCTGAGACAGCGAAACATGTGCAACAAAATTGCAATAGCGAGAGCAATATCTGACGCACACCTGCTTCAAAAACTCTCCGCTGGCGCACGAGCCGTGGTGGAATACACAGAACACTCGCTTACTACCCTACCCTGCCTTGGCACAGACTTTGGCTCTGTCTGGTCTGGTGGGAGCGAGCCGTCGCGGCACGGGCTAGGACCATCCCATCGTTCCCATATCTCCCCTCCACTCCCATGTCGTACCGTTCGCTTCCACGTTGATGTGCTGCAGGGTCCCGTGTAGTTTAGGGTTTGTTCCGTACAAGTGACGACGAACTCTACAAGACGGGGGGAATGTTATTTCTACAGCATTAACTCAGTTGTTGGATTTACTCATGGACAACTCATGAGCTATAGTGTGCCCGCTTTTTCTCTTGTGCTTCTGAGCCGAACAAGGGTTCCAGGGTGATATCAGTCCAATTGATAGAGTGGTGGGAGTGTGTGTCGGCATGACCTTGTTTCTGACCTCCTCTACGGATACAGTTGAGTCGGTGAGGTCATGCCCCGATACTGACTCTACCGCTCTTTGTTCTTTTAGCTTCTGCCCGCTTTCAAAAGAAGATAGCACGCGCGATTTGTTGGTTAATAAATGGATCCTTCGTTACACTGTGACCCCTCGATATGCGCGACTGCCTTTGCACCAGAGTGAGAATGTTCATGACGATGAGAGTGATGCAGAATAATCTCAATCGTCAAAAGATGTTCGATCAGAGCGATCGATGCTCCAAACCTCGTCCTCTTTGAGATGCATCGCGATTCTTCGACTCACATCTCTCCCTTCATCTTTATTTCGAATACCTCGCGACATACGGATATCATCCGCATAATGCGCACTTTTTTTTTTAACCCAGAAAGAAACAGGGACCAGGTCATGTCCCCCTCTTTCGAAAGTCATACACCGCCGGTTTACAACGCAGACAACTTGTTATTGATGCCATTGGCTCTGCGGCCATCTACCGTCGCGCGATTACCGCTGAAGTCGCGAGAGAGACGCGCATGAAGTTGAGGAAATCACGTCCCAGACGCGTCAACGCGTTAATTGAGACATGCATGGACTGTAAGCGTGGCCAATAGAAGAATACGAAAAGATGGGTATGAGTGGAGAAGCACGCAACCACTTCCGATGGGGTGGCCAGTGCGTGCAGCAAGTACCTGTCGATTCTGACATGGGGGGCAGGTACTCCGTACAGTGTAGGTATGTGGTCGCTAACATCCTTACCGTCGCACTCTGTACTCAGCATGCCCTACCCTGTAATTGCCCACGTCCATCGTTTCTATAATTGTTGAAACTGCGGTACTCCGTATGCTGGTGGTGATTGCATTCTTTGTCCAAGGTCTGCCGTGTGGTTCACAGGCCGTATTGCGTCACAAGAAGGATTCAACTGTCACTAGATCCGGCTCCCGAAACTTGAATATACTTGAATAAACTCGAAATGGATGGTATCACTTTGTCTCACACCATCATCCCTGTGAAGGGAACCACTCAACATACCATATTACCTTGCTTCCCTCTCAGATAATCAATCACGTTGAATCAGTTATTCGATTGCCGGACTTTATCCATTTCCACTTACAGAAACACCAAAAAAGGTCTCACAATGTCGAGTGTATCGACCATCAAAAAACGTTTATCTCCGCCCTTCAGTCACGATAGCCTTTCTCCGAGCGTTCCTCACTTTCATTGTCCAGAGTCGTCATAATTCATCATCACCTACAAATCAGCATACCTACTCAACATGCTCGGTTTACGGCATAGCAAGACATGTAAACACACCAAACGCGTCTCAAGTGACACAGTAAACACACCAGGAGCCTCCCCAATTCAGCTCTTTGTCTCAGCAGTCAAAGACCCTCCCTGCTGTCGATCGAGCCAGCGGGGGTGTTCCTTTGTTCGTAGATGCAACTTTCTCTTTATTCCTCCCTGTGTAAGTGAGAAGCCGAGATCGATAAGGGCCTGGCTAGTGACGGTATCTCCGAATTCTGGGGGCGGTCGAAGCTGAAGCAGTGCAGTGCTCACTAGCAGGACTTTTGCCCCATGTGTAATTATAAATTTGAGGCTCTTTGACATTGAGGATAAGGGTTGTTTGCGAAGAGGACAAAGCTACCTCTCGCTTAACTAACGAGCGATAGTATACGTTTTTTGTCAGTCGTGCTTTGTCCTATGCTCTGACCTGAACTATCGTGTATGTGAACTAGTAGATTATACCGTGGATGACACCTTCAGTTGATTCAATATGATTTAGCTTGGACGCAAATAACTAGAATGTCATCCCTTATCTCCTGCATCAGACCAAGTCCTGCCGAGACACACTGTATATCTTAATTCTCCAGTATAATGGTGTTGAGCTGTAACTCTACTGTTCTATCCCTTGCATGGTGTTTTGACTTGTGCGGCCAAGCAAGATCAGGTGGTCTAGAAAGCTAGGGAGGCTTATAGTCTAATACCGGTTATGAACTGAGGCAATGTTTGTTTCCAGCCTACATTGTGTTTCCTGAGGGTGTGTTGAATGTGAATTGTAGATAATAGTCACTCACTCACCAGTAAGTAAGTAGTTAAACCGTCTGTTCTTCGCACAGCTATAGAGACACGCAAAGGTCACCACAAAGGCAAACAAGGAAATATCAGACGACCAACAACATGTGTTTATATTTATCCCAGTATGCGGCGAAAGGGTACGATTCTCCGAGCATGTATCATGGAAGTCGATCAAAACCAGGCCACCCTAAACATATCCCTCTACAGCTCAGCTTCATCATGAGAACCCCTTGCAGCTCTAGCAAGGGCTACTTTACGTTATGCTACAGCACATATGACCCGATTAGTCCCGTCCAATATCATTAGATAGACTATAACTTCCAGAGGAGCTGGTCATAGATGTATGGCTGTCTTGACACTGGTTTACTTTGCCACGGGTCGACTTGTTGAACATTCAGATAAGATCGATGCAACTACGAGCTACTCACCAACATGTCAAATGTTTGAACTCAGATTCGTATCGTTACCCGCCTCTCATCAATGGCAGATATTATATTACTATGTCATGACTATACCCAAGCCGCGTTTTGTTTGCAAATGAAACGCTAAAAGCAACGCAACGTGTCATCACACATATCTTCGACTCCCACTCATGACATGAATATATATGTTGTGGCCCAGCACCCAAGTATGACATCCAAGACTGATGTAGAGAGTGCCACAGATGGTGGCCCCCTGGCCGATCTGAAGCCACGATCCCCATCCTATACGATCTTACCATCCTGCCTCTCAAACCCAGCCTCTCTGTTAGTCTAAAATGGTTATTTCAAAAAGAAGACTCCCTATGCCAGAATAAAGATACGCCAGAGATAAAGAATGAATACCAGAATCCAAGGCCCTTCTACACGGGGGCAGCTGAACTATATGTGTGATGTAATTATGCCAAGATGGACCAAGAAAAATAAAAGGGATGCGCTGAACGAGCGTGTGCTGGTGGTAACCACAACAGCAGCACAGTGGAAGATGGTGGCAATGGCGCTCACTCCGTTGTAGGTAATCGTAGCCGTCGTTGATTAGTTGTGTCCTCCGCATTAAACTCTGGCCGGGCCAGACCCATCCACGTCTTCCATCACATAACGATGCAGTCCTTATCATCTTTACCGGTTTTCTGCATCTTCCCATTTCGTGGAGGAGCCACGTCCATGGGAGTACCCTGACCGCTGACCGCTGCTTGAATAATGGACAGACGTTGCTTGGCTCGTTCCTCACCGGCGTCAGCAGCCTTGACATACCAGACGTTGGCTTCCAAGACGTCACGGCGACATCCTATGCCCATCTCTGTAAAGTAGCCAACTGCATATTGTGCCTTCACGAATCCTGTATCACTGTTAGCCATCCCATCTCGTGTAATCATACGGATATAAGACTCACCTAAGTCGGCCGAACGACGAGCCCACTCGTAGGCCTCCTCCTCATCCTTTTCCAGAATGGGGGGAGCGCCAACCATATACCAAGCACACAGTCCCATCATAGCACCAGCGTGTCCTCTCTCAGCAGCGCCCGTATAGAAATGGACACTGAGAGCCGGATCACGAGGGCAGTTAAGTAGGCCATGCTCATAAGCGTCGCCAAGACGAAAGTTCGCCTCAGGATGCCCCAGTTCTGCAGCCTGGGTAAAGAGCTCAGCAGCATGGTTATCGTCCTTAAAGATATCTGCGCCGTACCCGTTCTCGTATAAACAGCCAAGTTGGTACGGTGCTGAGTTGTATTGAGTATCGGCAGCTTCGGCAGCAAGCTTCATCCATTTGATTCCTTCTCGGTAGCGCTTCTCTCCAAGATCGCCAGATAGGCAGGCCTTACCCAAACGTGTCATGGCACCAGGATGGCGCTTCGATGCAGCTGTACGTAAGAACTGTACCGCCTTGGCAGGGTCCTTTCGGCAGCCCCAAGCAAACTCATAACATAGGGCAGTCCGGTAACCAGATTCAGCATGACCATGTTTCGCAGCCAAAACAAACAGAGGGAATGCCGAGTTGTAATCTTCCTTGCCCTTACTGAATAGCCCAGAGGCAAAACCATCTGCGAGATAATACTGCGCAAAAGGGTAGCCGGCACTAGCCAGGCGTTGAAGGATCTGCCGGGCTTCGCGTACCAGCTCTTGCGGACTTGAGACGGAGCCTTCGGCAGCTGGACTGTCGCGGCCCTTTTCAGGTTTCGGGCTGTTCTTGCGCGTCTTGGGTTCTGAGAAGTCAAGGCCTTGTTCCTGAGCAGTCGAGATCAAGAATATGGCGAACGAGTACTGGATTGAAGAGTCGTTCGTCTTTTTGACATTGGCACGATACATGTCCAGAGTCTTTTGAGTACTAAGGAGAGATGCATTGTTACCAATAACAGTGCGGAGATTAGAGTTGTCGGGAGTTAGAGGCGCCGGAGCCTGTTGAGGATAAGGTGCATGCAATAACTCTGCATACGTCGACAGCCTAACATCTGGAGATTTACGGGATTGTGCACTACCTGGCATCAGACCTGGGGAGCGACCACGAGAATCAGAATAGACAGAATACGATGACGGTGGCCGAGGCAGAGAAGTCCTCATATTGGAAGCCGAGTTGGGAGTAAGATGGCGGCCGATATTTGAAGCACTCTCAGCCAGGTCAGGAGTCGAAGGGTTCCTAGAGTCTGCATTATGGGCACTTGACGGGAAATCTTTCTGATGATGGTACTGGAACAGCGGCACAGGCTGAGCCTCAGGCACATTGCCTTCAATGATAGAGCTTTCAGGAGAGTCACCCATTATCCGACCCTCGGTATTCTCATTCAAGCCCGAAAGAGAACTTGCACTCGTCGTTGCCGATGACTCAATCGATATCTGTTGTGGGTTTGTACTTGCAGTCTCATCCGATCCCCGACTGTTGCGGTATTGGTCCTGATTGCGTACTCTTTCCGTCGGGGTCGTCTTGGTGGACTCAGCGATAGTTGATCTCTCGGGTTGTGACATGGAGCTGTCCTCTGCCCTGAAGTTACCATTCTGAAACCCTCGTGAGTTCGTCGGCTCTGACCTAAGATCATGAGGCGGAGGAGGCGGAGGAGCCGCTGTTGGGACCGAAGGTAGTGGATGAAGAGTGCGATCGACCAATTCTCCCCTCAAAGCGGGATTTTGAGTGTATTCCACATCAACATTCGAGGGCTGAACCCAGTTATCCTGCTGGAAGTTGAGACGCACAGGCGAGATTGGCCCATCGCGCAGTCTTGGACCCTCGGTGGTATCGAAATTGGAGGTACGGACAGGGCTTTGACGGGAACTGGTCGGTCTCGAGGACCTCGATGGAGAGCCGTGGTAGTTGGATGACACGGCAGTAGGAGGCGGTGAAGTATTAATAGCTGCCATGATGGAGCGAATGTGAGGCTTTGGCAATGCCGAAGCAGCCAAGTGCAGATTTGGGTATCTTTCGAAACGAGTGTTGTGGTAAAGCTGTATTTCGACAGCCTGGCAAGGGCGTGCAGAACTGGAGGACGGTAGAAAATGATATATCCAAGTTAACGATGGACTGAAGACGCTGAGACCGGATTTAGTGACGAGCGGCAAGGTCGAAGGGAAGACGAGACGAAACGACCGAAGATAGCGACTGTGGAGGAGGAGAAGCGATCGCAGTCTGGAGTCAGTGACAGACAGTCTAGCGTTGGTCGTAGGTCGCTATCCGTACAGCGTATCGAGTTTGGAGTGGATGCTGCACGGAGGATATTTGGGTAGGATCCGAAACGCGGCGATACAGCGGGGACAAGGGGTAACAGAGCAAACAGAGAATGGATCAGCGAGCGACACGGGGGTGGTTGGAGAAACGATAGTTGGGGGGAGCCCGTGGAACGGGGAACGGGGAAGGTTGAATTTGACAGAGGTCCCTGAAAATAGGTTATGATGAAGACGATAATGTGTTTCTTGATTTTTTTCTTAATAGGTAGAGAACAAAAGGGAGGAAGAGGGTCGAAGACAGCCAAGACCGACTAGACATAGAATTGGACGGAGGAAGAGAAAATTCCACGCAAAGAGATGAGTGGACTTTGAGCTGAGATCCAATGAGGTCCTTTTTGTCCTGGGCGCTGCGCCGTCCGATATTGGTGGTGGTGCCCGGCGGTGGTGGTGATGAGGTCCAGGCGCCGACTGGAGTTTAGTTAAAATATGGCTAAAATATGGCACATGCACCTGGGGGGAGCAACAGGAGCGGAGTTGTGGTGGACGACCCCATGTAGAAACTAGAAACTAGAAACTAGCCGGGGTTCGTTTGTCTGGGGATGAGGTGGTTAAAATATTTCTTTTAAAGAAAAGGATTTTGATACTTTTAATATCAGAGTGCCTAATAACATGGACGTTAGACGTTATGATGAGAAGGCAGCTCTGAGGTGGTTCGTCGGATTTGGTATTAGGCAGTTGCTACCAGAGAGGTACAATTAGAGCCAACATCCCGTCAGGCGTGGATAAGGTACCTAGCTGAACTTGTAATAACCAGGAAGGAGCAGGGGTATCTTCCTCTCCCATCATGGACAGGAAGTATTTAATTACACCATAAGGCATAAGGCATAAGGCAAGATTCCTGCGATGCATTCACCCTGTCACCAACATTCAAGGCTCTCTCACCTCACCTCACCTCACCTCACTGTACTCTCGGGGTCACGGAATTACGTGTTTACTCCGTAGTAAAGCTGTAGATGATGATCGTGTACACCCCTTTCATCCGACTCAATATACTCCGTACTATGTACGCGTCCAAAAGGGATGTGACAGCTTCAGGAAAGCTCGGCTCGGCATGACGAAGGTTTCCTGCGGCAATGGCGCGGTCAAAATTGCCCGGCCTGTCCGTCTTTTCGTGGCTGACCACTCTCCCTGAAAGAGTAAGTGAGAGAAAACGGTCGAGTCTGAAAATGACAAGCGTTATTAGTCTACGACTTCAATGTAAACCAGCTAGACTAAAAGCTGAAAAGCTTCTATGAAGAGTACCCCCCCAATGAAACGTTGTGTCCATCCGTCGAATGCAAATCATGGCTTAAATAACTCAACTCAAGGGTCCAGGCCAAAGCCAAAGCATAGGCCAACGGATTGCGGCGCTAGGGGCTTCTGCCATTTACTGACCGCCAGAGCATGCATTGGCTACCACCTACGTACACAATATGCAGGCGTCAATATCGGCCAGCGCCTACCGTTGAACAGGGCTGAGCTGCGGCCATGGCGTTGGTGCCGTCACGCAAACTGCAATTTATTCGAGTAACCATTGGCCTGTCCGTACAAACAAAAGTGATCGGAGATTTATTATTCTATGGTGACAGTCCTTTGGGGTTCGGCGAGTAACGCGTCTTTGCATCTTATTTCGTCAGCTGGCCTTGAAGGCTGGCAACACAGTGGACCTGTAACACATACAGATGCACAAGGTGTGTACAAATTACCTTCAGAAGAAGTCTGCACTTTCTATTGGCGGCCTGTTCCATTTTCTACATGCCAAGCATGATGTTGAACTGATCAAGCTTGTTGGCTATTTATAAAAGGGCAAGAGGAAAAAGGACGTGTATATATGCTCTCGTTCGACACAGACATAATAGTTTCATTTAAAACCTGATCTGAGTTAGTCAATTTCCTATTTTTGCTTCTCCCACCTCTTACTTCGACTAAGTTTCTAGAAGGATTAGTCCCATCATGGCAGAAAGTATCAGACTGCCTCTCAAGTCAGCAAGGGTCCGGGTTTTGACACTCTCCTGTCAACGGGCCACGGAGGTTGCAATCTCAATGTACACCAAAAGTTGGATCTGTATAGAATCCTAGAACTACTACATCTCTTCCTGTTTCAAATCCGAGAGCTGGGCTCCTTGTATGTAAGTGAATCGAAACTTTTCTTTAGAGTTCGATGAGCATTCAAGAAGATCGGGAATGTTTTAAGTTCACGGCGGGGCCGCCGTCGATCGAACGGCCCCACCTTGCCGAATCAGCAGATACCCCACTCCGGGCTGATAGCATTCATATCGTTGTACTCTGTACCCAAGTGCGTAAGAATGATAGACTAAATTCAACCTCCGATGCCCTTTTTTTTTTTGGTTAACTCTTATTTTGTCTGCCAGAGCAAGTAATTTAATAGCGAAGCCCATCAGTCCCACCCCATTCCAGGATCAAGTATCTTTTAGTCTTGAGGGTTCTGGATGGTGTACTTCTAATGCGATGCCGATTTCTCAGGCTCGTATTGACATCGCTAGCGTTGTAAAAACCCGCATGATGCAGTCGATCTCGCTCGTATCTACTGTAGCAGGTGATGTAGGTATGCCGAATGTCCGCTTAATCAGAGTTAGCATTGCTGCATTTGAAGTTTCCGTTCTATTTGTGATCCGAAACCCTTCTTAAATCATTTCTTGCCCGTGTGGTTTGATCTAGCAAGCTCGGGTCCTGCATACCATGAAGTCAACTGCTACCCTGAGATTATCTAGAACAACATAATTTGTGGAAACACAACATAGAAAACTAGTTTGAACTTGGAGTCCACTTCCCTGGGCGACGCCGATTCAGTTCTTAGATGTAGGGTATTCGTAAGGCACAGTTGATTTACTCATCTCAGCGACGCCGGTCGTGTACACCAAATTGATAGGAACTTGACAAATTGGTAGAAAGATTTGGTCGCTCCAACACAATGTCTAGGAAAATGTGTTTCATGGAATTTTACATCATTGGGGTCACAGTACCTGCGACTAAGATTGAGTGGTTGAGGGTAACAAGAATTAAGCTACTGAACCAGTGCCGTTGACCATGAATTAGCGAGATAATCGAAAGGCTTCACAATTCACCCTATCCTGGCGAATTTGAGTTGAGTCCAACGTGGGATGGGTCGTTGCCAGGTAAACAATAACCGGTGCATCGGAAACGTGGACGGATTGACGGATTGACACACTCAGGCTGCGGCTTACACGTGGTGCGGAGTTTATGTTTATCATTCCCGAGATAATGATAGATAACGTCGGTATTGGCAGCGTACTCCGTATAGTCAAGCAGATGTTGGGTCAGACACAGAAGAGGGAGACCAAATTGAAAGCATTGTTCACGAGTCACCTGTATTCAGGGATGGTTAATCTGCTTAAGGAATTAAGAGATTATCCGGGTACAAAGCTCCCGACTTACACAATGGCGTGCGAGCATGGATAACGGCTGATCGATTTTGTATGTTACTATGAGACCGAGATAAGGGGACCATCAAATGAATACACTAAGAATTGGCAAGATGGTGTAGTTTCGTTTACAATACGGAGTAAGGAGCCCGTAATAGGCTTGAAGCATAGGTAGGCGCACCTCACAGTGATTGGAATGGAGGCGAGAGACTCACCCATGTGTTTATCTTGGCTATCTACCTATCCAGCCAACAAGGGGAAAGCGGAGCAATTAGACTAAAAGGATCAGATCGGCTTGACAAGCGAGATGGCAGCAGCTGGCTTGTTTACCCCCTGGCTCCTGCATTTGCATTTGCGTTTGCAGAAGCTCAACGGATATCGTACTCCGTATGGTTATTTTAATTGATAGAGTTTGCCTTGGCTGCTTAGATAGACCGTACCTACGGAGTGCATGCAAGCAAACTGGCATGAATGCACGCCATCCAAGGCTATTGTTTAGCATGTATCTGCAATGCAAGAGTTGAACTGGATCCATGGAGATCCATCATTGTGGTTCAGGCTAAGTATTCTTGTAATAAGACTAGGTAGATGGTTTGATTCATTAGGCGCTGAAGCTTTGAAGGGAATAACAAGATCTTTACTCTAAACAATACAATAACTGCTGACCCATCAACATTATGACATACATTTTCCAACTCCAATCTTGGACTCGAAGCATCTGGGTTCTTTCCTTGGAAGGGTAGAACTTGCTTTCTCAAATGACTACAGGCATCTGATCGAGCTGCCAGGGCAACCGCATGGCCACACCTGCCACAGCGAGACAACCCTTGCAAATCCCTAGCCCAAGGGGCCACAGGCTCGGACTGTTTAGACTTAGCGCCGTCAATTAGTGCAGCCACTACTCAAAAGGCTATTCTCTAATTGGCTGACTTCCGCCCCCCTTCTCATGGGCTCTCATGCCCGGCAGCCCCCAGGATAACGGCAAGGGAAGGAGCAACAGACCGTTGGCCGTTCAATCGCCTTCTCTTTCGCTCTCTCCCTCCCCCATCTCATCTCAACTTGTCCAGACAAAACCGATCGTTGCCTTTGTCTTCGCTCGAGGGACATTCACTCAGTCGCTTCTTGTTGTCGTTTTTTATCTTCCACACTCGCTCTCATCATTGATTACGACATTTACTGCGTCAAAGCACTGCCGTACCCTGCAATTGCCTGAACCGAAAAACCCTGGTCGCCCCATCGCTCTTTCGTTTCTGCTCCACGCCATCGTCTAAACATCACTCAACTCGAAATCTAATCCAAACAACGGCGTCCCGTTTATTTTGTTCCGTCATTCGATTCGACTCCATGACCATTTCTCTCCACATCGAGCCTTGACGAGTCGACTATCGACGACACGCGGGCACTGCGTGTCCTGTGCTTCACCTTGCCCGTCTCCTCAGAGACTTCCCACTTTGTACAGGGATATTCCCAACTCAAACCTAATCCTCGAGAGAGGTTGTTGTAACAACCACAACAGATCATCCCGTAAGTAGCAGATCCTCTTGACCTTGTTTCGTCTCGGTTCGATCCTCTATTATCTTGCCTACTTTACACCTACATCGACATTTGATGTTGCTGCAGCTTGGCATTCAACTTCTTGTTCTCTTTCCCCTTTCCTCCTCTTGATCGACATCGACACCGCTTCCCCATACCGTCTTTCAACCTTCCCCCGATCCAACGATCAGTTTCCCTGCGCTTAGCGCTCAGTCTGGAAACGTTTCTCAACGTCTGGTCTTGAGGTTTGTCTTATTCTAACATTGCTCTGCCAGGGCAATGTCTCTTCCCGAGCGGCCGGGCGCCGGTTCGAACTACAATCAGCGCAATGTTTACCGCAGCTCGCCCTCGCGACGATCGAGACCCGTCGATATCGAGACTGGCGGCTATCATGCTGTAGACAATGTCGCTCAACATCAACGTGGGATATCCGGTTCTTCCTTCGCAGAGTCCATCGGTGTTAATTCTCATACAGAGAGTATGCCTCTGTCGCCAACATCCCCCGATGGTCAATCGCATCCTTCTGGTTCAGAGCAGCCTATATCTCGGAAACGGAGTTTGATTCGCCCAGAGAGAAACAGAATCGATAGAGACCACCGGAACTACCACTACCATAAGCATGCTGCTCACATGAATGTCTTGCCGTCTTCAACAGGGAATGACCCCATCTACGAGGATTTTGAAGCGTCAACAGAGCGATCCAACTCGAACTACAATGAAGTCGCTTCGGATAGCTCCCCTCGCCAACGACGAAATGTCAGTGGAGAGCATGAGAAAAGTGCTGCTGTTGCATCCGCCATCCCTACTCCAGATCGTACAAAATCGGGTAAGATCAAGAAGAGGTCGAAGCGTCATTCCAAGCCACCAAAGCGAATCGAGGAGCAGCTTCGGCCGCCCACTTTCTGGAATGTCTACTGTGCCATTGTTACTTTCTGGGCCCCTGGGTTCATCATGAAGTGCTGTGGTATGCCAACCAGGGCGCAGCAGAGGGCTTGGCGTGAAAAGATGGGCCTTATCAGTATCATCCTTTGCATTATGGCTATTGTTGGTTTCCTCACTTTTGGTTTCACTGCGACGGTCTGTGGATCTCCCGCAGAGCGATTGCGCGTCAACAAGGTGGATGGAGGCAACATGATCTTTCACGGTGTCGCGTATGACTTGTCTAAGTCTCATCATCCACCTGCTCAGGGTATGCCCCTTCGCGGTGACGGGTTGGGTCCCAATGTTCTTTACGATCTTCCCGAGAAGCATTCGGGCCAGGACGGTAGCTTTTTGTTCCAGAACGTGAACGGCAGATGCAAGGACTTGATTACACTTGCGAAGGATTCGGACGTGCCCACAAACAAGGATGGCGACCTGGGCTGGTATTTCCCCTGCACCACCTTCAACCAGGACGGCTCAAGCAAGGTCAACCTGACCACTCCGTATTATTCTGGTTACGGTTGTCACACGACACTCAACTCTCGAAACGCCTTTTACCTTGACTTGAGTGGTGCTGCGGATGTTTATTTCACCTGGGATGATATCAAGAACAGCTCGCGTAATCTTATTGTCTACTCTGGAGTTGTTCTGGATCTAGATCTCCTCAACTGGTTCAACAAGAGCCAGGTCGCTATTCCCAAGCGCTTCGAAGAGCTCAGGGACAAGGATTCCGAGGTCAACAAGGCCATCCGAGGTCGCGATGTTACTCGCATGTTCCAGTCGTCGTCAGACAAGAAGTATGCGCAGTGCTTCGAAGAAATCATCAAGGTTGGCTCGGTCGACACTGAAACAATTGGTTGCATTGCTTCCAAGATTGTTCTATACTGTGCGCTGGTCCTCATTCTCTCGGTCGTTGGTGTTCGATTCTTCCTCGCCATCATTTTCCAGTGGTTCATTTGCCGCAAGTATGCGCCAACCAAGACATCTCAGAGCTCCGACCGGAGAAAGCGTAACCGTCAGATTGAGGATTGGTCAGAGGATATTTACCGCGCCCCCATCAGACTCCCTGGTGATGTCGGAAGTACTGTTTATGGATCGTCGGACCGAACCAGCAAGCGTGGATCATTCCTCCCTACTACATCCCGATTCTCATCTGTCGGTGGCCCCGATATTAGAGTACCAACCGGGCGACGAATGCCGACAACAATGGCCAGCCAAAGTAACTCGAACCAGCTCCTCTCACCTGGCTCTGTCTTCAAGCAGGGCAACGAAAGCCGCGCCAGCTTCCTTCGATCTGATCCCTACTCAGGCACGCCTACCGATGGTCCTGGTCCTGCTGGCTTCATTCACGATGCTGTCGTTCCTCAACCTCCTTCTGACTGGATGCCATTTGGCTTCCCACTGGCTCATACGATGTGCCTGGTCACTGCATACTCTGAAGGAGAGGAGGGTATCCGAACAACTCTGGACTCGATCGCAACTACTGATTACCCCAACAGCCACAAGGTCATCGTCGTTATCTGTGATGGAATAATCAAGGGCCATGGTGAAACAGTGTCTACACCTGATGTCTGTCTGGGCATGCTGAAGGACCACTCTATCCCCCCTGACATGGTTGAGCCTTTCTCGTATGTGGCTGTTGCCAGTGGCTCTAAGCGTCACAACATGGCCAAGATTTACTGCGGTTTCTACGACTACGGCAAGAGCTCTCGCATTCCTGCTGATCGACAACAGCGAGTACCCATGATGGTCGTGGTCAAGTGCGGAACTCCTGATGAAGCTACCAAGTCCAAGCCTGGTAACCGCGGAAAGCGAGACAGTCAAATTATTCTCATGTCATTCCTCCAGAAGGTCATGTTTGATGAGCGCATGACAGAACTCGAGTACGAGATGTTCAACGGCCTCTGGAAGGTGACAGGTATCTCGCCAGACTACTACGAAATTATCCTTATGGTCGACGCCGACACCAAGGTCTTCCCTGACAGTTTGACTCATATGATTTCTGCTATGGTCAAGGATCCTGAGATCATGGGACTTTGCGGTGAAACCAAGATTGCCAACAAGCGCGACAGCTGGGTCACGGCTATTCAAGTATTTGAGTACTTCGTCTCGCATCATCTAGCCAAGTCTTTCGAATCCGTCTTTGGTGGTGTTACTTGTTTGCCTGGTTGTTTCTGCATGTACCGCATCAAGGCGCCCAAGGGTGGACAAAACTACTGGGTTCCGATTTTGGCCAATCCTGATATCGTCGAGCATTACTCCGAGAACGTGGTTGAGACCCTGCACGAGAAGAACCTATATCTCCTTGGTGAGGATCGTTTCCTGACCACCCTGATGCTTCGAACTTTCCCCAAGCGAAAGCAGGTTTTTATTCCCCAAGCAGTATGCAAAACGACAGTGCCCGATGAGTTTATGGTGCTCCTGTCTCAAAGGCGTCGTTGGATCAACTCAACTATTCACAACCTTATGGAGCTGGTTCTTGTTCGTGATCTTTGCGGTACCTTCTGTTTCTCAATGCAGTTCATCATCTTTGTCGAACTGGTTGGTACTCTGGTCCTGCCGGCTGCTATCGCATTTACCTTTTATGTTGGTAAGTAATCGAACACCGCACACAGGCCAATGCTGGTTACTAACTAAATTTTAGTTGTTACGTCTATTATCCACTCACCACCACAAATTATTCCTCTCGTTCTCCTGGGTTTAATTCTTGGTCTGCCTGGTCTTCTCGTTATTGTCACAGCGCACTCATGGTCCTACATTGTGTGGATGCTCATCTACCTGCTGGCACTACCAATCTGGAATTTTGTGCTACCGACCTATGCATTCTGGAAGTTTGACGACTTCTCATGGGGCGAGACACGAAAGACAGCAGGGGAAAAGACTAAGAAGGCTGGCCTCGAGTACGAGGGCGAGTTTGATAGCAGCAAAATTACGATGAAACGATGGGCTGAGTTCGAGCGTGACAAGCGCTCAAGGAGCGGCTACTGGGGCTCCCGCGAGAACGTTGTCGGCGGCGGTGGTGGAAGCTGGACCAGCCCTCCAGGCCACCAGTATAATGAGGAGTACTATTCTGATGCTTGATTTTAGGTGCATCAAATTGGGCAAGATGTTTTGAAAACGAAGGGTGTTTTTTATGATGATGGAATGCCTATGCACATGCACATTCACATTCACGCACATATAAGTAATAAGGGGTACCATTCTTGAGGCCAAATATTTATGTTTATGCCCTGGGCGGGCGTTGGTGGACAAGGGTCCTACTTTTTGTATAGAGTCAGTTGGAGATGGCGTTATTCCAGCGACTACTTACTTGTGAATAGTGTAATTTGATAGTTTGAAACGGATTTTGATGAACATGTTTTGATTAAGATATCGGTAATGAATACGTCAGCCTGTGATATAGAGAAGTTCAATTGTAGTAATAAGAACCATCATCAGCTTCTTTGAAGAAAAGCACGTAGAGAACATGTATCAGACGACAATAAGGTGCCGTGAAAGCCTCGTACTCATAACATTATATATATATATATATATTATGATAGTAGGAGAAAGGGTTCTCGAAGATTTAAGCTCTGGAGATAAGATCTGCAGCATAACCGTGGTTTACACACTCTCACATCTTTATCGTTACGTAGCATGAGTAGAAGTCAATGACGGATAGCATCTCAAGACACTAAACATGCTCAGGTTCACCGTCTCTTCGCATCTGTATCATTTAAAGAGAAACAGCACACATCCAAAGAACAATCAATTGTCATTAAAAGCTTGTTAGAATCAAAGCTAACTAAGGCAAAGCTGATCACAGCCCAAACTCCTCTTCGCCATGCACATCTGCCTATAACGCCTGCGAGGTGCAGAAAACCAATGCACACCTCTGTGTAATAAACCCTACGTGGAATGCATCATTTGTTCATGATGGTCGTCAACAAGAAATAGACAAAAACGCCTTGCTCTGCTCTGCCCTGCTCATGCCATATCACATCATGACCTTCACTTCTTCGAGTGGTCGACGTCCTCTCCAAGTTCCCAAGGCTTTCGGGGATCAACATAAGTCGAGATTCGCTGGTCTCCCCATCGCGCTCCGACAGTGACCCAGACATGCTTTTGTGGTGCGTGACTGCTAATAGTCTCTCGGTGGCCGCCCCATCGAAGACGAGACTCTCGGCTCATCTGGCTGTTGCCCATACCACCATTGGTAACCCATTCCTTCACAACATCCTTAATGAAGACAATCTTACGACGGAAGTCGTTAGCGGCGGGAATGCCCTGCAACTCGGGAGCAATCTCGGGGCGTCTTCGCGTCGTTGTTGTGGCACGGCCAGGGCGGGGGGCTGTAGCCTTGACCTGGAAGTTCAGCAGAGTCTGTAGAGGGTAAGACAGCATCGCCCGGTCGTCGAGAGCAGCGGCTCCAATAGTGCCAGTTGCCGCAAGCCTCTCGGCGGCGTCTTGAGGAAGATGCCAGAAGTGACACCATGTTCCTGTATGATCGATGACGATCTTGGTGTGGTCGGGGAAGTTGAACTATGTTTGGTTAGTATCCTTCAATCATTCTTCTGATAGTAGTACTTACTTGAAGGTGGCCGTCGCAGAAAACCCAGCATCCAACATCTCCAAATCGCTGGTAGAAGGTAACTAGCTCTGCCACTGTACCCTTCTGGCCCGGAGACATGGCACCCGCTGGGTCGGTCTCTTCAACCGGCGCAATATCGTCCCGTCCATAGGCAATCATGTAGTTGGCAAACTTCTTCCAAAGAATGATTCTCTCGCGCTTCCGGTGTTGGAAGATGTCCTTACCGGGCTGCATCTTGCCTGCAGACCCATCTTCATTGACATTCACTCGGAACTGCTCGGGAGAAACAATGACCTCCGAAAGTCCAGCCTCGCCATTGTTCTCGAAGAACTTGATGGGTTCCGTCATTGGTAGAGGCTGGCTTCTTTCTTCGTAAGTCTCGTCCTCACGGCGGACGATATGTCTTTCTGCTCCGCGGATGAATACTCCAGCCGGAGGAAGCAGAGCTGCCTTGCCGTTTTCCGTGGTTGGGATGTCCCGAAGAATGCATCCAACACTGCCGTCATTCAAGATGTATCCAAGACCAAATTTGTTGGTGTAATCAACCCACTTGACAACCACATGGGGATGAGGAGGCGTGACCGACTTTGATGAGATGATCGCCATCGTCCTTGAGTTGAGAGCCCGCTCCAATTCACCCTGCAGGCGATGCAATCGATCCAAAATCATGTCAGGCTTGGTGCCCGAGATTCTGTCCTGTCGTTCCGAAGAGCTGAAGAGTGTTGCAGCCCGCATGCCCGCAGTGTCTCTCTTAGGGGGTGCAGCTGGCGCGGGAGGAGCGGTGGTAGCTGGAGCTGACGATTGACGGTCGAGCGTAGGTCTCTCGGATAGTTGTCGCTCAGGAGGCTGTTGAGAAGCGGCTCTTACTGGAGGTGCCGATCGACTAGAAGTTCGCAAGCTCTTGCCTGCAGATTCGACCGTCTCTCTTGGGGGAGCTTCTCGGGGAAGTTCTCGTCGCGTCCTTGCTCTCACACTCTGGGAAGCCGATAGGGTGGCTTCAGGTGCAGGACGGGTCTTTGTTGGCGCCATGTTGCCAGCTGGCCTATGTTGCATTCTCTGCTGAGCGGCGAAACTTTGAGGAGGCTGGCGAAGTAGACCTGCTGGTGCTCTCTGACTGGCAGATAAAGGATCCTCGGTGGAAATACTGGCCTGTGCTGCTACGGACGCTGTGTATCTGGCCTTGATTTGTTGCTGTTCCTTCAGCCACTCCTCAAAAGGTCTGTAGACGATCCCTTCTTCGAGGGGGATCAAAGGTGTCAATCCAGCCTTTTCCTCAGCAGCCATCTCTTTCCAGGTCTGTGTGTGAACGACCTGAACAGGAGCAAATGGGCCGATTCCACACTCTCGACACATGTCCTTGAAGTTCCTGTATGATTGCGCCTGTAGAGCACTGCTCATGCGGGTGGCATAAAACTCATCACGATCCGGAGGAACCTCCCTCAGGCGAGAGCTCATCTCTGCCTCAGTAGGCATATATCCACAAGTGAAGAAAGGATGCTGAATAATGACCTCTGGTTCCGGTCGGCAATCGGCATCCTGAAGCATCGTAGCAACTAACTCCTTAGCTTCCTCGCTGATATATCTCCGTGATGTCTCCAATGACGGCCAATCGTAATCTCTCTCTCGAGCCCGGCGGTAGATCTCATCCGTGGTTGAAGATTGAAATGGGGGTTTCGATGTGAACATTGCATACCTGATATTGTTAGCTTATCTCATTATATGGTGTCAATTAGCCTCACATGATGATGCCCAGACTCCAGATATCCACCATATGGTCATGGCCCTTTCTTCCCTTCTCAAGAATCTCTGGGGCGATATAGTTTGGTGTTCCGCATAGAGTGGTTCGACGAATGGTGTGCATATCTCTACCCGTCACCAACAGAGCAGCGAGCCCAAAGTCGCCAATCTTTGCGTTCATCTGAGAGTCGAGGAAGATGTTGCCCATCTTCAAGTCACGGTGAATAATGCCTTTGCTGTGCATGTATTTGATTGCACCAGCGATCTGGACAGAGTAGAAACGAACTTCAGGCTCAGTGAGGCCTTTTCTTCGCTTCACCATATCCATTAGGGAACCATTGGGGCACAACTCGAGAATCAGGTAGGTGCACTTTTCATGCGAAAAGGCTCTCAAGAATTGAACAACGTTCTTGTGCTTCATCTTGGAGTGGATTTGGAGCTCGGTTTGGAACTAGATGCGTTAGAGATGAGTCTTGATTTTCCTTCGCTACCACATACCTTTTGCTCCATCTTTGGGGGCATGTGGCTCTTGACGATCTTGAGAGCAAAGCGCTGCTTTGTGGGGAGTAGTTGACCGCTGTAGCAGACAGCAAAACCGCCCTTTCCGAGCAGCTTGCCCACCTGGTAGGTCGCTCCATCAGGTCGGTCGGAGCTTGGTGGTTCGGGAACTTCTGTGGGAGGAGGTGGAGGGTGTTCCTTTTCCTTGACGGCTTTGAGCTGGGCTGCGGTCTTTGTTTTGATGTCGGTAACTTTCGGTACTCGTTGGGCATTGGCATCCCTAGGGGACAAAGCCTCCAAGTCGATGCCGCGGGGGGCTAGCCGATGGGCCATGGCTAGTGAAGAGCTCGGGTGTCGCGCTGCAGAAGTTGAAGGATTTTATGGGCGGATTGTTGCCAAAAGGAAGCGAGTGTTACAAGGCCAGCAACCGCGTTGAAGTGTCGCCAAGGTCGGTCTGCGATGAAATATTAGCAACGCGTAAAACAAGACATCGGTAGAGAGAAGCTGAAGTCGATCTGCGTAGTGAAAAGCGCGCCAGTGCAACAATGAAACAAGCGGTTAAACTCACGAGACTCGCGACGACAACATGCAATATGAGTGAAAGAGAGTCGCCTGCTCAAGCAAAAGAAGTCAGGGTATTAAGCAATGCTAAAAGCAAAAATTAGTATCGCCCGAACTATGGGTTAGTATTTGCAAGATAGAAATCGGCGAGTGAAGCTGGACGAAGAAAGGTCAAGAGGTCGTCAGTTACCGCGACTGGTGGTTTGTGTACTTTCCTTGAAGTCTGTTGCCGCTGGCAACCACAGAGCTCCAGCGGGCTGGTTATGGTCCAATCAGATAACATCATGTCCCCCGTCTGTAGCACATTTTGGCCAATCAAAGGTTGATATCTTTTGAGCTAGGATAGATTCGGCCTTGAATTTAGTTGGTTCTACGGATAGCGGTCAATTCAATTGGCATAGCGCCGTGACTGGCTAGGTAGTTTTCGTATTGTTGTTTTGTGTACCTCTAGCCAACTATCTTACATCGTAAGTCATGAATTTCTAAGTCTATGGTGGAGAAGGGGCTATGTAGTGTGAAGGGTGTAAGAGAGAGTAAATATCCATGGACATCGAGTATATGCTCGGCATTGTCCAACATACCAATTGCTCGTCATTAAACTCTGGGGTTTTTTTTTTCAGGTAACAGTATTTCCCACCCAGCATGGGGACTGGCAGGTCTCGAATTCGTGTCCGCAGAGACATCCACTCGTCCATATGTTCCTACCTGTAGTCCAACCGTGCTGCGTTATGATGTTTGTAATGTTGGGAGTAGAGGTTGCTTCGTCTTAGGATCTCTTAATGCGCGCAAGGCTTCCTCCAGGCTTTCGTATCTTTCCGTCTGCTTCTTTTCTGACTCTTCAAGCTCCTCTTCTTTCTTCTTGAGCTCCTCTAGTTTTTGGTCCAACTCTTCTATCCGCATTTTGTTGATATCGGGTTTCTGCGATGACTTCCAGGTTTCGTAGACGATCAGTGCGATGGCTACCGAGAGGATGAAAGCATCTCCAATAACGTCGGCAAATAAATCGACTGCTTTGCTCTCGGGTAGTGGTCTGAACTTGCGCCGCCAGATATTCTGAAATGCTAAGGTCCTCTTGGGTGCTTCGACGGCCTGTTTCTGTTTGATCTGGTCGTCCCGCTTCTGTTGCTCTTCTGTCTTAACTGTCGGGGCTTCGGCCTTTTCCTTTGCTCTTCGTTCCGCGTCCGGGTTTCGTAATAACGCGACCGACATCCTCATATTCAATTGATGCATATATTGTCCATATCGAGCGGCAAACGCTCGAAATCGAGCGTGATCGTGAGCTTGAGCTTTTATGTGGTTCTGCCTGGTTGTTAGTATTGTACCTCAAGACGACAAATGGTAGGGATCATACCGCGCCATATTTGGAAATATGCCTCACAAGCAACGATGCGAGCTTGAACAGGGGAAGAGGGACCATGGCTGGCGGTGGCTATGGAAGTCTTGACTCGAGGATTGAGAGCTGCTTGGGCCAAGTTGATATCTATTGAATTTAATCGTTGGTGGGGCTTCTGTTTCGTAGCGAAGAGATGTGGTCGGTGGTCAATTGGAGCCTCGAAGCATGTGATTCGTCCGTAACGAGGAGCAGAAAGACAACTACGATATCAACACAAGTTTGATTCTGTCAACACGGATAAGTCAATGGCGAGCGCATTATTGCATTGTTGTTCTTCAGCTCTTCGACTGCCGTCCCTTCCGGAGCCGCGATATTCCGTGCTGACATTCGGGGAGCTAAAGCGAAGGTACCTAGGGACATCAAAGAAAGCTTCTTGAGCCTTGATTGGCTATTGATTCGATACTTCAATTTGTGCTGGTTCTTGAGCATTCCATTCCAGTCAACTTGATCGACATATATATTCATATGGAGGATGTATTCCCCCAGCTGATGCCATTGACTATCAAACAGTATCTACATACATTGCAGTGAATAAACTAGTGCACAGTACGAGTATCTTTTGACTAAAATGGCATACTCTACCGGTTTTGAGTTGAATAACTCAAGTCTTCATGCACTACCTAGGTACCTACCTATTCGTCAAGATTTTTCTTTCTTTCTGCCCTCAACGTCCTGTTTTCAGTAGTGTAGATGATGGTGAGAGCTACCTTCCTCGCAACTCCTAAAGCAATCGCTCAGCCTAGGTTGGCTCCTTCTCATCCAACTCGGTCGACATGCAACTACGAGAATCTACCTCAAGTCATCCTTCTCGCATGTGCAATCAATCACTTAACATGCAAAGTTGTCACTTTTCAGCTTCACACCTAGAACATGACGATCGTGTTCTCTTCATCCCTGCGGAAGCGACAAGAGTGGGCTCTTATCGCTCAATCATTGAGGTCGAGCCCATTATGGCAAGGTCTGTGCTCTTCTCACACATTACTGACCCATCAAGAAGGCTTACACGAGCTGCAATAGAAAATACCCTGGAGGCTTGTGATATCACATTTCCTACTGCTGACTCCAGCATCCCACCCGTCCTTTTTAGGGCCATCGTTTCATCACTATCTGAGTTGCAATCCAAGGAAGGAAAGGCGCGAGCGGAAAGGTTGTCGTTGATGAATGGGGGTGAGCACATCGCGGTGTTGTTATTTTTGGACGGTGACAACTCGATGGAAGTATTTTCCCTCATTCAAGCTGAGTATGTGAGCAGAACACATGAGTGCATGCCGAATGCCGACTAATTTCACCGCTTACCTATTCAGCATGCTTTTATCGGGCTCGGTTATACCTTTGATACCCATTTCTACCACTCGAGAATTGCAAAACTGCGTCGAATCCCTCAGGCGGGACTATGGCGACACGACATCCTGTCTCAATACCGAACGAAGTGTGGCACACAAAGAGCTGATCTCCTGGTGTATTGAAGGGAAACCGTTGGGAAGGGACCAAACCAATCTCTTGACCGGAATCACATCCGGGTTCAGAGACTTTGCCGGCCTTTACACCCACCCAAACGGTCGAGCTACAATCTGCGAGTACCTAGGTCAGGAAGATGGTCAGCGGGTCATCGCATTCCTTGCCAATGGCCCGTCTCA
The DNA here is from genome assembly GCA_021020635.1 of Fusarium sp. PT. Taxonomy (NCBI): domain Eukaryota; kingdom Fungi; phylum Ascomycota; class Sordariomycetes; order Hypocreales; family Nectriaceae; genus Fusarium; species Fusarium sp. PT. The sequence continues at coordinate 1,671,064 of JAHMRZ010000008.1, read as the reverse complement.
TATCAAAGATTAGCCCAAGGTATTTGGCGCACAACTCGTGAGAGAAAATTTATATGTAGGGTGAGTGAGTGTTGGTACCAATTCCAACATACTGGGCGGCAAGGGCAAGCATGTGTACCAGATGCTTGGGATGCAATTGTGGATGATGGTATGATCGCCAACCAATGCAGGAATAAACGTTCCTTACAATGTTAACGAAGTCGATCACCTGTCCAGAGACTCGGGTCACATAGCCCCAGAATGGATACATGTTATGTGCAAGCACCCAGAGCGATGGTATTGGGGGCACCACCAATGTGCGTTGAATCGCATGGGATGATATTCGACCACTCACAACTGACCTCAACAACAGGTCGATCGAGGACAGGCGGTATTCAGCTTGTTAGCTGTGCTAATTCAATCCAGTATATCCACCAGGCAACGGGGTGATGTAGAAGTGGCTGACCTAGTTAAAGGGAAGCTGGACGAATCAGAGCGCCTCTGCAGCCGCCAGGCACAAGAGACGGTTGTGCGAACCGGGCTAGCTGTGCCCATGCTGCCATGGCAGGCCTCAGGCTTTTCCAGTCACCCACTAGGTATCCGTATCGGACGAGCCGATGTCTTCGCTTACACGCTTGGGGGCAAATCACACAAACTGTCTTTTCGACTGATTCGGCAACAAAGAGAATACCAAGCCGCTACCATGTCTAGTGGCATGAGCAGAGTGATAATTGTCACTAGCTCGATGTGAACGGTGAAGGTTGAGAAGCAGTCATGATGCTATCCATATCATGTGCCGTGAAAAATGATGCTGGGCCCAGTCTGATGGGTTCTGGCCGGTACTGAGCGGTAAAGGATGCGGATAGCAAGCGCTCGATCCAAATATTCGGGATCTCTACCAGCAAACGAAGCCGTGTTGTTTCGAGAAGCGCTTTAATATTGGGGGATAGTGTCTCACAGGTTGTTGGACTGCCGACCAACATGCTTATGAGAAGGACCAACATCAGATCTGCCCCAGATTCTCGTCATTTAGTGTTTGCTCAACAGGGCATGCTGCCACGATATGTAGGTACTGTCCACCATCACTGGCATAAGCAGCCATGTTTAAAAAAAGAACACTGCAGGCAAGCGTTAAAGTGAGTAGGCTAGGTAGGGATTAGGAAGAAGTGGTGGGCGGCAGAAACATCCAGGGGTCAGGGGTCCAACAACGAGCCAAAACACCGCAACGTCGATTGTCCCAGCATCTGCTTCATGTGGTATCCAATGTCTCATGAAATCGACTGGAAAACTGGGGAGAAATTGCCAATTGTGGCTCGTCGAGTAAGAGAAAAGAGACAATGTGAAAGCTAACTTGACCTGCTAACTACTACGGGAGCTCATCAAAGTCGATATTAGAGCAATAATCTTTCTGTTCCTCTCAGATTGAGTTGTTTAGCTCGCTACCCAGGGCTTGCTTTTAGCTTCATGCGCCATCCTTAGACCCCTGGCCCATCTCTCTCTACCCGCCATGCTTTCTTCTCCGGCATGGACACAAAGCCCGCCTATTGGCCTATGCTCTGTCACCTAACCGCCGAGCTATCACCAATTACCAGCCTCCGCACCACTACGAAGAACGAGTTTATCGATGTTTGGCCACACCCATAATGGAGATGGCCAATCATGAAGCTCCAGAGATGCCTGCACCCGCTTTAGCTTCAAGATGATGGAAGCCCGGACTGTGTGACAAGCCGCTGCATCGCATATCTTCACATCCTGGGTCTTTTCTCCCCGCCTTTCTATCGCACCGCCAGTCTTCAAGTCAGTCCGTGAAGCCAATGCCCAGGGCGCTTGTACGTTTGTGAGGCAAATATTTGAAGATGGCCTCGAGTAATGGCGTGGCTTGTGGCCCGACGGTCCATCTAGACCCTTGTCCATTTGCCGATGATTGCATTGCATTGGCCTGGATTTTGGTACCAAGCAAGAGGCGCATTTTCGCTGTCGTGGTTCCTTTCTTGGCCTTTTCTTAAAAGTCTCAGGCTGCCCTCCACTGCGACTTGCAGCCTCCGCTCTCACTCCCCGGTCATCTTGAAATCACTTTGCCTCGCCGTGTGTCTGTTGTAACGTCTCAGAATACTCCTGCGTATCATCACCTCGACTTCTCATACAATTTGGCGACTATTCCTCGGGCCAAGAAGAAGCCGCTCTTGGATGAGACATAACGAGCCTTACAACAACCGACTACCGCTTCATCATCGCTACAAAGAACCACCAAGCCCGAACCTACTATACAATGTTGCGCGAGTGCTTCCTACGATTATAGACCAGACAGTCGATATCGTGGATCTGCCAACCAACTTCCGCGACATCACCGGCTTCACAATCGTCCCTAAACATATCGCCGGACGCCAACGTCTCGGATCTTAAGCATCCGCTTATCCACCCCAAGCTCGCCACGCTCTCAATCTTTTGAGGTCAGCCCTTAACGCATCGTCGTATACATCAAGGGTCTCATCTCTTACTTGATATCATCCACCATCCGTCCTCTTTCTTCTTCTCCGATCATTCGCTTCTTTTCGTCTGCTGGTCTGACGGAGTTATCTTTCGTTTAATTCTTTCGCTATTTTTTTCGTTCTTTCAGCGCTCTCTTTTCTATCCTTTCACCGCTGGTCGGTCTGTAATATTACACCAAAACGACTTCCGGCACCAGTGTTGGAGTAGCATACGAATAGACGACGAATCAGTGAGAGAACACGACTGATATTACTGTTCGCGAGGAAACAGCAGAATTTGGAGCTGCAGCAAGACAATTTAGTCGGGACTCATTAATCACCATTCATCATGGGAAAACTCATCAAGAACCATTGGGCTCGACTCATCATCTTGAGCGCTGCAACATGTAAGTTACTTGACTTCTCTGATCGCTTGGACATGTACTAATATTCTTGAAAGACCAAGTTTTCGCTGCCATTGAGTGCTTCCTTTGGCCTAAGATCTTCTGGGACTTCCTTACACGCTCCCTGGACGGCGCAGTCAAGCCAGTACCGGCTTTACAGATAATAAACCTGCTCATGGGTCTGGGAATGCTGGCCATCGAGTGGCCTCTCAAATTCGTCGCCGGCTCAGCTCTCCACCGCTCGCTTGAATTTCGTCTTGCGATCCTTCCTCTCACAGCACTCAGTGCAGCTCTGATCTATCAGGGCACAAATGCCGCAATCTACTACGTGATAGGCATGTTTGTCTACTTCTGGGGTTATAGTGAAGGAGAGGTTAGTTATGCCAACAGACGCTTTGAGGTTCACATTGACTAATATGTTGTATCCAGATCATTTGTGCAAAGCCTTGGACTCTTCCAACCCGTGGACGCAGCGGTGGCGGTACTCGTGTTTAGTCAAGAGTTCCTACCCTACCATGGATGTACTATACATACTACAAAATACAGGACGGGCCACGGATAGAGTTCTTGGTAGAACGCTATTCCCCGGTTTCGAATTCCACAAAACGATACACTATTACACATATACCCTCAGCGGCGTTTGGCGATATTATGATATATACGAATATCAGTACTGCATGTTGCACGACTTGCCCTACATCAGGAGCGAACTGGGCTTTGATTTCATCTCTAGCATTGCATTTGCATTTACATGATCAGCGTGGAGGCGTTGGTAGAGGATACCCTTGGATAGGGAGACATGATGCACCGTCGTTCCCAGAGAAACGTCGTGCAATCGGGAGGCAGGGGTCTGGGCTGGTAGCACGATACCTACGGGCTCGAAGACTTCCGGTCAGAGCCTGTCACATGTAGCCCCCCGGACTTGGAGCACCCGACATATAACTTAGAACCTAATACTACCAAAATATCTTCAAGCCCGCTCTCGATGTAGTATGTCCCGTAGTTTGATCAAGTCTTAATGGCAGCCTTATCGATCAAGCGAAGTCGAAAGGGAGTCTCAGCCTGAGAGTCCAAAACATAAGAGAAACGACCAAACATCTTGTAAACAAGGCGAAACATGGTTTGTGTGTGGACTTTGCCAAGTGGTAGCATAGCCCAAATCTTGAAACGCCCCTTATCAGGCCCTATTCTTGGTGTCATAACAGCTATAGCCCAGACTTTTATAACCAGAAACACACCAGGGTAGTTGCCGGTAGGGTAAAGACTTGGAATAAGATACAGACTATGATACATAATTACGCCGGGCAACGCAAGTTTCCGTTTCCGTTTTCATTTTCTTTTGTCGCATGACTGCGATTTCAACATAAGCACACTTTGGGACCCTGTTCGCGCCCTGTGCTTTGCAACTCTGTCAGTGTGCCTAGGTACTCAAAGCAAAACATATACTTCTTAGATATTACTACATGAGGAAACGCAGACTACAATATTCACATGTGCAGCATTCGAGCCATGGGGAAGAAGGGCATGATTAAACGCAAATGGCTTGTTGGAATTTGTAAGGCGCTGCCATCGATACTGCCCATCTCTCAGAGCATCCAAGCGCTAGCAGATCCGATCACTTATCATCATTACCGTTGATCAAGCTACCTGCCCATTGACAACCTCACCGACCATTTCGATCAGCACTAGTTGCTCATGACATACGCCCCTTGCAACAGTGAGCCGTGCGTCGCACTCGTACGCGTTCTCGTGCTAAACCTGAGAAAATTCCAAACGCCCGCTTCTTAGTATTTCGTCTGTCCCCTGCTTTCTTCTAGTGGGAGATCATAGAGCCCTTGTTGTCGTTCTTGGGACCTTGGCGCTCGGGGAACTGTGTAACAATGTCAGCTTGATTCTTGATAACATATACTGGAAACAACTCACCTCGGTAGTCTGAGTGGCGCCCTTCTCAAGGATCTGCTTGATGACATCGTCGTCGACGTGAGTACCGAACTCATTCTCAAGCTCAGCCTTGGAGGCAGCATCGAGGTTTCCCTGAGCTCCTTGGCTATTGAGATGTCAGTTTCTGTCATACAAGTGAATTGAGTTCTTGGGGCAGGCCAATTGGGGAGGCAGTGACAGGTAAGAGAGCTAAGACTAGAGCAGAGCGGGGGTAATGAGCTTACCCGTGAGTAACGAAGATCTTGAAAGAGGAGATGAAGTGAGCCAGGGGGACGCTCTTGTCACTCTTCCACTTCTGGTAGGTCTCAACATCGTCGATGAAGATGATGAAGTCGTCGCCGCCCTTGTAGTGGACCTTGGTCTGTTGAGTCTCGCCGCGAGCCATTGTGAAGGTGTTTGAGTGAGTGAGGAAATAAATTTGTGTTGGTGGTAAAGAGTCGTTGGACGGTGAAAGTCGTTGAGATGGTAATCGAGGTAATGTTACTTTGAAGGATGAGGATGATGAAGAGGGGAAAAGAAGAGAAGGGGAGTGGTGCGTTCAAAGGCTTAAAAGGAAGCTCAATGTGAGGAGAAGTGACGACTGTAGCTTGGTGCAGGGAAGCTTGCTACGTCATAGCCGTGCTCTACAAGGCGGGCAAGTGGGTAGGTACGGAGCTCATCGCGGGGCTCTCACGGGCAGCACCTCCCTTCTACCTCTCTCTCCAAGCATAGGTCCCCACTAAAGCTAACCATAACCAGCATTGTGTCCAATCAAAGAGCAGCATCCCGTTGCTTGCCAGGTTGAAGTTGCTCGTCTTTCTTTCTCACGTTCCTGCATGTTGGAATCCACAGCGTACGTCACCGTATTTTGGAGCAAGCGCAAGCACAAGCACAAGCACAAGCACAAGCACAAACAGACAGCTCACCTCATCCAAGCTTCCCTGGTCTCGTGTTCGATCGCGTGCCCCGCGCCAGCCCAGAACAAACCTATTGCACGCTGGAAGCATTGGCTGTAGTGGAACATGTGTTGTTCTCCTGTCTTCCACGTCAGGCACGAATCATCTTGCCTCATAATTGCCTTGGCAAACTTCCACTATTGTGTGAGTCTCTCAAGGCATTGGCCATTTTTATGCCTGATACCCAAAATCATGGCGCATTGCTATGTCCATGGATTTCGCATCATGATTTGATGTCCCAATCAGTCAGCAGTGTGATTCCAGGACCTTCTGCCGACACGTATCGTCAAGCTCATCTGGAGAGACCAAAAGGCAAAAGTATGCAGTCTGATTTGAAACACACATTGAATTTTCAGGATAACAATTAGTCACTGGAACTTGGATACATACTATTTATATAATCCGATGCTCGTAGCCTCAGTTTGACTTACAATAATAGTCAAACTACCCTAAAGATATATCCAACACCAAAGCTGAACATGGCGACCAACTGATTCGTTCCAGTTTGTCATGTTACCGAAAGAACCTGCGGATGCCCGTATGTTTCCTTTGACCTCTAAAGCCTCTGCCTTTTGCTAACTCATCATCTTTGTCGTGCACATCGGCCCAGGAGGACATACTCTTCTTTGCCATCGCGCATGTCCCTGTCTTTCGTATGTCTTGACAAGAGCCGGTCTGGAGTTTTTCAATCGTAGACCTTTCTAAAGCTGCTGCTTTCTCGGACTCGCTTCCAAACTGCCCACCTGAAAATATCCCCATTAAACCAAGAGGCTCCAGTTCTGATATTTGGGTAAGCTCGAGTTTGGGAGATTTGGTCCCCGGGATGCAGTCCTCTTCGCTAAACTCTCGAGTATCTGGTGGTATTGAGCTTTTTGTTGTGTAAGACTGAGAGCTCTCCTCACGACAAACCCTGTCGAAGATGTCAAAGCCACTATCGCTGGACAGACTTGCCTGTCGGGCTTGATCTTCGCTTGATGGGTCCTCTAAAACTCGGCGTGTCACGCTTCCTGATCTCCTGGCCATGCTGGACACACTTAACTTTCTCATCATTGTTGATGCCGACCGCCTGATTATCTGTTCATTCCGGGCAATATTGGTCATGCTAGGAAGGGGAAGAACATCTTGACTCCAGACGTCAGCGAGAAGCAACTCAAGCCGCGCTCTTTCACCCCGAGATGATACCAGAACTGGTGTTCTGACCTTAGTTGACAACAAAGATTGGGAGCGATTGAGCCCACTTCCGATACTGGTACTAGTACTAGGTCTTATGGCAGTCGTGTTTTTCAAAATAACGTGACATAGAGGCGATTTGGGACCTCCAAAAGATGTTTGATGAGTCGATAGGCTTCGTGCAATTGTTCCTGTGAGTTTTAGTAAAGGTTAAGCTACCGCTAGACCGAGAGACCGAACATACCCGGTCGTCCAAATACGGTGCCCAGGCTCTGGATATCAAGAGAGAGAAATATTTGAAGACCAGGAGCCTTCACATCAAGCTCTAGGGGACGAGGTCGGCTAAGCCGGCTTCGCCACTCGCTCTCTTCTTTGGGGGTACAGGCCGTCATAACCAATTCATACAATTGATGGTCACTCTCAAAGACCAGCTTCCATGAGAAAGGCGCCAGATGACATTGCAAGCCTAAAAGAGTATATATCAGCCCGTGTACTAGTTGGAAACCAGACATCTTACCACGCCTGTTGTCGGTGTCTTCCACAGTTGCACTGTGCATATCAATGCAGGCCAAAATTGTGTAGATGGGATCAAATTTCCCACCAGAGGCAATGCAAAAGACGTCTTTATAGAGGAGACATATCATATACTGGCCATCAACGCCTGTTGATGTTTGCCAACATACATGCAAGACTCCACACAACTGAATATGTCCGAATGAACGGACCTGATTCTTCGAATTTGCATCGAGTCTCTGATGACTGTTAGCCCAAGTGACGACGAAGAGGGCAGAACATACCCTGTTGGGAAATACGATACGGTCTTGTAACAACCAAGTCTTTTCAAGGGTGCCTTTCATCAGGTTATCCTCTGCGGAGCGATTGATCTCGGATGTGGCTTCTCGAAGCCTCATCAAAGCAGTTTCAACTTCCATATGGGAATTCGGACAGTCGAAAACAGGAGTACATCTCAATAATTCTGCAAACAGAAGAGGATATTTGCAAATTCGCTGAATAGGCTAACATTGGTGTGTTAAATGGTGAAAAACGAAAAAAAAAAAGGAATAGCTTACCTTGACAAGGAGATCACCTATGGTGAGAGATTTTCTGCTATCACCTGACGGAGAGGACTCCATAGTGAAGGCGAAAGCTTCAAGTCCCTTCTGGTGAATTTCCCACTCTGGCAGGTTCTCAAGGGCTGAAGTAGCGTCTTTGATCATAATCTCATACTTTGCACCATATTCTTTATAAACGAAGAACTGATGCATCTTGTGAGAATAAATTAGCCAACGACCCTGAATAGACGTTGTTAAGAATAACCCACCCTTTTACTGAAGACCTTGGCTGCTTCCGCTGCTACCTGAGGTTCAGAGAACATGCCGGGTTCCTTCTCAAGCCATTGAAGGCTGTTCGGATCCTCTGGGAGTGTATCCAGACTCGGCAGCCGACGGTGTCCGACTTTTTGAGTGGTTGATCTGGAGGACACAACTGGATGATCTGCTTGGCTGTACTCAGAATATGGAACTGCTCGGTGTAGTTCACCCAGTATTTCTTCGTGGAGCTGGAGGATTTGATTAAGATTGTGGTTAATGGACGAACGCAACCGCTCAGGCAGAGTTGGCAGAGCGGCAAGCATGTTTATATAGGTCTAGATATTGTTAGTCTATCCAAGATTCTTCCACGAGACACAACTTACGTGTATGAGGAAGCGAATATCACCAATGTAACTTTCTTCCGTACTGATGAGCTCCTCTAGGATCTGCCGACGTCGTAAAGAACGATGAATGGCTGTAACATCCATCTTCACCTTTTCCAAAGGAACACTATCCTCAGAAAAGCGTGGGGCAGACAGTGAAGCCCGACTACTTCGTTCAGTTCGTGATCGACAATGAGAATGAGAATGATTTCGGTGCGAGCGCGAGAGAGCACTTGCACTAGTGATGCTGATACTGGCACTCTGAACTGCTGCAATCAAACCAAGCGATGAACCTGAAGACGATAAACGGCGACTGAGTTTCCGACGGAGGGATCGTTGGTAAGTCCTACTGGACTCGAGGTGTTTCCACCCGGCACCAGCCGGCCAAATTTCGTCTTCATCACCTCTATGATTGACTCTTCGATGGAGAGATCTCATCCACCTGTAGAAAGGACGATGAGGCTTCGTGTTCTCAGAGGAAGCATCATCACGGAGATGCTCCTCGCGCTGGTTGATTTGTATCGGTGGACAAGGAGATCGAGTCAGGGGAGGGCTTGAATGTTCGGGAGTTGCACGTTGGGTACCGATGCTGTTCAAGGTTGTCAAAGCATTGGTATCTTCATAAGGGAGATCATCCAGCCTCGGATGCAAATTGATGCCGTTTAGTCTCTGGGGATTGCCATGAGAGTCGAATGGTAATATATGTGGAAAGCCAGCTGTCCAAGTGAAATGCCGTGTATTATGAATATTATGTGAAAAGCCGGGCAAGGTTGGAGGGCCCACGAAAGCCATGACGTGGAGAGAACGGCCAGAGAAAGTCCAAGAAAGTAACAAAGTGCTGATTCCAAGAAAGCAAAACAACACTCCAAAATTCCTGCTTCAGACGAGTTGCCGAAACATGGCTGTGATGATGAATGATGAAACAGAGCCACAATGAAGAGCTACCTTAAGTTTCGAGGTAGAGCACAGAAAAGCAACGAGTCCATGGAAGATGATAGGAAACAACCATGGGGTTGAAGAAGCAGTATCCGGAACATTCCTTTTTGAGTGGCGTGTCGAGAGAGGAGGCAAGAGTGATGGACGCCCACCAAGATCATCTTCGCTCAACCTTTTGCCCGAAAACAAAAGAACCAGTTTATGATTTACAGCGAAGCAGTCTTGCACAGTCATTAGGCAGTGGCCCAACTAAAGCTCAATAATGATCAGCAAAAATCTGTAAGAAGGTGGTGATACAAAGAGGCGCCTGCAAGGCCTTACTGGTGTAAGACAAGACTGGAAATACTGAGATGACGATATTGATGCCCAGAACAAAAGATCATAATGCAACAAGACAAAAGAACAACAGCATATGTTATCTCAATTGGATGACCTCAACCATGTGGACCTAAGTTCAGGCTGAAGAATAGTAGACTTGGGTGTTTAGCTCAGCCATATGGAGTTGGCCTCATGGCTTGCATTAACTTTACAAGCTTGTCAATTCAAGGCTGGCTGCGAGCTGCAGCAATATTGATGGCTCACACTGTTGATGCTTGCCGGAGAGATATACACGCGGTAAGGAGTTTGGGTATCAAAGACTCGACTATCTAAGAGGCTGGGGAGGTTGGAATAGTCCGAAGCTTATGATAGAATTGTGTAGTACGTAACTACGGGTTTGCAACATGAGGCTAGGATGTTGTTGAATGAGACAGAAGAAGTGAAAGGCTACCGCTGTAATGCTGTATGAGCTTCTATCATCATTCTCGACCTGCAAACAAGTGCTATCAACACCTTAATCAAGTACCTTACTTATGATGAGGCATGGATGCCATAGAGATCATGAGTTAAATGACCTTTGTAGAAAAACATTGTGCGTAGAAATGTCGCTTAGAAGATAGAGTGTGTTTTGGTATTGAAAGCCTGGCGCTGTGAGGTGGAGAGAATCTCGTCATGCACTCAGTTCTGAGTTGTTGATTGAGGCTATCATGACAACCAACTCACCTGAGCCAAGCCAATTCTGAGTCAGGCCCGCCATACCGGGCCGGCATAACAAGACCTTGGCGAAGAAGCTTACGAGTATCACGTCTCTTCGTGGGGTATATCATGGCCAGTCTCCACTGGCCTTCTCACTTGAGAATCGTCATTTCTATCTCCAATTGGCGAGAACGGTTTGTTCGGCAATCACCAACTTGGCATATATGCTCGGCACGTCAAAGAGCCAACTTGTATCCTCCCTTGATGTAAGGTGTAAAAACCAGCTGGCTCGGCATCGTGGCGGTGCAGGCGGAAGCTAGGCTTAAGAGGGTAAACGAGTTGGGGCAGGGCACAGTGCCGAAGTGTCCAGGTACAATGATGATGATTTTTCCATCATAAGAGAGCTCAATTTTGTATAAAACTGGGTCTCTTAACATCATAGCTTCATCGCGATAGAGTATATTATAGTTTACCAGTCTTCAACACACTATAGAGAAAGCCTGTTCTGTTCAACTGATACTTTTCTTCACCAAATGGTTTATCTCAGAGATGACGGGGACCAGTCTCAAATCGGGTTTCAGGGGACTGGTGCCTGGGTCTCAGGGTTTTCCCTTCTCCGATAGGACTCTACTGGCTGTCCGGATTGTGGGGATGCGCTACTGTAGCGCTAGAAGACAGGAGAGACATGCCGACAGCCCGAGATGGAATGGAAACGAACACGTTGAACTTTTGACACGGTACGTACCTTTGAGCTAGGAAATCGGGTGAAGGACGAAAGCGGACAAGTTGATGGTTTCACGATTCAGATCTTGTTCCAGTATTAGTTCACTGTAGCAGCCCTCAACTGTAGATTCAGGCCTTAGTAGCCCCCTAAAGTGCACCGTAGTTGCACTGACTGCCCGTCCAGTACATACACCTCACCTAAGGTTGAAGGTTGCCACGTGCGTGGGCCCTTTCGATTGCCGTGCCTTAGGTTCCTGTCTTGACAAATCTGCTACTACTAACGTACTAAGGTACCATGACAGGACAGGAAGCCGGTGATTGACTTATTGCCTCCGTGTCTTTTATCTTTCTCTCACATTCCCTTTTCCTGGACACTCAGGTTCTTTCGTCGTTTTCTTCCCGACTTCTTCGTAGTCTATAATCTTTACACTCCAAGGTGACTTGGATTATTTCTCTCCTTTGTCGCGAACCTCCTCGACTCTACCGCATACGAACTTTCTTTAGCCTCGTCTCGAGCGCCTGCCTCGCGCATTGCCCTCACCATGGAGAGCGCTTTCGCGAAGCCAGTTGGCGATGTCCTCGCCAACTTCAACGTCAATGAGACCGCGGGTCTTAGCGACGCGCAGGTTACTGAACTACGCAACAAACACGGGCGCAACTGTACGTCAGCTACCTGAGATAGCCCCGCCATCCCTTTGGACTGTTCTCTAATCTTTTGTAGCCATTGCTGAGGAGCCTCCTACTCCCCTTTGGGAGCTTATTCTCGAGCAATTCAAGGATCAGCTCGTTATTATCCTTCTCGGTTCCGCCGCTGTCTCCTTCATTTTAGCCCTCTTTGACGAGGAAGAAGGTTGGAGCGCCTTTGTCGATCCTGTTGTTGTATGTACATTGCTTTTTAGATCCTCTACGTTTCAGTCCGAGCAAGCCACTGACCTGTATCATACAGATTCTTACTATCCTCATCCTTAACGGTGTCGTCGGAGTCTCCCAAGAGAGCAGTGCCGAAAAGGCCATTGCCGCCTTGCAAGAATACTCGGCCAACGAGGCCAACGTGGTTCGAAACGGTGGCCATGTTTCGCGAGTCAAGGCCGAGGAGCTGGTTCCTGGCGATATCGTTACTGTCTCCATTGGCGATCGTATTCCTGCCGACTGCCGAGTTGTCTCTATCGAAAGCAACAGCTTCTCTGTCGACCAGGCAATTCTTACCGGAGAGAGCGAGAGTGTCGGAAAGCGCGCTTCTGAGGTTGTCGACGACGATAAGGCAGTCTTACAGGACCAGACCAACATGTTGTTCTCCGGAACAACTGTTGTTACTGGTCGCGCTCGAGCTATCGTCGTTCTTACAGGCTCCAACACTGCTATCGGAGACATTCACGAGAGCATTACCGCTCAGATCTCGGAGCCCACCCCCCTGAAGCAAAAGCTCAACGATTTCGGTGACAGCTTGGCCAAGGTCATTACTGTCATTTGCATTCTGGTCTGGCTCATTAACATCCCCAACTTCAACGATCCCAGCCATGGCAGCTGGACCAAGGGTGCTATCTACTACCTCAAGATTGCTGTCTCTCTTGGTGTTGCCGCTATTCCCGAGGGTCTTGCTGTTGTTATCACCACCTGCTTGGCTCTTGGAACGAGAAAGATGGCTGCTAAGAACGCCGTCGTCCGAAGCCTTCCTTCTGTTGAAACTCTGGGAAGCTGTAGTGTGATCTGCTCTGACAAGACCGGTACCCTGACCACCAACCAGATGAGCGTGAGCAAGGTTGTGCACTTCAACGAGGACGGTAGCGATCTGAACGAGTTTGATGTCGAGGGAACTACCTTCGCCCCCCGAGGAGCCATCAAGGCGAGCGGTGTTATTGTCCAGGACCTTCACAACACTTCTGCTACTATTCGTCAAATGACCCAGGTTGCCGCCATCTGTAATGACGCCCAGCTTGCCTACGATTCTAAATCCGCTTCATTCTCCAGCATTGGCGAGCCCACAGAGGGCGCTCTTCGAGTTTTGGTCGAGAAGATTGGACCCTGCGCTCCCACCGAAACTCGCCCTGAAGACTGTGTTCATTATGCCAGCGCTGCTTATCAGAAGGAGCTTCCTCGTCTCGCCACATACGAATTCTCTCGTGATCGTAAGAGCATGTCTGTCCTGGTTGGAAACGCCAAAGACAAGAAGCTCCTGGTGAAGGGTGCCCCCGAGTCCGTCATTGACCGCTGCACACAGACCCTCCTCGGCTCCAACGGCAAGAAGGTTCCTCTCACCAAGAAGATTACAGACCGTCTCCTGAGCGAAATTGTACGATATGGCAACAACGGCCTCCGAGTTATTGCTCTTGCCAGCATCGACAATGTGGCCGATAACCCCCTTCTTCACTCAGCTGCTTCTACCGAACAATATGCCCAGCTTGAACAGAACATGACCTTCCTTGGCCTGGTTTGCATGCTTGACCCTCCTCGAGAAGAGGTGCCAGGCGCTGTTCAGAAGTGTAAAGATGCTGGTATTCGTGTCATTGTTATTACCGGAGACAACCGCAACACTGCTGAGAGTATCTGCCGACAAATTGGCGTCTTTGGTCAACATGAGGATCTTACTGGAAAGAGCTATACTGGTCGCGAGTTTGATCAACTGTCTCCTAACGAGCAGCTTGAGGCAGCTAAGCGTGCATCTCTGTTCTCCCGCGTTGAGCCTAGCCACAAGTCCCGACTGGTCGATCTCCTTCAGTCCCTCAATGAGGTTGTTGCCATGACTGGTGACGGTGTCAACGACGCCCCTGCTCTGAAGAAGGCTGATATCGGTGTTGCGATGGGTTCTGGAACCGACGTCTCTAAGTTGGCTGCCGATATGGTTCTTGCTGACAGCAACTTCGCCACGATTGAAGTTGCCATTGAGGAAGGACGCTCTATCTACAACAACACCCAGCAATTCATCCGTTACTTGATCTCTTCCAACATCGGCGAAGTCGTTTCCATCTTCCTCACTGCAGCTCTTGGCATGCCCGAGGCTCTAGTTCCTGTTCAGCTTCTGTGGGTTAACCTGGTCACCGACGGTCTGCCTGCCACTGCTCTGTCTTTCAACCCCCCTGACCATGACATTATGAAGCGCCGCCCTCGCAAGCGAGACGAGCCACTCATTGGTGGATGGCTCTTCTTCCGTTATCTCGTTATTGGTACCTACGTTGGTCTCGCTACTGTTGCCGGTTACGCTTGGTGGTTCATGTACAACCCTGAGGGTCCTCAGATCTCGTTCCGCCAGCTAACTCGCTTCCATCACTGCTCTGCCGACTTCCCTGAGATTGGCTGCTCCATGTTCTCTAACGACATGGCTAAGGCGGGCTCGACTGTCTCCCTGTCCATTTTGGTTGTTATCGAGATGTTCAACGCTGTCAACGCCCTGTCGTCTAGCGAATCTCTCCTCACACTGCCTCTCTGGAAGAACATGATGCTTGTTTATGCCATCGCTTTGTCCATGGCTTTGCACTTTGCCCTTCTCTACATTCCTTTCCTGCAAGGTCTGTTCTCCATCGTTCCTTTGAACGTATTGGAGTGGAAGGCGGTTGTTATCATTAGTGCTCCTGTTGTGTAAGTTCGACCTATTACTCACTTGACGATACATCTGACTAACTTTTATACAGACTTCTAGATGAGATTCTCAAGCTTATTGAACGCCAGTTCTTTATGCAGACAACAGCTGACGTTTCCCTAAAGACAAAGAAAGAGCAATAGAGAAAGGTGTAGATAGAGAGAGACGAGGGATGGTGATCTGGCTTAAGCCCAGGTAGAGTTGACTAGAATCTACATGTACCATATGGTGACCAGCTCGGAGAGCTGCGATTAGACCTAGACGGCCACGTTGGCCTCCGATATAACAAAATCCCAATTTCTTTTTTCCCCATGTCATTCATCCTTTAACGCATTGAACCCGGAAAGTAAGCATGTATGCATGTGGTCATGTCTTGAGGATATCGAGAAAGTCACTCTCATGTTGGTCTCTCTCGTCTGTACTAAACCAGGCATTCTCCGACATTCGGAACTCTGTCATACCTCCTCGTGTATCAACTCTCCGAGGGTCTTGCTCTCTTCCATAATTTCTCTTGCCTCGGCAGCAGACGCATCCATGTCCTCCATGATCAGTTGTACAGCAAGCTCCGCAACCAGGACCGACTGGATAAAAGCGGCTGAACCACGCCCAGAGATGACACGGTCTTTTGTAGCCTTCTCCTTCAAGGATTCTCCAAATTCCTCCACAAGGTAATCGCACATAAGTTTGCAGCCTCGTGGACCGTAGTATCCCGGATTCAGATTCCCCTCCTTCTTGAGTGACCTGCCCTGACCAGTCTCAACCTTTTCCGCCAAGATGTCGCGAAAGTGTGACTGTTTACCGTCAACAATTCTGGTTAAGTAGTTTCGATGATCATCAAGCCGTCCCTCGAGACGATCCCAATCGATATGCGGATAGCCTCTTTCACGCCATGTCTCCATAGCTGTTTCTTTCTTGTGCTTTGCACAGAACCTTGTCTGCATCTGCACGTTCAATCTCTTGCCCTTGGAATAGTCTTTGAGAGCCTGCTCTGAAACTTGTTCCCCGCACCAAGGACATTGTGCCATCCTGTCCTCCAGATTATCGTCATTTTCAAGAAGCACCTCGTTGTTTGATTCTGCATCGCTGAGTTGATCTAGGTCTGATAAAATGGGTGATGAAACGCTACCAGTTTGCTCGATACCCAGATCAGTATCGATGCCGATAGGCATGACGAACTTGGCACGCTTTGCTTGGGAAGACTGCTCCTTTGCCTCCTTCGCCGTTTTTGCCTTGCGTCTTTCCATCTCTCTTTTGTCCCAGATGCTTCCCCGATTTTGAGACGACGATGGTTTCTTGCGAGGGTCATTGTCTTGCGAAACACTCGGAGTACCTCTCTTCGTGTCTTCGCTAGGAGAAGATGGTTCACGTTTCGGCAATACCAAGCCCTTTTTTGTCTTTTTCTCGGGAGTTCCATAGTCATCACGAGGTACACTCTTCAACTTGTTGCGGGGCTTTGTTGGACTGAAAGTTTCTCGTGAGACAGGCTTGAAAGTCGGTCTATCTTTTGTCTGAGAGCTATCAGAGAGGTCGTCTTTTTCGACTTTGTCGAACACAGCCTCGCGCTCCGACTCCTTTGACTTCCCTACAGATGAATTAACATAAGAACGGGGTGGTTGCCGACTCGACAAACCTTTTCCTGTTTGTGACCTTTGTGAACCACGAGACGTTTGCGACCCTCGAGAAGCCTGCGAGGCTCCGGGCTTGCCACCATATTTGCTTCTGGTCTTGTGGTTCTTGGCAAACCCTTCTGGGGTTTCGAATTGACCTGTTGAGCCGCTCCTTGATTTGTCACTCACTTTCCGTCGTTTGGCGCTCGAGGAAGAGTTATCGTCGGTGTCTTCAACCAGTGACTTCTTGTGCTCTTTCTGATTTACCTTCCGTGTAGCATTTTTCCGAGTCTTGTCAGTGCTCGGTTTGGAGAAATTTGATCGCTTTATATCACCCCGGCCTGGTTTTTCTGGCTCGGAATCATCGGACTGCTCCGGAGGTGTCTGGGTTTTGGAGCCACCTGGTCTCAACCTCAAATTCGTAACGGACGGCATGTCATTGTCAGCTTCGTCCTCATCATCGGAAGACATTGGCGGAGCGTTGACGTCTTCGAGTTGCTGTTCCAACTTTCGCTTTTGTACGCCCCCGACTTTGCCTAGTAGTGACGGTGGCCTTGAGTTCCGGTTTATTCCACACACTCTGTTCATTGTGATGTTACTCTCTGTGACTGAGCGAGAGAAGAAGAAGGGTTGGTCTGAGATGTGGTTTTTAGAGTTTTGAGAATAGGGATAACACCCGCAGAGAGAATGTAAGAGAAAGAAAGCTAAAGCATCTCAGCTTTAATAGCAAGCGAGGCAAGTAGAGGAAAAGAGTGTAATTCAAATAATGATGTGATGGCTTGAACAAAGCACTCATGTGTTTGTTCCTTCTCACGGGCGCAGTTCACTACGAACTCCCCAATAGCAGCCAGGGCAGTGACGGTACGCGTCCATTAGATAAACGCGCTTGCCAATTTGTTAGACCCCCGCAATGTGGCCTATCACCGAACAGCTTAGCGCTACCTAACCAGGGACAATAAGACCTGCACCGAACGCAAATGCGCTGGAGGCTTAATGGTCAGTGCTTTAAAGCCCCGCCAGGATCATTGGTCGAGGTGCCTATTGACTCCCTACTGGGTACCTCTACCTAGCTGTTTGTTGTCGGTATCAAACTGCATGCTCTCGAGATTCAAACGTCACAGTAACGTTTCGAGCTACGGATAAGCTCAGCGGACATAGTCTGTTGACCAATGCATTAATCGATCACTGTACAACCATCTAGAGATAGCGGAAATGGCACTGAACAGGAAGTACGCAGCTCTTCCAGATCTGGTGAGTTGCTAACTACACGACGGACTCATCCAGACATGCTAATCTTCTAGGATTCCGCTCCAGATATTTACGAAACCCCTGAGCTCACAGACGACAATTCTACAGTTCCCGTAAGCCTTCCATGTCTCGAATGTATTGGACCTTCACTCACGTAACCTGCAGACGACCGCTGCCCCAACCCACTCAGACGATGAGTTCTACGATGTGGAAGACGAAAAGCCTGGCATCTCCCGATCCCGTTTGCGAATAGATGAAGCTCGCTCTCGATTTCTTCCTACAAACGTTGACGCGAGCGGGGTGGACTTTTCAGACCGAGTTGATGGCAAACGCAAGTCGTACAAGGCCTCCAGCCGAAGACAACGTATACTGCAGGACGGCACTCAAGAGCTTGGCGATCTTTCAGATGATGACGATGACGAGAGCTTGGAACGACGAATTGCCCGCTTGAAGCGCGAGGTGGAAGAGGCAAAGAGCGAATATTTGAAGCGAAAGACCGAATCACAGACGCAGGAAGATGATGAAGTCGCCGGCGATGATCGATTGACCTCTCTCAGCCAAGTCCTTGACGAGATATCGAAACCTACAGGTCGGCCAACATCAGTGCGGATTCCAAAGACAGCCACCCCTTCGACCTCAGAAGAGAAACCTGAAGCACCATCAGGGGATGATGCGACTTATACTGTGACATATGCGCCAACATACGAACAAAGCCATGCTTTGGCTAAGGCCACTGACTTTGACCGTCGATTGTTGATGCTGGAGAAGGGTTTAGGCATTAATGCTTCACTGTTGCCAGAGGCTGGCGCTGACGGCCTCCCTCGCGCAATCCTACCAACTCTGGACTCCATGAACAAGCAGATCTCCACTTTGTCCGAGGCTTCCACTGCCAATTTAGATGCGATCAGCCGACGAGTCCGAACACTGGCTCAAGAACAAGACAAGCTCAATGACTCACGGGAGAAAGCCAAATCTCTGAGAGAAGAGCTTGGCCGGAACGGCTCTGCAGCCCAACCCGAAGAGTCTGAGCAAGAAGCCAAAATCAACGCCCTTTACGGAATTCTCCCTACAATCGAGAATCTTACTCCTATACTGCCACCCCTTCTGGATAGATTGCGATCTCTCAGGGCAATTCATGCGGATGCTGCAACTGCTAGCGACACATTGGCCCGCATTGAGAAGCAACAGGCAGAGATGGCTACAGAGCTAAAGCAATGGAACGAGGGCCTCGTGAAGATTGAGACAGCCATAAAGGAAGGAAATTCTTCTGTTGAGAATAATAAGCAAGTTATGGAGGAATGGGTTAAAGACCTTGAGGAGAGGATGGAGGATTTATGAATAATGATGCGTTGGTCAGATACCCTAGCAAACAAACCAAGTCGCTTTGGAATTGTGCAGTTGTTCATGTCGGAGATTGTCTGTAGTTCTTAATTTTCCTCAATCGGGTCCTCTTGCCTGTACATACATACACATAAGTCTCAGGGCGAAGAGAGTATTTACCAAAGATATCCATTCAAGATCCTACTGACTCTTTATGATCACTTGGTGTGTGTAAACCCGAGATCAGAACCCCTTTGCTCTAAAAATGTAGTCTTGTAATTAACCATTCCCTTCATGATTTATGAACTATCAGTTTGCTTGAAATAGGTCAACGGAGACAGGCATTTCCTTACTCTAACTCTTGTTTGACACTCATGATACCTAGTTGACTCAACACGCCACAGAAAGCGCCACGTGGCTGAGCACCTCGGTCCAATCGTTAATCCGCCACCCACACCAAACCGCTGCAACTTTCGGCTGCTGGTGGGGGTAAGGGCTTTGGCACACGAAAACCCTGACAGTCTCACCAAAAAAGTTGTCCCAATCAAGTCAATCTACAGCTCACGTCCGCGACCACCGCCCAATCCACCAATTTCCCTACAGTACGGACACTCCCGATTCAAACGCGCATTTCCTCCAGCTTACCATCCTTCAGGTCGCAATAATGGACTCCTCCAAGCAGCCCGTCAAGCTCGTCAAGGTCACCCGAGTGCTCGGCCGAACCGGTGCGTTCCTCCTCTTTCCCCACGAAATTTGATATCGAGGAAGCAATATCCAAGCAACACAATATTCGCTCGCTCTGTGTAGAAACGAAGGAATGAACAAATTTCTGACTTGATGATGGATAGGTTCTCGTGGTGGTGTCACCCAGGTCCGCGTCGAGTTCATGGACGACCAGACCCGATCGATCATCCGAAACGTCAAGGGCCCAGGTACGATAAATTCTCGAAATTCTCTCTTCAAACACTAGAAGAGAGTATAGAGTAAGAAGACAAAAAGAGCGCGAAATGCTGACAATCAACACAGTCCGTGAGGACGACATCCTTTGCCTCCTCGAGTCCGAGCGTGAGGCCCGACGACTACGATAAATGTGCATTCTGGGGAGCATGGGGTTCTTGGAAGACGGTCAACGACGGATGGTCTATGCATGCTAAGGCGTGCGCGCCTTGAATTGGGACATTGGCCTGGAGCTGCACAACACCCTGCTGGCGCTCCAGTTTCATTTGTTAGAGGAGTCACACGGACGGATCTGGCATAACGAAAAATCCCAGAACAGTTCTTCTGCAGCATTGGAATCCGACGAAAAGTGAAATTCATTTCTTGTTTCTCTCTCTCGCGCGCACAGGGCATTCTCCGTCTCACATGCCTCCAGCCTTTTGGAAGCTCAGGCAGGAAAAAGACACTGGGGATTCTACAATCAACGTTACGATAATTCAACGACCTTGGTTTCGATGTTAACCTAGCAACAGGAGAAATATGTCCTCTTTTTTCTGATAAACTGTTCTCCATAACTAACCTCGCTTCACATCGTGATTCACAGGTCACGTGCAATGTTTCTGACCTCAAATTGGGCGGGGCGATCAAAGCAAATCTTCTCTCTTTCACATTCAACATTCTCACCAAACACCTCAAAGCTCCCACAACTCTATTGGTAAGTCAACAATTATTTCTTCTTCGCATACACTCCTGGGAATGATGCCTTTTAGCATGTATTACCTGAATACCATTGATGTACTTTTTTTATCACCAAGATCTCTGACCCAAAACTTCACCCATCATTTGTTCTTGACCTCTGTTTTATGGACAGTTGGCTAACATTCAAAAAAGA
This sequence comes from Fusarium sp. PT, assembly GCA_021020635.1. NCBI lineage: Eukaryota > Fungi > Ascomycota > Sordariomycetes > Hypocreales > Nectriaceae > Fusarium > Fusarium sp. PT. Next base: position 1,650,224 of record JAHMRZ010000008.1, on the reverse strand, counting down.
TTCTTTTAGTCGCAACACTCTCACAATGTCTTCTGCTCCCAAACCTCCAGCTGGTCACTTCAATGTCTTGTACTTTGCCAGTGCCAGTTCCTTCACAGGCAAAGACTATGAGGCCTTGCCTGCCACCATATCGCTGAACAAGCTCTTTGCCGAGCTGGAGTCCAAGTATCCCGGCATCAAGGCCAAGATCCTCGACTCTTGCCTCGTCACCGTCAACCTTGATTATGTAGACTCGCCTAGTGAGGAGGGTGCTGAAGACACGGTGATCCAGGAAGCAGACGAAGTGGCCATCATCCCACCCGTCAGCTCCGGTTAGAGGATAACGAGTGTCAGTCGCATAAACCGCTCAGTGCATCGTGACCATTAGAACTTCGTAGTCGCCCTTCGTAGAGGTCTTCTCCTAGGACCCCCCACTTTCGGGTAGCAAGGGCTCACGCTCTTGATGTTGTTTCCATGTGCTTGTCCAGCAATGATTTTGTAACCGCCACCACCCAGGATTCTTCTTGTGATGTTGCCATAACCAGCGTATGGTCATTACAAGTAGAGCCATGAGGAGGACAAAGACAAGAGTTGAGATAATGGTGACGATTGCCGTAAGGCTCGTTATCGATGAAACCTGACACCCTAGAGGTCGTGTTCTCAGTTCCCATCGTTCCGCCCAATGTGGACAGACATTCTCATCGTACGCTGGTGCAAGTAGAGGAATCTTATTGGTATTGGGCACGCATGACCATGTCTAAAATTCCAATAAGTAAACGTACTCCTCATCCCGTTGGTTGGAGAGATGAAATGCGTACAAAAGGACACCAGCTGCATTGTGAAGTTGCGAGACAACCTTTGCATGTCTGACGTTTCCAGCATCGTAAGAAGTGCTCCTCGTTATGGTTTTCGTTTGAAGTGAAATTGGCCTTCAAAGCCTGGATATCGTTATGGTTCAGCCATGAATAATCCATGATCTCTTGCTGAAGTTATAGCTTCTACAGAACAAGTTGCGTCAACTACAATGGCGAAATCAAATAAGTAAGCGGTTTCGAGTGTCATCACCACGATCAGATCTAAATGCCAAGAATGAGGGTGAGCGGGGAAGGTGTCATACATCGACCCCCTGCAGCCACCTTTTGACACAAGACAAAACGACTGCTCCTTGAACCACGAATTTGTTCTTATTTATGGTTGCATCGAAAACTTCTCTATGATCTATACAAGCTCTAGGAAACTTTGACCGTTTTGTCCGTCCATGTTCCCAGAGACGTCGTTGGTGTAACCATGTATAAAAAACACCAACCAATAATATATTATCGTGTATTGTGACCTCACCCCGAGATCAAAATGCACCCCGCCCTCTGAATTGTCGGGACCTTCGTACTCGCCTCTTCACCTCTCTGATCTCTGCTCGTCTTCTTCGTGCCCTACTTTGCTTTGTTTCCCGAGGTGACTTATTTTCCAAACTCTCCAATGGCATAAGGTCGGCTAGAAACCGCCGAATATGCAAACCGGTCTGCTCATGGATAAATGTATCAATCTGTTCATTGCAAGCTGCTGAAGCGGCAATGTGTAGACCTCTTAGTACATCACGATCTATAATAGCACCACGGTCGTGATCGCGGTGTGTGGTTCGAAGGCTCCGAATTGATGATATTCGTTTTGGTACATTAGGCCGGCCAAGTCTCTGGCCTGAGAAGCCTCGCGAACAAACAGTAACATGATTTGATGGAAATACGGAATCGTAATATTCTTTTTCTCGCTCTGGAGATGCCTTTTCTTTCCCCTTGTCAACTGAGACTTTCTTTGGTGTTGGTAGTAGAATACCAGCTTCAGTGGAAAGTCTGCAACTTTGTTCTGTGGATGTTGACGATGATCCGGGCTGAGGGGTTTCTGGCAAGGGTTTCTCGGACCTCTTTGTTGGAAGTGGCCACTGAGGAACAAGTATATCGGCACTTAAGCTATGGGAGCGTTTCAGGCAGGGCTGTGCCAATGGTGGCTGCTTGAGATTTTTCATGGATTGGACCGGTCTACTGCACGGGTTCTGGTCTTGGTGAGGCTCTGCTTGACGATGCTTGCGCCTGTGGGAACGGGTTCCAGTATCAGAGCGGTGATCGTCTAAGGAATGATTGGGCTCAAGCTGTGTGACAGATTCCATTGATAGGCTCGAGCAAACAGTCGGTGCCTTTGGCCCAGAGAAGAACACGAGTTTCTGCTCTTTCTTCTTTTTACTGTTGCGAGAAGCTCCAGGGGTGTTGCTCACAGCTCGTTTGTCATGATTCTGCTGGTGGTGTAGATTCCCCTTCTTTGATGATAATACATCAGGCCATTCAGGAAATGTATGCATTTGAGTTTTGGGTATTTTGGCTGTAGGACCAGTCAATGGCTCTCTATTGGAAGACTCCGGGTACAGTGGCTTTGGTTTTTGCACTGGCTGAAGACAATTCTAGTCGCTCCATAGACACAGATCGCCAGGTTGACAAGGAGGGCAGCGCGTCCGAGCCTCCTGATGTACCGTTGTCGTTGTACGTCGTCTAGGGCCATTCCGATCGACCATCGTGTATGTCCACTCGTCCATGTCTTTAACGGCAGGAAAGGGGATCTCTGTGCTTGAACTCGGACACCCTGCATTACCATCCACTTGAGCGAGATGTGGTTGTTTAAGACGAGATTTCGAGGCTTGATTGGTAATGCCTCGGGGTTTGCCTGAAGGGGCAGGTCGTGAATACGATTTTGCTTGGTCTTTTGACGTAACAGCAAGGCCGGCTGCTTTGAATTCGGAACGGAAGGGAAGAAGCGCATTTATGGTATGAAGGCTCACACCAGAAGCGGGCGGTGTTGGAGTAAAGATTGGTAGCTTGCCCTTGGCGCCTGACTGTTCGGCGTATTGATGAAGCTCTCTAGTGAACCGGTTCAACGCTTCTCTTTGACTCGGGGTTCTAGACTCATTACTGAGGCTGTCTGACTTTTTGGGGGTCGGCTGCCTCGAGTCTTTGTGCATGCAATTTCCTTCATCTTTGATCGATAAAAGATGAAGTTGTTGCGCAATGTTTCTCGAGATGGCGTTGACGAGTTCGATGTTCACAGCAACAGCCTTTGGGTTCGCGGGGATGGCACGAAACGCATCTGCGGCAAAGACTTCCAATGTGGGGTTTTGTGTATCTGCTTCTATTCTATTGCGTTCAGGAGTATACCCCCTGAGGGTTGAACGTGATACTTTTCTCGGCGGTGTCAAAAAGTCGACCTCGGAAGTGTGCAATGAACTGACAGTCCTGCGAGCGTCCTTCAGGGTCGCCAAGTCGGCTTCCGAGAGGTATTCAGAGACTGAAGATATATCATCCCCAGGTTGTATACCGTGGTTAGAGTGTGATTGGTGCCGAGTTCCCGTGCCAGGATCCAAGGGTGAGGGTCCTTCGGTGATCGTTTGTGATGCCACATAGGTTGGTGATGAGATTGATCGACGACCGTGGCGAGGTATACTTTTCATTTGTTGTCTTATACGGGAGGGCCGTCTGGAGGTAAACACTACACGCCCACGAGGCCTCGAGCTGTCGCTGATAGAATGAGATGCGCGCGCGTTGGGCACAGGTGGTGGAATATCATGAAGAGCGAGGTTAGATACTGCTGTGGCCATTTTGCAAGACGCAAATGATACAGCTTCCCAAGATTTCTCGGGGCCAAAGGAAGAAGAACAAGTCTTGATTATGTGGAAATCATAGAGCAAATAGTACAATGTATTGGTGATGCAAGAGAGAGCTCAAGCCCGAAGCAATGGTGTGTCGTAGAAAAGCCTGAGAGCCCGAGAGCCTGCTCGAAAGTTTGGAAGGTACTATACAGTATAGAACGGCAATTGCGTGCATGTCCTGCCGTTTTTTGGTCGGAGGCATGGCTGAACCTAGCGAACCTAGGAGGAAGGAGCAGTTTTGTTGTTCATTTGATGTCTTTGATGCCGGGTGATCCATAAGATTCAAGTTGACGTCGTCCCTTTCTTAGGAGGAACTCAATAGCAGCAAAGTCACGCTTATCTATGGCCAAATTTCGATGAAACTCATTTCTATGGTGCATGTTAGGCATTGATTACTGAAAAGGTCATTTTGTTGGTGGTAACTCACCTGGCAAAGCTCTCAAAATGTGGACGGGTAGTCTATATCTCGGAGTCAATCATGGAGAATCGGAATAAACGCAATTGGCTCGTACCTTTGGCTTCTTTCGACTCTCTCTAAGGCAGTTCCTGTAGAGTGCTAGCACCTCCTTTTGAAGTCCTGAGAGACGGGCCATATTGAAGTGAAGTGAATTTGGCGGACAAGATGATTGACCGAGGTTGAGCAAGTAAAGTGTTGATGTAATCATTGAAGTTCAAGATAGACAAGCAAATAAAGAGAATATTGTGGAGACATGTCTTTCGGCCGAATGTTTGTACAACACCAACGGCATTCTCTCTTTGACCGCCAATGAGAGTATTCTATCATATTATTAAATTACCTATACTTCTCTATCTTGGTAGATAGTACCTAGAAACAGTCATCCTCTCTACGTACTCAGTAGAGTCTAGGTACCTACCTATAGCATACCCCGGGCTGAACTGAGAGAAGGTGCTTCGGTTCCGCCTGCCCGGTAAACTTGGGCGAATTGTCCAGCCTCCACTATCAAACCCCATACAGACCATCTTCAACATTTAATACTCCATAAACCATCAAAATTTACAACCTCAGCTGCGCCAAACCCCTGCTGTATCTAGCATTTGCATCGCCTCTTTCAGAATACGATGGTCCCCATTCAGACCACGCGCACCCTCTCCCAAGACGCGCTAGAACCATGAGCTGAGACTCGGCCGCGTTCCTAATGGTCCCTTAGCAGCTTGTGCCACCTCGCCCGCTTTCTGCGGGAGCAGCCCAGATAGTCCAGATATGGACAGACTAATGTGAGCGTGCCACGAAATGGAGCATCTCATTGGTGCGATGTCATACTCTCATGAATCCCATGCTCCATCTCAAGGCATTCCAGGGCATGGTAGCTTCCTTTAGGACTTCGTCCAGGGCTGACTCTGCCTGTTGGGAGATGCCTAGACAGCCTAGTTGGGCCAGTGAGGTGACAACTCGACCACAACATCTGTTGGACAGGACTTTCAAGCACTAAAGACCCCATGCCTTGCTCCTATGGCACTCTTTTTTACATTGAGCCCCAACCAACAGATAAGTGATCGATCAACTTACTTACATCTGGCCACCTGCAATCCTCCTGGATTTGGCGCCAAAAACAACCCCCAACTCTCCGTCCTGTTATATACTACGAAGTAGCTTTCCGTCGCATGATCAACACCGTCTACACCATCAGCCAGTCCATCATATTCTCACTTTGGTACCTTGCGAGGCACAAGATCAACTCCATATATGGAGCATTGAGTTCCTCTATAGAAGGATAGGTGCTATACCTTTTATTAGATCGCATTCTTTTATGTCAACAACAGCCATAAATATGGCTGGCTTGAGCCGTGATCAACCCCTTATGCCTGGCACTTTTGGGCCGGAAGATTATATCGATTTCTATGATAATCCCCTCGAAATTCTTGACAAACTAGAATCGGCCTGGGAGAAACGAGAACCACGAGTTTCTTGGTCGGTTAACAACTTACCCAATCTTGATATTGTTGATCTCGACTGGCACAAATACGACCCGCCTAAAGCCTTGAAAAAAGCTCCCAATATTACATCTCAGGTCCTACTCGATATACTTCAGTCGTCACTCGAGAATGTCAAAGCAAGAAATTTCGAACAAGATCGCCAGAAGGAAGATCTCGAACAGCAAAGAAAGCTCGAAGAGATTGAGAAGGAAAAAGGCAAAGAGCCTTACCTACCTGTTATCATCCCTGCCGAGAACCATGTCGAAGAAAAAGGAATTGATACACACACTCCGCCCAAGACCCGGCCCAAGATACTCATGACTACTTTTGGCCCCAGCGTTGTCACCAAGACTGATATAAAAGCCAACAAAAAACGTATCTTCGCGCTTCGTCGTTTCTTTCAGCGCAGCAATGAGAAAGGCGAAAGCAGCACCGCAGGTGAGGCCCTTGCTGTGCTGCGAGAAGAAGCCGCAGATGTTGAGCGCAACAGAGAGGTCCTTGGTCTTTTAACCAAGTCCAATTCTGCTGAAGCAGTGTAAGTCACAATCTTGCATGCTACTCTAACTTTGCTAACTAATTTAGCGAATGTGTATCTTGTCTGGACGACTTCCATCCTAAGGATGTTATCAAAGTACCTTGCCATAGCTATTGCCACGATTGTTTCGTCCGTCTTGTTTCTGCAGCATGCCAGAACGAGCAACAGTGGCCACCAAAATGCTGCTTGAACGAAATCTCATTCAAGACCATCTTACGATTCATTCCTTCAAACCTCAAGAAGACTGTTGAAGAACGATCGAAAGAATGGGAGCTCCCCGTCAGCGATCGAGTTTATTGTAGTGACCCGAATTGTGGCCTCTGGATCAAGCCCAAGCGTATCGACCCCAGCCGGCGGCAAGGTCTCTGCGATCGATCTCATCTAACATGTACACTGTGTCGCGGACCTGCTCATGCAGGAGAGGAGTGTCCCCAGGATGTCGATATGAACCTCACCAACCAGCTAGCTGAAGATGAGGGCTGGAAAAGATGCTTCAACTGCCATGCTTTAGTTGAGCACAGAGAGGCCTGTCAACATATGACTTGCAGATGCGGAACCCAGTTCTGCTACGTCTGTAGCAGACGCTGGCGAACTTGCACCTGCACAATGGAGAATCTTCAAGAAGTCAAGGATGGAGCTGATGCTCGACGAGAAGAGAGACGTGTCAACGAGTTAGCAGAGGCTGAGGAGCTACGGCAAGCACTCTTGCAGATTGAGGAGTACGAGCGTGAGGAAGCTTTGAAGGCTGAGCTGCTACGGCAAGAACAAGAAAGATTAGAGGAAGAACGCCGACAGCGCGAGCTCGAAGAAAGAATACGACAAGAGAGTATACGCAGAAGGGATATCGAGATTAAGTATCAAGAGTTGCGGATCTTACTCGACCAGTTACATGAGTTGCAACAAGTGCTGCTCGAAGTCGACCAAGAAAAGGAGGCCGAGATCATGATCATGGACGCCAAAACTACGAAAGATGACTTGGAAAAGAAGCACGAAATGGAGCGATCTGACTTGAAAAGTCGCATATCAGCCAAGATGGCCGAGAAGGAACAATTGCTGAACAAAGACTTCCAAGTTCGAGCAGCTGAGGAGAATATACTCGAAGAAGCCTACCACGAAAGGCTTCAAGCGTATTGGAAGGATAAGAAGGATGAGGAACAAGAGATTGAGGCCGCGATGCTCTCTTTGAGAAAAGGTATGGATCAGAAACACCATGCGTGGCAGAAGTGGAAAGCCGAGCAACTCGAGGCATTCAGAGCCAAACTCGAAGATAACAAGACCTACCGAGAGGAGCTCATGTACAGTACCAGACACCGACTTGGTGACTCGTGCAAGGAGAAGGAAACAGAGATGACAAGACGTATGGCTGCTGAGAAGAAGTGGCTAGAGGTTGTGATTCTAGAGAGAGAAAGGCTACTAGGCGAGTGGGAGGTCCAGGAGGTTGAAGGCGATGCTGATAGCATATTTGCACCAGAGTCGGATGATTCTGCGGACAATCACTGTGTCCTAGCAGCCGCATCCTGAACGGGCAGATCACATATATGGATTTATACAGATGTGATATATTGCGCTACTTGACGATTCACCTAATATTTATCCTCTTGGTAGCTTTCTCCTGATCACGTGCCAGAGACTTGCACAAAAAACCTCTCCTCTGATCTACCTAAGCAATATGTACAAGTCTACTCGACCATAACTCACATCGCATGCGGTATTAAGATACTAGTCTTTCAAGGTCCATCTTTCATCATGTCCGTCGGTGAAAAGGGCGAGTCTGCCCAGTAAGTTCACATCATCACCTTAACGTGTTCAGGGTATACCCTACTAACATGTCGAAATAGTCCACTCAATATTTTTGATATCGCCAGGAAGCAGGATCGCTTTTTATACGCTCTCGCACCTATGGTCCGATATGGAAAGGTAAATAGTGGTGTATTTGCACTCAGACCAGCTACTTATTCACAATAGCTTGCCTTTCGACAAACAGTTCACAAGTATGGAGTTGACCTGTGTTGGTCCCCCATGATCCTTGCCAAGGAGTTCAACCGCAGCAGTTTCGCTCGAGACAGTGGTGAGTGGCCAAATGTCGACACAAAAATAGATCTGACTCAACAAATAGATCTGACTGTATCTACGCAACCCAACCAGCCACCAACTATCGTCCAGTTTGGCGCAAACGTCCCCTTGGAGCTCGCCCGTGCATCGGCTCTCGTCGCACCCTCAACCCAGGGCGTTGACCTCAACTGTGGATGTCCTCAGTCGTGGGCCTGCGCTGAGACGCTGGGTGCTGCTCTGATGAACCATCGTGAGTTGGTCCGAGACATGGTCGTTGAGACTCGACAGCGTCTGGCAAGTGACGGATGGGGCGTTGGCCTCGAGAAGGATATTGATAACCCAAAAGGTCGAAGTGTGAGCGTGAAAATCAGGATACACAATGATCTCAGGTATGACTTTCCTTCTTTGCTCACGTAAGAGTATACTCACTCCTCAAGGCAAACTATGGACTTCATAGACACAGTGATAGGACATCCCCAAAACCGTCAGATCGATTGGCTCACTATTCACCCACGAACAAGATCAACGCCGTCAACCACCCCTATTAGGACCGAAGCTCTTGAGATACTCACAGAGAAATACTCAAAAACTCTACCCATTCTCCTCTCCGGAGATGTCTTTGACCTCTCTACTCTTCCCTTCCAATCCACCATCACCACCAACAACGACGCCCCCCTTCCCTCATTAGACAAGCTCGTTCTCAACGACAGCACGTCCGCCGTGAACATGCCACGCCCCAGTAACACTCATCTCTCAGGCTTCATGTCCGCCCGCGGTCTGCTCGCCAACCCAGCCATTTTTGCCGGCTACTCAGCCTGTCCATGGGAAGCCGTGGAGACATTCGTGTGCAAAGTTGCGCGTGCACCTGTGCCGTTCAAGCTGGTTCAGCACCACGTCATGGAGATGACGGCCCCTGGAATGGGATCTGACAAGTCTTCTCTCCTGGAAAAAAAGGAGCGTGCTGAGCTCATGAAGTTGACGAATACTTGTGAGATTATTGACTTTCTCGATGAGAAAATCGAGGAGAAGACGGGTAGAGTCGGTGGTATGAGACGGGACCTGTGAACAACCTCACTCTTTCGCTTCCAGCGCAGCCCTGACTTTGAGTCGTGGATTTGAGAGCATGGTATCTCATTGAATGCATTCATGGCTACAAAAAACAACTCTCTGCTACTTATAACACAGAGTATCCCGCAATCCGCCTCTTACGCCACCACTCAAAGACCACTCAACACACTTTGAATACCCACTGTCCCCGAGTCATCACGCTTCTGTACAAACGCCCTGAAGTCTGCTCTCGACAGCTTCCCCCTCCCGCCCGACGCCGCCAGCGTTCGTGTCTTTTCACGTAGTGCCTCGGGCCCAACGATGAAGAGTGAGCCGATTTCTGTGAGCATCTCAACGGCAGAGCCAACCTCCTTGGTCACAGGCCACTCACGCATCGTGGAGACATATTTTGCAATATCCTGCGTCACCATGAGACCGCCTGTTGCGTTGACCTGGAACTTCTTGAAATGCTCGAAAAGAAACTTGAGAAGCACCAGGGCTAGTTCGGTAAAGAACTTCTCCGAGTTCTGGCCATCGATAGCTTGGCGAGCAAGGCGATGGGCGCGGGCTAGGAATGTGCAGATGTGGAGACACGTTTGAGTTTGTAGCGAGTCGAGTTCGACCTCTTTTGGTCGAAAGTCCTGCTTCTTTTGACCAGCCAATGACTTGGTCACCCAGTTGCAAATAACGTCAATGGTGCCCTTCATGGCATCGTTTGTCTTCTTTTCAATGTTACTAATTGCCACCCTCTTCTGTGCTTCCATACTCCGCCTGACTGTTGTGTTTGATTCCGCAAGCCGGATGAGGACAACTGTGATGAATCGATCCATGAGGCTTGTGATTGTGACAGCCGGTTGTATTGTCGGCAAGAATGATAGATCAGGTTCAGTTTTCATGTTCTCCTGCACAGAGATCAAGTCAAGAGCAGCGTCCAAGGTTGTCTCGACGTAGACCCGACCCAAGCTCGTCAAGAGCAGGTTAAGGAGGGTGTTCACGTCCTTGGGAGTATCAGTCTGGGATCCAAGTTCAAGCGTACGTTGAACACTCTCGGCCAGCCACTTGAGCATACGCTTGGCATTGGCGACGCTCAACGCACCGTCTTCCTCCGAGACCTCGATCTCGTTCTTGTTGTCCTTGTCTTTTTCTTGCACGCCAGCAACGCGCAACATCATGCGCTTTTGCGTAGTTGTAAGCTCTGACGAGTCAAGGCGCTCGAGATAGGCATCCTTCGCAGACGCAATAAGCTGCGTGCCTTGCTGAGCAAGCGATGCCATGAATCCAGTAGGAGCCTTCTTCCGCCTTGAATGATATATACTGTACTTGAAGAGCAGTGAGCTATACATTTCTTCCAGACTCTTCCTCTCCCTATCAATGTAGGAGTTGCCTATCATATACGGCACAAAGAGCTCTTCCATCTGCTGGTCGAGGGTGTGTGCTATTTGAGCTGAGCAAGGCTCAGGGTGCTCTGTCAGACCGTGAGACTTGAGGTCTTCGACTAACGACCCAAGATAGGTTCTCGACGAGTGCAACGCCCTCAGGAAAGCCAGTGAGGAAATCTTAAGAGTTTCATCCAATACCATCTCGAGCCTCTGTTGGATTGACTGTTGAAATATTCGTTGAATGAACTTGATGAGCACTGTTTCGTAGTATGGGAATATGAGCTTGATCTGGTTGGACTCGTCCTGCATGACGATCTTAATCTCATCCAGCAGGTTCTGTAAGCTTGGTTCTACCGTTGGTGGTTCTGAATCGGGATCTGCCAGTTGTTCCCAGGTATCGCTGTCTACTTGAACCTCATCGGCAAGCAGCTGATCGCGGTCCAAGAAGAAGGCATGTTGGTTGACAAAGGTCGCAATGACACTGGCGCCCCCGTTGAAGTCATACAGAACCTTTGCGCACTCCATCATGTCGCCATAATTGCCCTTTTTGTTGCTGTTTTCGAATTGCTGTAGAAGATCTTGTTCGAGCGTCTCGCAGAACTTTTCCAAGACTTCTCTCGTGTTATGGAGTCTTATATTTCCCACTACACCGTTCGACACTCCTCCATTGCGTTGGCCGTTTGTTTGGCCCCATGATGTCGGATCCAGTCGCTGGCTGATGCGCATGAGCTGTCGAACAATCATGGCGCACCGCACTTTGTGCTCAGAGCCGGCCTGTCTCTGTACATCTTGCAATAGTGACAGCTTGCCCGTCTCGCTAACCTCAGTCCAGCACTGAATTAGGAATATGGCATCGTTGGCACGTCGTCGCTTCTTGTCCAGATCCTCGAGCTTCTCGCCGATTTGAAGCGCAACATTGCCACCAGCGTGTGAGTTGAGTCCGATTCCGTTCTTGTAGGAGTGTTCCTGGTTAAGGGAGAGGTCGAGTTGTTCGAACGCTCGCATAGACTCGTCGAGCTTCTCTCCTAGTGTTTCGAGTGTAGCATCGTGGGCGACCTCTGCGCGGCGCACATGCGACATGAGCTCCGACTCTTTCTCCTGGAGCTCGGCCCCAAGCGAGCCAAGTTGATCGAGGGCATCTAATACGTAAAGTCAGTATAATTGGCTCGGCGTCGAAAAGCCAGAGTGTTGTTGGTCCTACTCTCAAAGGTTCGAATCAGGGGCTTTGGGTCGAAAGGTGTTTGCGCAGTACCAGACCGGCGATTCGAGGGTACGGAGCTCTCTGCTAGACTGTCGACAAAGTCACGAACGATAAAGTCCTTGTTGGAGAAGTCGTCGAGGGTAAAGCTCTGTCCTCGTGGGAAGAGGCTCTTTGGGCCGGAAGCAGTGCGCTCCATGATGTTGATGCTGACGAGGATAGAGGCGCTACATGTGGAGAGGGATCATCGACAGTCGATACGTGTAGAAGGAAATACGCGGGTGCGAGAGGAGGCTGTAGCGTAGACTATTCGCCGAGTCACGTCGTCGATCTCGTTTCGTCGTGGCTCATAAATGGTTCATGATTTGAGACAATGGCGATAGGTTGAGATACCTTCCCTTGACCTTAGCTTAGGTAGATGTGGCATGGATGCCCGCTGTCGCAGGGCAGCTCCAGAGGCTCAGATACAGCGCCCAGCCCCGCTATCAGCTGCCGGGTTCCAGTGGGAGAGCTAAGCCACAGGCACATACGTGAACCCCCAAAGCCAAGAGCTACAGTGGAGTAGAGCGACGTAACCGTATCGCACCGCCACGACTTTTTTCCTGGTCTTTGCCTTTGGATTCGACACGTCTGACCACATTCGCCTGCCCAAGCTTATTGGGACTTATAAGCCTGCTCGCCCACGATCGCAATCCCTGGTCTCGAGTGTTTATTTACATCGAAAGTCTGTAGCCAATACTTGAGCACCCTAAACACCCTATCTACAATCGCAATCGCCTGCTGGAGGCTGCACATATACAACCATGCCTCTCATGACGGCCCGCGATCGTCAGGCCTACAGGGCCGACGAAACCAAACACCACGAGCTTCTGTCCGAGAAGGAGAGACAAAGAATGCTTCAAGTACGATCGCAATTTGGGAATAACTGTTGTGATGCGCTCGACTAACTCTTGATAGTCCTATCTTCCAAAGCCCAACGATCCTCCGCCTACACTTAGCTCCGGCTCTCTACCACAGCGAAGGTCACGATTAGGACTCCGTCGTTTCATCCTACACCAGCTCCACGTCCTCATCTTTGCTGTTATGCACGGGATCTTCTCGCTCTACATCAAGATTCGCCAAACGTGGAATGTCGTCGGATATCAGATCTCATCTGTGGTGAAGTACCACCACGGAACACCGCAATACATCAAGAAGGACTTGCTGGGATTGACCAAGAAACCCAAGCATCTGAGTGTCATTCTGAAGCTCGAGGAGAACCATCGCACCAAGGCCGACGTCGAACGACTTCTTGATGAGGTAGCCGAGATTGCGACATGGTGCGCCTGTGCCGAGATACCCATGCTTTCTATTTACGAGAAGACTGGTGAGTAATATTGCATGTGATCTTTGGTCCATTTATACTAACAGGGGGACAGGAATCCTCAAGAAATACCTGCCTCGTGTCTACGACGCTGTCAACCAGAAGTTCGCTTTTTACTTTGGCCCTGAGCATCCAGGTCTCACTGTTACATCTCCACACAAGGAAGACTTCCCATCACCCTTTGGCGATAAGCCCAAGGAACACCTTCGCCTACACCTAATTTCTGAGCAAGATGGACGTGACTCCATGGTCGACCTCACCCGTACCTTGGCCGAGATGTCTCAGAGAGGCAAGCTTGCTCCTCGTGACATCTCCATGGAGTTGATTGACGCTGAGCTTTCCGAGGGCATCATGGCTGAGCCTGATCTCCTGGTTACCTTTGGTCCTCACCTTGAGTTGTCCGGTTATCCTCCGTGGCAAATCAGATTGACCGAGATATTTTGTTTACAAGACAACGAGAGGTTCGGATACCAGGTGTTCCTCAAGGCTCTACAACACTACGGCAGGGCCCAGATGCGTAATGGTAAATAGGTTTGCCATGTCTTGATTTTCTTTGTCAATCTCTCTATATTATACCATAGACTAATTCTAATTGGAATTCATGCTTTCCATACCAACATCTCTCTGGCCTCTTTGTTCCATCTATACACTGGTCCTGTCCCGACATTGTAGTTGTAGTAATTCTCTGTTCCTCCTTTGACCATTGCTCTTCGAAATGTGATATTGATCCTCCCACCATCTTCCTGGTTCTTCCCTGTACGCTTCGGTATAGAATGCAGCCAATTTGATTGTGTCCTTCCCCTCATCAACACCATATCACCGCTTCCGAGCGGTAGTTTGAGTGGCTTTGAGTTCAGAACAGGAGGGTTCGCAGCATTCGGTGGCGGCGGTTTATGCTTCATGAGAAAGTCTCGTCGTGCTCCTAGGGAGAAAGACGCGATAGCCGGATCGCGACCTAGAAACTGCTCGTCATCACTATGGAAACTAATGCTATCTGAGCCGGAAGCATAGTAGTTTACAAGACAGAAGTTGTAAGTGAAACCTGTGGCCAACTCAGTCCTACGACGAAGCTCATTGAGACATTTTGGGATTGGTCGTGGAGGATACTGGGTGTATCGTTTATCCATTGCGCTTAAGCCAGTGTTGGCATCTGCTGGAAGACCTTTGTCGTTGAATCTGGATGTTTCATCAAGGCCAAAAACAGTTGTCCATCTAGCGGCATAAGTAAGGGTTATGCTTTCGAAAGACCGTTATGCTTGCTTACCTTGGCGTTCGTATTTGGGTCTCTATACCACCACGCTTGATCTTATACTCAACTCTGTAGAAGGGTAGTTCTGCACGGAGGAACTCAAAGAGTCTTCGGGATATAGGAGTTGTAATGAATGGCTCAAAGTACAACAAATCCAAGTCAGGTTGGTCATTGATTTCCCTTCCAGGCTGATCTGGGAGAGTAGCCAGCTCCTTGCTTAGATAGGCTGGTAGATCCTTGATGGGATGAGGGTAGTATTGATGCTCTGAGAATGTGGTCTATGGTCTATGTTAGAACACTTGTTTGAAGTGATTTCTGAATGTTCTCACTTTTTCTAGGATTAGATCACTTGAAGTGATTATTCCTGCTTCTGTTTTGGGTTTCTTTACTGTAGGGCTGAAGAAGGCATCAAGAGTACGTTTCTTAGACATGATGGCAAACGCCTCAGCTCAGTATTTTCTCAGAGAGATGACTTTCAGTTGATCGAAGAGTTATTGTAAGTTGGTCTTTCAATTAACATTGTACAAAAAATGTCTTAAACGTGAATATCTAGGAGTCGTGACATCACCTCAAACTCCCCCAGCCTTCTAACTAATGCGTCTAAGTTAAAGTGTGGCGCTCAGATGTGGCTGTGCATAAACCATCTTCCAAATTCTGGAGAGTGCAAAGCCCTAAAGAGCCCAGCGCAGCCTCACTTGCACCTTCTGAGGGAAGGGACCCTTGTTTGACTCATTATCAGTCAAGTCAGTCAGTGCATTTTCGCCAAAAATTCAACGATACCTGAGGAGCAAGGCTTCACTATGGATGTTAGTTAAACAAAACCTCCCCTGTCGCTATAAATTAGGACAATATATGTAAAAGAACTGGAAAAGTAACTAAAATACTACCAGAAAAACTCTCAACTACGAGAAATGAACCTCTTCCGAGCACCAGCCGCTCGCGCGGCAAAGACACTCGATAGGTCTGTATTTGCAAAGACTCTTAACGCTGCAGCGGCCTCTATTAAGGAGAACAAACTCCTGTCAAAGTATAGAAAAGAGCTTGAGAAAACGAATGAGGTTCTCTTTATGGAGAGGTTCAACCCTATTCTACCTGACCCTGATCCATCACTTGCGTCTCAGGGCAAGAAGTGTATTGTTCTGGCTCCTCAGATAAAGTCTACATGTAAGCTACAAAGTTATCACCTAAAAATATTGAGAGATACTGACAAAGGAGTTTATAGCTCCTGAGACATGGAGTCCCATTCTTCAGGAAGCCTCCAAAGTTGGTGATATCAGAGTTGTGCCGTATGATATCGAGATTGGTTATGAGTCTTGGTCTTACAGTAGGTCACAATACTATCAGCCCACGATCAAAGGGACTGACAAGAACAAGTGGATGTTATGAAATCTATCCTCCCAGAAGAACTCCACGAGGAGATCCCAAGTGGTTTCAACACAGTGGGACATGTTGGTATGTTCCTCATCGTTCAAGAGCCAGCAGAATCACTACTGACAAGACAGCTCATCTCAACATCCGAGATCAATACCTACCCTACAAAAACATCATTGCTCAGGTCCTCCTTGACAAGAACCCCCACATCAAGACTGTCATCAACAAGATCGACAACGTTGGCTCTGAGAACGAGTTCAGGACATTTGCCTACGAAGTCCTCGGGGGCCCTGATGATCTGAACGTCGAAGTCAGCGAGGCTGGCTGTGTCTTCAAATTCGACTACTCCAAGGTCTACTGGAACAGCAAGCTCGACACCGAGCACAAAAGAATCGCGGGTCTCTTCAAGCCGGGCGAGGTTGTGGCAGATGTCATGGCTGGCATCGGACCTTTTGCTGTTCCAGCTGGTAAGAAGGGCGTCTTTGTCTGGGCCAACGACAAGAACCCAGAGAGCTATCGTTACCTTGAGGACGCGATTCGCAAGAACAAGGTTAGTTCACTCTCCCTTCTCATTGTCGTCTCATGATGGTACGATGCTAACGTCCGACTGTAGGTTTCGGAGTTTGTCAAACCTTTTAACTACGACGGCCACGACTTCATCCGCACGTCCGCAGACCTTGTACTTGAGGCGTCAAAGCGTGGTGACTGTGCCGTTATCAAACCACCAAGACAGCCGAGGAGCTCTACGGCGCCGCCTCCGGAGCCTGTCCGAGTGCCTGTGCCGCCCACCATTTCCCACTTTGTCATGAACCTCCCGGCATCCGCCATAGAGTTTACTCACAATTACCGCGGTCTATACCACGGCCACGAGGAGCTGTTTGAGCCCCACACCGAGACCAAGCTGCCCATGGTGCATGTGCATTGCTTCTCGGTCAAGGCTGACGACGAGACGCCGCTCAATGACATCTGCGAACGGATACGCAAGGAGATTGGTGTCTTGCTCAAGCCGGGCGATCCCGAGAACCAAGGTGAGGTCCTGATCTACGACGTGCGAGACGTTGCGCCGGCCAAGAGAATGTTTTGCGCCTCGTTCCGTCTACCGAGTGAGGTTGCTTTTGCCGAGAGGGTATAGAGCCCGGTCGGTCGATGTCGACTTTGGTGTTGAGGTCGCCGGCTGATCTCGGCCCCCCGGCCGTCTTCGACACCCGGCCGGACGGCCGGAGGTTTCCCTCTACGTGCTTTGCTATGCGCTTTGCTATGCTGTGCTGCAACGTACTATCCGATGCAGTACGAGACCAGAAACTCAAAACAAACCCACAGACAACCCAAGCAAACCAAGGCGCTTAAGCCTGCGACAAATGCAACTCTCTACAATCGAAAACAGGGTCGCATTTGTCGAGATATAGCCCATTAATAATAAGGCGCTTACTTATCGCTCGACATATCCATTCTCCAAGCCAATTAGTGGCCGGATGATCTTTGCCGCGACCCGTTCAGGCACGATGACGCTCTCATGATATCTGACTATTATTTTTAGTTGCGATACAGATAACAGGTCGCGGGGTTCTTTTGGAGTTCGAGTTTGGGCGTGTGCAGCCGGTCAGCGCAAGTTGGGGATATCCTAGCAGATCGACGATACATACATCCATGCATACATACAGACCATGTACAGTGCTGTATAAAGAGCCCTTGGCGTTGCCTTGTTTTAACGTGCAGTACGGAATATGGAGTACAGTAACAACAACAACAACAAAAACAAAAAAACAAAAAAACAAGATGCCATCCCATGCGTGGCTGAACAGGTCAAGACGTGGCACACCCCTCGCAATGGATTAAATGAACATGATGAGCCCCTGGCATCCCTGCAGCCGCCTTGTCCCATCAGTGAGTGATGGGCATCAGGCATCTTATCATGGACACCCTCCTGCGGCTGTGCGGACACCTGACTCCCTCTTGAACAACGCAGACGCACCCCTCTGGAATCTCTTTTAGACTGCATCCCTGGGGAACGACCTGGCGACCTTTGAGGGGGATT
Organism: Fusarium sp. PT; assembly: GCA_021020635.1. Classification (NCBI taxonomy): domain Eukaryota; kingdom Fungi; phylum Ascomycota; class Sordariomycetes; order Hypocreales; family Nectriaceae; genus Fusarium; species Fusarium sp. PT. The sequence continues at coordinate 1,632,393 of JAHMRZ010000008.1, read as the reverse complement.
TGGTGCTTGGTGCGTGGTTTCACGGCATCACCGTTGGACTGCACACATTCTATCGATACCTTGGCTTGCATCCGCATTGCGTCGCGCATGCATTGGAGCTGACGCGCGCCCCAATAGACTATGTAGCTTGGAATAACCGAAGCCAAGGCCATGGAAAACTTGTTGGATGTCGAAGAGGCAAATATATTACCTGAGACAATCGAATTGGTATAGCGAATCAAAGACAAGAGAAAATGATTTCTGTACATGTTTCCTACAACAACTGTCCAAGTGGGCTCTTGGTGTAGTAGCTGCATGTGTAAGTGACGGCATCAATGTTCGTCATATCACGATATTCTTGTATCAAATTCCACATTCACAAACCTGTTAAGCATCTCTTCCTTTCAAATCCTTCCTCAAAAAGAGCCGTTTACATGTCCGTTTATCTTCTTTCGGTGCCGTGCTTCCACGACCTCTTCAGGCCCCCAGTCTTGCCGCCATACCGAGTCCAGGGTTACATATTACAAACCTCAAAATCTACAGAATCATGAAATAGGCGACCTCGGTGTAGCATTCCGCAACCCTTCGCACAGGTAGGGGTGCTGCCATCCCACGTAAATTCCCCTGACCGATCCACCATCTGCCATACCATACGTCCATACCTACATACCGCACATACTCCGTACACACATATATATATGCGTGATTCAGCCATGAATAACGTCTGCAAGCCACATTTGACTTGCGTTATCAGTGAGATGCAGCATCGCCAGACATACGATCTCCACAGGGTCAATTGCGAGAGTTGAAGATAGCGATAAATGATAGATTAGTGGGCTTCGCAGCTTGAGCTAGATTCATCTTCGACAACAGGGCTCAATGGGCGCATTCGGCGAGTTTCAGGAACCCACAAAGAAACCGACAAACAACGTAGCTCGAATCTTTATGAGATTTCTTGTTCGAACCCTACCACGGTTTGCAACATGAAGAGAAAAGAGTGGCGAAAGACAAATCTGCCAATCGGTAAATAACAGAGTGACCTATTAATCGTAAAAGCCTTCGGTGCGGGTCCGGAGACTCTTACTCGGCTGCAAGAGAAGACATTCGGAAACACAAATTATCATGGGTAGGATCCAATATGAATATGACTTCTGGCTGTCCAGACTCGCTGATCTTCTGAGGCCGGCCGTTGCTAACCTTGGCCACTATAAGTGAATCTGATATTGCTGCTGCTGTTGACCTTTTCCTTGTAATTGCCAGGGTCCACGCTGCAAGTCCAGGGAACGGGTTGCGGGAACGGGAACACCAGCCCTAGAAGGGGAGGCTCGAGATGGGATCGTCTGGCGTCTAGGTTCATATGCAACGCACATCAAGCACCTGCAGTCCTGCACAGAAGGGCCATGTCCAGTTAGGCTCTTCTGCAGCGCTTCGGAGACTGGGGTTTCTGCGAGGATGGGGTGTGGAGTTTCAAGATGGGGAGGATAAGGAGGAGAAGACGGGGACAAGAGAAGTGGCTAAATTGTAGAGTGGATAGGTCTGTATGAGGCTGAGGGATATTATGAGTTGTGAGAGAGAAAAGGCTTCATGAAGACATGGTTGCAATCGAGTTGCCAAGGGTGTTGAGATAGCAACAACCATGGGGCGAGGGAAAGGAAAGTCGCCGTCAACAGATGATATCTACCGACAAAGACTTGCAGAATTCGTCATGATAACCACGTTCCGATTCTTAAAGGGCTTCATCGCCAAGGATATTCGTAATGTTCATTTTTCAGAAGTCTGTTGGCTATTGTATCATCGCATCGCCGCCCTGCATGTTATGTTGGAGGGATGTAAGTGAATGAATGAACGCACCTTCACATGCCAGAACATGATTTCTATTGATAAATCTGGGTCCTGTTGGTCAATCCCAGCAATAGGACCACATTACTAGGAAGAATTGAGAGTCGAATGCAGAAACTCCAACAGGCACCCGTTTAGCCATTCGAGAACCACATTTCCCTATTTCAATGTCTAGTTCTAGACTTCAGACTCTAGTTCTCTCTTGTCGTTAGGCGAAAACTCAGAAGTCAGCAAGTTCCACTTGCTCGGTCCGAGATGACTTGCATTCAAGTCTTCAAAACATCTCGGCTAGCCCGATGTGCTAAACAACGAGGGGCAATTCTGCCTTGTGATTGGTTCGATTACCTAAACTGTGCCCTTGTTTTAGATATCAGTTCTGAGGCTAGGCTGTGCTGGTGGTGAGAAAGGAGACAAGAGGTTGTAGGAACGAGCAGCATCGCGCAGTCTCGCGGTGGAGAAACAAGAGTATCCGACAATGCATGCGTGAATATTCCGATGCGGTACGGACACCCAAGGAAAGTATCAGAGACAGCCCAGGCGCCAAATCATGCTGTATTGTGGGCATTTATGGGCACGCCTTCTGTATTCGGCGGTATATGTGTATTGAACAAAATAATGCGTATACGATCTTATCGAGGTTTCTTTGTTCTCTGCAAGTAGAACGGGTCGTCTTTGCGCGTTCCCGGTCATTACTTTCGAGGCCTATCGCGCAACCATGATAGTAGACAGTAACCAGACAACTTCCCGAATCGGCATCCCGAGAGCGCCAGTGAAGAGTGACATCCTTACCGTTACACTCATGCAAACTGAGCCGTTCTCTCCACACACACTTTGCTCGTATCTGCTTAACTGGAAGGCCATCTGTCCAGCTCTGTTCCATCTCAGGTGAAGAGATTGAGTGATGTGGGAGGGATAACAGGCATTCCATTCCAGAAGCACTTCAGTGTCGACTTGGCGGCCGATCACTTCTTCTAGTGAAGCAATGCTGTTCAAGGCTCAAGTTGGCACGCCAGCGATACTAGCCAAAGCTTATGCAGTCGCCAATGCGGAAACAATAAAAGATCACAGCCTTCCGTGATGTTCTCAGAGGCAAAAGAAAATCCGTTAGTACAGACCACGCAACTCACATGGATGAGGAAACCATGATGGATATGGGGAGCAAATGGGAATAGCTACCATCTGCCCTTGTGAGAAAATCTCGGAGAAGAATGGCTTACAGTGGTTTCTCAAAACAAGTTCGTGAGTGTAGCGGTTGCTTTTGCACAGTTCAGAACCAAGTATGTCTTGTTGATTGGCTTGTTGCAGATATCGGCCGATCTCTATGTCGATCAGGGTCTTTGTTGATTAGCTCTGACTTCAGTAACTAGGGCCCGAGGCGGGTATATCCGACTAAGGATACTCTGATGAGCACTACGTAGAAGCGAGGTCCATGAAGTTGCTTACGCAAATGAATTTAAACTTGTATACTATTGCGACTGACGCAAGATAGGACCGAAACAGACCCATCGATAGTTGGCGAGTCTTCGGTAGGCGGACCCGTAAACATGTTGTTGTAACTTAGATAGTCTTGGCTGAGCAGTGAGATCAGTAAAATCCTGTTATAGAACCAACATTAGAAATAGCCATCGTGCCAACAGGCATTGAGCGGAAACTCTCGAATGCAAATACGAAGCCGAAATATCGCAGAATCTCTGAAACGAGCCGCAAATGGTGTCATCCAATCTTCAACCAACAAAGGCAGATGCTTGTTTATGACTAGTTGAGGTCGCGAAACAAACCTTGAAGTTGCTACTATGCCCAACTCAGAACAACTAATTTTAGAAAAGATCTCGAGGTGACGTGAAGTGCAAAATATCAAGTTTATCGGTTTCATGTGGTCTTTTGCGATTTGACGTACTCGAGTTGAAGCGGAGGGATTTGGCAGGTAAGATGGGTGAAGATGAGGAGTCGTAGAATTCGATTCTGAACTTGTAGACATGGAAGACTTTTCCACTGTGGTTGACCAATAAACGAAACGCTGATTTGTTAACTCAAAGATAGTCGCATCAAGCATCTCGATTTTCACAATGTCGTGACTGTTGAACGACTACGGCGGACGAATTGCGTATGCCTCTCCTTGTTGACCAAGCTGCCAAGGTGCCCTAGCTTGAGCTTCTGTGTGAGCGGAGATACTGAGCAAGAAGAGCCTTACTCTAGCCGCATGGTATCCGCATCCATGACTACGCCCTCGGATGCCATGATGGCCAATGAGTTGGGTCGAACAACAACATGAGAGCGGACTTGGAGGTGCATTGGCTATGGCTGCAATGTCGCCTGCAGAGCCAAAGAGCGTCTCACAGCAGAGGCCTTCCTATGGCCCACTCTTGAAAGCTCACTGCGATGTATTTTTGCTGTCATAAAAAACGCATAGCTATATCCAGAGTTGACTAAGATAGTGGATTATGGCTGATGGTTGATGGGTCCATGGCGTAAGGAGCCCAAGGACAACCTATTGTTCTGATATTTGATCTTGGTTTTCGGGTTTTAACGGATTGCTTATAGAAATCCAAGCCTCCAAGGCTGGGTACGTTGTATACGTGTGTGGCGAAAAGAAGCATATCGGAAACCGACCGAGATACGAATGAAAGGACGCAATTGGCATCAGAGAGCCGACCCCAGCTCAAGGGCAAAAGCTTCGATAAGCATGTTTGTGACACTCGGCGAGGGAGTTGAAGACATGGCTGGAGGCTGGAGGCTGGAGCCTTGGAGAGATGGAGAGATGGAGATATGAAAACTCAGATAAGAAAGATAAGCGTTTCTTGGAGGAGATGTTTGAGTTGATACGTTGAAAGTGATTATCGCAGGTGTTGATCAAGCTGGGGGTGCATCGTTAGTGCTTGTGGGAGGGGCAGATGGATCTCGGACTTGGCCTGGGGCAAGATTCTGGGGTGAAGTGAGGGGGTGGATTTGGGGATAGCGCGAATGCGAATGTGGGTTGTGGCTTCCTTTGGAGGTCCAAGACGGACACGGACGAGTCTACGAGGGAGGAGAGACAAGAGGGTAACTGCCCATCAACGCCCGCTCCTATCTCAAGATAATCGTCTTTTATCTCACTTGGAGCATTGGCAGATATCACTACTACTACTGTGTTGCTGGTGTTGTTGGGTGCTCCTTTGAAGTGTCTTTGATCCAGATCAACCAATTCAGGGATCACCATCTCAGGCTCGGCTTCTGTAGCCGTTGAAAGAGCTCAGACATCCAATCAATGATTCGAATTGAGCATTCCGTAACATTCAGGTACGACTACAATGTACAACGGTCAGGGGGGATAAAGGCACATGGTTGTTGTTATTGCTGTGGGAGGGTGTCTGCAATAGGTGCCACTTGAGCCTTTCGGTGTGTGGTGCACTGTTGTGTTGGTTGTTGTCTCGCTCTCACTCCTTTTGTTTGTCTGAACTCGAAGCAAACATGCCACGCCCGATACCAGCAGTCTTGGACACGGGAACTGTACATTCGTTAGATAGCCCATACCCGGCCCTGAACAGCCAGCGTCTCGGCAATGTACTTTTGATCATGATCACGGGACTTTGTGTCTTTGAGATGATGGCCTCTGCACCTCGATGAAACCAGGTACCCTATGGCCATGTAGGATTATCCAACTGAGTTTGAGGAACGAACCTTGACGGTATAAACCCAGTCCACAAGATATTCAACGTAGCATTACTACTAAGCCCTACCCCTGAACATCATGTTGTATTGGTTATATAATCATTAATTTTGAGGTTGGGTTGGTCGTGAGATGTTTGTATACGCAACCAGGGCAGTCGGAATGTCATAATGACGATGAACAAGCAGGATTCGAGACCAGTTCTGCGCATGCCCTGGTAAGCTGCACTGCTGCTCAGACAAGAAAGGGATAACCAGAGACGTAATACAGGGCAAATGAGAGAGGTCCTTTTTTCCCCTTCAGGGTTTTGAAATGGAAAATTTGTCGATCCTCGAGGCAGCTAAACGTCGATCACGACAGGCCCCACGTACCGTATAGTTACCCGTGCCGTTTTATCATCAATGAACACACCATAAGCAAGCTGACGTCTTGGAATGCCGAAACCTTGCTACAATGGCCACAACACCACGATTTGGGTTGGGGGTGCATTCCTGTGATGCAACAAGAGTCGAGAGTCAAGAGTCAAGAGCACTGTACTCACTGCTCAGTTCTCAGCGACGAAGCCACATACGGCACTGGAGCTGCATCTCGACTGATATGGTCAAGACTTTCGACACAATGACTTAAAACCGACATGCAGATGAATACAACCAGAATTTAGAGGCTGTACTTCTTAACATCAATGGCAATGCCACGGACAGGTTTTGAGGTTCTAATTGGATTGCGGCCAGGCACCACCTCATGTGAAGTGAAAGTCATCGTAATTCGGAAGTATTGCCATGCACCCAAGCGGCAGAAACAATATTTCGACCCCCAAAGAATTGAATCATGGCGCCAGTAAAGTTCCGGACTGTATCCCCTGGTGCCCGCTAGCAATATCTTTCCCTTGACGCAATCTGGGCAATCAACAGCACTCCCTAGGACTCCATACAGGCTTGGGTACGGTAATTTTCAGCTCACTGCAACCTCATTTTGGTACCGGTGCTGATGCGATCGAGACCTGCAAATATGGGGCATCTGTATGATCTGAGGTGAGGGGAATTATCTCTGCGGATCTAGGGATCGTAGTGCTTCGTAACTGCTCTTGACGACCCCTTTCTCCAGAAGTTTAGGTTTTTTGCGTCCTAAGCGTGACGACGATAATGGCTAAAGTCGTTGTTTACGACCCAGTTCCTCCAAGTTTGTTTTCTGGATCAGTGAGCAATTCTCACATCCCTGTATAAAATTAGGACATCAACGGCACAGCGTAGAACCATCGAATGAGATGATTTCTATTCAACCCCGGAATTTGTGTGTGAGTTTTTGTGATCGAGGGTAGGGTATAAGCGCCACTGAGCACGCCAAAAGAAGAACTTCAAGCACAAAACGGGAGATAGTGACGTTATCTGGATCAAGCCAGTTGCTCATTAGAAGAGCCCTGAACCCAAGTGAGACATGTCATAGCGGGAGGGCATTAAAAAAAAAAACGTTTGCCAAAGCAACGTGAGGTTGTGGTGTGGAGTGGATCGCATCAGGAGGAGGCTTAAAATTTTCTGATTTTTAAACCGTAAACCATGGACACCTGCTTGTTTCTGGCGAGTTTAGGTATGGGTGATTGACGATGATACCCGACCGCAAATCAAACCAATTGGCAGCACCGGAATATAATTAAATACTACACTAATGCCTCTTGTTGATCGGAGTGGAGAGCGGAGGGTGGAGAGTCACAAAAGGAGAGGCTTCTGGTACTTCTCCGGCCTTTAACAGTCCCCGCTTGTTGTCGGGTGGTTGCGATGAGTCCAAGCGAAGGGAAGGGATGGTAAAAAAGGTATCAGAAAGAGAAAAAAAACCACAAAAAAAAACCGACGATGGTCCCTGCCCCTCGTTCTGCTAAAAAATGATTAGATCCTTGTCAACTTGGACCTTGGACCTTGGCTGCTTGGTCTTCTGTCTTCCCCCTTGCTAGGGCCCAAAAGTCTAAGTTGTTCTATCCAATCCCCTGGGCTCGGGGGAGTTCACCGTGGGCCCCCGGGGGATACGGCCGGTTGTCTAGGTTGGACCGTTCTGCTGGGCCCATCCCATCTAGCCCCATTTACGTTCTATGAACCACCCCCTACAAGACAAGACCCCTGGTCTTTTTCTCTGTCTTTTTTTTCTCTTTCTTTCTTTGTTTTGGCATTGCCCTTTCACGGCCTCCGCTTGCACCCCGGTTGTCTCGAATCTGGTACCCGAGTCCATTCCAACGGGGGGCCCAGTCGAAGGAGGCTGAAATTATATGGAGAGATGAGGAGGATCAAAGGCTTGTTAGTTGAGTTTGCTGTGGATTTTTCCTTTTTTCTTCTTTTGGGCCACGAGTCGAGCCCGACAGAGTTGTGATGTTATCGTGACTCGGACAGGTCCCATATGTGGCGTTGGTGTTGGTAGTACTGGATCTTCTGTTAGCTGTGATATGGATGTCTGGGTTTACCTTTAACCCTCGGATAACTTGGAGTTGTTTCGCTCGGAGAATGGGTTACTTCGTCCTCCGAAACCAACTGCCATTTGCTGTTCATTCTAGACTCTTTCACAAGACTTCGACTTCGACTTCGACTTCGACTGAGACCAAAGACCCGTCTTCTCTGTTCCCAGTCAAGAAATTGGGTCCGAACTCTCGATTCAGCCGACAAGGAATCAGGCAAAGCATCTATTACGCCCGGGCCAGCTCATTGACGAGAGTCTGATGAGCCGCATCGGACTCGAATGTCGTGCTTATCGTAGGTCCGTCTTCGGTGAGCCTCACCCCGGACTAAACGGAAGCTCTCAGCCATTGTGATCACGCGCATTCCCCTGGTAGTCTTGCTCCTTTTTTTTAAATTTTTTTTTACGGTATATCCGAGCTGCCCTTGTTGGTCAGGAGACGATAGACTGGTGATTCCCCTCTCTGTTCTGTTCGAGGCTATCGTTCGCTACCAGAGAGTGGGATTCTCCCCTGCAACGGTCGCTTCTTCCGGGTGGATATGGCTCCTTTCAAAGCAAATTGCCTATAGAGTTGGGCTTCTGTAACCCCACAAACAACCTAGTCAATTCATCTTATCGAATACGGTCCAAGGTCAGAGCATTTGCAAGACGGTCATCGGTCATGGGGTTACACGTATGGTTCAATGACCTCTCTATGCAATGGTGGACCTGGTTTGGCTGTAAACTCTCGGCAAAGCCTGGGAGTAACATAGGTAGTAGTTACAGTATGGGCTTGCTTACTGTGGAGTAAGTGGTGGTAACGCGCCATTTGGTTCGCAGGATATCACATCATGTTACATCAACCACCAAAGTTGAGTTGAGTTGTGAACAGCCTCTGTCGTCGGGCGGTAATAGCAAACATGAGACTTTCACCGGCTTTGTTTCCTCGCAATCTAAGTTTGAGCCTGTTGATCTGCACCGAGACCATGGCTGATACTGTAGGTCAAGATGGGCCGTCTCTCAACTCGAGGGATGGGTTGTTGATAAGTGGTATTCAATATAGTAGCTGGCTGGCTTGCGGCATTGTTGAAGAAATGCAACATAATGTTGTTATCTGATGCACGTACTTCTCGATTGACTCAGGTTCGTTATCTAGCCTAGAACTTCACTCAGAGTTCCCAATTGACAAACTGTAGAATTTATATTGAGAGAAGCAGTGCTTATAGAGAATCGGATCGCTCTTGATGCATGAACCTGAACCCTATTCAACACACAGACGCACACGGACGTACGAGCACGGCAGTTTTCATTTCGTGATGGAAAAGTCGTTTCCAGCCTCGGGAGACTTATTCTCATTATCATAAACTCGCACACACACATACACACACACCTTTGTTTGCGCCCCCATGTCGGTTCGAAGCCCACGCTGGAACCTCCCACGCTTTTTCAGAGACACCCCCCACGCCCCCCTTCGCTGAGGCTTCTCATCTTGTTCTACAGCGCACTGCGTAGTAGCGACTGGCAACTGGCAACTCGGTATGGAGTTTGGATGTTGTGTGTTGTGATGCCACCAGATAATTGCCAATCGGTCTTGAGCAATGGCGTTAGTTTGCGTGCAACACTGTATGGTCCAATGCTGCCAATTGGTGTATCCGAGCTTCATGGCTTGATAACGCACATTTGCCCTGTAACATGGAATAAGGGTAGTCCCTGACCAACCCCACGTCTGGGGCAAGCCATGGAGATCATATGGGAATGAGATATCTTCCCGTGTCTTTCTTACTTTGATCTAGATCGGACTGCTCTTCTTGTAGAGATTTATACGCGCGTAGATGTCTAATAGGGAACTTTCCGTACTTCACAGTCGTATTGCCGTGAACCGAGCAGGTCTAGTATAGAAATTGGAAAGATATCTGATGTGTGAGACATTAGTCAAGGTCGAGTTCTGCAGGTTGATTATTGGTATAAATCCGAGATACTCAACATTTCTCCCTTGGTTAGGTCTAAGAAGTAGAATGAGCCTCCTCCAGACATCAGTCTCCATATACATATACCTTACAGGATATACGTGCATGCGTTACTCCATCATGCATGCATATACGGTAGATAGATACATACACCTTACCTGGGTACGTAGTAGATGCAGTCAAACTGACTAAACACCAAAAAGGGTTCGACGTACTGCTCGCCAAAGCGTTGAAACTTGACCGAGCCCTGCAGTCTCCCCGCCGCATTGACCTTGATAAATCTCACCCACAGGAACGCGATGCCAGGCTGAGGGAGTTGAAGGGACGCGAAGATTGGATCGGATACAAGGGAAACCATTGGATCTGAGCAACGATCCCGTCTTCACCCGCCAGTCGTAACGCAGATAGAGAGAGACACACACACACACACAACACAACACAACACAACACACCTCTAGCTAGGTATAGTAGGTAGGTAGGTAGGTAGGTAGGTAGGTAGGTAGGTACTGTAGGTGAGGTGGTTACGGTAGCTGTGAGTAAGGACTTTCTCCTCATAATCGTCACTCCTTCTCACCGAGCCATTCTCCTCAACTACCGAATATGGGTTGTCTGTCTGTCTGTGCTCCATATTGTAGCCGTAGCCGTAGCCATAGCCGTAGCCGTGATCATGCTCATGATCAAAATTATAATCATTCCCCGTTCTTGCCGTGAGCGTCTCTGTTTTCTTACACCCTCCAGAAATATCTCATCGGACTCTCATTTGGATATACTTTTCTGGCTTTTTGGCTGTATCTTTTTTTGGGACTATTTGCTCATGTACTGAGTAGTACGGATATCATCATACTCAAAGTTTGCGTCTCTTGTGGCTTCTTATCTTCCCCGCCGCTCTCCCTCCAGGTTCCTTCCATCCTTCCTACGTAGTAGGTACTTGGAGCCAACCTTTGTGTACGGTATTGTATCATTTGTTGCACCTTGTCCCCGCTCTTTCTACTCATCATCTCTTGATATATACCTAGTACCTATATATAAGAAGCATTAGGTACTCTTCTTGTCAACTCTTGGTTATCTGTATTTCTCGTCGTTCTATCTCAAATCTCAACATCCATCCCATCCCATCCATCCTCAAAGGCTCAAACCTGGGGGAGATCAACCACCACTACGCTAAACACCCACTGTAACCGCCTTGGCCAATTACCCTCACAGCGGGCGCACGTCTCCGCTATCCGGCTGGTGACCGAAGTGCCAGTGCAGTGCCAGAAAACCACCCTAGAACCTGGCAGTACCAAGCGTACCAAGCACCACCGAAGCAAATACTCTGCCATTGCCATTGCCAGTACCAGTCCATGCCAGGCCTGCCAGCGCGAGACTAGAGTTGCTCGGCCTGTCCCCACGAAATTCGTCACCGCAACTGGGTCTGGGGAGGTCTCAGTCGCTTCAACGCCACCACGCCTCGGCCAGGTTTAGATGATCCCTGGCCTGCCATCCTTCGAGTACGGTACGGTACTGTATTGTACACACCCGACCAAGACCAAAACCGAACTAGACCGTCCCAAAAAAAAAACCCACACCCACAACACCAACACCAACACCAGCACCGGGTTGTGCTACGTACTCCTCCGGTACGCTAGAACTTAGCCCCAAACAGAATTGTCCACCTGCCCCCCAAGCATCCAAGCACCCAAGCACCCAAGCACCCCAAAGCACCCCCGGCTATCGCCTGCTGGCTGCTAGGTCGACTCTACACCTGCAACTGCTATAAGCCTGCCCCCCACCCACTTTGCCAAACCCATTCTATTCTCTATACTTCGTACCCACGCTCGATCTTCATCTTTCCATCAATTCATCTCCTTCAGCCGCATACCCTTCCTTACCTTTGGACTCATTTGTACTCATGAGTTTCTAACATCGACTCTCTTGAACCTCACCTTTCCCGGGTGCTGCGGCATTGAAAAACACTCTCACGGTTCTCTCTTCAAAAAAGTTCATCATGGCTGTCGTTCTTCCTTCCGACGATAACGGTTACTTTGCTGGCTCCGGTCTGCGACGCTCACATTCTCACTCTAACTTCATCTCATCAAATTCGCCATTCTCTACCTCTTCTCACCTGAGCGATCATTACAAACCTGTTTCAAAGTCGTATGCCGAATCAAACTCATCATCGGCTCCCTCATCTCCCCGTACCGTCCACGCCGACTCGGTCGATCTTTCTTATGCATCAACACCTGCCACTAACCTCTCTATTGCCTCCGACTACGACGACGCCATTGGACTCGCCGGATCACCCGAGGACCATTTCATGTTTCCTTCCTTCGCCCAGGAGAAATTCTACGTCCACCCAGAGATTCGTTCCGAGATCCACCACGATGACAACTTAGAACCACCCCCTAGTCCCCGAACAGGCGACTCTTACACAGTCTCTCCTGCCGAGCACGAGAACCCTGAAGAGAGCTCTGAAGACACATCAAGACCCGAAACACCAGAACACGAAAAGTCCGAGCACGCTGAGGACGACACTGCTGTCTCAAGTAGGCCATCCCGTCAAGTTGATTACCTGTCTCACGAATGGAGAGAGGAGGATATCTGGTCATCATGGCGATACGTCGTCACCCGTCGGGGAGAGTTCCCCAATAGCGCTCGATTGGAGAACGCTTCTTGGAGAACATGGATGAAGGCCAAGAACAACCTGAAGACCATTTCTCCCGAATCCCTCAACTGGTTTGTCCCCTCTGCAATGCTCCTGATAGATCAGTAAAATACTTACATTTACAAGGCTCAAGGACTGCGATGTCACCTGGCTTTATGGCCCCCTACAATCCGGACCTAAGAACATCCACTCAACCCACACGGAGCCATCAAGTGTTTCTCTCTCCAAGTGTGACTCGTTCGTCAACCTTAGCAAGAAGCCCATCCTCAAGAAGAGAAGCATGTCTGAAGTTATGCTCCAGCGATCGCTGTCAACGGCTTCATTATTGAAGCAAGCTACAGCGGCTGTTAAGGCCCAGGAGACACGAGGTATTCTCCGACCCCACCTCGGTCGTTCATCTACAGACTACTTTGCCTACCCATTTGCATCACGCCGGATGAGTGGAGAAAGCAGCAGCGCCGTCCTCTCGGTAGAGTCATCCGGAATTATCTCGCCCAGTTCTGAACGAAAGCATATTCATTTCAATGAGCAAGTTGAGCAGTGCATCGCCCTCGAAGCTAAGGGCGAAGAGGAAGAGGAAGAGGAAGTTATTGACTACGGCTCTGATAGCGACTCGGATGACGGTGTTATGATGAAGCAAGTCAAGACAAAGAAGCGACCTTTTGCCCGACGCAAGACTCTGAAGCCAACACCCACAGCTGAAGGGAAAACAATTGCTAAACTACCATCCACCACCCTCAAGTACCGCGAAGACACTCCTGAGCCGCGAGAGACCGCCATGAAGCACTCTCGAAGCCCTCTCATGTCACCTTCTTCCTCACAAGAGACCTTAAAGCCAGCTAAGCAGTCCGGCAAGTTCTTTTTTGGAGAGGACGACCATGAAGACAGCCTCGACGATGCGTTGTTGAGTCCCCGCTCAGGGTGGGCGTCCCCCCCTCACGAGGGTATCAATGGCGGTCTAAACAGATCCATTTCGTCGGGCAGTCTTTGCGAGGAGCCCGCGGGTATGCGACGCACACCATCCGGTATGTTTATGCCTTATGAGGAAGGCGAACTGCAGTCAGGGGATGGCATCTTTGGCCGTGTTATCGACACCGTCAATACTGCTCGCGATATCGCCCACGTTATCTGGAACGTTGGGTGGAGGAAGTAATGATTACACAGGCGTTCGCCTTTCACTTAGCAACGCACTTCGAATTTGAACAAGCTTATATACAAGCTTGTGGCTCACATATTTGTGAGTTGAAACGACGCCACGACATCAACAAAAGCGCATCTATATACAGGAATCTCCGAGGGTAATTGATACTGGCCTGCCCTACTATCGCAGAACCACGAGCCAAGTCTTGTTGACACAATGAGCCGGCACCACGACTACATTTTGGAAAGCGGCAACGGATTCGCATTTCTATCCCATACAGGGTCTGTGACAACGAAATGGACACAAACAAAAAGGCTAAAGAAAAGCTATATGCTCGATGCGGACGGGAGCTGAGGTGGTTCCGAAGGAATCCTGCAGGCAACAGGGAGCCATTCATCAGACCATTCACAACCGAAGACGACATCATTGGCTTTCAGGCTGTTGATTAAGGATCAGCTTGCCCCGTGACACCCCCGGTCCATGGCATCAACCACGAACTTGGGGCGACAGAAAAGCGATCATTCCGGAGGTCACAGGACCGGTGGATATTCGGCGTTAATATTTTTCTAATTCGCGTCTTTCTTTTGTGGCAAGGGTTTTATCGGGTTTTTTCTTCTGCCTTCATGATATCCCATAGGCAAGTGGGTACAACGGAATAAAGGCGGCCTCAAGCGGTTACGGACGGACCAGGAAGGGCAATCAATGCAAGGCAAAGGCCAAAAAATGGAGCCAATTGATTTTCGGCGACTATGGCGACTCTACGGTACGGTCAAGGAAAGGGCAGGGACAAACTAAAGAAGAAAAGAAGAAGGACAAACGGCAAATGGCAACAGGACCGGATCTTCAGTGCGTTGTTGGAATTCGTTGTACATAAAGACAGGGATCGAATCACAACGTACGCAGCGGACCGGAGGGAAACCGTTACAAAACAAACACAAAAGCATGTTATGATCTAATAATACGGTGTTTTACATCATCTCGCCTGTCAATTGCTGCGCCAAGTGAGACAGAATTTTGTAAGGCCTAGTGCCGGTACAGTAACCATTTCTCGATCCCGGATTGAAACGACGACAAACTGCCTGAGGTATGTCGGTACCTTGCTGATCATCTCGACCCCTAGTTAAAACTCACTACGTAGTGTTTCTAATTTTTTTACCTCTCACAGTGACACAGACAGACAGACAGCGCTTGATTTTGCCACATCTCAAGCGCAGGCAACAAAGCGGACCAATGAGCGTCACGTCTATACTATGGATCGCCAATTGAGATGCAAGCTGCGAAATTGTTGGGGAAACAGGACGCAGGCTGGTCCGTTCTCTTACTGTGCGCGTGACCTCATTTCATATGCCCTAGCAAATCGTCGAGTTTCCCGGAAGACATGGTTAAAGACAGTGTCGTGACTGATAATTCGTGACGAGAACATTTGACAAGGATATGGAAGCTTTGGAAGCTTGGAAGTCTCCCGTGTGAGTGAGGCTATTAGCCGAAGATGCTTGTCATCTTTGCCTACCTAGGTGGTGTGCTTGCTGCCCGGCGATGGCTACCTACAACATGCAACATTGGCATCGATGAAGGTTTGGTTATTGGTAGTTCTTTACTTTGACGATCTACTGAACATCTCGTGCTTGTCTCTTACGCAGTAAAGCTCTTCCAGATCTGAATTGGTACAGGTGGTGGTAATATGGTACAGGTTTGATACAAGTGACGTACATCGGCCAAGAGGAGATCTACGGTTATGCCCCAGTCTCCCCTGAGATCAGGTGTTGTACAGTGCATTGGCAGCACAAAACTCCCCTACGGACCACGTCAGGGTTCTGTCAATCAACCCTCTAGAAGGAAAACCCCATGTTTTCTGATGCAGGGGTGAGGGGGGGTGACAAGATGGGGATGTGCGAAAATGCGGGGGAGAAGTGAGTGACTCCACGTCAGTCGACGGTTAATTGCTGCAAGCCACTGGCGGATGGAGGCCAGAAGGATGGGATAATGTGCAGTGAGGTGAGACAGGAACACCGCCAATCTCACCCACGATCCAGCACGCCTTGGTCTCGCCAGACTTGCCTTGAAGGCGGTGACGCTCAAACTTAGTGCCTGTTCCACTCCTCAACAAAGTCTCTGTTCGAGAAAGATGCTGCGGCGTAGCTCACGATGCCAGGGTCGCGGCCGGGGCGTCCGGGGAAAGTGCCGGCTACCTTAGTTAGGATTCTGTGGCCCTGGATGGTGCTTGAACGCTTTGACGAAGATTTGCCGTGAGTGAACGTTGACATTGGCTAGCTCGACATCGAAGTTGTCGCCCACATGGATGTCCTTCAAGAGTACCAGGCCATCGATGTCTTCGACGGTAAGAATGGCCGACATATCAAACAGGTCTATCCTGCCAGACACACCTCGCCTCCACCGAGCATCGACAGTGAAACGTAATTGCTTCGGTACTGTCCCTTCGAACTTCCAGGCCCGCACGAGTGCCATTAGCATCCACTCCTTAGTGCCGCGAGACACGGTCTTAGCCATCCTCTCACGCATGCGGAGAAGGGAGAGTGTGTTGGGGAGTGTCTGGTCCGTGAAAGGTAGAATTTCGTTCAAGTCATCAGTTTGAGTGTCTATACTGCGCTTCACCTTGCGCTCATGTGCCAGTGCCGCGTGAATTTGCCAGTGAACGATGAGGTCAGAAAAGCGGCGAAGGGGAGAGGTGGCTTTGGCATACATGTCCAGACCAAGCATGAAGTACGGCCCGGGCTCTGTCGACATTTCGATACCACCTGTCATACGTGACAGTTCGTGACGCTGCGCAACCGACGGTGAAATACCCTTATTCAAGAGAGGATACAGCTCTTTGGTGGCATAGTCGAGAAGTTTGGGCATGTTGTTCTTCGAATGCACGTCTCGTCGGTAAGGGAGAGGAATATTGCGGTCGGAGCACCATCGCGCGGCAATCTCACCAGCAAGCACCATGGTGTTTGATACCACAGAAGCTCCGTTAAATGCCTCATACCCGACCTCGATGTATGGATCAGCTGGTAGAACCTTGGTATCTTGAGCTTGTTCCATTGGTACATCCTCGAAGGCGACAGTAACAGAAGCGCCGGGTAAGAAAACCGGCCAAGCTCCCTTTCGAAGACGCTTTGCCTTTAAAGCTTCAGCAAGACGATATATGGTCATAAGATCCTTTTTGCTCCTATCGTCCAGATCTTTGGCTAACATCATGGGCCGGTTTGGTGGTGTGTTGATTTTGTCAGGTAGCTGACCAACGACAAGTGTCTGATTAGATGCCGCAGGAGGTGAAGGCTCGTTGCAAAACGCAGCAACATCTTTAGGATCCAAGTACTTGACATTATTCAAAGTACCCGGCTCAACCTTGTAATCGAGAAGATCTCCTTTCTCGTTGACCTTTGCACTGAAAGTGAGGGCAGGTCGACCATTGGCAAGAGAGTAATGATCAACCAAGCTTTGTGACTTGTAGTCTCCTGAATCTTCTAGCCCTAGATCGCGCGGTAGCATGGCCTGAAAATGACCAGGAAGATATATGTTTTCGGGAATCAACTCCAAAAACCTGGCCAACTCGGAATTGGGTCGGATGCCTGATGCCGGATCGGCTGTGTGCACATGAATCCAAAACTCGTCGGGCTTGTCCGTACGCTCCAGAGAGACACCATCATCGATAAGCATAGTCGAGGGAGCGTCGATACAAAAAACGGGCTCGTCAGCCCACTCTCTTCGTGCCCCCTCCGTAACGTCTGGCCGGGTTGAATCCTCAATGCTGAGCGGCATCTCTCTGATGAGGCCACCCCCGCTTTGAATCTTGACTTCTGGGAAACGAACTTTGTACCGGGAAGGGATTTCCCAAGGCGGAATTATGCCCAGTTCCTGTAAAAAGGTCCAGGCACAGCTCCGGTCTAATTCGGTATCCTCATATAGTCCGAGGGCTCGGAGAAGAAGAGCCCCGTTTGCATGTAAGTACGAAGCATCCTCGAACAGATCGTAGCTCGCCCACCACTCCAGAAAGCGAATAAACTCCATGTGCTTCCTCGACCATTCCTTTGCTTCAAGGGTTACTCCGGACGTAGGAGCGAGGATTCCGTATGGTGTCCATGAGCGCTTCTCACGGTTTGCAAGAACGACTTCTCTTGCTTTAAGGATGAATGTGCCAAACGCTGTAGACGAAAGCTCCTGTGTTGATATGTTTCCCGTCGTCCTACCCATTATGTGAATATATTCGCGGATCATCAGCGCCACACGGTTGATCATCATGAAATCCTGGTATGGGAAGATTTCGAAAAGATGATCTTTTCGATGGCAGTCTGACGATGGACTTAATGGTCGGAAGATGAAATCATTGCGTAAGAGAGCTGTGTGAACTGCGTACAAAGCAGGAGGGGGAAACTGGTCACCCTGCTTGAGGGATCTGGGCAGTAGCAAGTCGGCCAGCTCAAATAGGCTTAGATATTTGGTTCTTTTCCCGTCCGAAACCAAAGATCTCGCCCGATCTAAGCTGTTGAGACTTGTCTGGTAGGCTTGATCCGCCTCAGACATGAATTTCTTCATTCTTTGGATCAGATGGGCACCGACTTCTCGTCCAGGGCCCTTGTCTTGACTTCGCAGCTCTTCGTATTCATCTGCTGTGGCATGCAAAGGAATCAGATCAAGAATTGGCTTCAGCTCACTCGCCGAGACGAACTTGGAGATAGAGAAGAGCGCAGAGAAGCCCATACTGATGGCCCATCTGCCAGTGTTGGTATAAAAGTGATACCTGCCTCCAAAGTACCCCAAGTATATACCAAACAGAGGCATTCGTGAGCCGGGCTGTTTCATCTCTACTAGGTCGCCCGGAGTCTGTGTCTTATTTCCAACAATAGCAACTTCGGCATCGTCTGCCGTGATATTCTCGACTGTGTCTACCATGCCGACTGCATCCGATTTGAAGTTGTCCATCTCAGATGAACCGGTAGACTGCGGCCGAGTGTTGCTGTTGGTCACAGTCGTCCAGAATGAAAGATCTGGAACGATGTGAGTTACCTCCCTTTCGGGGTCGTTCGTCGTAACCCATTCCTGAAGTCTTGCTCGAATTGGCCTCTTATCTACAGTGGGAGGTGATCTGGGTAAAGACGTAGGAATGTGCGATTGACCAAATGGATTTTGAGGACGATCTTCAGCCGATGTAGCATACTGTAATAGTGGTCAGAACATGGTATGATGAGAGTGATATTAAAGTAACAAACGTTATGTCGTCGGCTATTCAAGGCCTGCACCGACGATGGAATAGAGCATCGCAGGCCATTACGGGCATGCGAAAGACATCTCCAGCAAACATACGGACGAGCTGACGACCGCAGCATATTTGCAGAGTCTTACAGTATCTTTTAATTAAGGTGGTTACCCTGAATTCCTGCAGTCAACGCGAGGCTGAAAATTTTACTTGCGAATGGCGACTTCCATTGTCGCGATGTCACATGACATAGCTCTTTCCACTTTAATTGAAGTCAATCAGTCATCCATTCTGAGCAGGAGGCAAGTGCGATCCTATGACCCATGTCTAAGTTAAGTGCCTTCCATTATGCTGAAGTGCAACTTTGTACTTTCAACACCATCATTGTAGTTGTAAGAGATATAAGAAAAAATTCGACAGGCTGCTTCATTCGCGCATCAATTCAATCCTGCAGCTCGTTCCCAAAGGCACTACTGCGGTTAGTAGCAAAAGGGGCAGTGATTTGGCATGGAAAGCATGGACATTGCTACTATCTTCTGTCACTGACAACTAATTTACTTAGTGAATAGACAATCAAACCATCTCAACACCAACTGATCTATTGGCGAGTAGCCCCCTTCTTAGAGGAAAGTTATGAATTACAGACCTTCTCTAATTGGAACGGAACCCTGCTTTGCCGAGCATAGCTCAACTAGCTATCGCTCAAAGCCAAGAGGTGCATGAGATGTGCTGATGTGTATAATTTTACGGATAGCCAGAGCTGGATCCGATGGATCAGCATTGCAATTTCTCAGCCGAGGCTGTTATTGTTAAACTTGCATCTCAGGGAGAGTGAATCCAACAGAGCAGGGTAAGCCGGTAAGATATTGATATTTCGGTCAATTTGTCATGCTGGAATAACAAAATCATTAACTCAATCCCGCCAGGAGTTCGTAAGATCAAAGGGTTTTCGGCAAGACGGAACGCTGCGCGATGTGACGGTGAATACGAAGTGCAATTATATCAAGATCGAGACCAAAATGGGTCATGTCATTAAACACTCTCTAGCTGTTTCGACTTTGGACCAGCCTAAGAGCCGACCGACAAGCTTTTGCCCCGGCATTCTCGGTCCAGCGTACCCATTGATTCCCCGCAAAGAGTGGCTGCAAGTTGTGCGTTATGCCTCTGGGGGCCCCCGTCGCCGACACGATAACAACTGCTCATTAAGCCAAAGCGCAAGGCAAAGTGACGACACAGCGAGTGATAGAACGAGTCGAACCCTTACGACGTTGGTGGCTCATAAGCGCGACGCCACCTCCGCCAGGGTAAATTGGGGGACCATGCTTAACGTTATTAGCCATGGGCTGGCATGGCAGATGCAGGAACTTGCTTGACCCCACTCGCCGACGAACCGACGAACCGACTGTTTGATGATGCAGAACTCCAGGAGCTGGCTCTAAATGGGAATTGTTTATATCACTGGGTAAGCTGGGCAACAGCTAAGCGGCTGAAAAGGGGACTTTGATGGCCATTCCATTTCAATCATGAGATGAATACTCCCGTACGGAGTACGATGCAACTTCAATGCCTAGGACGCTCATCTCCCAGCTGGACTCACCTTGACCACACATCTTAGTCGGGGTCTACTCATCTTGGTCCCCCTGTTCATGGTCAAGTGACCAACCAACGTTCAGAGAAGCCTCGTTCTTGGACTAATGTCGCTTCCTGACAGGTTCCTCTAGCAAAGGTAAGATTGAGCGCCCAGCGAATTGATTGGCCTCGACCTCGATGCGCCGTCAATTTGAGAGAGGCTTGGTGTTGGCAACGTGAGCAAATGCCCCTGGAGCTTGTCGAAACCACGAGATTGCATCGTGCCCCGTGCTCCACAACATTCTCCTTTTCTTCCATAAACCCCGGCCAAATGCTGGGGGTTTTAGTGCAGTCCAGGCAATGATAGGCGCATTGCACCAACGGTAGTCCACGTTAGGGACTGACCCCAGTTCATCTCATGAGGCACAGGGCACATCACAGACATGGGGATATGGCACTGACAGACGGGTACCTGAGTTCTAGCATCTGGCGCCGCTATCGTGCATTGTCCAAAGTACCCATCAGACCTCCATTGCTCGCTAGGCTATCCTTTGTTAATGCCATGACCGCCTGGGCACTGCAGGCCAAGGCACGACAGACCGGGTCACAGATAGAGGCAATAGAACTGTACCCAGCCAGAATCTCCTCATAATATGCCGCTCTGCTCCTCCTCTTTTCTCACTTTCTTCTTTCCCTCACGGTTCTGTCTTTCGCGAATCTAGAGAGCTTCTCGTTAATTTTCGCTTTCGTCCTCTCGTTCTCCAACATCCAATCACCGCTTCACTCTTTCAGCGGGCATTCTTTTCCTACGCCAACTAATTCTACCTTTTTCGGAACCTTTTTTTTCAACATGAAGGGAGGACTTGCTGCTGCCGCCGTTGCGGCCATGGCCACTGGCGCTCAGGCTGCTTACCCTCACCACCGACGTGCTCATGATATGTTCCGTCGTGGAGGAGAGGTCTGTGTGCCTACTTGCAGCACCATCTGGACCACCTACTACGGCGAGCCTACTCGTATGAATTCACATCACCGTTCTTGACGAGGCGAGGTGTACTGACAAGTGATATAGTCGTCCCCAACCCTCCCTCGGCTCCCAAGCCTACCCAGCAGGCTATCACTACCAAGGAGGCTGCTAAGCCTAAGCCCACCTCTGTTTATGAGGTTCCCAGCTACGAGGCTCCCAAGCCTGTTGCTCCCACCACCACCAAGGTCGTCGAGGTTCACCCCGTCCCAACCCCGGAGCAGTACAAGTGCCCTACCCCCGGTACTTACACCTTCCCTGCCACTACCATGACCGTGACCGAGTCCACCACCGTCTGCGTCGGCGAGACCACCAAGGTTCCCGCTGGAACTCACACCATGGGCGGTGTCACCACCATCGTTGAGACTGCTACCACCGTCACCTGCCCCTACGCTAAGGAGACCGAGCACGAGGGTGTCGTTACCAGCGTCATTGAGACCACTACTTACGTTTGCCCCTCGGCTGGCACTTACACCATCGCTCCTATCACCAAGACTTGCGATGAGGAGACTGTCATCGTCTACCCTGTCCCTACCAGCTACGTCCCTGGCACCTACACTGCTCCTGAGCAGGTTGTGACTGTCACCGAGACCGACTTTGTCTACGTCTGCCCTTACTCCCAGTCTGGTGTCCCCGCCACCACCAAGGTCCCTGAGGCTCCCAAGCCCCAGCCTCCCAAGGAGAAGCCTACCAAGCCTGTTTACGAGGCCCCCAAGCCTCAGCCCGAGACCACCATTGAGGCCAAGCCTACCAAGCCTGTTTACGAGGCCCCCAAGCCTCAGCCCGAGACCACCATTGAGGCCAAGCCTACCGCGCCTGTCTATGAGGCTCCCAGCAAGGTCCCCGAGGCCCCCAAGAAGCCTGAGACTCCCGTCTACTCTGCTCCTGAGAAGCCTGCCCACACCAAGCCCGCTTACGAGAAGCCTTCCGAGGCTCCCAAGCCTAAGCCTAAGCCCCAGACTCCCAAGAAGCCCTCCAACCCCGGAAACCTGAAGGGTGGAAACGACCACTACGGTATCACCTACACTCCTTACGAGTCCTCTACTGGCGACTGCAAGTCTGGCGACCAGGTCGACAAGGACATTGCTTCCCTCAAGCAGGCCGGCTTCCAGATCATCCGATCTTACTCTACTGACTGTGACACTCTCAAGACTGTCGCCCCTGCTTGCAAGAAGCACGGTATTGACATGATCATTGGTGTCTTCGTCAAGGCTTCCGGCTGCTCTTACGAGACCCCCGAGATCAAGGAGCAGGTCGATGCCATTGCCGAGTGGGCCGAGTGGGACCAGGTTAAGCTCTTCACCGTCGGTAACGAGGCTATCATGAACAACTTCTGTACTCCTCAGGAGCTCAGAGAGCTTGTCGATGTTGTCAAGGAGAAGTGCTCTGGTTACAACGGCCCTTACACCATCGCTGAGACCCTCAACATCTGGGAGCGAGAGGATGTCAAGGAGGCCATCTGCCCCTGTGTCGATGTCACCGGTGCCAACATCCACCCCTACTTCAACCCCAACACTGCCGCCAAGGATGCTGGCGAGTTTGTCGCTGGCCAGCTCGAGCTCCTCCGTGATATCTGCAAGGGCAACGACGTCATCAACCTGGAGTGCGGTTGGCCCTCCAGCGGTAACTGCAACGGCGCTGCTTGCCCCGGTAAGAAGGAGCAGGCTGAGGCTATCGAGTCCATCCGTGAGAGCTGCGGTGACAAGACTGTCTTCTTCTCCTACGAGGACGATGAGTGGAAGGAGCCTGGTAGCTGCAACTGTGAGCGAAGCTGGGGTTGCGCCTCTTCCTTCAACGGCTACTAAGCAGCAAAGGAGAGTTTTCATTTTTGGCTGCGGCATGCCCAAGAGTCTACTGCACGATTCAAGTTTAAAGCGCGTTAAATATTGTATATAATCCATGACCTAGACCGCCCGGCCAATTCACTTCTTTCTCCCCTAGCAAACCCTTTCTCGTTCTACCGTTCCAGCGGCACATCAAACCATCCTAGACTTGCAACAAGAGCCTTCATCAGAGGAGCTCGAAAGCCGCCGGTCTTGTTTCTCTCAGGACAACTACAGACATCTGCCTATGGGGCAATGTATCGTGCGCCATCATAGCGTAGCATAAATAGGGAAATGAAAGTAGTCAGACGGTTGAGGACGATCTTGATGAATTTGTTATTTCTTCTATTCAGTCAACACATGATTCTCATTATTTTTTCATCATTCAATATTTGGTACCCGCGACAGCATTTTACGGTATATGCGTCTTTGGGGCTCTTGAACGAAGGGGTAGCGAAAGCATTTTAAGGGGAAGAGATGATTCCTATGTATGATCTATACTAAAGCCGGGTTGGCATTCAGCCTTGACTTCATAATGTTGTAATTCACTAGTGTTTACTCACCCTCCTGGCTGCTTCGTTGTGATGTCTCGTGAAGTGCAATATGATCTTTCACTGTATGGAGTGTGAAACCATCACACGCATCCTGAAGATTGATTAGTAACAGCCGCGATATAGTGTATGTAATTACTCAACACCTGGAGTAATCAATAGTGCAGACTAGCTAACATGGCATCATGGTAGGCACGGCGGCGTCAAAGCATCAGTGGCGGGTGGACAGGTGAGACATGCGTATCAGCCCACTTCCAACGACTCGGGCTTTGGAGCAAAACGAGGAAGTGGCTCGAAGATTGTCTCACTAGCAGAACCAGACAGCTGGAACAGAAGGGTGAGCCAAGAGAGGCGGTCAGTACGTCGTGATAGCTGAGCCGGATACACAAGGGAGAAAGGTTTACGACATGTGACACGTCCTTGTTTAGTCTATGTCAAAAACAAGGCCCGTGAGTAATAAGTAGATAAATAAACACGGACTGGTACTAAACTTGAGGCAACGAGTTTTTTTGTCAATGGTCCTTTAATCTTGCAGCTGTCATAGTTGCGAGATCACAATTGCCATGGTACGTCAACTATGAAGCTCACCAACATGTCGGCGGTCAAGCTGAAAGCTAGGTTTGGCATTTGGAATGACGATGAAACTCTCTTGTCTCGGAGTTCGGACTAATCAGTCGTCAGCCGGCCTTTGCTCAATTCCAGCCTGTCTCAGATCTAAACCTGTGCGATGTTATCTGTACACCGATCAGATTGACCAAAGATAACTTGATTCGTGTAACCGTCACGGGATGGAGCATGTGTAAGGAACAACGGCCAGGTCACCAAATCTCCGGTCGAATAGTTCGACATTCTATAAGATGTTTTCAAGCTTCATGATAGATATACAAGTAACTGATACCGTTGCTCAATGCTCCAAACTTGCCCAGAAGTTTTGATCCTTCCCAATCAACCATGCAATAAGTGAAAAGCTCAAGAGCCAATTCTATTATATGCAAATGTTGCCCACAAAAGAAATAGATTCCCGATGCCGTTGTCATTGTGTCTAAAAATGTTCCTAGAACCGACTGGGCTTAAACCCACGAGCCCCCATGATAATGAAGAAAGTATAGAAGATGTGTTGGAAAAGCTCTGTATAACAGCATTGTAACTTAGGCCTTCATCTTCTGCACATAAGATAGACCATCATGGCCTGAGTATAAATGCCATGTCGTGTAACCGTATAGTTCACGTCCAACTTCCCAACAAGTTGTGAGTTGATGATAAGCCATAACAAAAAAAATGGGTATAATGTGCAGGATGCTCCGATGAATGAGAGCGACCAGCGAGGTCAAGTAAGTATAATGATGATGTTTGAATCAGATGCATACGCTTTGGATACGAGATTCGAAGAAAATATTAAGCATATCCTTGTTCAGAAAATTGGCAAAGCATCAGTAGAGATAGGATTGCGGCGTGAAGGTTCACCAAGATGTGAATATTCATCAGGCCGGTATCGCCATGAGTCACTTCCAGAATCATGGTAACGGCGCCAAGAGTTGTGAAAGTAGGGTTCAGGTCCAAGACCAGATCGTTCAAGCTGGAGAAGACCACCACGATCACGGTCACTCACAAGAACGTTGAGGTCCTGCCCATCGTTTGTGAAGGCAACGCCTCCAATTTCGCCAAAAATATCGACCGTCTGCTTGTTGGAAAATGTCTGAGCGTCGATGATATTGACGTAGTCAGCCTCTTCAGCAGCGACGAGCACTCTCTCGCCGCTACCGACTGGAGAGAAGCACAGGTTTCTCACGCCAGACATTTCCGACCTTATAGTGCACAAAGGCGTACTCACACCCCTAGAGTCACACCAACGACGAGCATCCCAGATCTTGATTCCCTTGTCCTGGAAACCAGTGGCTACCGTCCAACCGTCGTCCGACCAGTCGCACGAAAAGCCATAATCACGGTGTCCTGCCAGTTCCTGCTGGATCTCACCAGAATCGGCATCCGTAATTAAAACTTTGAAGTCATCTCCAACCATGACCCTCAAGCGACCATCAGGTGAGATTCGCGAGCAGTTGAGAGGGAAACGATACCTGCTCTGTGTTAAGAACTGTTCCGTGGTGAGGTCAAGGACGCGGAATCCTTCGTCGTTACTGGAGATGGCTGCAACAGGAGCAGAAGATTGTCGGGGCTGATAGATTTGAACGTGGTTGGTGATACCTCCCATGCTTGAGGTGATATGTCCTTCCGAATAGTCCTTCTTGTCGCCAGAGTCTAGCCTCTTGAGATAATACTCCCCGTTGAATGTTCCTGCGAACATGACTCCGTAGTTTACGTCAAGGGTGGAGATAAGACTCCCCAGGCCATGTATATGACTGTTGTTGAGCTTGAGTTCTGTCTTTCCCGAGATAGGATTGATGCAATTGATTCCTTTCCCACCAGGGTAATAAACCTGGGAAATGGAAGGGCACGCTAGAACACTTCGTAATTGGAAGTGAGCTAGGTGAACATCCTGACGAACAAGAAATCGCTTGAATCTCATGAAGCTCTTGGAGGAGGGGATATCTACGTCAGCCATATGACGCTGTCCTTGGTGTCAGTATATAAAGTCAGCAAAATTGGGTTATTCGGCACTTACACTCCACTTGTCTGAGCCCTCCTTGTTGACATAGTTTCTGAATGTCCTACGCCGTTCTCGGCGCGCGTGTTCCCGAGTTGTGTTCATAGACTCCCAATTGAGACCTTGCATGTCAAAATGGTCACCATGTAAGTCGTCGTAACGAATATCATGTACCTGAGTATCTGCTTGACGTCGAATGTCTTCTGGACAGGGTGCGTTTGCCCGTGGCACGGATGGATTAGAGGAAAACCGGGCTTGGTATGCCCAGTGGGTTAAGAAATCAAACAAGCCCAAGTTAATCGACCCAAACATGTTAGGATTGGGATTTTCGATAAACGAGGGCCCAAGAGGCTCCAAGGGCATAGGAGTTGGAGTCTGCGGTGATGAGGGTATGCTATCAACGTCAGGGATAGCATCCCATGGCGCTGGAGGTGGAACAACATCCATGATCAGGTCGGTATCAACTAGGGCGGATGTCTGTAAGAGAGACTGCGAGAGGTAGTTGACTGATCCCATGATGGGGGCTGACCCATCATTGTCCTCGGATTGGGTAGATTGTTGATATGTTTGTGTATGAAGCTCGTCGTAGATGTCTTCGTCCAGAGGGGCACCGCCTTCGCTATCGCTCATCTCAAGGTCATGGTCCACGTCGTGGTAGAATGGGATGTAGTCGGGGTCTAAGTCGAGATGTGTGGAAGGGATCCAAAACTGGTCTGGTGGAGGTGCGCGGACAGGGGCTTCCGAGTCAAGGCCGATGCCGTCTTCTTCGTCTTGATTTAAGTCACTGTCGGAATCAGATTCGGCCTCTAAATCTGAGTCGTAAGATTCTGATTCAGGGTCGTGGACGTCGGTATAATTATAGGTGCTGGATGTAAATTGGTCGTAGTTGTCCTGATGTGAGTAACCAGCGGCGACTGAAGTTACGGAATAGGTAGTCAACGAAGCAAGAGAAGTTGCATTGGTGGCGGAGGCAGAAGTGGAAGTTGAAGCGGAGACGGTGTCGATGTTGGCGGGGAACGCATCTATCATGGGCGAGTCGATGGCGGTTTCGGGGACAATACAAGACTGGCCAGCACCAGATAGGAGAGTCGAGTCGTATTCAGGTTGTGAGTAGCCCTTGACGCTACAAGAGGCGTCGTCGAGGATGACTGTGGCGGAATCGATGGGTTGGTGGTGGTGGTGTTGGTGATGGTGATGAGCAGTCTGGAGATGCTCATTCCGTGATGGAGACTCGACAACATTCAGGGATGAATCAGCAATTTTTTGAGTTGTATTCGCAGTTGTATTAGTATTAGAGTTCGCATTGGCATTGACATTTGTATTTGCAGCGGGTGTAGGATTGTCTCGTCGGCGTCTCTTGGACTTGTTAAGGGCGGCGCGGCGCATCGTGAGACCAAAGACCAGCTCCACGAAGGAGCTTAAGTGGGAAACCCGTTGTTTTTCTACAATATCCGGCCAGGAGTATCCGTGCAGAAGAAAGTACCTCTCGGACTGGCAGAAGGAAAGATCGTCTGCATACGGACAAGCTCCAAAGAGTGGGAGGGGGCTGAAGAGGCCACAGAGAAAGAGAGAGACAGAGAGAGAGACACCGAGAGAAGGCTTGTTGGGGCTTCGCTCGCGTGCTAATGTTAGAGGCGCGAGCTGTCGGTCTAGCAAAGTTTTTGGCGGTTGTTGCTTTTTTTCGATACTTTTGGGCAAAGACAAGACAAGAGGCGGAAGTGTCTCTGATTTTAGGACGCTTGATGATGGACGATGGACGACGGATGGTGGAAGGAGGAGGGGGGAGGGGGGGAAGGGGGGGCGCGCTTATAGTTGAGGTAGCTTGGAGAGGCTAGAGCTAGAAGCTAGAGCTAGAGCTAGAGGCTAGAGAGGGAGACATGGAGGAGGACGAAGAAGAAGAAGAAGAAGCTAACGTTAGGACAGTGGAAGTGGGTTATTGATAGTGTGCAGATCATAGGTTTGGCTCTCCCTAGGCGCGATTCGGTATTTTTAGTGTAGGTACTCCGTAGGCAGTTGGCGTTGGGTGGTATATAGTTGGGTATCCTTGGTGTGTCCAGTGTTTTGGGTGTCCTCCAGCTTCTATTGTCGAGATTTATCCGTATATGGGTGGATATAGAGTCTTATTGCATGTAGGTGGACTATTGCGGACAGATCATGTATCTATGTTTGTATGTATAAATGTGCGTCGAGTATCCGTATTGTGTTAAGGTTGGCGTTGATCTCGTGTGTATACATCTAGGTGTAATGCTAGCAAAAGGGTGGATCTAAATAAAACCCTCATGCATTTGAAGCACTGGAAGTATGTATATACGCTCAGGGTCTAAGAGAAGAATTGAGGCAGGCAAAAGAAGGTCCAAGCTGTCAAGTAAGCGTTGATTAAGTTCGGAGGGCAGGAGGAAGAGTCATGAGTGAGCAAAGAGAGAAGCAAAATGGGACGATTTCTGATTGTTTAGGGAATGCAATGACATTGTCTCGTCGAATATGAGGGACTCGAGTTTGACATGATAGATGATGAAACTCGACAATGGGGTGCGTGCGCTCCAAGACAAAGCTACTACATAAAAAGGAACCTGAATTTTACCCAAAAAGGCTGCCTGCATTTACACATTTACTGAGTAGGTACATACAGCTACGGAGGAGCAGACTCCGGCAATCGCCGTGGGTTAGGTACTGTAGTCCATTGAATTTCCTGTTTCAGCATACGCCATGCCCGACCCACGAGCACCTGAAAGGATGAGATATAGTGGCTGGGCTGGGGTGAGCTGGGTGAGCTGGGATGAGCTGAGATGGAGGGAAAGGTGATGATGACAGGGAGGGACGGGCCCATGGACATGGACATGGACATGGATGGACATGAACATGAACATGGATGCGGTAATGAGATGGGTCGGGTTTTGTTGGGTTTTGGGGTTAGTTCTGGGAACCGAGAGTTGGAATAAATGGATATAGCATCATTGCTTTTTGCTTCCATTTCTCATTTTAATAACGACGGGATATGGTATAACGTGTGTGACAATAAGGAGTAACTGACTCGAGACTCGAGCTCACCTTATTTATCGTAGCCCCTCAGCCTACAAGAAAAAGGTGAGTATCTACGGTATCTCTCACAACCCTCACAACCCTCACTCCTCGGGCGCTAGTGACGGCCGATCTGAGCGGCGGGAGCGGGTGAGCGGGTTGGCGCGCGGCAGCCCAGCCAGTATACCTCATATGACATATAGAGTACTCCGTACTGATACTGATATGCTATTATGCTTGGTAGTGTTGATGTTGATGCCATCATTTAGCCCTCTCGATTCCGAATCCCTTGTCTATCTGCAGTACATATACGTATCATCAACTATCAACTCTTTCTCTCCTGTACCATCCATGCCTCTGCCTCATCGACATCCTCTGGGCTCCGCTCGCCGTGATCCTTGGACAGCCCCGTTCCCCAGTGATGAGATTCCCGATTGAGATGTATGCAGAAATGGCAGACATGGCATGGGTCTAGGGACCTTGACCAACAATGGCAGGGGGGGGGGACAACCCGATCTCTCTACCATGAACTGAAAAGTGGTTATCAATCTCGGTCTGCTAATTGTTCAATGTGAGAGCCTATGTCATTCTCAGCTTGACTCTGCTGGGCGTGTGTATCGCTATACCGAGAGACAGATCTCGTACACTTGACCCATCCATTAGCAGTATACCTGTAATTACGTGGTATTGAACCGTACGACAACGCATCTATCCATCGTCCACACTGGGCGGCCTGCAGATCCAACCCGAATTCCCCAAATGCCCCCATATCCGTATCAGGAGACTCTTGCTTACACATATCGCTCCAGACTCCGGTGTACAGTAGTAACAGACCGCAACTCCAGTTATAGTACAGCCTGCTTCTCGTGTTACCCCAGCCTGACCATTGAAATGCCCGGCATGGCCTTCGCAAACTTGGTTTAATTTGAGATCCGCTCGTCCTACCGTGCAGCCCTTGTGAGACGGTGAGCGAGAAAGAGAGTGACAGCGAGAGAGAGAGAGAGAGACAGCGCGATAATAGAGGCCATAGACAGGCAATACGATGTCTTGTGTCACCTTCAGAACCAACATCGATCATCGGGGGGCTGATATAGCATCAGGCGGACAGGCAAACATTTCAGAGACCCTTGAATGCCACGAGGCACGCCTCAAGCCACATCATACATCCCCTATCCGTAGATTCCCTTCTATCTCACTGCAAATGTACGAAAGGGTATCTCTATTGGGGAACCCTCCGTGTCCGCAGCGGGCTACCGATGAATGCGCGTTGCCCCAGATTGCTTGACCGGTCTGAACTGCCTGGCCAGACACCGTAGCGGCGTAAATCACCTATATTAGTCAGTTATGATAGAATAATATGAGGCCTTCTGCTGCATACCTCACCAAGCTCACCTTTCCCTACCTGGCTGAGATTGTCTCAAACGCAAAACAATATCAACCCTTCACCTCGGAGCCTCCGCCGCATCTCACTCGTCGCTTTACGTCTCTCAGCTTTACACTGGACTGGAGTCCAGAGATACAGTAATTTAGCCGTTGCAAATGAGTGATGCTGTCACCAGACCAAACGCAACAAGCAATATTTTGATCTGTTGGCATCAAAATACTACGCCGTCTTACACTATAGGACGAGGACAGCTCATTGCTCACTGCTCACTGCTCACTTCACCCACATCGCCAGCCTCATCATCTCACAGACAAGACTCATCTCATTGGTATCTGGCCTGTCTCATCTCCTTTGTACCACCCACCAAAATAAGAAAGAACCCCCATTTTCAATGCATCCAGCCCCCCCCCCCCTTCTATCACCCGGCGCGGGATGCACCACACAATCCCACGGACCTGGAACACAGCAAACCAAATGCTTGACGTAGGAGTCAGTCAGTGAACGTAAGTGTAAGTGCCAGTCTCAAGTGACCCAGCAAAAAGTGACGCTCTTTTGTTTACTACTTACTCCTTCTTGTCAAACAAGATATCATCAGGTGGATCTGACCAAGAAAACAAAAAAGGCAGCTCCTTGTCAAGCCGGATACCGTGGGTGGGTAGACTACTGTAGCCTTTACCACTCGTGGTTCCAGATGCAGCTCAAGTGCCTTTTGACGATATCTTGGTCACATTTTCTAAACTCCAAAAACCCGAGACGCGAAAGAATATTGACAAATAGGAAAATACCTCGTACAACTGATACTATCTCAAACCCACCCAGCCGTTCTATTTCCACAAGGCATAAACATTTTTATCTCTTCTCCAACTCCATTTGACCTGTCATCACTTATTTGAGGTCGTCTTATTCCGATAAGCTTCAAATCCTATCTATTTGTTGCCTGTAACCACAACGACTGCTTTCTCCTCTCTTCTTAGGTATTGTAACATCATCTTTCATCCCACATTTCTATATCTCCGATCATCACATCTTCCCTCCTCCTTCTTCTTCACCATCACTGGCCAAGAAGCAAAATTGATACATCACAATCCATCCCGTGACTCTTCCTCGACGCGCCGCTTCTTCTCCCTTTCCTTGTCAGGATTACCCCCCGATTTCTCCTCTTAAAACTCACCGGCTTCGTGGGTCCCTACTTTTTACTTTTTCTGATCAGAAATGATACATCAACTTTTCTTCCTCTTTTTCTTTCTTTTTTTCTTTTTATGCCGCGTTTGCAGTGGGCGCCATTTCTCACCGGCGAGTAAACCCATGGCTGGCCTCCTCCGCTCGAAACACTTTCACCCTGTTCTTGGGATAGTTAGCAAACACATTCCAGGCTTTTCTTTTACCTCACACATTCGGGTTACGACAGTAGGCACGGTGGGTAGTACTAGAGGCACATGTCATCTGTCATTGTGGAATAACAGATATATGATATTCCCATGACTCAGGTGGGATTGCCCTTGTTGGTCAAATATTGACCTAACGTTACTCGGTGAGCACAAAGAGAAGCCCCCATGATAAGAAAAAGCAACTCCTGGCAGCTCATCTTATCCATATCACCCGCCAAAGAACATATCATTATCGTCGTATCGAGATACGGCCTAGGGGATCTTAGATAGATAGAGAATAATCCAAACCTATCTACGGATATAAAGGTGTTTTCTTTCCTGGGGTCATTGAAGAACTGAAGCAGATATCAGGCCCAGTGATCCTCGTCCTATTCTTCCAGTATAGCCTCCCATTCATACCGATATTCTGGGAGTTTGTCCACCAGCTGGTCGAGTACATCGAAGGACTCATCCTTTCTAAAGGCTGTCCGCCAGGCCGCTCATTAACATGGCAAGTTTTTTATTGAGCCTTCCGCGGCAGGGAATGAGCTGTAAAGCAATATAGGCTTGCTTCCACCCAGCGAAGAATTCTTCCAGATTGGCCTTGGGAGCTTCCTGCACCCTGTTGTCTTCCTCAGTACTTTCTCCATCCCTCATATCCGACAGTGGGAAAACATCACGCATATTAACCATAGGTTCTCGTCGTTCTGACCATATCTCAACATATGTGCATATTCTCTAGTCCATGACTCTCTCGAAATCGTCCTGTAGTAGGGTTGAATAGTTAATTAATCGAGACTTGTGGTGGATTAAAAAAAAGCTTTATAGTCATTATCGACGTAGGGAATGTCCTTCATGGCTTGGTTAACCATCTATGAGCTCTTTAAGTATTTTAACAAGTATTCCATATCAGGCCAGCTATCTCGTGGAGGGATCTTAAGATATTAAGCATCGTAGTGGAGTGTTGTCAAAAACTGGTAAAAGTCCAAAAGTATCGTAGAGTTGTTAGAACTGTGATACTGTTCAAGTGGTACGCTTATCACGATACCAATGATAAGGAATCTATTCTCATTGAATAACATATTAACTCAGCAATTAATAAGGCTCGGTTAGATCTCCATTCAGACCGTAAAGCCCCCAGGGATGTAGGTATACGTCAAGAAGAGAAGCTGTCTTAATAAACTCAATGTATAAAGGACTTATTAGAGTTATAGCAAGTAAATATTATACTCATATCTACAAGAACTGGATATAAACAGTAATCTGTTTGCCTACCTCTCTCTTCCTCTCTTGCTTCTTTCTTATTTAAAATAACCCCCTGGGAGCTTGTCTTATCCATGTCACCCCAAAAAGGTTGTCATCATCCTCACACCGAGATGTGGCTTCGGGGTCTAATAACTTACAGTCGTTTGTCCGACCTCAGCTATCTGTCGTGTTACACAGCATAACAAATAAAAAAACCCGACTCGAAACATGGCTTGCCTAGGTCTCATTCCGTCATGTCTCATGTCTCATGTCTCATGGCCTTCTTTCCTTTTCGCGGTCTCAAATGAGAAACTAGAAAGCCTTTCGTGATGGATCTTTTGCTTCCACAGCAGCACAGCCCATTGTGAATATCTGCCTTGTCTCTGATGGTGACCAGTTAACTACTAATCCAGCCAACGACAGGGCTGAATAGCCTTTCACCCTCTCATTACCCGCAATGCTATTTACTCGGTCAATCCTTTGCGGAAACGGCTCGCTGCATGATGCCTCATATCTTGCTTGTCACATCAAGCCCCCTTCTCTAGTTTGACTTGATCTCGTCGAAAACACACCAATCAATCCAGTCGTTTTACAAGATTCTCTCTTTTCGCCATTGACCGCTACTTGATTCTCTCTAGACTCTACACAGCCATGCGAGTTCCCGTGCGCGTTCATCATCTAACATGTCTCATTTCATTGTGAATCATATACCCTCCGCTTTTGTCCTCGCCCGCCCTACGCGCCATTCCTATGTTTATTCCAAACCTATCATATCTCTCTACAGCTTGTTGGTGAGTCCTCGCGAAACCTTGAGCTGTACCAGCTTCTCAAGAGCTTCGTCAATAGGGACCAGCTCACCCTTGGCTTGGGTGGCCTGGTCGTCTCGGTTACGAATGTTGAGGGTGCGGGAACTGGCCTCCTCGGCGCCAACAACTGTGTTAAAAAGTTAGCCATTGATCGACTACAAGATATCTCCGTTCCAAACTTACCAAAGATGAAGTTGTACTGCTCCAGTTGACCAGTGCGGATCTTCTTCTGGAAAGTGTTGCTGCTCAGGTCCACGTCACTGTACAATCCCTTTGCCCGGAAGATCTGCTGGACCTCCTTGGCGTAGTCGTTGGCGGCAGGCATGACAGGGACGACCAAGACCTGTCGGGGGCTAAGCCAGAATGGCCACTTGCCGGCAAAGTGCTCTGTAAGAATACCAAACATGCGCTCGAAGCTGCCCAGCACGGCTCGGTGAATCATGACGGGGCGTGCGTATCCGGCAGGGAGCTCCTCCTCGGGGTTACTGCCATCACTGACTCCGCTCTCGCCCTTGTTGGCAACATATCGAAGCTTGAATCGTCGGGGAAGGTTGAAGTCGAGCTGCATGGTACCGCACTGATGTTCTCGCTTCAGGGCATCGTACAGAGCGATGTCGATCTTGGGACCGTAGAAAGCACCATCACCAGGGTTGAACTCCCACTTGGCGCCGGTCTTCTCGGCGAAGGATGCAAGGGCCTCCTCGAGCTTCTTCTCGGCAGCATCCCAGGTGGCAATGTCACCAACGTACTTCTCAGGTCGGGTAGAAAGCTTGAGCTTGAAAGTGAAGCCGAAGATGCCGTACACGCTGCTCAAGAAGTCGAACGCTGACTCGATTTCCTCTCGGATCTGTAACACAACGTCAGTGAGGAATCTACGCAATTAGTGACAAGTTGTTCGTACCTGGTCAACGGTACAGAAGATGTGAGCATCGTCCTGTTGGAAACGACGGACTCGAGTAAGACCCGATAGGGCGCCAGAGAACTCGTTACGGTGCAGGACACCAAAATCGGCCATCCTCCATGGGAGGTCCTTGTAGGTAACGTCGGAGTGGGCAAAGATCTTGCAGTGTCCAGGGCAGTTCATGGGCTTCAGACCAAACTTCTCCTTTTCAACCTCAAAGGTGAACATGTTTTCCTCGTAGTGACCCCAGTGACCGGAAGTCTTCCATAGATCCGCCTTGTACATGTTGGGGGACATGACCTCGTCGAAGTCACGTTTTTGGTACTCGCCCTTGATAAGCTCCATCAAGGCATTGTAAATGCGCACACCGTGAGGCAGGAAAAAGGCGGATCCGGGAGAAGCCTCGTCGAAGAAGAAGAGCTTCTGATCTTGACCAATCTTTCGGTGGTTGCGCTTGGCAGCCTCAGCGAGGAAGTGCTTGTATTCCTCAAGGGCCTTCTTGTCGGGGAATGAGATACCAGCGATACGCTGGACGGACTCGTTGTTGCTGTCGCCCAGCCAGTAGGCGGCCGAATTCTATATCATATTAGTGCCACTCAACTTGTAAGGTCTAGAAGATCGTATATCTCTAGTTACGTACCCTGAGGACGGAAAAGGCCTTGATGTTACCAGTGGTAGGGACGTGAGGTCCTCGGCACAAATCGATAAGGGGACCGCATCGGTAGACAGTACTCTTGGTGCCATCGGGGACTCGCTGTTGAATGAAATACTCCTTGTACTTGCTGTACTTGAACATCTCAAGGAGCTCATCCTTGGTCATCTCTAGACGCTCGAAAGGCTGCTTCTGCTTGATGATGCCGTTGGAGAGCTGCTCGAGGGCTTTCTTGTCCTCGTCAGCGATAACTTGCCTAAAAACTCATTAGCATACAAATACAGTCCAGTGGTTATACGCTACGCACTCTCCCATGTTGGCCATATCGTAGTAGAAACCAGGGGGGTCCTCGGTGGGGGGACCGTTGCAGAGATAACATCCAAAGCGTCGCTCAGCGGCCTCGCCGAGAATATGGGCAGACGAGTGCCAGAAAACCTTCTTTCCTTCGGTGTGGTCGAAGTCGAGGAGCTCGAGCTTGCAGCTCTTCTCGAGAGGTCGAGTCAGATCCCACAGCTCGCCATCAACTCTGGAGATGACAGTACGCTCGAAAAGAGACTTGGAGATGCCCTTTGCGATAGCACCAGGGGTGGTCTCCCATGAAGTACCCTTTTCCTCCTTGCCATTGGGGAGCGAAATGGTGATATCCTCGCGTGGTTTCGCTGTTTGTCTTGTTAGTCGAGTCGGACGGGTCGAGGGGAGTCAAGCGCGGGGCAGCATCACGCACCAGCGATCTCGGCATCCTGTCGGGCCTTGATCTTGTCGAAGAGATCGAGTCGGTGCTGGATGAATTCGGGTGAATCAGGCAGCTATGACATCGGGTTAGAACTTTCGAAACAGTTTCATGGTGCCGTACAATGGATTCGTAGTATTGCGATCAAGGGAGAGGCACAAACCTCGAGTCCAGCAGACTTTCCACCCTTGGCAGACTTATCCTTGGGCTGCTTCTCCTTGGGTTGCTTCTCCTTGGGTTGCTTGGCAGGGCGAGAAGGCAGGCTCTTCTCAGCGGCGCCCTCGACCGCCTTGGCGGCATCAGCTTGATCGGACGACATGTTGAGAACTCTCGCGCTGGTGTTGAAGATTTAGTGGAAGAAGTTGAGGTGCGGTCGACAAAGTGGTCTTGTACTGCAATGATGGCGGGGCACAAGGGGCATTAAACACACGAAGGTGGGGTTAAACTTGAGTCACTGAACGACTTTTGGCAGGGGACCCGGTAAGGCCGCCTTACGGATACCTACATTAGGTGTAAGTTGACCTCTGTAGCTGGAGCTTTAACTCAACACCGAAGGTGATATGCTCTGACTGTCTTATATTCTTATAAGTAATCTCGAACTGCCTCACTACTCAATTGCAGTCTTGTCCGGGCTAATCTCAGGAGAATCACACTCTCGTCCACGGTTTATTTACGGTTAGATACTTCACCAATACATAAGCCATTGAACAACGCCCAACAAATCATACATCACATAACTCAATGCATGATCACACCCAAACGTAATTCGTCCTTGCTCCGATATCGAGAGTTTGGCTCATATTAAAAAAAGGAAATTTCCTAGGTAAAATCAGGGGTATCAGGTCATTTTCCAGCCCATCAATCCATAACGCCTTGCCGTACTCCGTACTATTAATTCATGCCATGAGGCCATGCCATGACACACCCATTAACATAGGGATCATAAACTATTACAGCCCGTAGCGCGTGACACATTCTTCTTTATGCGCCTCCAAGCAATCCAGTGCGCAGACCCGTGTTCCGCACTTCATACATCTCACACGACCCCAGTACCCACAGACCTCGCAGAACGATCTGACGGGATACTTGGTATCCCAGTTGCCTGTTGCATCGCCGTAGCTGAGAGGAGGATGCGCAAGAAGCTTGCGCACCTCCTGGTCGGACGGTGTTTCGGGTACGCGAGACACGAGTAAGGGGTCGTTGTCACCAGGAAGACTCGGTTGTGAAGGCCCGGAAGATTCGGGCAAAAGGGGGGGAAGATCGACGTCTGTCATCGCTGTGTCTTCGTCTTGGGGCGGCTTGGAGGTCGCGGGAGTGTCTTTTCGACTTGTAGACGACCGTTTGTTATTTGCGCCGGATGTGTTGGATCGGGAGAGCGCAGGGTTGGACTCTGCAAGTGCTTGCATCGCAAGGAAGTCGTCTAGATGGTTTGCAAATGTCTTCTGCGATTGGAAAATCTTGCGAACATTCGGTGTATGTTTCCCTTGCGCTACCAGAAGTCAGTCTTCAACCACAGGGATAGTATGTTGTTCTCCCGAACATACCTCTTCCGCTCTTAACAGGCAATGGTATCGTATTGTCCTTTCCGCCATCCTTATCCAGAGCCTCGACTTCCTTTCGAATCTTATTGTCTTGTCGAGCTGTCAGGTCGCTGTATGTAAGACCTGGAACATTTCTGGCGCGCTTCCTGTTGGCTGGAGCTGTTGAGCGACTGATAGTGTTGTCGGGGACGTAGGCCCAGCCTGGCGCTGAAGTTGTTTTGGCGCTGGCGAGCTCGATGACCCCGAAGTTGTTCATTTTCGTGTATGCTTCGCTATCATGAGAAGCAGCAGAAGAGAGAGAACATGACAAAGAGTGAGAGTTCCAGAGGACCTTGGTTCGTTAGGATCGCCAAGATCCACCATAGAGCCGTTGGTGACATGACGTAGCCAATCACGAGCCAGAAAAGCTCAATACAGCTCAGAATATTCCGACCACCCGGCTCCGAAAGGACTGGACCTACCGTAGCTCTGCCGTGCCTCTGACGCTCATCGCTATCGCTGTCGCCATCACGTCCAGATTCAAACACCGCACTCTCATAACTTCCACTCACGTGCGCCCCCCCAAATCATAATCGCAGCAATGTCTCCGGCCTCAAGAATCCTCTCCGCCAGCAGCCGCGCGCTCGCTACACGAACCTTTAGCACCTCAGCTCGACGAATGGCCGATGTCACGCCTCTTCCTGCCCGAAAACCCTTGGGAGCTTTCCGTGGAGGGTGAGTGATGGCCCAGATACACTTTCAAGGAATACTCGCATTTCTGACCTTGCGACCAGACTCTTCGGCTTCCTTCTCGGCAGCTTCCTCTCCGGTAGCGCCGCCTACAGCTATCTCCTCAAGGAGTACAAGACTGCCAACGACCTGTTGACCGAGGATATCTATGTGCGTAACCAGATGGATGAGGCAATTGATAAGCAAAGATCTTGCTTGACTGGTCTCACGTCCTTGAGCTATTTCAAGTGCTAACAGCTATGTTACAGACTCTCCAGGCCTCCATTACCCGCCTCAGCAACCACGTCCAGGCTCTCGAGACCAGAAGTCAGGGCAAGAAATAGATAACAAGAGTTGGGAAAAGCGTGTAAAATAGTTCGAATTGCAAAGCAGAATGGGGCTATCATAGCTTGCCAGATGGACATGGTGGAATCAAGATGTCTCTCATTGCGTTTCCTGTCAGTATATGGGCAATGGAATTTCGTCTGAAGCGATTGGGGAGATTTGTACGACCCTGGACTGCGTTACGAGCTCAACTTCAGCTGAGGTATAAATATCACTGCAGTCTGCATAAGAATGGATTTGTCGAATCACGGTTTAGCTCATATGAAGTCAGAATAGTAAGTAGTCAAGTCGTGAAAGTTCCATTGCCTAGGAAACTAGAAAGCCTAAGAGGTGCATTCAAATATGAGCACCATCAATACCCGCGCCCGTAAAATCAGATATACCCCATTTTGTTAACTAATATGACATCAAATCTTTACAGCTCATCGTGGGCTTCCTCCTCCTTGGCCTCCTTGGCCTCCTCTCGCTTCTCCTCGCTGGCAGCAGGGGCAGCCTCCTCGGTACCCTCCTCCTTGATGGAGATCTCAGCCTGGTACTTGCCGTTCTCCTTGATGAAGTTGGCAAGGTCCTCAACGGTGCGAGAGCCCTGGTAAGTGACGGGGGCGTCCTTTCCACCAGCGGGGAAGAGCTTGATGGTAGGGAAGCCCTGAATCTCGTCGGGGACGTCGTTCAGGGTGGCGTCAACCTTGGCGATGACAACCTTGTCCTTGAACTCGGAGGCAGCGAACTGAGAAGCGAGGTCGTCGTACTTGGGAGCAAGAGCCTTGCAGTGACCGCACCAAGGAGCGTAGAACTCAATCAGGACATCCTTGGTGTCATCGAGAACGACATCGTTGTAGTTCTTGGCGACGACAACAGTGACGGGACCCTCCTGGGTCTCGGGGATAGGCTCAGACTTGATGCTGGGCTCGATCTTGCCAGCGCTGAACTCCTCAACGAACTTGGCGATGCTGTCGTGGGTGATCGCCTTCTCTTGGTCGAAGGGGAACTTCTGGTTCTTGACAACCTCCTGGATGGCGAAAGAGGGGAACTTGTCGGTCTTGAGGTTCAGGTTACCAGCGTGGGCACCGAAAGACTTGGCGTCAATGGTGGCAAAGTTGATCTTGCCCTTGAACTTCTCAGCGATGGGCTTAAGAGCATCACCAAGCTCCTTGCGCTCCTCGGGGGTCTCGGCAAAGATGTAGGCGAGAGGGATACCAGCGGACATGTAGCCGGCGTAGGTCTCAGGGCCGACCTCACCAATGAGAGGGGTGGCGGCGGTGGTGATGAAAGAGGAGATAGCCTCCTCCTCGAACTTCTCGGTGAAGGTGTTCTTGCCCTCATCGAAGGTCTTGTAGACAACCAGGGCAGGGGCCTTGACGCCCTCGGCCTCGGCAACAGCAGCGTCGTTGACGCCACCGAAGAGGTATGTGTCACGAAGACCCTCGGCAAGCTTGGAGAAGGTCTCGTTGGAGCTCTTGTCGTCGGTGTTGAGGTAGGCAACGACGACAACCTTATCGGCGGTCTTGAACTCCTCGAGGGTGTCCTTTGTGAGGATGGAAACAGCGGGGAGGGACTGCTTCACCATGTAGGATGTGATACTAGAGGGATCATGTTAGTTGCTATATTGGCCGATCATGGCAAGTGTCGACTTACCCAGCAGCCTTGCGCTGGCCGGAGTAGGGAGTGACGTTCTCAAGGCCACGGAAGACCTTGAGGGTGGGGTAACCCTCGACGCCGTGGTCCTTGCAGAGGTCGGACTCCTCAGTGCAGTCGATCTTGGCGAGTCTGATGTTCTTCTCCTTGAGGGTAGTAGCAGCCTCCTCGTACTCGGGGGCGAGGGCCTTGCAGTGGCCGCACCAGGGAGCGAAGACTGTAGAAGAGACCTGTTAGCAACTGAAGGGAGCTGGGCAGAGTGTCAATCGAAGCTTACACTCAGCAAGGACGAGGTTGTTGTCCTTGACGAACTGGTCAAAGGTGTCCTTGGTCAGCTGGGTAACATCTGAGTCGGCAGCAGAGGCATAGGCAGCCAGAGCAGCCATGAAGCTGGAGGCGATCTTCTTGTGCTGCATGATGGGCTATCTGTTAAATTTGGAGGGGTATCCTGAAAACACAAAGAGAGGGCTTCGCTAGGACAAGATAAAAGGAGGAGGATGAAGAATGGAGGTTCGGAGTGGAGGGAAGATGGACGAGAGTTTTGTAGTTGGAGCTTAAGGACAGGTAACGTTCAATCCACATGTACAGTAGGTACAGTACCGCAATGTGGTGCAGCAGTGCAATACGGTGCGGCGGTGCGGTATCGTACGCTGTACGTACGGATAGTACGTTGGTCTCAGCGAGAGGCTGGAACACCCCCACTCGGAGACTACTTCCGCAGTGACTGTCCAGGGGGTCCATCTTTCAATTGAACAAGTGTCCCTTTTGTTTGGTGGCACTTCTCTGGACGGGCTTTTTTTTTTTGGTGAGTGTTGATCAAGATCCCATACCGCCCGCACTGGACCAACAGCATTCGCCCACTCTCCTGCAGCCCAGAGAAGTGGCAGCGCCGGCCCCTCCAAAGCAGCGGACAGACTAGCGGGCTTCCTTACCGGGCTCTAAGCTTCTTTAGGGTAGAGGGATGGTCTAAAGACGCTTTTCATTGGACGAGGCTGTCCTACAGGATGCGCCAGAGCCCCTCAGCCCGCTGTAGGGACCTGGGGGCTACAGGGGTACAATGGATGTTTAGGACATCCAGTGCCATTGATCGTCAGCGGGCTCTGCCATTGCGAAGAGCAGTCCGAGGCTGGATGTTGATTAAGAAGGTGATACAATTCTTGTGAATCAAAGGATCATGCGAAACGTAAGATAATGACATTGAGAATTTGGCGGTAAGATCCCCTAGAAATCTTAAGCCTGAGGTTGCCTCTTGTTCTTGAACGTTTGGCTCTCAACTTTACATTCCCTTGAAACCATGATAATGACGAATTAGGGAAGTGCAAGAATACTTGCCCAATCGAGCCTCACCAAAGACGGGGTTGTATGCTCCGAAAGATGTGAGGCGTTTAATAATATCGTATCCGTACAGTTCCCCTGGATTAGTATTTGGAGGTTCAAGGTTGATGTGGCAATAAACCAGTCTCAGGCCAGAAAGGCCACGTCTCTTTGATAGCCTCTGCCTACTGTGCATGCACTGACTGCACTGACTGCACAGCCTGACAGCCCAGCCTCGTCAAGGTTAAACAAACTATGAAAGGCAAAAACACTAGTTTACCTGTCTTGCCGCTGTCCTGCTTATTGATATGATTTTGTATTATTAATACTAGTTTTGTATTCCGTATGACAAAAGCTATGGGTTTCTTTCTGCTTCCCACTGATATCAGTCTCGAGTTCTATATTTAGGTCTAATACTTTAAGCCATTGCTCTTGAAGTATGACACTATTGTAATTCTATTCAAGTCATAGCCATGAGAGATGCTCTGGTTGCATAGCTCTGTCTCTGCCGGGCATCTTTTAGTGTCAATATCTCTTGATGAAAGGATATATAATCATTATCGCTTCTGAGGAATGAGGCGAAACAATCCCACTTTACTCAGCTCATCGGCCCCACGTATACATTTCACGGCCCCACCTCTCACTCTTCAACCTTCTCACCACAACGACGTGTATAGGTAGTATGGAGGCTTGCGGTAGGCTATGTCTACGCATTACAATACCTAGCTTGACTGCTAGAAGACTCATACTCAGGTAAGAAAGTAGCTCACTGATATGTAGAAAGGTTTGGTCGTGATCATGTCAGTTTCAGCTAATATCTATACTTCGTAACACCCCCGGTATATCATGGTTTGGAACATCCACTCATTTGTTGTGCGGTGTTCGATGTTTTGGCGGTGCTCGATGATACTGGATGGGCCACTTAACGTCAACGTCAAGTTGGTATGCCGCGCTGAGCACAAAGTCTGGCTCTCTGAGGAACTGTCTTGCGGCAAGCACAAGATCAGCCTTGGGGTCTTCATTCTCCTGAACAAGTGACCGAGCAAAGTTGCCATCCGTGATGTATCCCACGGTTGCAATTAGAAGCTCCTGACCTTCCGCACGCACAGCCTCGCGGACTTTGCCAGCCAAGTCAGTCTGAACAGTCTGGTGAATCGTGATCTTTTGTGCCTTCAAGTTCCCACCACTGCTGATGTCAAGAACGTCAACTCCTGCTGAGGGGAGCTGCTTGGCGAGACGAATGCTGCTCTCGAGGTCCCAGGAAGGCTCGTTGTTCCATTCCATCCATTCGGTACCAGAGATTCGTACCCAGATGGGTAGCTCCTTAGGAACAACGGCACGAATGGCTTCAGTGATTTCAAAAAGAAGACGAGTGCGGTTCTCGAAGCTGCCTCCATACTGGTCTGTTCGTTTCTGCAAAGCATGTTAGCCCTTAACTCTCGGTTCAATATTCTGGGACCGCTTACATTGCTGAGAGGTGAGAGGAACTGATGCAAGAGGTAGCCATGAGCAGCATGGATCTCAATCACATCAAACCCAGCCTTCACAGCTCGCACAGCAGAATCCTGCCATTTCTGTACAAGACTCTTGATCTCCTCGGTGGTCAACTCATGTGGTGTTCCAAAGTCGTCAGCAAAAGGGATGGCACTGGGTGCAACAATATCATCCGGCCAGCCTCCCACTTCCTTGGTGG
Organism: Fusarium sp. PT; assembly: GCA_021020635.1. Taxonomy (NCBI): domain Eukaryota; kingdom Fungi; phylum Ascomycota; class Sordariomycetes; order Hypocreales; family Nectriaceae; genus Fusarium; species Fusarium sp. PT. The sequence goes on along the minus strand of JAHMRZ010000008.1, from coordinate 1,588,657 downwards.
CAAGTGCCTTATTGACGGAACCACCAATCCAAGGCGCAACTGTGCTCGCCTTTCTGCCAGCCTGGTATCTGTTAGTTAGCCGATACTATAATTCATTTTTGTTCGTGCAGGTGATCATACATGTGCAAGCTGTATAGCAGCCTTGGTGTTTTGGCTATGAATGAAATCCGTGATGCGCTTCAGAGGCACGATCTGGCTGTCCTCCCAGAGCCCTGAGTCTTCTGGGCTAATACGGCCACGAGGCTCGACAGCAGTGGCCTCAACAAAGACAAGGCCAGCGCCCTGCAGGGCGAATTGGCCGAGGTGAACAAGATGGAAATCTGTCAAGTGGCCATCTTTGGCAGAGTATGTACACATAGGAGAAACGACAAAGCGGTTCTGGAGCTCAACACCACGGGTGCGGAGGGGCTTGAAGAGAGTCGGCGCCGACTCGGTCTTGAGCGGGGTTCCGGCCGGAGGTTCTTGGGCCGGGGTGAAGTAAGGCACCCCGGGGGCAGCCTTGTTCTCGATATCGATACCCATGGTTTCTTTCTGACAGTCTTGAGGTGATTATATGCGTTGCGACCCTTAGACAAATTGTGGGAGCTGCAGGTATTTATGCTAAAGTCGGAATGGCAAAGTATGCACGGAGTATGTTCCTTGCTGTTTGGGTATGCAATTCAACTAGGCTAGCCGTATTCGCCAGTTGAGGTGAAAATAGTTACAGAATAGAAAAGGGCTTGAGTTTGAGTACCTACCTCGTCTGATTTTGAGAACAAGGGAAAGTCATATCTACTTATATAAACTACACTGAGGGTCAAGATCTCGAATCATCTATGATCTTCCTACTAACCTCGGCTTCTGCATACCGAAGTTCGGGATCTGAATTGCTAAACGAAGCAAACCATGATGTGCGAATATTACTACTTCCCATAATGGTCACTATTGCACGAATGCTTATTATTAATCCGTACTTTCGCTTCTAGTATCCCGCCGTGTTTCATGCTTGGATTCTGCTTTCCGATGTGTGCATAAAGCTGAATAATCCAATGCTGTTGCGCCATGCCCCTCTTGAATGTTGGTGCCCATAACGTTATGGTGGAATCTTGTAAACTTGAGTAGTCATACAGACCTGTACTTGCGCTTAGAGGCAAACAAGTTGCCAGTTGCAGCGTCAACTCCGAGTCGTTTCGACTCAATGCTTGAGTATTCGTAATTTATGATCGGTAGTTGGTCCGTTTTATCTACGTCGGTCCATTTACTGTACATCTAGAAGCACAATGCCAAACTGTCAAGATGCAATCAGCTTCGTCTCAGCCAATGGTCAATTAGGAAACCTTGTCAAGTGTTCCTAGTCAGGACAACAGGACTCATGATACCAACCAATCATCCGGTATCGGGACATTTCCCTCACAGAACTGAAATGGACTATCAGTAACGTTTAGTTTAAACTTGGCATTGCTTGTGTATGGACATTAACCAAGAAGGTTTGGTACATCTTCACTTTCATCAAAAGACTTCGATCAACAGCGCGACGTCGGAAACAGTCTGGACAAAGTTGAATTTCAAGGTTTGGTGTGGCAGATGCAAGAACAAGCCCAATCGTCAGACGCTTGGGTGAGCCGCCGTCCTGAACCGTCCTGGCCACAGCCACGGCCCGTACCTTGTCCCGAATCACACACGGCTTTAGTCTATTACAATGGCACAGCTTAAACGTTAATATGCTTCCTTTTGGTCTTTACCATACTAGGCAGACATCTAGTCTATCGACATGCTTAATCTATGCTGTCAAATTCCATCACATGGTCTATAGCCAGGCTGCAATCTAAGCCAACACCCCATGATTACAACCAAAAAACTCCGGATATCGCTCTTTAGGTCATCAACTGAAATGATGACCAAATTCAGTTCTCGCAAAAATTCCACATCGCATATCTCCATGTTTTGGGTTACTTAATCCGCGTTCGTGGGCTTGAAGGTCCATCGTTGGTTCTCAGTACCCTGAGAGAAGGGAACACCGAGCTCGAATAGTCGAAGAACAACATCAGAGAAGTCCTTGAAGAAGGCGTCGTTATCCTTGGCATACTTCTCAACCCAAGGCTTGAACTTCTTGTCCTCAATGAGAGCAATGTCACTTGGGAGCATCATGAGGGACTTGGTGGACTTGTCCTCATACTGGGCAGGGCCGTTCCACTTCTTCCACTGCCACTTCTCTTCGACGAGAAGGCGGAAGTAGTCGTTGGTCAGGACAGTAGGAGAGAAAGTCCAGGGGCCTTCGAAACCGGATCGATCGGTGTGGCAGCGGCCAAGGGCGTGGGCACCAGATAGGGCAACAATTTCTTGGTCGTTGAAACCCATGCGACCGAAGATGCCTCGGAGATGGTCAGATCGCTTGGAGGCGTCGGGAAGACGGCCGTCAGGTGTACAGCCAGAGACATCGCGATCGGAGCGACCAGGTCGGTAAGGGATAGCAGGACCCAGCATCTCCTGGATAGCGCAAACACCGCCAAGGATCCAGAGATCAGAGTATGTGATCCAAGGGTACTTCTCCTTCACAGGATCAAGGAACTTGCGGGCTGCAGCCAAACCGGCGTTGGCGCCGTGGTCAGCCTCGGGAGCGAATCGCATAGTAGCACCGTTGCTGCCGCCAGTGCCAGTCTCCTTATCGTAGGTACCGCTGGCGTGCCACGCAAGACGGAGGAGAACGGGGCCATAGCTGCCGTCGTCGTAGTCATCCTTTTCCTCCAAACGAGCAGCGATCTCGCTGTAAACCTTCTGGTAATCCTCCTTGGTGGGGTTGAAGACCTTGGGGGTGGCAGAGGCACCATTGGCGTAGAAGTAGTAGCCAGCACCACCAGCAACAGCAGCGCCGGTCAACCAAACCCAGGTGGAAGAGGACTTTTGGGCGGGCTCGGAGGAGTAATAGCGACGACCCTGCTGGCGGGCAATCTGTCGGGGAGCAATAGCAAAGCCATTGCGAGTAGCACGAGTAGCCGCACGGGCAAACTGTCGGGTAGCGAAAGCCATCTGTAAGGCGCAAACGTCAATACCAAGTGATAAGATTGGCAGGGTGGAAGGACAACAGATACGAAAAGTACATGGTTGCTTATCGTCCAGTTATTGAAGGGTAGGGAGCTTGTATCGGGAGCAGATGATATCGAACATACCTTGAATGTGACACTGAGAGGTTTCGGAGATGCGACTTTGCAGAAAGGAAACAGAGAATAGGAAGGAAAGAAGGAAGGAAGGGTGTTTGAGACGAGAAGGTACACCTATCTAATAAGTACCTGGGGAGCGTCGGTTCAAGTGGCGGGAAGCCGAGAGCAAGACGGGGAACCTGCCGTGTCAGTCAGTGCTTGTCAGTGCTTGTCAGGCAGTCTCGACCCTGACTGTTCAACTCTCGCCGAAACGCGATTCATGGAAGGCAGCAGAAGGGGGCAAGCAGCTTCCATTGATCGCCCATCAATCCAGATCTCTTCTATTTCCGTCTTGGAGATTATGAACTGAAGCTTCAACTGTCGGCCCTTTATTTACCTACGCATCGTAACATGGTTCCTAGAGGTACTGACTGGCCACGATAACGAACTCAGCTATGGACCCTTGACTTCTCACTGTTAGTGATTCCAAACACTGCTTCCCCACGTCCAGGCACGGCGGTCTCGGAACTGAACCGGCTTCATGAACCGGTACGATTCTTGAAATTGAACCCCAACAATTGGTCAATCTCATATCTCCAGCCCCAGTATTATCGAACGCCCGGCGGGGGATGACGCCCTTATGGATCGGGTGGAGTCGGTGGAGATCCTTGGTAATGAAGATTTGCTTGCCTCTGAGAGGCCGTTGATATTGAGGCTTGTGAGAAGAAGAGCAGGGGTCGATGGTTGAAGCATCGCCAGAATTATGCCCGCTTGTGATTAGCATCACTCCAGCAAGAGGCTCAAGGAGAGTCGTCAAAACGGTTGCCATGTGTCAGACCCAAAAGGGAGACACTTTCGGCTGTGAACCACAAGGCGACCAACCACAACTATGAGAGTTCAACTAGTCACAATTGGAGAAAATTCTGATGCACCAGGACCCTGAAGGTAACCCTCTACAGCCATCCCTCATCAGTCATCATTCCGAAGTGGGAGGGAACGGCGTGTCAACCGAACCGAAGGGCGTTTTCCATCAGTCACCCATTGATTGTGTAATTCTGGCCAGGTCCACCATCCCCTAGATTCAAAGGAAATCTTTGTCCTATCTTGACTCGCTTATTGATAAATAGCTTCATCATACGAAGGTTAAGAGAAGTCAGTGTTCCTCAGAAACACATACATAGGCTATTAGATAGGTACCTACATAGTCCAAGTGGGTACACATGGAATCTTTTTTTCGACGACGGGGGTCTGCACTTGGACTTTGTTTTCCCCAAAGATTCCAAATCGCTTACTTCGTCGCATGTGATGTGATCTGTCGTCATATCAGCAAATTATACTCCGTACCCTATTTCGAATTGTGTAACATATGCATCAAATTAAGGCATCGTAACACCACTGAATTATTGGTTTTGACATACCCGCTCTGCTCATAGCTCTTCAATCGCAAGTGAAGAGAACTCATGTGTCACGTTCTTCCCCAGATTTTCACAAGACTCGATCTGACTTGAACATGCCGAACTCCGTAAAGCAAGACATTCCGACAATGCCCCGGTGGGGGACGATTTCATTAGTTGGGCTGAGTAAGCGATGCCGATTGTTTCTCGTTGCGTAATCAATGCATATTTGGTTTTGGGGCGCACTCAAGAAAGATCTGTGATATCTCACTTGTCAACGACATTATGCTTAATCTTGAATATATATTTCGTCTACTGCCTCTCATCGTTTGTCAATGGTTGTTCTCTACCTATCAGAAGCCGCGTCCTATCATTTGAGACTGAGCAACATTGCCGAATCCTCATATACCATCCAAGCCACATCTGCTATATGCAGGGGCACTGTCTCGTTTATAGTACACCTCGAACCACATGCGTAATTAAATCCTCCTCAGTTTCGTTGCCTTCCAACCTTTTCGCTTCGAGCTTTCGTTCGCCACCTCTAGTTAAAATCTGCGTTGCCTTGCGCATCGGGGTCTGGCTCCCCGTGAATCTCGTAAAAATGAAGGTATTGAGCTTCGGCCCGTTGTTTGTTGGCTTCATCCAATTCTCCTCTTGCAGCGCCATTCTCTTTGGCACCAAGCCCTGTGGACAGTTTTGCTACCGATGATGGTCTATAGGGTGTTAGCAGTGATCGACGTGACGGAACATGGTATCTTACCCAAAAACTTCTCTGTCGACTTGCAAGAACACCTTCATGGCGTCCTTGTCGCCTCTCTGAACCAAGTAGTTGAGGTATACCTGGACCAGATCCTTCTTGGCCGATGCTGATAGTCGACTTCGTTCTCGAAGCTCGTCAAATACATTCTTCATCCGCTCACCGTGTTGAGCCTCGGCCTCGGCGCTCGTGGGCTGCTCCAGCTCAAACTGAAACCATCGATCCCAGAACAATCTGCTGTCGGCATACCACTGGACATTTTCGGTGAACACCTCACGCGCCTCTTCAACAGAACCCTTGACCTTCCAGACCAAGATAGCCCATTCTGCAACCAAAGCAGCCTTGGTGTAAACGTCTGCTGTGGGGCCGTTAATCTGATCCTTGTACACCTGGATCGCAGCGTCGATTCCATTCTGTCGTCGCTGAACGTTGGACCACGACACGATGACCTCAATGCAGCCAGGCAGTCTCAGAAGAATTGCCTCGTGAATAGCAAGGGCAACGTCCACCCGGCCGGTGCTCTCCTCAAAATAGGCCCACTGCAGTCTAATGCCTGGTCGACTGACAGGCACAAACATGGTCGATGCACGCATGTAAATGTTGCGAACTTCTTCCTCCTTGCCCTCCTGGCCAGACATCCATCTAGCGTATCGAAACCAGACATCATCGTAGTACGCGCACGTGACAACGCATCGCTCATACAACGCAACGATTCGTGCAAAGTCTCCTTCAGATTCCTCAAAATCCAGATACTTGCGCCAGTTGACTAGGTCCTTGTGCTCCAAAGCAGTGACGTGAAAGTAGGGTCGTTTGATTTCTGACTCGTATGTCCATCGTTTCGATACCTCCGTTTGTGTGGCTGTGAAGATTTCGTAGTACATGGCATCAATCTTTGCACGAACATCGCGTTCGATCTCCAGCTCAGGTTTAGGAGCGCCGCCGTACGCCATGTTTTCGGCCTCAACCTCGGCTCGGAATCGCGCAAGGTCCTCAGCGGGCACCACTTCGGCAATAGGTTGATTGTGTGAAAGCGATCGGAATCTCTCATAGTATCGTGCATACTGGTGCATCGGTATGCGAATGATGCGCGCATGGATAGCGTAGATCTTATCCTGTGCCTCCTGGCGTTCTTCGTACTCTATGTACTTGTCCCAGAAAGGATGGGCTAGGAAATCAAGACCGACAAGGGTTGACCCTCGTTCAAAGAGTCTAGAGAAAATTGTTAGTGAGAGTACTTACTGCGGAAGGGATAACTCAGGGAAAGGGGCGGAGAGGATCAATACAGAGGGGAAGATGGTAGTGCGAGTGAGTAGCAAAACCGAGATCATGTTCTACCGAGCGGGTGACGTGTGTAACGCAGGGACGGCTTTGGAGTTGAGAACGAGCACGGATGGAATAACAACAGAGCCTGGCAGCGAGCGTGAGAGAGCATCCCGGATTAAGGGGCTATCGCAGGCATATCTCACCATCAGACACCTTGATAGTGAAGTGTAGAGCCTTCGCGGATACGTCGACCGAGACCACTCAGGTCAAGCGGGATACTGCGCCGAAAAGCATGTTAAGGGAAGGGGAAGGAAACCATCCAAATGGAACTTACTCTCTGACGAGGTGTGGGTCATGGGTTGTCTCCATCTTGAAGGAGCAGTAGTCCGTCCACAAGTCGACAGAATTGGTGATGCTGGCGCATCCTCTTTCATAGACCTATTTATGGGATCAGCTACGTCGCAGGTGACTTTGTTGGTAAACTCACCATCTCGGCAGACTCGGGGCCGGCGATATTGAATTCCATGTCGGCATACTTCTTCCAGTATCCGAAAAGAAGAGGAAACTTGATAAGGAATCTGTCGTAGGCATCACGGAAGGTCGCAAGAGCTTGGGGGCTAGAGTTGCGATTCAAGCCACCCTCCAATGTCTCGCAAGCCTTGATGAGGTTCTCCCAGTGCTCGAAGTTATCGGAATCGGATTCCTATTAGTTCGCGAATATGTTAGTGACCACATCCAAGTGTAAAGGGGAGTCAAATCAGGGCAAGACGTACCACCTCAGCATTGTGCTTGCGCACAGTCGCGTACTCCTCCTCGGAGCCAAAATGGCCGAAGTCGCTCATGATGCTGAAATAACCAGTCTTTCTTTTCTCCTGTGTCGCGTAGTTCGATTGATTTGGAAGCGGAAGGGCTACTGTTGTTCGGTTTTGCGGAGTGTTTATGAAGCTGAGAAGTTTGTCGATAGGAGATGAGATGACGCTTGAGGCTCACGTCTGTCGCGAAAGGCAGGGGCTGGTAGCTCGCGCTGCAGACAAGCTCTTTTTTCTGCGGTAGGTACTTTACGGGCTGGTTACTAAAGAGCTCCCGCTGCACGTGCCTAAGAAAAGACGCGCGAAATAGTCCTAGGTTAGTGCTACCAGGGCCTTGATGCAAGCAGGTCTGTACTTGTCTGTCAAGTCTCCGCAGCTGATATGGGGCCGTAGACGTAGGTATGGCTCCGGTCCAACAATTTGCCGGAGTCTCGATGACTAAGCTTGGTTGAGCTTGCAGATATTTCCTACAAAGCGGGTGCAGATGGAAGATTCTTTCCTCTTTTCTGTATCCTAAAATGGGCTTATGATGATTCTCACATAATCATATGATAGGAAGAGAATGAACGCTCTCTTTTAGAGAGCATGATCTCAAATTCGAATCTGAAGCTCTGTTAATCTATTTGTTTTTTCCACGACTCCAAAGTCCTTGGTTTTTCGATAACATATCATGCGCTCACTGTCTCGACGATTGATGGAGAAACTCTTAGGCTTCGATTAGCTGGATCCGCCTCAGAGGCTCCCTCGAACTAATAGCCATGGGCTCACGACGCTATGTCGTGTTTTTTTAAACGTTCTATACAGAGTGACAACGAACTCGCTCCTATGATTACTCTCTTGGGACATGATCATGGAAGTTGTACAAACGCCATACGACGCATGTACTCTCTTTAATCTGGTACACACATGGTGCCTGGTTGATTGCCATTGCTTTGCCTGGTTTCTCGATGCAAAACTCGCCCTAATATAGACAACAAGATGATTGTAGCGTTGGTCGCATATGCTTGGCTTACATATGGCAAAGAAGCAATGATGCTTTCCAGCCTATTTAAGCTCAGCCAACACTCGGCAAGAGCCTCGTAAAACATGCATCATGGCAACAGATATAAATGCCGGATTGTCTCCTTGATTTCTTACTCCCTACTCCTAACATCCCCCATGCCTAACTACTTGTCCATGCAACCTCAATAGCTCAAGACTCAAATCTCGAATATCAGCGCCTAGCCGAACGCTACAGGTGGGGCTTCGTCCACTGCCATTAGCAGCCAGGGGTTTCATCCCGTCGTAGTACTCCGTACCCAGCTGAGAAACGTCATTTGCAAAGCGTCCAGTCCAATCCAACGCTTCTGACATTTGTCTAATGCCCAAACCTCAATACTTCTTCCAAACATTAGCTGAACCCTACAGAGCCCAACCTCTTCTTCCTGAGGTTCTCTCCGTCTTCACAGCTATTTCTCCGCACTACCAATCAATCATGACTCTAGCGAAATACTGAATTATTCTACAATCGCATCGTTGCGCCGGACACGTTGAACCCTTAAATTGTCCTATCCCGGCGCATGTTATCCTCCTGTACGGAGTACACGATGGAATATTCTTCAGCGGCCTGGTCTTCCCAGGCTCCCTCCCCCGAAAAATCATGCGAACTCTACATACGCGACTATCCTCATCGATCCATTGCCATCGTGTCATCCTCCCATACTCTGATTCTCCGATATACCACCTCCACTAGCGAAGCCATCGCGAACGGGTCGCTTACATCTCTTGCCGCGCCAACAAGACCTCGCGGGAACGTCGGTGAAGCCTTGATATCGAAATGCATGGTTGAATTCGCGCCCGTGTCGAAACATCTACTACAAGACTATCGCCGTCTGACCCATCGACCAATCTATGGAACATTGGGCTTGATCACTGTCAACGGCGAGGTCTTCTTATCTGTCATTACACACGCAACACGAGCTGCCACCTTGCGGCCTGGGGAGACTGTTGAGCGCATAGGTGGAGTGGCTTTTTACTGCTTGAGCAGCGCAGACTACGACGATGTTGTTCCTCTCGAGTCGCTTGATCCGGAGTTTTCGGACAGTGCATCAGTGCAGTCTGCCCCTTATGGACAGGGTCTTGGTCGAAGAGAGGTGGCCGTTGAACATCCGTGTCATGAGCTGCGCAACCTCCTCAGCAATGGAACCTTTTACTACAGCACAGATTTCGATCTGACGAATCGACTTCAGGACAGGTGTGTTGCTATGCTACTTTCAACTTGGCTGTACTGACAAACTACAGGCCAATCAACTCCAACTCGTTCGAGATTGATAATTTTGACGATGGTTTCCTCTGGAACTCTTTCATGATCAGTCCTCTCGTCCAGTTTCGTTCTCGTCTTCTACCTCATGAGAGAACAGCACTTGATTCTTCACGGATACTTACCTCAGCGATTCGAGGCTTTTGTAAGACAATGACCATCCCGCTGAGCTCCTCGCCCCTGAAGAATGTCAAGTCCGGCATGCCCTCGTTCATGACCCTCATATCGCGCTTGTCTTGTCGCAGAGCTGGAACTCGTTTCAATTCACGAGGTATTGACGATGACGGGCATGTTGCTAATTTTGTCGAGACGGAAACCACTTTCTGGAGTCCAGCAGGGACAATGTTCTCCTACGCTCAAGTGCGCGGCTCGGTACCTGTGTTCTGGGAGCAGGCAGCCGACCTTATTCCAGGTCGACAGAAAATCACGGTTACCAGGTCTCCCGACGGAACACAGCCCGCTTTCAACAAACATTTTGAGGACCTCGAGCAATCGTATGGAGCCGTCCATGTCATCAACCTTCTTAGTGAGACCAAGCCTGGTGAGGTCGAGCTTAGCACACTTTACCACAACGGTATCCAACACTGCCCTTTAAGCCGCGCAGGACAGAATGGATCTTCGGACCATGCCCTCTTGCGGGAGACCAATTACGACTTTCACGCAGAAACAAAGGGGCCTGCAGGATATGAGGCTGCTCGAGACATTCGCCGTTATATCGAGAACTCTACCGATGGCTTTGCATACTTTCTAGCAGAGGAGTCAAATGAGCCGATTTATGACCAAGATGGATCCGGACATGCGCGCATGGTGGTTGTGCTCCAGCAGGAGGGTGTATTCCGAACCAATTGTCTGGATTGTCTGGACCGAACCAACCTCATCCAGACGATAATCTCACAAATGGCAGTTGAGGCTTTTCTGGGACACCGGGGTGAATTTGCTGCCTCTGATTTCTGGATGAGACATTCCAGTCTTTGGGCGGACAATGGTGACTCTTTATCGAAAACATATGCCGGCACGGGGGCACTCAAGTCGTCCTTCACACGCCACGGCAAGATGTCTCTTGCTGGTGCTGTTGCCGATGTGCGCAAGTCTGTGCAGCGTATCTACCACAACAACTTTCTCGACCCCTCTCGCCAAATAACTATCGACATGCTTTTAGGCCGTCTTGTTGGGCAGGCACCAGTTCTGTTATTTGATCCCATCAGTGATTTCGTGTCAACCGAATTGGCCAAGAGAAGTGGTGAATTTACCTCTTACAATAGCATCACCATATGGGTTGGGACATTCAACCTCAACGGTCGTACCGAGGGTGCTGACGACGATCTCGGTCCTTGGTTGTTTCCGGAAACTTTGGGTAACGCTCAGCCAGATATTTATGTGGTCGGATTCCAGGAAATCGTGGAGCTAAGTCCACAACAGATTATGAACAGCGATCCGTCGCGGAAGAATCTATGGGAACAAGCTGTGAAGCATAACCTCAACGAACGACAGAAGCGACTGGGTGGCGAGAGGTATGTGTTGCTTCGAAGTGGCCAACTTGTTGGTGCAGCACTATGTATCTTTGTGAAGACGCCTAGTCTGGCCAACATTAAGAACGTCGAAGGCAGCGTGAAAAAGACGGGCATGTCTGGTATGGCCGGAAACAAGGGCGCAGTGGCGATTCGGTTCGACTATGCCAACACTCATATATGTTTTGTCACGGCACATTTGGCTGCCGGGTTTTCAAACTATGACGAACGTAATCGTGACTATGCTACAATCCATCACGGTTTGCGCTTCCAGAGGAATCGTGGAATTGATGACCACGGTAAGTTGCTCCAAGTTTGCTCTTTACTCACGGTCACATACTGATATAAGTAGATGCTATTATCTGGCTGGGCGATTTTAACTATCGCATCGGCCTTAACTCGGAGACTGCACGCGCACTTATTAAGAGACGTGATTTTGAGACGCTGTATGAGAACGATCAGCTTAACCTCCAGATGGTGGCTGGCTTGTCGTTCCCCTTTTACTCCGAAGCTCGCATCACATTCCCACCCACGTACAAGTTCGACCTTGGAACTGACAACTATGATACATCGTACGTGCTACTCCGTACTCAGTACTGAATCTACGATTGAGTATGCTAACCCTTGTACAGTGAGAAAGCCCGCATTCCTGCGTGGACCGATCGTATTCTCCGGAAGGGCTCTAACCTCCGGCAACTGTTGTACAACTCGGCACCTCTCAGATTTTCTGATCATCGGCCGGTTCATGCAGCCTTCGAATGCAGGGTGAGTGTTGTCGATGAGCAACTGCGAGAATCCATCAGCAAGGAGTTGTATCAGCGACGAAAGGTCGACGTAGGAGATGCAACAGCTCACCTTGGTACTGGCGAGGACAGCGATGATGAAGATCTAATTGGGTATGATTCTATCGAGCCCGGACTGCCTCCTGCGAGCTCTGATCGCCAGAAATGGTGGCTCGATAACAAGCAGCCCGCTCGTGCGGCTGTACCTGTGCCTAAGCCCAGGAATGGGCAGACTGTCGGACTCAACCCGAACCGTCCTTCGAACCCTTTCGGTATCACAGAAGAGCCAGACTGGATCTCTATTCCAAGATCGTCGTCAAAGGCCTCGTTGTCTAGCATGTCAAGTTCACCGTTTGAGAAGGTCAACTTACCCAACGTCATGGCGTCGGCGTCGGCGTCGGCATCGTCGTCGAGCATCCCGCCTCGAAAGCTACCTCCCCCTTACGATCCATCCACATTGCCATCTAAGGTTGGGCGTATGAATCTCATGGATGACAACGCTCCTATGGGTCATGCGGAAAGTCCACCTCCCCCTCCCCCTCCGCGCCGAGGAACTTCAACTGTAGGGCTCAAGGGACAAACGGCGCCAGGCAACGGGTTCGGTCTTAATAGAGTCCAGACACATCCGCTGCCACCGCCCCTGAGGCCGACATCAGCAGCTTCATATACTTCACAGTTCTCGCAAAATGGCAAAGCCGGTAAACCAGCACCGCCAGTGGCAAAGAAGCCAGCACATTTGACTACAACATCGCCTCATTCAAGCCCAGCACTGAGCCAGGGAACCCTCGATGATGATTTTAGACCCCCATTACCATCGAGAGCTAACACCGGAGGTCTATCGGGAAATCCTCACGCACAAGGTCTTGGGGCCGCGACACGGAAGCCCGTGGGTCCGCCAAAGGCTGGGAAGAACGGGGCAGCCGGAGCGGTCGGACTACCTGGTATGACTAGTGGAGTGCCGTCACGGCGACCAGCGCCTCCCGTGCAGCCCAAGCCGCATTTGCAGCAAACTGAGCAACCGCAGAATCAGCATCAACGGCAGGGATCCGTAGATCTATTGGGCTCACTGGGTGATGGTCAAGATGTAGGAGGATGGGAGACTTTAAAGCCGAGCACAAGAGCTTAGGGGGGGTGATTGATCGGCTTTGAAGATATAATACTTGGATGCGCAGGCGTTTGGGTTATGGTTTATCGGAGCGTTTTGATGTGTCCGAATGACTTGGTGTAGGTCTCCAGGAGTCTATATTGTGGCTCTGGATTTGGCATAAAAGTACAATTACGGTTTAGCTATTATCTTGAAGGATTACCAATTGGCACTGTTGCGGTTTCTGACTTTGCTCGTGGTGTTTATGTTGAGTATTTGTTACACAACAGGTGAACCAGCAACTGAATCATGTGTTCCCAAGATGTGTAGCCACGAGTCGGTCACGACAAGCCATCGCGATAGCGGCGGCATCTTGGGCTGAGACGGATAGTATTTGATTGACATCGCCATTGCCATCGCCAAGATACGACTAACTCTATATCTTTAAATGGTTGGACGTCGGGTGATGCATTGCATTTTGGGTGCCGCCATGGTTTAGAAAGTCGGAGTGTTATTTGTTTAGACCGCATGTTGCTACCCTGTAGAGGCGACAGTAAAAGCGAGGGATTTTGTGCACCAGGTCGCATGACCGGCATCCCCGCAACCACAGACGCAGACGCAGACCTACAAGCTGATAACTGGTGTATAGATACTATCTCTAGGGTAATGTGATGGGGTTTTGGTGATTGTCTTGGTTTGTATCAGTATCTGCTGATCTGGATATAATGGTTGAGATAATTGCTCTGCTGACTCTTGTATGGTCGTTTGATGTTTACTTCTTCGGGACAAGCCTTGAGGTTGTCTAATACCGCTTTAACCCTCCACTAGAGCATTAGTTACCGCCTACAGATAACGTTACAGGCTATCCGTACAAAACAAAGAACAGGGTGTCTAGGGCGTTCATTTCAATTAACGATATCCACTCTTCAGTTGAGGAAAGTGACCTGGATCAGCGGCGCATTGTCGGTAGGGAAGGTGCATTGCATCGCATGCATCGCTACCAATCCAATGCAATGGACGTTATCCATGCATCTATTGGAAGGGAAAGTACCGTTCATACTGCACTGCACTGCACCTACCTGCCAGCCCTGCCTGCCTGCCTACTGTACGGAGTACCTACCTCCCGCACTCCCTAGGTAGGTACTCCCTACTCCCTGTCATGAGCACGAGACCTGCCTTAGGTACATTGGCCTCTGGCCTCTGGCCTCTGATCGATCTAGACCAGCCATTGCCCAGTGTTGATCACTTTATCAAGCATGTCACATCCTTGCTTTCTTTTCCTCTCTTTCCATCCATCCTGTCTACCCCTTCTCTCCTTCTTGTCCATCTATCTCGGCGCACTCCACCTACTCTTCTATCCGAATATCCTCAAACATTGACCTAATACTCGACACAACAGAGTTCGCCTCTATAATTACTCGCCCGTTAACTACAAAACCAACTTCCATTACTTATTGGATCCATTGGCTCTGGCCCGCGCGCTCAAAACCCGGCCCCCCCAAAATCAAAGCCTAGAGAGATCGTCCCCGGTCCGCGGTTCCATTAGCTCCAACCACTTCCACTTTCGAGCCGAACCTACCTTACCTTGCCTCTTTTAACATTGAATCCAATTTCTCCCTTTTTTCTTCCTTCTTCTTTCTCTCCACAGGAATATTTACTCCCATTTGCTTTTTCTGTTTTGGTTTTTGGGTACCCTACCCTGCTGCGGATTCGCTGTAACAGTTCATGCTGGTCTTGCCCCGAGATACCTTCAGCAACAATACGCTCAGGCCCTTCGAATCCATACGAGCCACACGAGTCATTGGCGTCAACGGATGAATGCACTGGACGACAAAAGCAAAGACTGCCCGCGAGCAACTGAGATTAAGATTCTGATCATCAATTCCTCATATACACAACCGATAAACCATTGAATGTGGTAGTCACGACTCCGACTGGACTCGGACTTGGACCAACACAATACGACTTACTGTCTGATAATTCAACTTCACATTGCCAGTCGTTTATTCTTCCAAACAGCGGCAAAGAAACCTACTCTGCTAAACAGCAATATCAATACTGCATTTTACGCTACAACAAAAACATAATCAATCATGGCCACTACAACAGAGCCTCGAATTAAGAACAACCCGCTTATGCCCCCAGCAAAGCAAGAGCGTATCCATATTTGGCGCACCGAAGTTGCCTCTGCCCTGCACCTCCCAACGGCCCCGTCCCTATCATCATCTGTCTCGTCCTCATCCGCAGCGACCCCGGATTTTGATCCAGATACCTCTTTTGCCACGCCCCCGTCACCGGCAGGCTCCAGACCACGAAGCCTGTGGAAGCGTCTTAGTTGGCGATTCGGACCCAAGAGACGTACTGCTGCCAACATGGCCGCCGCCGCCGCCGAACTACCCCCTGATGGTCGTACGGCTATGTACCGTGGGCTCGAGAACAGGACGCCTAGGGCTGATGACACAATGGAGGCAGAGGGTGGCATATTGGAGAGAGATAGCGAGGAAGGAAATGGGCTGAGAGAAAAGCAAGAAAGGTTGGCTCGAGCAGCAAGGTTACTCAACCGTCGCAATGGGGATTTGTGACCTTCTGGTTGATCTACACTTCAACAACCATCACGATAAAACTGTCTTTCTTTTTGTTCACGAAAGGCCCGAGGCCGGCCATACTTCTTAATAGGCAGTCCGGAGCCATGCCGACATGTGTCATGATATAACATTTATTCTTCATTAATTCAATGTCCTTTGACAGACAGCTGCAGGCGAACATATGTGCACGTGCAACCAATCTTTCTAATCTTGGGTACGAGACTGACATGTGATGCTCGTTTCACCTGACATACCAACTCCACGAACGTTGTTCACCCTGTAATAGACGAGCTTCGTCAGAAGAAGACAAGACCCGAAGATTGGGTAGCACAATGGGTAAGACGTTGGGCAAATGTCATTTGAGAACAAACAGCACCAGGACAGGTCCTGCATGAGGCGTCAGGCCGGAAAGACCGGGAGAGGTAGCTTAAACCACCGCTCTTCTCAGTACCTGTAAGCATAAATGTAAAAGGGGTTGATTTTTTGGGGAGGAAGTCTTCTTTAGAAACAACAGGAAACAATTCATCTCTCCATTGCCTCTCGTCAGGGTACGTTCAGAAACGAGACCAATAGACATGAACGGGAAAAAAACATAAAGACATAAGACAAGGGGGAAAGCGTTTAACATGAGAAAGCCTTCTTCGTGACGATCCATCAAGACGGGCTATACTCCATCCACTTTCTCAATGACCAACAAAGACGGGAGGAGTGAGAGAGACACACAGGTGTTAGACGTGGAAGACAGGCCAAGGACAATGTGTGAAAGGGGGGGGGGGAAACTTTGCGATTTATCTGCCAGGTAGAAAAGAAAAGAAAACAATAAGAACCGTCAACATCAGAGGCTGGCGGTCAATTTTCTTTCTCAGTCCGACGGACGAACGAGACGAAAGAATTCCGCGCCGTACACTATCCCTTTGCCAGAACCAGACCCTTATGATTCCTCCCTCTCCATCGCCATGAAAAAAGCAACGCACTGCGCAAAAAGAAGAAGCCTCGTACTATCATCCAGCCCGCCCAAGACAGGCCCAGCTATCCGTGTGTCCGGGGGCAGACAAGTGTAACCGGGGCAAGAATACATCTCGGTTCCTATATGCCGAGACGTATGTGGTATCGAGGGGGATTATGGATGTATTTAGGAAGCAGCAGCAGGCGCAGGCTCCTCAGCGGCCTCGGCGGCGGGCTCAGCAGGCTTAGCGGCCTCGCCCTCCTCCTTCTTGGGAGCATCAGCGGAACCGGCAGCCTCGCCCTCAGCGCTGTCGGAAGAGGTCCAGAGGGTAAGGTTGTCGCGGAGAAGCTGCATGATCAGGGTGCTGTCACGGTAAGACTCCTCAGAGAGGGAGTCGAGCTCGGCAATAGCATCGTCGAAGGCCTGCTTCGCGAGGTGGCAAGCACGGTCGGGGGAGTTCAAGATCTCGTAGTAGAAGACGGAGAAGTTGAGAGCAAGACCCAGACGGATGGGGTGAGTGGGAGTGAGCTCAGTCTGGGCGACATCGGTGGCGCTCTGTGATTGGGCACAACTGTCAGCGAGGGGCACCAGAGGCCCGGATCTTGCGGCATGTGACTGTGGTGGGGGTGATTTTGCTTCAATCAAGCCTTACCTTGTAAGCATCGTGGGCAGCGGTAGCAGCACCCTTGCGCTTCTCACCAGAGGCAAACTCTGCGAGGTAACGGTGGTAATCACCCTTCCTGTAGATGGAAAGAAACTCGGTCAGCTTCTCGATGCAAAAAAATCAAGTGCGTTGCAATTTTTTCGCCCTGGGAAAAAGCACGCATGGGGCGAAATGGGTGTAGTGCTGCATGAGCACAAAAGAGCGGGAGCCGAGGGGCCTCAGGCTAGAGGCGGGGAAGATAAAAACGCACATCTTGTGGTAGAAGACCTTGGACTCGCCAGTGGCGGCGTTGGGGATAAGGAAATCGTCCAAAACGTCGAGGACATCCTGGCAGACCTTCTCGAGCTCGGTCTCAATCTTGTTGCGGTAGTCCTTGATGGTAGAGACATGCTTGTCGGATCCCTTAGATTCCTCCTTCTGCTCGATCGAGGAGATGATGCGCCACGAGGCACGTCGAGTACCGACGACGTTCTTGTAGGCAACGCTGAGGAGGTTACGCTCGTCAACGGTGAGCTCTCCGCCCAGCTTAGCCACCTCCTTCATGTAGGTGACCATCTCATCGTAGCGCTCGGCCTGCTCGCAGAGGCGGGCCAGGAAGGTCTTGCTATATTCAGGTAACACGTACGAAGTCAGCGATACGACGTCCTCCGATAGGGAATTAGATCCTCGACGAGCCAAGGTAGCGGTTGAGCGCCGATAGCGTCGGGGAGGAGGCGGGAGGGAGCCATGAGGACAAACCTTTCACGCTATCACACCATAAGAGTCAGCATCAAAACCATCGTGATTAGGGAGATAGGGATGAGGGGGATATGAGCAGGGAAGTGAGAGCAACCAGCACCAAATGGATGGCAAAGGCGAGAACTCGTCGATAACCGTGAAATGCATAGCCGAGTGCTAAAGGCCATGTATCGTGAATTATCGACGAGGAATCTCGTGGTGTTGATACCGTCCACGTTGGGCTTCGACTGAGGGGTTGTGCGGACATGTGCGGAAGACAATACCGAGAGAGAAAAGGGCATCGCATGACGGCTCTCAAAGAAGCGAAAAGATTCAAATGCAGCAGGAGACATAAACTTACCTCGGTAGCCATTGTGGAAGATTTTGGGTATTGGTTTTGATAAAGAAGAGGAAGCGGTCGTAACAGAGAAAATAGAGGGAGAGGAGAATGTTTAGAGGTTGAGATTTGGGGGGTGGATAAGTAAGGTAGTCAGGTAGAGCGGGAGGGAGGATGGCGAGTGAAAGGCAGCAGTAACCTCAGGTAAGGTCGAAAGAGAGGGAGCTGTGGAGGTGGGGGCCTGGAACGAGCACTGGCCTAGCACAGGCCATCACTGGACCTCAACGGGCTCATTCACTTCACGCCTCACGGATAAGGCGGGTACGTACCTGCACTGGGCTATCGTCTAAGTTACTGCATTGAATTTGAATTTGAATGTGCCCTGGGGGCTGGAGGGTGAGAGCGAGCGGGAGGGGCCCGGGGCCATACTCGCCTGATTTTTGGGTATTGTATCGCCTAAAGGACCACCCAATCCAGGCGAGCTTTAGTCTTATTGACACCCGCTGAGAGACCCAGGGACAATTGTTAGCCTGCACTTAGTTCTTCACAAACCCAGTCACCGCTCTCACATCTTGCATTTCGCAACACAACCGATACTGGATATCAACTTGGGGGTAGAGGCAAAAAAAGGGGAGACAATAGGATTTCCCCGTTAAGCGGAACATGTCCCCATTGAAAAGTCCAGACGGAAACTTGGGCACTATAGCTGCCCGCTGCGTCTAAACTACAGCACACTCATGGAGCGCATTCGATTTTGGTGAGGCATCAGATTCATGGTGGTGCGCCTCTAACTAGGTATGTACCAGGTGCTAGAAACTGCTAGGCCCAGGCCGCAATAAACCCACGTGAGCGTTAAAAAAAAAAATAAGAAGAAAAAAACAAGAAGAAGAAAGGTGACGACAGATATGAGCCACCCGTAAAGGTCCATCTTCCATGTCTTCCATCTTGTTCACCCCTCTTCCACCAAACGAAACAGCCCAGCCTTTGGTGCTCGAGGTGGCTTGGCCCTGGCTCGCCAATCCCTCCAGTTCATTTACGACAGGCCCCTTTACTTAATTCACAGGGGTGAGCGGCAATAAACACATGTCTATTGCCTATTGCCTATTGCCTATTGCCTAGGTAGGTATATATGAACACAACGTGTGAGGCAGAGCTCGTTGTTGGCTTTTCCCTTGTCAGAATTTCACACAATGCTTGTTGTCTCTCTATCTCTGCATCATCAGCATTCAAGGCATTAGATTGGATGGTCTTCAAGTCAGCCTCGTTGGGGCTGAGCAAGTCCCTTGTCTTGGTTATTTATCTTTGCCCGTCACAGACGGCAGGGCGCATCTCACCAAACGGTAAATCATGTCTGAGATGCGAGAGGCAATCTACCGTAGAGTCTAGAGATTCGCTGAGCTTATCCGCACGCGACACATGCCAAAAGTCACAGGAGATTCGGGACGAGATGAACTCATTTCCTGCGGTTGTCTGCTTTATATTAGCCGCCCACTCCAGCGTCTACAGAAGCCTTGAAACCCAATGAGTCTTCTGCCTGTCTGTCAGCCAACACAGCCTGCGCTTGTATAAACCTGATCCTGACTCTGAGACAGCTGTTGCAATGTCTGTGTCAAATCAAGACTCAACCCTCTCACTGAAACTCGAAGCAAGATGCTTAGGCTCGTGCGCAGTCAAAGTACAATACACACTCGTACTCGTCAAGATCATCACTGCCGTGCATTAAATCTGAAGGCCTCTCCATCTCGCTTTCGACGAGACAATCCCTGCGTGGTGACTGACTGATTGACACTGGAGATTCTCACAATACCGCTTACAACCCCTCCCATGTGCATCCTAGACTACTACTGTAAAAATCCACGGACCTGGATGCGGGAACTGTCTAGTTCAAGTTCGACGTTGTATCCTGGCTTGTTTCAAAGAGCTTCGAATCTTGGAGCAAGTCCCAACTGTCAACTTACACAACTGGCTTGACAACCGAGGTGTTGGATTGTCTTCAAATGGACCCTTCATTCTCTACCCAGTCTGGGGCAGCCATGTCTAACAGTCTAGTCCGTAACCTGTGCCTTGTCTCTCGCTCAACCCCCTGTCAAGCAACACAACAATTCTCTCTTTTTCACCCCACGGCCCAATCTGCAATCATCCGAAGCCCAGGTTCCACCAGAGCCGTGGAAGCCAGCCCGGTTTTGCCTCATATGACCATTGTATGCATAGCTTCTGGATAGGCAAAGATCTTTTCGGTTTGCTCATCTTCTCGCGTTGAAGAATCAGAGTTTGTAGTATTGTTTTTTACACAAGCACGTTATATATAACCTGGTTCAACTGGTTTAGTTCTCACCATTCATTCATTAATCCCTCCTCAGGGTCTTCACTTAGCTCAATACCCTTCGTGATCATTTGACATGGTCTTGGAATAATCCTGGTACAACTTGATTTGGTGGAGCTTTCCGTTCGGTCTAGCCCATGGTCGCTGCGGGAGTGGCCGGGGGGATGTGAGTTGGCATCTAGCCCTTGTGGTTAAAGAAGAACATGGAATGATGATTATAGTTGCCTCTTTATTGTCTCTTGATGATAGAAACATCTCTTTTGCATTAAACTTGTGACACATGGTTATATCCCTAGATTCATCTCAAATATCTGCCAATTTTCCAGGCAGTTACGAAGATTAATCGTATGTCCGCTTGAAAGTGAGTAACATGAATCTGAAATGAATGTAAATATCGACACGTTCATCATCCAAGTAGAAAACGTAGCGAATGACTTGAAAACGTCCATTATTCAAACAAAAAACGTTAGCACATCGGAGCCTATCGGGTGTTATATCTCACAGAAACATCTTAGCTTTCGTTTATTGCACCCATCACACCTCAGTGACTGTAAACATAGTCATCATGCTTTTCCAGCCCGCTTCACCGATTATAACCGTTGTCTGCTGAATTCAAAAGTGTAAGGGCAGCAAGCTGTCTGGGATATAGCCTATTTTGTAGCATCAGAAACTCCAGTGACCTCCAGTAAACTCCAACAAATCAATACCCAATTCATAGTTCCTCAGTCTCTGGGCCCTGATATGGCCCTCTGCCCCAATCAGCAGGATCTCCTCCTGGTACACAAAGACCTAGTCTCCAGAAATAGTCACGGTGCGCGAACAAGAGTTGCCAGAGCTTGAACCTTGAAGGGAATCCCTTCGGCTCTGCCAACTTGTCCGAGGCTGTCAAAGAGCCCTTGGAATGGAACAAACGGCGTATGGTCATCCACAATGTGTCATCTGCCCCAGATATGCATTTCGGATCGTTGTCGCCAGTACATAGGTAGATATCTGCTTCTGAAGGAGCGAGCTCTTGCTTGGCAATATACACTTCTCCTGCGTGTGACCTATAACCCCATTCACTGAGAGGGAGTAGCGGCACAGGGTCCTCCTTGTGGGTCACCCGTCTGTATTCGCGCTTTTCGAGGTTATCTTGCCCATTGAGATGAAAAGCTTCATTTATGAAGCGGGCGAGCCCTTCATTTCCAACACGAGGCTCACCGAACGTGGTCACTATGACATCCTCCCACTCTAAAGAAACCTTGAGTTCTAGCGCAGCCAGGCATGCAACTGAGCCTCCAAGGCTGTGGCCAACAAGCTGGACTGGGTAGGAAGGATATTGCAGTCTTAGCTGCCTCAGTTGTGGGAGAACCAGACGACGAGCAATCTTCCACGACGCGAGAAAGCCCATATGCACCGTGCAATTTGTGCATTTATGCTCAGGTTCTTCGGGAGGCACTCCTCCTCCGTGGTCGGGAGATGGATATGGCACATACTCCTGTGGGACGGTGCTCAAGTCGACAATCGTGTTGGCGATGCTGTAAGTTCCGCGGAAGGCCACCACGATCGCAGGCTCGACAGCATTGAAAGTGTCGCCATCACCACGCTGACTCACACCATGATCCACAGCGATATAACCGCAGCTGTCGCTAAGTAGAGGGCCCGTATTCCATGAGTTG
Source organism: Fusarium sp. PT (assembly GCA_021020635.1). Taxonomy (NCBI): domain Eukaryota; kingdom Fungi; phylum Ascomycota; class Sordariomycetes; order Hypocreales; family Nectriaceae; genus Fusarium; species Fusarium sp. PT. The sequence continues at coordinate 1,566,415 of JAHMRZ010000008.1, read as the reverse complement.
ATGAGTTCCAGGCTGGGGAAGTCGTCACAGCGGGATACACATTCGAACGGTTTCCTTACGCCTGTGGTGCCGATGCAGTAGGCAATGTCGACAAGCCGCGATAGACGCTCAAGAGTTGCGAAGAAAGATACTGATACGCTGCTTGGAGTGGGTAGGCTCGGGTCGGGGCTGTTGTGCCTCAGTAACGCTAGAGGGTTGTTGAGAGCGAGACATGAAGTGATGAGAATAAGTTGGAGGGCTAATAGTCGCATCATAATGATGGCCATGAAACGTAGAATCGAATTGAACGCGCGCACGATGCCAATCGTGAAGAGAGGTCCCTGAGGTTATTGAGAATGGTCTCTGATCCTCAGCCTTACGTCGTATAGATCAACTTTCTCGTAACGACTCAGAAGTATGCCGGATTGAGGTAGCGCAAGGGAGAGGAGAGACAGCTATGCATGATATAGATGTGTTGTTTTTGTTGAGAATTTGGCTGATTTAGTTTCGAGAGATGCAATGGCGATGTGATCTATGATGGACTAAATGAAGGCGTGAAGATCAGGGTTGACAGGTCTCGTGAGGAGTTGGTATTAAAATGTTGAGGTCATACGGTGCCTTGGCCATGACAGCGACTGCAACAGTGGACAAGCGGTACCTGATTAGCCCGTCAAATGACCACTGCAGAAGTACCTTAGCGCTCGTCTGAACGCTGACCTATGATTGGCTACTGAGCCTGTGCTACCCCGGATTCACGTCTGCGGATCCACATCCATTTACAATAACCTCCACTACAGGCGGCAACAGAAGAGTTGACTCCTAGATAATTGACCTCAATTCACTAATACACTCATTGAAAGGTCTTGGTGAGTTTATTCATTAGGTACTCTGTGATTACCATTCTTCTATTTCAAATCTAAAACCATGTCTGAAGTCCTTCCCTTCTTGTACAAGTGGCGAGGTAGCACATCTGACCGAGTATCATTAGCGATCCTGTACAACACCCACGATCACAAGATCTTCCATTCAATCTCATAGACGAAATCCCCTAGGAAGGAGGTGCTTGTCTAGGCGGTTGCAGGCTGGTGAACGTCGCCCGATGGTCTGTTGAGTTGCTTGAGCAACTGCCAGTTCTAGCACACTTGAATGGGAGCAGAACGCTGCCGCTGGCCTCATATGCAGGAGTTCTGTAAGGTGAGAGTAAGTATATATCGTTACAGCTAGCATATATGGCAAGAACTTACCCGTCCGTCTTGCTGCAGACCTTCTCCATCATCCAGAGCTTGTGAGTTTCATCATCCCAGATAAACTCAACATTATTGTTGTCACACGCAAAACGATCCGTGCCCCATCCGACGATAGGTTTTGACGAGGCGTTCTTGTGGCAGGCAGTCGTCAACTTGGTGTCTTCATCGAAGAAAGTGTAGTCGAATCCGCTAAGCGTCTTGCCGCTGTCTTTGGACTCTGCCTTAAAGTTGCGGATATGGTAGGTATCAGGGAGTGTGCAACCATTGTCTTCAGCGCTGGCCTCCATGAGAGACAGACTTTGAGGGACTGCGTAGGCGTGAGCGGCCCAGGTAGTGGGCAGGGCAGATAGAATGACAAGTCCGAGATGCATCGTGAAGAGGTGATCTTTAAGTCGGGTAGTATACGGAGTTGGGCACGAAGTTGTAAGGTTATATGAGTTTATGATAGAATCAGTTGATCAATTAGTGAGTGGTGTTGTAGAACAGCAGATTTCAAGTCGAGACATGACTGGTTTATAAGTGTACCAAGTAAGCCATATGGAGAAGACGACGTCAGAGTCAGGAGTTAGTAGTTTACCATCATTGATCTCCTTGTCTTCCCGAACACGCGGCCTAGTGATCCATTAAACCGGGCCTGTTGAACAGTCCAACCCCGTTGTGCAATGCTATTCCGCCCGCCGATCATTCTGTACCTGCAAGGCGACCATTGGAGTTGACGGATCGGACGCGAAGATCTGGTAACTGGGCAGTGCAGTTGATTGGCCGTCGATCTTGTTTCATGTTTGCTGGGCCGGAGGTTTATTATTGTGGATTCAAGGACAACTCATGTTTACTTTTACTGCACATATTCAAGGGCTCAGGCGGGTTCTTCTTGGTAACAAAGCGGAAAGACAGGCGAGGCTGTTTCTCGTCAAGTGTTACAAGAATAGAAACGTGACTTCATCGTGAGAAACGGTTGGGCTGAGAAGCGATGACCTATCGAATTATCCGTATGATGATGCGCATTTGCGTGTTTCGTTTTGACACACGCAAGATTGTAGGATGCTCTGTCAAGGACTCGGTTGTCGATCGTAATGCGCAAAGGTTCTTGCTGTAACCTTCATTTGATCCTCCATGTTATGCGTTGAAGAGTCGACCATCACGGCTCACAACGCTCATTTGCAAATGGTCTGTTGTGAGTGAGGTTTAGTAAACTTTTATCATAAATGTTAATTCTTGGTTTTATAGAATTCGGGCTGTAAGACTTTAGATGTTCGGTAGAGGCATTGTCGGTCTCAATCCATCGATGATGCAGTGTTCGATAGGTTTTGGGAAAACGTCGAGCAAGAACCTATCCTCTACAACCCAAAGTATTGAATCAAAAAGAAGAGTCGGCGCATGTTTGTACTATTCCCATATCAATAGAATTCATATCATTCAATTCTCTTGAAGTTGTTGAGCCTCACTTTGAGACCCACTCATGCAGTCTCATGGAACTCTCAAGCTGCTGTTGTATCAAATGGGGCCTCAGGCAATTAATAGCTCTTCGCACAAAAAATTCGCTTGACCCTCCGGCACGTGACCCACAGCTTTGAGCAAAGTGCGCAAAACTTTCAAGATCCCCTCTTCTTTTTTCTTGCCTCGATTTTCGAGTTGGAATTCCTCTTGTCAACCCATCCGACTAACCAATCCAGCAACAATGGCCGCTGAAACCCCCGCGAAGTCCGGTCTGGCCGTTGGCCTCAACAAGGGACACGTACGTCTTGGTCTCCCTGTCGCAGTCTCACCTCGTGGAGGATCTCTGCTTCGCCTTCGCGACGGATGAGGGCTTTCGACAAATCATCCAACTATAGCAGACGATGGACGCTGACATTTGTCGCCGATATTACAGAAAACCACCCGCCGTGTCGTCAAGCCCCGTGTCTCCCGCACCAAGGGCCACCTGAGCAAGCGCACCGCTTTCGTCCGTGAGGTCGTCAAGGAGGTTGCTGGGTAAGTCAATATTATTCTCTTGGGATATGTGGAGGCCAAGTTGGACAAGGATGGGCGAGAAGGATTTGTGGCATTGATTCAAGGTGCTGCACAATCTCGGTGCTCATTCTTGATTCTGCTGGCTACAGAGGAACCATATTGAAATTGGGTCAATCATTTACTAACAACCACCTCTCACAGTCTTGCCCCCTACGAGCGCCGAGTCATTGAGTTGCTCCGTAACTCCAAGGACAAGCGTGCCCGTAAGCTCGCCAAGAAGAGAGTACGTCGAACGAAGCACCGAAACCTCCACGATATATATACTAACCCACTTGATAGCTCGGTACCTTCGGCCGTGCCAAGGCCAAGGTCGACGAGCTCCAGCGCGTTATCGCTGAGTCTCGCCGTACTGGTCACTAAATCGTCTTGATCTGATTTTTGGGAATCTGGCACCGAATGGGGTTCGCATGGATTGGCGTGGTCACGATTTGATCGATTAAAAAATTAACGGCTTTGATGCTTTACGGCAAGGATTAAGCTGCGGCTCACCGGAATACCAACACTTTCAAGCAATGTTATGGCGTAATGACCAAGCCATGTTCTTATCAGCTTCTTGTGACAGTGTGTTTATCTCCCAGTGATGTGATGTTTTCGTCTTTAAATATCCTGTCCATTGTGAACCTCGCTTTCATGCGCTGATTAGATAAGTGCAAAACTCCTTTACCAATGCCGCCAATGATCATTAATGCCTAGCCCGTCAACCACTTAGTTATTGTCTATTTCTTGCCCAGCTTCAGCCATTTGGGTATCTTCTTCCCGCTCTTATCCCCCGATCCCTCACCCTTCTCTGCTTGTGCTGGTCGAGCAACAGGTACTTCCTCCTCCTTCTCATTCGCAACGATGGGTTCGGGTACCTTGACTTCCTGGCCCTTCTGGGCAAAGTTGGCTTTGAGAAAAGGGTCCTTCCATATAGTTGATAACACGGCATCGTCCCAAACCAAGTTGACAAGGGTGCGTCCGGACAGTTTGTAGGCCTTGATCAATCCATTGCTTGGGTTTGGATCGTCTTTGATCATGATCTTGGTTCCGGGAAGGACGAGATGAAAGGGTTGATCGTTGTGAGCCATAACATATCGAACAGCATCGTAAAGAAACCGGCCAGTATGGTTTGGGCTCACTTCCCAGTCGCTGCTTGTGTTATCTGGGAAACGGACTTTGATAAGGACAGACTTGATGGCATTGATTCTGGCATTTTCTGCTGCAGCCTTGTCTTCCAGTTCGCGATCCGAGAGTAGTCGTTTATTCCTTGAATTCTCCAGTAACCGAGCCTGGTGAAGCTGCGCATGGGCGATTGAAGGGGCAAAATCAGCCTCATTGGCAGGAGTCAAGGCCGCTGCAGGTGTTGACCCCGAAGGAGCAAGGAATACATTCACGGGTGCTAGTGGATCGCTGGGTTCTGAAAGATCGATATCCATCTTGTCATCGGCTGCAGTCTTGGGTTCCTCCTCCTGTTGATCTGGTACTTGTTCCTGGACTTGTTCTGACTGAGCATCGGTCGCCTGCAAGTCCGCTGTCTTTCGAGGTGCTTGTTCCTCAGGTTTCTCTGCCTCCTCCGTTGGTACAGGCTCGGCCTTGGGTACTGGGTCTCCCTCGGTCTGGTTTTCACCTTCTGTCTCTTTGAAGAATTGGCTGATATCTGACATTGCATCGTATAGGGTCTTGTCTGTCTGTCGGTAAGTCAACCTGATCAGGACACTTCCAGAGTTGTAGCCGAGTTGTGACAATGTCTTCTGAAAGTCGGTAAAAGACGACAGTTCTCTTCCCATGATGTTCAGAACAGGAGTTTCGTAGTATAGTTGTCCGCTGCCACTTCCAGAATCATTGCTCATCTGCGCCACCCCACGAGCTGTGATATTGATGTTCTTTCCATTGCTCGCTTGGCCGCTCTCAAACTGGCGTAGAACCTTCCATATGGTGAGATCGCTAGGGAATTTTTGGATCAACCGTCCACCAGGTATTTCGCGACCTTCTGGGAGTGGGACCTGAAGGGCGACCTGGATAGCAGAGGGTGATTTCGACTTTTGTACAAGCTCGAGCTTTGCGCCGGGGGTAAGGCCAGAAGTACGGAAGGGGACAGATAGATCGACTGTTCTTTGTCGATATCTGAAGGAAAGTTTGGTCAGGTCGGAAAGCCAAAAGCGCTGTCATATCCTTGACTTACTTGACAAGATACTTGTCACTTGAAAGATTGAGTCTTCGGCAAGCTTCCTCCAAGACGTCAGTCAAGTAGGTTCCAGGCTGAACTTTGATAGTAGCTCGCCGTAAGTCGGTAGCTATGACCACAACGTTGGTCGCCATTATCCGAAAGTATATTGAGGTAGAAGATCAAACGGAAGCGGATGTTTAGGACTAAAACCGCTGTAGGAACAAGTCCGTTAATAACTATCGCGGGGGGTTGAGCTTCCAGCTGGCGGTGATGTAAGCGAATCGGATACCTAACAGTGAGTGGCCAACAGCGGGGTTACGTAGTAGATGGACCTGGCCTGAGCTTGATCTTTGGTGGGATAGAACGGGCAGCTTAAGCAGGCAGCCACGAGTTATGAGTACCTACCTTACCACCAGCATTTAGTTAGTAGCTACTGATCACATACCCCTTTACTGGTGACTCTAAAAGATGCTAGAAGGTTCCTCTTCTTTAATGAAAATAGGTAAGGTACCTTTCTTCGGAGTGTATGCTAGGAGGTACTTACTATATTAGCTATTCTCGAATAGAACAGAATTCCTCTACCAGGATCTTATACGATCTGTGAAAGAATTGCGATGTGGGATTCGTTATTTTGTTAAGTTAGTAAAGAACCAATGAGCCACGGTGTTATTTAGATACCTAATACTACCTAGGTAGGTAGGCAACATGTTATAACATTACACCAATAATGAATGTCTTATAGACTGTTAATTCATTGCGTCTCTTCATGAAATTGCAACTGGCAAGATTAGGTAAGGCAAGCTACTGAGCCTCAAACGCCACAGCTCTCACTCAAGGCAGCCCCAGTCAACGTGGACCTACCTTACCTCCCGGCCGCGCCAGACCGTGTTTGCCTTGCAGCCCGCCTGTACGTACCACGGACCTTAGCAGCAACCTCATTGCACTGGACCGTCTGTAGCTCCAGCCTCAGTGACGGGAGCTTCAACCATCCATCTTGCACTCCATCTGCTCCACGTCAACTGCCTCTTCGACAACCCCCACGACGCGACGATACGATTCGAATTAGCACCAGCCAAAATCGCGGCTTAATACAACGACCCATCTATTTACGTCGTCTTCGGCGTTCTCGATAAGACGGTCGTTGGTTGACGTCGATTGCCCGACCTCGCAACTATCTTTCCATCTTTAAGAAGTCATCATGGTATGTCAGCACCGGCCAACCGCTTTCGATTTCAGAAAACTAACAACCATGCTTTCAACAGTCGTCTCCCTTCTCGATAAGTTCGTCTCAGCCGCCCACTGTCATATCAATATTCATACAAAGCTAACCTCCGCTCCCTCGCAGACGGCGGCGCCTGTGTCGCCATGGTCGGAAAGGACTGTGTTGCCATCGCATGTGATCTTCGTCTTGGTCTCCAGGCACTTACAGTCTCCAACAACTTCCCCAAGATCTTCCAGTACGGCGACGTCTACCTGGGTCTGACCGGCCTGGCCACCGACGTCAACACCGTGAGCGACCTCTTCCGCTACAAGGTCAACATGTACCGCCTGCGTGAGGAGCGCGACATCGCCCCTCGCACCTTTGCCAACCTCGTCTCCTCGTCTCTCTACGAGAAGCGTTTCGGACCTTACTTTGTGTCTCCTGTTGTTGCTGGTCTCGACCCCAAGACTGGCCAGCCTTTTATTTGCGGCTTTGACAGCATTGGTTGCATTGACTTTGCCAAGGACTTTATTGTCTCTGGTACTGCTTCAGAGCAGCTCTTTGGCATGTGTGAGGGTCTTTGGGAGCCTGATCTGGTGCGTATTATTATGATTGGACTAACAGTTATGTCCATTGAGCATTGGCTGTTATTCCATCGGGGAGAGACAAGCGCTAACAAATATCTCTAGGAGCCTGATGCCCTGTTTGAGACCATCTCCCAGTCTTTGCTTAACGCTGTCGACCGCGATGCCCTTTCCGGTTGGGGCGCCCATGTTTACATTATTGAGAAGGACAAGGTTACCAAGCGATTACTAAAGGGACGACAAGATTAGAGCGTTAGTGTTGTGGGAAAATCTACAAGAATAGAGCAGGACAAGCAGTGGTTTATGTATCTTGTATGAATAGATACTCAGCCGACATCACACGCTGAGTAATGAGAATGCACTTCTTCGTCTTGCTTACAAGTCTGCATGTGCCCGAGATCCGACCCGCTGGTATATTTGAATGCGGTTCTAATCCATGGCTAATCTATCGCAGTATTTCTCTATTCCGCATGATGGAAATTATACGTCCTTTATTCAGCTAACTCGTCTTACATGAGAAGGACTGCAAAAGCCTCACAGGGAGCCAACTTGATCTCGGCGCTGTTCACATCCTCCAATGTTCTCCCCTCCGAGCTGATCAGTACCTCTCGAGCCTTGCTGGGCAGAGTCCATGCAACTGTGTCAGTGCTGAAATTGCACACGACGAGAGCGGACTCCCCATTGTCAGCTCGTCGGGAGTAAGCAAAAATCTTCTCGTGGGAGTCATCTACAAGAAGAAAGTTGCCATATACAAATATGTCAACGTGTTCCTTGCGCTTCTGCAACACTTTCCGGTAGCAGCTGAACACAGAGCTGGGATCTGAAGTCTGCGATGCTGCATTGACCTCTTTGTAATTGTCGTTAACACGCATCCATGGTTTGGCATCAGCTGTGGTGAATCCTGCGTTGGGGCTTGCGTCCCACTGCATAGGAGTGCGAGCGTTGTCGCGAGACTTCTTCTGATATTCAACCTGGTAGGATCCTCGAGCTTTGATCTCATCATTCTTATGGAGACTACATGGGCTGTCAGTGTATGATTTTGGTCGTCGGGTCACTCTCTGACTTACTCCCAGTGACGAAGACAGTCAAGGTCCTTGTACTCTTCCAGATCCCAGTCCTTGGGGACATTGGTCATACCAATTTCTTGACCTTGGTAGATAAAGGGTGTGCCTGACTGGAAGCCGAGGAAGATGGCAATCATCTTCCCGCTGGCAACACGGTGCTCAGGGTCATCGAAGGCGAACCGACTGATTGCTCGTGGCTGGTCGTGGTTTTCCAGGTACAGGGCGTTCCAGCCCTCATTGTCGTACATGAACTTTTGCCACTTGAGGGTAGTGGCTTTCAGCTCAGATAGGTCCCAGGTTCTGGGTGAGAACTTTCCTTTGATGCCATGGTCGAGATCCATTCTAAGTCATACTCAGCTCACTATTAACAAAGATGGGTGGAACACGATAACTTACAGCTCGAAGTGGAAAATCATACTGAGTTCCCCACGATCACCGCGGACCGCCTTGATTAACTCACGCTCATCGTGAACGCATGGCATCTCGCCAACGCTGAAAGCATCATACTCCTGGAGGATGCTTCCAATTTCTTTGAGGAACTCGTGGCATCTGGGACCGCAGGCGTAGTACTCGTGGCCACGGAGCACAGTCTTGTCTGAGTCCGGGAATGCTTGGTCCTTGCTGACAAAGTTGATGACGTCCATGCGGAAACCATCGACGCCTCGGTCGAGCCAGAAGCGCATGACCTCGTGGACCTGCTTCCTCACAGCTGGGTTCTCCCAGTTGAGGTCCGGCTGTTGCTTGCAGAAGAGACAGAGGTAGTATTCATCTGTGGTTTCGTCGTACTCCCAGGCACTTCCTACGTGAAGATGAGCGTCGGTGCTCGGGTCAAGGGGTCACGGCATTCTTACCTTGGAAATGGGCATCCCAGTTGTTGGGAGGATGTCTGTTTCCTTCCGCATCGTACTTTGCAGGTTTCCAGATGTACCAGTCACGGTAAGGGTTGTCCTTGGACTTGCGAGACTCCTTGAACCACTCATGCTGGTCACTGGTATGGTTCATTACTAGGTCAAGCACAAGTTTCATGCCTCTCTCGTGGAGCTTGTCCTTAAGGACATCGACATCTGAGACATCACCGTATGGGGGGTCGATGGTGTAATAGTCGCTGATATCGTACCCCTAAATTACGGTTAGTACATCATGGCAATACTATAATTCCGAGTTCAAGGGGGTTACAAACCATATCAATCTGAGGGCTCTTGAAGATGGGCGAAAGCCACACGATATCGACGCCCAGGTCTTTGAGATAGTCGACTCGAGAAATGATACCCTTTAGGTCACCAACACCAGAGCCGGTGGAATCTTGGTAAGATGCTGGGTATACTTGGTATACCGAGCTCTCTTTCCACCAGGCCCTCAGGTTGTGTTCCGCACTACCCATAGTGACTGTCAGTTGTTCTGCTCCTTAGTACAGGTAGGTTTGTCGTAGTCTCGTCTGGAGGTAGTTAGTCACTTATATACACTTCCTAAGACCATCTGCACGTGAGAATGGCTGCTCGTGATTAGACAGATACTCACGATCAACCAATGGAGGCGCTTCTAGTCAAAAGTACCGTGCGCCCTTCGGATATTTCAGCAGTTATATCCGATGTAGTATTGAAACAGGGACGTGGCGTTCAGATTGCTGTACTGGACGTGAGTTCAACGTTGAGGCTCTGACACACTATTTGCAGTTCAGATGCAGGGGGGGTTTTCAGTGATTGTTACACGACGTATTCCTTAGCTATTCCGTAAGACAATAGTAATAGTGAGACAGCGAGAAGAGCCATAGCTGTCGTTCTCATGCTGTTTAATAGATGTCACGGAGTAATTCCCGGAGAGATTCTGCGGATCAATAAACTGGTGCCCCTCTCCAGGGTAAATTGTTCGCTGGGATAGAGAGAGAGTAGTGAGATATTTACAGCATGGCTTGGGATCTACAATACCACGTTTGAAACTATGATTTTTTGTTGGATTTTCTTATCGGGCTGGGCTAGCTGCATCATATAAGGACGAAGACTAATGAATTTAAAATATCGTGGACTTTGACGAGTAAACCGTAAATTCGAACATGAACAAAGCATCAACAGAATAGGGCTGAGAAGTGTCACCAAACATACCCTACACATCGACATTTCAAAAGCAAATGGATTTTATACTTGAATGAACTACTAATACGGAGTACATGGGAGCATTTAACCACATTGGAACGTTACAAAGTACAACTGACTGGTTATCATGGGATAGTAGAGGTGGTATGTGTAAAACGAACTGGTAGTGGTGATGCAAACCACATTCCACTTTTGCTGTCTGTAACAAACTGCTGCTGTTGGACAAAGCCGTATAAAGTATTTTAATTACATTTGTATCTGCCGCAACGGGAACCATGTAAGTTGTTATCTACGGTATCCATGCATCGGATCTAGGTTACAGCAGCCATATGCCTATACCCAGCAATAAGAAGAAATGTACATGATAATGCACATATCACTCGAGAAACACAAGACGCACACTAATTCTTAATTTTTACCACGACTCATGATACGAATAACCATACGGATACTTGCATGCAAAATAGGTAAAACAAAAGCCGATGACATGTGCCGAGTGGACCAGGAGAGCATTGAGTTTGACAAGGAAAACATCTGTCAATGTTACAAATCCGACATGAGGAGTAGCATTGCCCGTTTCATATCCATTTGCTACTAAATTTATACAGTACCAAAGCTCTATCAAGCCAATCGATCATTTCCACATGGTGAAGCTTGTTTGAGCCATGGCGCATTCTCTATTGCGATAATATTGTAACTTGAGCTACGTATTAGTTACTGCTTGCCTCCAGGGGTCAGACGTACAAATGCATTCCATCCATTCCATTCCATAACCACAAGGCCCATAGGCACAAAAGCTACCTATTCATTCCACAGCCCACGATGCTATACAGTGCCTGTAAACATCACTGGAGACGCATGCATCAGTTCCATCCCAGCACACGTGGAATATAGTGCCTCAAGTCACACAGAACTCAACGTTACAAATGAATCATCAACTAACACAGAGTTGCCAACCATGAGAAGGGTCTAAGAGGACAAATAAAGAACTGACTGCTGAAAGAAACTATCCCACAAACCCTGGCTCAGCCCTCACCACCGAGGTGGACGTACTAACAAAGGATCACCCGAAGCAGAAACAAATATTGACTAGCAAAGAAAAGCCCTGGATAGAACAAGAGCATGGGCTCCTGTTTGCACATGGTCATCATTTGCTAGCTCCAGGATCCTTTCGTTTAATCATTTGTTACGCACAAATAATAATATATTTTGTTCCTTGGTTGATTGTTGATTGTTGACTGTTGATTGTATGTCTAAGACGAATCAAGTGAGCGAAATTGAAAAAGCCCATAATGTGTATAGCCCGTCCCTCACCGGACAGCCAACAGCAAAGCAAGTTCAGGCTGAAAATTAGACGCTCTACTAAGTACTCCGTACGCTGCATCCAATTTAGGCCTAAGTGAGCGAGTGGAACGTGCGATGGCATTTCCGTGTCTCAGTCAATCCTATTGTGGGAAAGATGCGATAGTGATACCTATATTGAACTACTAGTCTACATGTTCTTTTCATTTTCCTGCAGATCTATGTAACTGGAGGCACAGCATGTACGTACCGTATATGTAGCTTCAGGTGAGTTAACGTTAGTAGTTGGTTAAACTAAAACCTAATATAAAAAAAAACTGCCGGAAAAAACTCTTGTCTGCAGATAACCGGAGTATAACTAATACCTAAAAACAACAACAATAACATCCATGGAACCACATCTACGGTATCCACTAACTCACGCCCCCATCACAAAACGGCACGGGGGACTCAGGTACACCTGAATCTTCCATTGGACCCCGTTGGGTGGAACCAGGCAGTACCTTGCTTCTGCGGGACTCTTAGCTTGCCTCTTCAGAGCTAAAGGCGCTGGAGCCATCAACTTTAGGCCCCCCCCGGCCGTTCATTGATGGAGGATGATTACCCCCAGAGCCAACTGATCAACTTACCGACCAATCACGAATCACCTCACGCTAAGAACCAGCCTCTTCAATCGACAAACCCTTGTCAACTCTAGAGTCCCCCCAGTCTGGTCCAAGCGCCAATGACCAAAGCAGTCCCGGCTGGAGCAGTCGCATCGTCACCTAACCATTGATTCATCCAGCCTCCACTGCCGGCCTAGGTACCGAGTCGTATTATTGCACTGTATTTTGGTATCACTATACGGAGGACGCAGTCCTACGGATACGACCTCATCTCATCTTATTTCATCTCATCTCCTTGATTGGATCATTTCGCCTCTTCTATCTTGGATTCTACTTTAATTCATCAACACTAGGTACCTATCCCCAAGAGCACACTTCTCTTTAGCCCCAGGTATCGCCAGCAACAGGAATAGGAATAGGCAGGAACACACTCAGGAACTGGAACTGTAGCTCAGCCTCCTCGTACGCCTTCTGTTTCTAGACATTCTCAGACATGACGTGAAGGCAAACACCAAGTTACCTATTTGGTCTACCTACTCTACACCTTACTTACCTCCATACCTCTAGTACCTAAGTTAGGTCCTAGGATCACTTACCTACCTACTACTTTGCACTCTCCACTGTCATCTTTATACACTTTACCTACATACATCAAATATCTTCCTTTGTCACCATTTCATTTCGTCTAATAAAGCTACCAACTACGGAGACTACTCCTCCGTACTACTACTACTACTACTACTACTACTCATACTGTTCCACGGAACTTATACTCCCTGCTTACTTACGTAGCTTGGACCTTCACCCCCCGCCGCTCACCATTTGCACCCCAAAGCCCGCCCGTCGTTGATTGACCTTGATTGACCGGGTTGTTGGGCTTGTTCTGGCTCTCGCTCCGATTCTATCAGTCTCTCTCTCCACCGTCTATGCTCCAGCTCAGCTGCCCTGTGCTTGCCCTGTCCTCATCCGGACCCTATCCATATCCCTTATGGCCTAGAGGCTAGGGCCCTGCTATCAACGCCATCCACGCCTCGGCGACAATGACCAGGAATGAGCCCGTCAGTCGCATCAGCTCTCTCGCGAGCTCTAGCAACAGCACTCGCACTATCAAGCCGGCAAGCACTGAGAGCACATACTCAGCCGTCACTGTGAACCCTTCGTCGCCATCGTCATCTCCCTCGCAGTCGCCATCGCAGTCTCGGTCACAGTCACAGTCACAGTCGCAGTCTCAGTCTCAGTCGCAATCGCAATCGCCATCTTTCTCGACTGCCTCCACCACTCCCGCTCCCGCTTCCGCTTCAACCATCTCCACTCCCATTCCCGCTCAATCGCCTACTCCCAATCCGGCACGAGATGCTCTAACGCCTACTCCAGCATCCACTGCCACTGTTCCCATTCCTGCTGCGACAGCTTCCCTTGCTGCCACCTCTAATACCCATCCCTCGATCGTCTCCTCAACGCCTCGTCGATACCCTCCTCCTGCTCTCGGTACCGATGGCAATGCTTCATTGAGCAACCAGTGGTGAGTTAAGATAGCATGCCGTCTCCCGCCTCCTGTTCCCCCGCTGCCGTCTCCCGCTCTGTCGCCGTTCATCTTACCTTCCGCCATCCAACTAAACGCTCTCCCGCATCTTACAGGTCTCCCTTCAAGGATGAGCCTCAGGTCTCACCAACTGCTACCACAACTGCCTCCACCTCCCGCGCCGGTGCCAATGCTCAATCTAAAGACCGTCGCATGAGCGACCTTGCCAATTATCGACGTGAACTCTCCGTTCTCGAGACCTCCCGAGTCCCTCAAATTCAACAAATTCCACCCACCGGTGGTGCGAGCCCCCAAATAGCACCTTGGATGAACCAGCCTGGTTCCCATACGAACTCTTCCAACATGCCGACCACCTTCTTCAACGACTCGACCGACAATCTATCTCTTGCCTCTCAGCTTTCTCCTGGCCATCAGACTCATAATCGCCAACAACAGCAGCAGCAACAACAACAATATCAATATCCTTCACACCCCTCACAGCATGATGCCCCCGACGTATCGTACTTTGATGGCAGACGGCCATCGGCTGCTAGTATCCTTACTGCGAGCAGTCAGGGCAGCAAAACTAGTATGACCCGTGGTGGTTTTCGCAAGCTCCAGGGCTTCTTTGGCGAGGAATTCCCTGGGCGCGATAGCTCCGAGGGTAGCCTACCCACTTCGCTCGCCGGCAAGGACCAGCGTGGGCGCTCTTATAGTCATAGCCGCCCCACACATAGGGATCGCAACTATTCCAATGCCACGGATTACACCCGCGATGCCTCACCATCATCTTCAAGACCGAGAACACCCGTTCCTGCGCCAGAGGTGGTACCTTTTCTGTATCAAGATAACAGTGTAAGTATATCCCACTCATCTGTCTCATTGTCCCGACTACCCCATGCTCCGCCGGTCTGGTCCGCGATCCATACATTCCTCTCCGAATTTCTCCCTTGATCTGTTTTTCCAGTGCCGAGTTCATTCATCACCTGTCATGTAAAGCATTCTCGCCAGCGCGGCTGGCTCACTAACTCCACTGCCACAGGACATCGCACGATATGGCGAAGCTCCCGTGCGAGACATCATGACCGGGCCTGATCGAGAGCGATATGCGGCCGACAACTCCTCACAGATCCCTCCCAAGACATCCTCGTCCTCAAGGTCTGGTCATTCTATTGTTCATATGCCTGGCCACCACCGACACCACAAGAGCAACGACGACCCTAGGACATTGCGGCCGACGATGAGCAGAGACGATACAGCCATTGGCACGCAGTCATCGCGCGACCGTGGGGGTAGTAGCACCACCACCGCCATGTACTCAACGAAATCTAGAGGACAGAGTCCGACGCCCAGCACTAGAAGTGCAGGGATGACTTGGAGCACGAAGTCTTCACAAATGGATGGACAGACCTCACCAGGCCACCATCACGGCAAGCGCGGAATTTTTGGACGACTCAGAAGGCATCACAAAGACAAGGATGATGCTGCTCGACTTCGCGATCTTCCCCCATCGACAAGATCTTTGCAGCCAAAGACCTCCAAGCCCGATCTTCATCGCCCCAGCGATGTATCAACTTCTACGCTGCCTCTCTCGGGGGCTTTTGGGCCTGGCGAAATAAGTGATGTCCCCGATACACGACCAGCCACAGCGCAACGCGGAGCCACTTTTAACAACAAGTTTCCGTTTGCCAAGAAGGGGCGGTCTCACCGACCTCATGATTATGTTGAGGAAGCAATTGGACCGACTGATCGTGATCGTAGCGACCCTAATGGCATGTACCATCTCGACACCAATTTGAACGACATGGAGGGTATCCTGACAAAACCCCCTCCGCTCACCCCTATGGATACCAGTTTTGTCAACAACATTGAGCCTGAACGCCACGATTCCATTATTTCCACGGCACCAAAAGGTCGCTGGGATGCTCCGGACAGCTGGGCAGTAAGGCGCAATACTGAAGATAATTCTTACAATGGCCCTGAGCTCGACGAGATTGGTAGCCCACCGCGACCAGAGGAGAAGGGCTCACCATATTGTATTCGCATTTTTCGTTCAGATGGCACGTTCTCAACCCATTCGATGCCCCTAGAGTCGAGTGTTACCGACGTCATCTCACAAGTTATTAAGAAGACATATGTGGTTGACGGGCTCGAGAACTACCATATCATCCTTAAGAAGCATGATCTTATCCGGGTTTTGACACCCCCTGAACGGCCCTTGCTTATGCAGAAGCGACTGCTGCAACAAGTTGGTTATGAGGAGAAAGATCGAATCGAGGACCTCGGACGCGAAGACAACAGCTACCTTTGTCGATTCATGTTTTTGTCAGCAAGAGAAAGTGATTTCCATGCAAAGACCACTGACATGGGCCTGGCCCGGGCTCAGAAGCTTAATTATGTAGACCTCTCTGGTCGCAACCTCGTTACAATACCTATATCCCTATACTCAAAGGCCATGGAGATTATCTCTCTCAATCTCTCGCGAAACCTGTCGCTCGATGTACCCCGGGATTTTATACAGTCTTGCAAACATCTTCGAGATATCAAGTTTAACAACAACGAAGCCAGAAAGCTGCCGCCCAGCTTGAGTCGAGCAAACAAACTGACGTTTCTGGATGTTGCCAACAACAGGCTCGAGCAGTTGGAACATGCCGAACTCAACGCTCTCACAGGCATGCTTAAGATGAACCTAGCGAACAACCGGCTTAAGCACTTGCCTTCTTACCTTGGAGCATATCACTCACTTCGCTCGCTCAACATCTCATCCAACTTCCTCGACAAGTTTCCAACATTCTTATGCAGCCTGCCGAGTCTGGTCGACCTCGACCTGAGCTTCAACGCCATTGCAACAATTCCTCAAGAGATCGGCGCTTTGAAGAATTTGGAAAAGTTGCTGATAACTAATAATAGACTGACACACGCTGTCCCGCCGTCATTCGGGCAGCTTGTCAGTCTTCGTGAACTCGATATCAAGTACAACGGTATCTCAAGTATCGATGTCATCTCAGAACTTCCGAGACTTGAAATCCTCTCTGCTGACCACAATTGCGTCTCTGCTTTTGTTGGACAGTTTGAGTCTCTTCGACAGCTTAAATTGAACTCGAATCCCCTTAACAAATTTGAGATCGTGGCCCCAGTACCTACGTTGAAGATCCTTAATCTTTCCAACGCTCAACTGGCCAGTATCGACTCATCATTCGCCAACATGGTAAATCTTGAGCATTTGATTTTAGACAAGAACTATTTCGTTTCCTTGCCTCAGGAGATCGGCACTTTGAGCAGGCTCGAGCACTTCAGCATCGCTAATAATTCAGTTGGAGAGTTGCCGGCTCAAATTGGCTGTCTGACCGAGTTAAGAGTGCTTAACGTTCGAGGAAACAACATCTCCAAGCTGCCTATGGAGCTATGGTGGGCAAACCGACTCGAGACTTTTAACGCCTCTTCAAACGTATTGGAGCACTTCCCGAAGCCGGCTTCTAGAGCACCACGAGTACCGGGAGAGGAGTCTCAGCAAGCACCTCCTCCTGTCAACGGCAGAGCTGCTCCTCTAGGAACGTTGTCGGCAACTGCAAGCTCGGAAGAGCTAGCTGACGATCGGAGACCCAGCCAAAACTCGAGCACACTCCTTAGTGTTGGACCATCTCCCCTGAATCTTGGAGATCGTAAGAGTTCTGTCGTGTCTGTCTATGGGAAGGGCGGCCGGAAGACCTCGGTTGTGTCAAGATCCGCTACGCCGTCTGCCCCTACGCAATCTGTCAACACGAGAAAAGACTCTGGAATGTCATCCAGACTTAACAACACATTTGCTGGATCACTTCGAAACCTTCATCTTGCCGACAATCGTCTTGACGATGACGTATTTGATGAGATCACATTACTTACAGAACTTCGAGTGCTTAACCTGTCCTACAATGACGAAATTAGCGATATGCCCCAGAGATCGATCAAGAGCTGGCCCCAACTTGTCGAGCTCTATCTTTCTGGAAACGCACTTACATCACTGCCTGCTGACGATTTGGAGGAGTCCAGTCTACTTCAGGCCCTCTACATCAACGGCAACAGGTTTACCAACTTACCAGCGGATATCTCGCGAGCCAGGAACCTCGCTGTTCTCGACTGTGGCAGTAATTACTTGAAATACAATATCTCCAACGTGCCCTACGACTGGAACTGGAATCTCAACCCAAACCTGAGATATCTGAATTTGTCTGGTAACAAGCGTCTGGAAATCAAGCAGACAGCTTCTGGCCCGCTTGGGCCCGGCGCTGTCAATCGTGAGGAGTATACAGACTTCAGTCGTCTGCTCAACTTGCGCATCCTGGGTCTGATGGATGTCACTCTCACTCAGCCAAGTATCCCCGACCAAAGCGAGGACAGACGTGTTCGCACGTCCGGTTCACTTGCGAACCACCTGCCTTATGGTATGGCTGATACCTTGGGCAAGCATGAACATTTGTCAACGGTTGATCTCGTGGTGCCAAGATTTAATTCATCGGAAACGGAGATGCTATTGGGTTTATTTGATGGGCAGGCTTTGTCGAGCGGTGGATCAAAGATCGCCAAGTATCTCCACGAGAACTTCGGTCACATTTTCACCCTCGAGCTGAAGGCATTGAAAACACGCTCGAACGAGACACCAGTCGATGCACTGCGGCGCTCGTTCTTGCAGCTCAACAAGGACTTGGTTACTATCGCCATCCAGCACTCGGAAGAACGGCCGCTTAAGACGCATAGGGGCTCTGGTCAGCCTGTGATACTCACCAAGGAAGATCTCAATTCTGGTGGTGTAGCAACCGTTGTTTACCTTCAGAGCACAGAGCTATATGTTGCGAACGTTGGAGATGCACAGGCGATGGTTATTCAAACTGATGGTAGCCACAAAATGCTCACCCGCAAGCACGATCCCGCGGAACCCAGCGAACGATCACGCATTCGTGAAGCTGGTGGATGGGTCTCTCGCAACGGAAGGCTGAACGATCTGCTGCAGGTATCGCGCGCTTTCGGATATGTCGAATTGATGCCAGCTGTACAAGCGGCCCCTTACATCAGTAATATGACTATTCGAGAGGGAGACGATATAATCATGATCGCCACTGGCGAGCTCTGGGAGTACCTATCGCCTGGTTTGGTAACAGATATTGCGAGGGCTGAGCGGCAAGACCTCATGCGGGCCGCGCAGAAGCTTCGCGATCTCGCTATTGCATACGGCGCGTCAGGCAAGATTATGGTCATGATGATTAGCGTCGCTGACCTTAAGAGACGAGTTGAGCGAAGCAGGCTTCATCGCGGCGCTAGTATGTCGCTTTATCCAAGTGGCGTCCCCGACGATGCTCAGGTCCTCAATATTAGAAGGGGCCGAAGAGCCAAAGATATGCCTGTCCTCGATTCGTCGCTTAACAGGCTCGAAGCAGAGATTCCAGCACCTACGGGCAATGTGTCGATCGTCTTCACCGATATCAAAAACTCTACAAATCTCTGGGAGATGTATCCCAGTGCCATGAGATCAGCCATCAAACTTCACAATGAGGTAATGCGTCGGCAACTACGGCGCATCGGCGGCTACGAAGTCAAGACCGAAGGAGACGCTTTTATGGTATCATTCCCCACCGCCACGTCTGCACTCTTATGGACGTTTGCCGTTCAGATGTCTCTTCTTGACGTTAATTGGCCTCAAGAAGTATTGAAATCACCATCGTGTAAGCCCGTGGAGGACAAGGACAAAACCTTGATCTTCAAGGGACTGTCGGTGCGAATGGGCATACACTTTGGCGATTGTGTGAGCGAAACGGACCCAGTTACGCGACGTATGGACTATTTTGGACCCATGGTGAACAAAGCGGCCCGAATCTCCGCCGTGGCAGATGGTGGACAAATCACGGTCTCGACCGACTTCATCTCAGAGATCCAGCGATGCCTGGAGAGTTACCAAGACACAGACCGGGGCAATGCCTCTGGCTCTGAGGACACATTTGACGATGAGACCTACGCCAGCGCCATCCGGAAAGATTTGAGATCCTTGACCTCTCAGGGCTTTGAGGTGAAGGAGATGGGCGAAAAGAAATTGAAAGGTCTGGAAAACCCTGAAGTTGTGTACTCTCTCTACCCTCATGCTTTAGCTGGCCGCATTGAAATCCACGAGAGGAAGGAGGAGACAGGCGACAAGCCAGCTGTCCTTGCACCTGGAGCCGAACTCATTATCGACCCCGACGCCATCTGGACCATCTGGCGCCTGAGTTTGCGTCTCGAGATGCTTTGCAGTTCTTTGGAAGGAAATGAGGCTCCAAGTCTGCAGCCCCCAGAGACTGAGTTGCTTGAAAGGATCAAACAACGCGGAGGCGAGGTCACAGATCGATTTTTATTGAACTTCCTAGAGCACCAAGTGAGCAGGATAGAGGTGAGTTTGAGATTAGAAGGACCTGTGTTCTAGATGTAACTTTACTAACCATACTAGACATGCATCTCAACCCTGGCAATGCGTCACCTTGCGATCGGAAGTGGCACCATCAAGGAACTTGAAGATCTGAAAGGTCCAATGTCTGACATTCTGGACCAATTCATGGCTCAGACCAACGAGTTGGCACGGTACAAGAAAAGATATGGCGAGCTGCCCAGCCCTGGAAGCAGCGAAGAAGACGAAGAAGAAGAAGAAGAAGAAGAAGACGACGACGATGATGACCCTGACACTGAAGAGGGTAGCGATACAGAACAGGAGCTGTAATTCACATGACTGGGGCCACTGAAACCGAAACAGAGCACTTATATATGTTATAATCATCCACGTGATATGAGGAATACGACCTGAGGAGGTTGAACAGGACCCTTTTTACTATGGAGAACAAATGATGGGAGGACGCGTTGGGACTCTTTCATGGGAATTTTGTGTACTGGTTGGGCACAGGTTTGCCCACTATTCCCCAAACACTCTGATGGGAGTGTATTGGGTATATTTGTGCTTGGGCTAGGAAAAGAGAATAGGTCGAAGACAAAGTACATGGCGTTGACTTTGGGAGAATTAAGGAAACGGTCATGACTGGCGGCTTTGTCTGCCGGGAGTTCTTTCTTGTTGGGATGATGGGTTCTTTGTTCGAGGGCAATGGACAGCCTCGAGGAGTCTACGCACGCACGCATCCATTGTTTTATATGATATGATAGGCCTTCAAAAACCAGCTTATATATAGTTATTATAAGCCACTTCCCTGTAGCTACTTGATCACGGAATTGTGGTCAAATGTGGTGTCTTGCTGTTTAACTAACGCGTCTCAATATTCGAATTCGGGGCGACATTCGAGGGCCTGCCCACCAACCGCCCGTGTAACCCCTAACCAAGTTCCTCACAGCAGCGACATGAGCACCCAGTCCAAGAATCTTTTCACCCCCAATCATTCCCTCTTCGTTCCCGTCATCTGAAGCTGATGAGCCTGGCTTGAGGATCTCAAGGCCATCATAGCCTGTGACTACCCCCACAATCTGCCACCCACCCAACACTTTGCCTGGGTCTTCAGCTAGAGCATAGTCGAAACGTTCCCAAAAACGGGGCCATTGCAGTTGATCTCCCTTCTCCGTCTTGTCAAAGACCAGAATAGGGACTGTGGAATCAGGCTCAGGGGTTATGGCAAAAGCAATGGGGTAAGCCGATGGATTCTGCCCAAACAGCGTGAGTCCAGTCATGCAAGTCAAGACATCAGCGTGGACGTCGACGACAGGACTGGGATCGTCACGAGTTATGTAGTAGAGTTGCTGAAGGGCATCGCCACCTGGGTAGTTTAGAGAAGAAAACAAAAGCATGACAGTGCTGCCTGCGAAGCTGACGACGACGGAGAGGGCGATAATGGTGGAGGCACAGCGGTAAATGATAGATTTTGATGCGCGTGAGGAAAGGAAATTGGCGCCAAGCGCTGCAGCAGCGGTAAGAGATGGAACAACATAAAAGATGAATCGCGCCTCCTTATGAGGCTGAGCTGAGTAAATGGCGACAAAGAGTAGGTTCGGGATCAACAGGGCTTGAGCAGCTCGAGAAGTGCCAGGTTGTGTCAGTACAAAGACGACCAATAAGGGCACAACAGGGTTGAGCAACAACTTGGGAAGCGCCGAGGTGAAATAGTAATGCCATGGAGAGACGCCCCATTCCGATGAAGACCCAAGCACAGCGTTGAAGTAGAAACCCCATAGCTCAGGCCAGAGCGGCTTCTGCCAAAAGTATGAGTCAATCGGCACCGAGAGGAGAAGCGAAGCGGCGAAAGAGCCGAGAAAGGTGAGAACCAAGGGGCGCAGGGCGATACGATCGGTGACAAGCAGGTACAGGCCTGTGGTGCTGAGCAGAACAGCGACTTCAGAACGGAACACTGCTGCTGCGATAACCAAGAGAGCAATCGCTTGCTTCTGGCGGATGAATGAGAGTTGAGGTGATGGCTGTGGGAGGAGAAAGGCTGAAGCGACGGTTGCTGTGTTTATCAGTAGACGCTCTGTTAAATCCTCGTTCATACTTGTATGACTTACTTAGACCAAAGGCATACATATTTGGCAATGTCCGCGAGAGATAGTAGTTGATATGGAACTGACTTGCCATGAAGACCACCCACCAAGCCGACACACCTGCACCATAAGCTCTCTTTAAAGAGTACCTGAATGTCAGTAGCGCAGCGACATTGGCAGCACCAAGCAGGCCTCGCACGACGAGCTGCGCATGCTGGAAGCCAACGAGAGCAATGACAGGCTGGCCTAACCCTGCGAGGAGCACAGCACCGACGAACGTTCGGGGCACTACTCCAGGGAACGTGAAGTGATCGTAGGCATGAGACAGACGCTCATGGATGTCTGAGGTGGGTGTTCCGTAAATGAGGATGTCGTGGGCTGCCTGCATGTTGAAGGATTCCTCGACTTTGGTATAAGGCGAGACAAGGAGGTGAGTGATTGGAATGGTGATGAGAAGACAGGTCAAGAGGATATCTGAGAGTAGTTAGATATATATTCCTTGTGAAGTGAAGGGGCATTATCGAAGGAATAATATGATATACCTGAGGTCTTCATCTTGGCCGGTATGGAGAGCTCTCAATGAGAGAGCCACCACTAGTTATGGCTTCAAGCTTGGTGTAGGTCAATATCTTCGTTGCAGAGCCAAAATATCGGAAATATCAAGAAGTAAAAAGGCAAAAGTGAATGGCATAACCTGATACTCCCTGTCTCCAATTCAACATTCCTCAATCAATAATTATCATTTATGCCAGATTCTATTCTTGTAACATGAATTGTCCAGAGCTTATTACCTCTTTAGGGGTCTTCGGATCGGCCTAACAAATCCCCCGCAGTGTGCCTTCCCCTTCCCCATGCATGCTCCTTCTCACGCCCGTTTAAAGCCACCATGGCAGCTGCCCTGCGGAGAGAACGGTACGTACCTGAACTGGGTACCACCTGCCGCAGGCCCTTGAGATAGTTACACATCATCGCCAACTCTCTACAGCCAAGCTTCCCCCTTCTCCATTGATTTCTTTTCCAACCTCCAGCGCCGTCGCTCAAAATGTGGTTCTTTGGAAGTTTTCTTTATGGTAAGTATATCCTCATTCTATTCCCTTGAAAGTAGTTGACTAATGCGTTCCTAGTCTGTATCCTTCTAATTAACGCCGTCGCTGTCCTTTCCGAAGATCGCTTCCTCGCGCGCAGTACGAAAACCCCCTCCCATCTTCGAGTATAGATACACCTGCGCATTTTACATCTAACCGCTGAACTTCCAGTCAACCTCTCTCCTGCTTCATACGACCCTGCGTTCGGTGCAGGCCCTGATGCCAGCGTCAAAGCTAAGATCATCAATCTCATCGCAAGCGTCCGAACCATCATGAGGAGTACGTCAAACATCACCGTGTACGCAGCGCGATCCGGATCGAAGACTGCCGTTGTATAATGCGTCACAGGTTACTGATTTATCTCGCAGTGCCACTTATTTTTGTCAATTCCGTCATCATCCTTTACGAGCTCATACTTGGTTGATCGAGGGGTGCCATACACGCACAAACATACACACACGGCGCGGTTATAAAAGAGGACACGGTAAATTTTTCTAGGCATCAATGGAGTCCAGTAATCTTGGAGCTGGCGTTTTAGTTGATGATATGACATGGCAAGCCATGCGTGGGGGCGCTATTACTTTGACATGACTACGATATGGGACATGATGTAAGGGAGGTGGACTCTCCATGATACCGAAGACAATGTTGCTACATAGCGGAGCCGGACTATTTCGACAGGTCAGATTCGCCCTTCAGCGTCTCATCTTATTCAACCTCTACTCGAAGACCTGGACATCACACCCGTCTAAGCCAACTTGGGCCTCCAAATACCAATGTATAGTACAACTGCCATATCGCAGATCCTGCTTCACGACGTCTGCCCAGACCTGAATAAGCAGGCACACTCCAATAATGATTACCGAGCTCGCCCTTTGCCCCAGTATCATCTTTATATTCCGTGCCTTGTGATTAGGTGCTTTCGTACCTGGCACAATGCTATGACTGACTTCGTCTCCATGAGACCGAATAGGGCAGGACACCACTCCATAATATGCCAATAGTAGCTGCCCCCCCTCAAGAGATATTTCATATCGTTCGTGCGCTTTTGTTTCAGGTAATGACAGCTTCGTTCAAAGTGCATGGGTATGCTGCTGTCCGTCAAAACCCCAAAGACCACGATGACAAGAAAATAGTCTCAAAAACACCCCTCTTCCCTTTCCAATATGTGAATGTTATAAGTTTGCGTGTTAAGATTATGAGAGCAGGTTTGTGCTCTTCTTGCGGCCCAGGCTGAAGCTGAGGCGATCTTTGAGCTTCTCGTGTTTATCGCTCGAGTCGCTATTGGGAGTGTCCAGAGCTGGCCCAGCTGTCTTGTCTTTATGGAAGAGCGAGAAACTCTTCCTCGACATTGACTTGCTGCCCCGCTTGGTCCGATCCAGAATTCCGTTGCTCTGAGGTGTTCCGTTCTCCTTCTTTCTCACTTCCTCTTCTTGTGCCGCCGACTTCTTGCTGGCTTCGAGAACCTTGGCAAGCTCATCGTTCTCGTTTCGACGTGTCTGTATCGCTTTGAACTGGTCTTCCCGTCTTTTCTTCTCGTCAATTTTGGCTTGTTTCTCGCGCTCCTTTTCAGCAAGCTTCTCTGCCTTTTCAGCAGCTTCGCGCTCTTTCTTCTCTCGTTTCTTGTCTTCTTTCGATTTAATTTCTTCCTTCTGTGTGCTGACGCGATTCAACCCATTTTCCACAGCTGCTGCTACTGGGGGCGAAGCATCCGGCTGAGGAGCTGAAGCCATAACGGGGGCGGTTCTCGCATGTGCAAGATTCGCCATAGATTCCTGGTGCGAGAGAGGTGAGAGAGGTGACATGGGCTGTGTTGCTTGTCGTCTGAGTGGTGATGTGTCGGTCTTGTCTCCGTTCTCCTGTGCCAAGTTGGCCGCTTCGCTGGCAAGCTTCACCTCTTCCATGCCTTCCTTCTCCTGTTCTTCTCGCACCTTTTCAAACGTCGTTTCCTGATAAAACAGCACATATGCGGTAGCCATTCCTGGCTTATCACCAAAAAAGTTGCGAACAAAGTTCTTATCTACCGGTTCGACCATCTCGTCATCGAATAGAATCCATCCTCGACCAGGGACCTTGATGATGGACACGTAGTGACCATGGTAGGCATTACCTCCAATATGGACCACAACGGCATACAACTCATACAATCGATCCGGATCTTCGGCATTATCGGTCGTGTTAAACATCCGCAGGTGGTAGGGGTACACAACCCTGTGGAAGAGCTTTTGCAATCGGCTGTAGTCCTCGGTGTACTTGAATCGCTTCAAGTGAAGTGTTAGAATTTTGGGCAATCGCTTCACCTTCATTCTCTTCTCAGCCTCTTGAAGACCACCACAGTGGTCGCAGTGAAATTTGTTTCTCTCGCAAAGCATCTCCTCGGCCGAGAACTTGCGCAGGCAAGATGTCACAGACGAGTGCTCCTCCAGATCGATAGACAAGTCAAGAAATGTCTCGTCGCGCTGAGAAGCCGTTTCACAAGTCAGACACTTGGTTTCCGATGTGAGGACACCTTCAAAGATGTCATGGACCCATCCCGTTGCTGGGGAATTTACCCCGGCAGCATGATTCATCATGGCCGATCCGAGAGCGTGTCCTACTGAAGTTGCCAGTCCGTCCAGACCATCGGCAGGTGCTTGCAACTGCATCTGGCGAGCTGCGCTTTCAACGCTATTTATCACATCATTCAAAACCAAGCCGTAGAATTCATGCGCGTCCTGGTGCATTGAATTTCGAAACATCTCGTTGTCGCGCTTGAATATCTCGAGAAATCGCTGGGGGCTTAGTACTCCTGTGTGTGTGTTGCTTTCGAGCAAAGCCAGAAAGATATCCTTGAGTCCGGTGAACGTGCACTCATCCATGCCATGGGAAATCGCGTTTTCTCGGGCTAGCTCCATAATAGGTCCTTTGATCATGGCTTGTTTCTTCTTATATTCGGGTGTATCAGGCTTGTCCTCTGGTCGGACCCCTACCTGCCCAGGTAATTGATGGTTCATGTTCTGCCGTTGCTTGATAACTTGAGATGTGCTGAGGCCCTTTTGCTTGGGTAAAGTCTCTACGGGGTCGGTAGGCGGGGGTCTGATAGTAATAGGAACTTTTGGTCGGCTGCCATTAGTCTCTGACGACAAGATTGAAGGGTAGTTGACAACATTGTTTCGAAATGACTCGGAATAGAAGAGAGCCTGGACGATCGAATTGCAGTAACTACGCAAAGGGTCAATAAGTATAATAGCTTGACTAGTTGATCTGACGAGACCCGTACCATGTATTTCCAAACTATTACCGAGTTAGTCAAGTTTCTCGTAATAATATCGTATTGGCGTTGAAAGATAGGTAGGAGGATACGGCGGGTGTGAATGGGGTTCGACGTACATTCTCAAGACCGAAGAAGCGATCGGCACCGTCATCTCGGAGCGGACCTGCATTCTGGAGCATCTTCTCAAGCGGGGTGAGGTCGAGCACAGGCTCCTCTTTCTTCTTTGCGATGGCATCTTGTTTATTGGGTGTGGTGGTCGTGGCCTAGAAGCAGAAAGCGAGAGGCATTTTGTCAGTCATGTAAACCAATCTGAGCGCAACTTTGAAGCGAAAGAGCTGATGTAGCGGGAGCAATCGGGTGTAAGAACGGGCAGAGAACAAGTCCAAGACATACAGTGCCAGAACCCTTGATCTTGTTGAAGAAGCCAGCCATAACGAAGTTGTGATGTTGTCAGTAGTAGCGGTTCGATAGAAATGTCGCGGAATTGGTGAGCCGGTCGAGGGACGTTGTCAACGGCCAACCTGCAATAGCTGCGCGGCAGCAGCACCTCAGCGAATGCAGTCGCAATTGGGTCGAAGAACCATGCGCGGATGGCTTTATTTTGCTAGATGACAACGAAAGAATCGCGCGAGGCGTAAAATGTGAGTGTATGGCAAGCCAAGTCGATCTCAGAGTGGCCGAGTAGGTTGTGATCAAGCGAAGAATGGCGCTGATGCCGGCGCAGTCGCAGACGCTTGTCGGCGTTAGAACTTGGCGCTGCCCTGGGGAAAGCGAGGCGCGGATGTGTGGCGTGGACACGATAGCGCCGGACGGAGCTACTGTACTGATCTAAAAGCCGAACCGGAGACGAAACGACAGGAAGCAGTCGTTGCTTGTGGGCGTTGGTTGGAAAGAAGAACAGACGGTTAAGTGATGGAATGATTCCAAGGACAGCTTGAGATTGAATGTGTAAGAGAAGTGGCAGTTCGCTAGAATTGCAGAAGCAGAAAGAACAGACAAAACAGCTAGAGCCTGTGGAAAGCACACAGGGCCGCAGGTACAAAACGAGGTACTATGGAAGTAACCTAGAGATGAGGGTGGCGGGAGGGATTACCTGTACGGGACGGGGAGGTTGAGTGAGAGTCTGGGGGAGATAGTGTATAGTGGAGGAGAAATGACCCGACCTAGGCAAGCTCGAGACGAACAAGAAGGATGGATCAGTGGCCTCGTGGTTGGATGGAACCGTACCGTGCCCCAACATGGTAGGTGCTCAGTGCTGTAAGGTTAGGTGAGGTGGGTTCTGTAGGATTTCTACCATGGGACAAGAGCCCTGTATGATGAAAATAATATCACAGTATACAGAGTACCTAGGTATGTTATAAAGTCATAGAATTCCCACAGTTCGGGTGTCGTTCTAGATAATACATTTGTTAACAGCCCCATATACCCAAATAATGTATATCTCTGCTGGAAAGCAACAGTTACTTCAACGACGTTATGTGACAAGCGTTGCCGTCTCCAACCAATATCCCGACAACCGGAAATGCTACCTTACCGTTTCCCTCCTGCATCGAGCTACGAAAAAGGGCTCGCGCGACCCCAGTTTGCCTAGACCCTCGAAGCCCCCAAATGGCCCCCTCTAGCTTGCTAGGCTCTCATGATGGTGCATCTGGTGGATCCCTGAGAGGCTAACACCCCAG
Source organism: Fusarium sp. PT (assembly GCA_021020635.1). Taxonomy (NCBI): domain Eukaryota; kingdom Fungi; phylum Ascomycota; class Sordariomycetes; order Hypocreales; family Nectriaceae; genus Fusarium; species Fusarium sp. PT. The sequence continues at coordinate 1,538,176 of JAHMRZ010000008.1, read as the reverse complement.
AACCAGAACCATGAAAGCTCGCTAGGCTAGGGGCACACGCGGTAACTCGAGTCCTTGCGTCCTGTGAGATCATGAGGTAGCGAGTCGCTTTCCATCATGACATGCAGTTGATAGCTGGCTTTTGCAGCAGTGCGCTATCTCGGTTCTCTATTGGGAGCCCTTCATCACGTATACCACATGTCTATTGCCGGTATCATAGCTATGAAGAGGCCTAGGATGCGATACACGCATAAATGTAGTCAGAGACGTAGCTGAACGTGGTGTGGAAGTTCCTGCTTGATACATAGATGCCAGACGGTGGTCCCATGTCTACCTCTAGGCTCCATTGGCTGGTGCAATAGAGCCAAACGCAACCAGGGCTAAAATGTACATCTCGACATGGGGTTTGGAACAGGCATCGGCTCGACCACTCTGAAGTGACCGAGCACTTGTGGTCGTTGCATTGAGGACATATAAAGAATAGAAATCGCAGACCAGCAGAGCATATCTACCTAGGTACCTAGGTATTCAAAAAAGCTTAGTCGACGGGGTTAAGTACGATGCATGTAGAGGAAGGATCAAGATCAGATCGTGGACTTGCCTACCTAGGTAGACAATTTACTGGCGGGGAAGGTTCCATTAGAGGAACACCTACCTTGGCTCATGCCTGCATCGTGACCTTTGAAAACGTTGACGGCAAGCCCGATACAAAAGATAAGGCGAGGTAACTACAAAGATCTTGTAGCAAACAAGAGCATCCAATGCAACCCCCTTCCACCATAAAAGCTGAAGAGAAAACCCTTCATCGTTATTCAACTTGTCGTATCCAAGGTACTTGCCCATAGTATACAGCCACACGCACGATAGTTATGAGAAAAGTCCCTCACGCGCTTACAGCAATATTGCACACACCCTGCGCTAACATCCCCCCAACGGTTCTGAGGTTCGAGATGCTCCGGAATAACCCAGCTACTAACCGCGAATCGGCGAACGATTATACCTCTACTGTACAAACCACAGTCTAGAAGCGAGACTTGTCAATTCGCTAGTCAACATGACATCGTCAATGGCTAATTCCACTTGCTATTAGATGAGAGGCGCCACAACTCATCGGTCACCAACCCCTGGCTCAAGTCAACTTCAGAGTCAAGATCAAGGCACATGTGCGGTGAGAGATCGTTGCCTCTCTTTGGGCATTTCTTTTAGCCGAGCACCCAGTCCCCTACCTCCTACGAGATCTTTGCAGCAAGTGGGCGCCGAGACGGACCAGCCACCGCCAAGTCGGACGCATATTGTAGACTGCACAACGTGCTGACCGAAGCAACATGCATCATTTCATCCCACTGATATGACCTACGGCCGCCCTCCAAGTTAGACGCCATGTCTGTGTGGTTCCTGAGGTGGGCTGGACTAGACCACGATCCCGCATCTACAGTTCTACACATCCTGCCTGTCTAGGCTGTTTGCACGGTTGTCCTGTTGGTGGAAACGGGTAATTGCTTTTCTGCAGCCTGAAAGACGTTGCCTGCTGTAAAGTAACGTGCTCTTTACTCGGATCCCTAACGATAGGTATTTCCCATTCTGTCATCCTACTAAAAAGTGAGGGACTGTTGCAATGGAATCACTCCCCTGCCTCGACCCCTGTTCCTTGGCATTGTTAAATAAATGGATATGGAAGCTGACTGACAAATGCAGACAGACTCTGGACCTCGATAGCACCACTCATACTCACGCACTCCAGGGGCTTCAACACAGATCAGCTATGAGATGACCGTAGCGAACGTGCTGTCAGGAAGCGAGCGTCGCCGTTTTATACACATGCACCCTGCTCAGTATCATGTTGCTTCTTGCACATAATTCAACACGAGGCTTGCCAAAGGAATCAATTCAACCAACCCCTCATTCGAGGTATAAGAGTGTGGGGTTGCCATGCAGCGCATCACTCGACCCACCTTGCGACTAAACTGCCACCAATGACTCGACCCTCCGGTCCCAACCATGGTGACGGTATCCTATCAGTTTCATTTTCCTCCCATCTTGATCGTCAACCAGTCGGTCCGTTAATGTTTTCATGCCTACGTAGTACCCATGTATTGTAGGCCTGAAGATAATGTTTACGGGCAGTCTTTCGACCACATCCATCTAATTCAGGCGTCTATCACGGCTTCGCTTGCATATCCGTCACAATGCTGACTAGAAACCCTAGCTGATATGGATATCAGACTCCTCACGTGCGTTGACTCCATATATGTGACTTTCAGACCTGTACGACGAGTTACTTGTATTGAAGTTGTATCCCAGGAACCAGCCATCAACCTCAAGATCTTCCATCGATACCAATTTCCGATACGATAGAGGTGGCGCATAACTGGTCTTCCACAGCTCCTATCCGCGGTCGGGGTCAGCTTCTGAGAGGAGATGTTGGCGAACCTGGCTGCCGTTGACGATACTTTTTGAAAGCCCCATGTCGTGGCCCAATATAGCAGTGTTCTGGAACACATGTCAGTTGTACTAGCGCTGTGTAGGTTCGCAACTGGCTGCGTAACTTATCGCAGCGCGCATCGACGCACGTAAGTCCGTTCCCCGCGGTGCCCACCCAACCTCATGTACCATGACGACATTGGCTTGATTAGGTGCGGCCAGTTTTGTGCAGCGTGTTTTCCACAACACAATTATGCTTGACATAAACTATACATGCTGGTGTTGAAATCAGCTATGTAGCTATGGGGGAAGGTATATTATTCATTAGAGTCGAAGCTGGAAGCCGTATCTCGAGGCCCAGTTACACTTCTGCCATACCGAAAGCCGAGTACCAAAGATAATGTCGGCATCCCTCGCTATAACATCGTCTGTCAACATCCAAAAATATTTATGGATATCACTCCCTGTTGTCAGCGTAACCCTGCAGTCCTGTGCATTTAGCAGGCACCATCTATCACATAATCACTAGCAGCAGGGGAACTCCAAGTATGGCCACCCCAAATTGCGCTTCTCTTCCTGGACTACTGGCAGCGGGCTCCCAGGTTCTTATCATATCACCCATATGAGTAACGAGCAAGATGGCAAATACTATCATCTAGTCACTAACCTCACAAGGCCAATTTGTCTTACTTAAGATTTCCTTCAGTGACATGATTGTGCAGTGTAGACTTTGCCATCAGAGTCAGTCTCGAGGCAGTAAGCATGAACGTTCGTCCCACGCGATGAAATGGCCTGCTCCACACAAACCCGACTTTCCCGACGTGATGCTACTCCTGAAACATTTGGAATCTTGTTCGGGATTCGAGTGTGTCAATAGGAAATGTCTTGCTTCGTTTGTCTGACAGTTCTAACTTTATCGTATTCATCAAAGACAGACAGCTCAGCCAAGCCCAAAACATTTCTGGATAAACCGCAACATAAGTTACGCGGAGCGCAAAGCAACGCAATTCCTCGAGGCTTCCTGAGATAGTCTACTCCTGCTTCTTGGCCGGTGGAGGACCGCCGCCGGTGGTAGGGAGTCCCATGAAAATCTTGAAGTAGTCCTGTTAACAGCATTAGTAAACAATATCGCAGAAGGCGTCGTGTCCTCATGGAAACCATATCAGAGTACTTACATAGATCATCCACTGGAGTCCTGTGAGGGTACCGATCATGACAATTCGCACTGGAAGACCATTCCAGAGGCCACCGAAACCGATGTCCTTGTATATTCTGCCCATAGCACTACCAAAAGCTTCCCCGGATTGGCGGTTCGAATTCAACTTGCTAACCATGACATCGGCAGGGTGGGAGACGATAGCACAAAGAATACCAGCCATGTAACCACCAGTGAAGGATACGCCGGTCTGGGCAGCCTTGCTGTAATCGCTCTTTTGGCCGGGCAAACGATCGTAGATCATTTCGACAATAGTTTCGAATGAGGCAAATTTCATCATGGTGTAAGGGATTTGACGGCCCCAGAGCGGATACAGACCTTTGTACAAACCAGCGACGCCCTCCTTGCCTGTAATTGTGCTGATGCCGTGGAATGTTCCAGTGTATGGGTTAGGGATAGAGCCTTGCATGCGAACCTTGACGGCTTCGAAGGGGCAGAGTGCGAGGTCGGCAAGAAACTCAGCTGATGCAGATGCGGCAAGATATAAACCGGTCTTGTACTTGTACGCGGCTTCGGGGCCGGCCATATCGGAGTAGGTCTTTTTGAAGTACTCATACCAACCGTACTTGAAGGCTCCCTGGGCAGAGTAGCCAAACAGGGTAGGACTCCATCCAGTAAAGATACCACGGATGCCCTCGCCTCGGTAGATCTTGCCCCAAGCTTGGAAATTGCTGGTGTAGAGTTTGGAGTCTACTTGACGGCGAGTCTTCACGAGATCCAAAGGAGTCACAGCAGCGTGAGTGAGGCCCTGGATGAGGTTAGTAAAGCTTCGCGATTGGCGGCTAGTTCTGAGCCATAGACTTCTCCTTCATCCGGACTCACAACTGGATACTTACACAAGCCATCAAACCGCCAAAAGTACAAGCAGCATAGTATTTGCCCGAGTACAGTTCAATATGTCCAGCTTTGGCCTGGGCTTTTGCGCTTGCCTTCTCGAACTCGGCCGTCGCCTCAGCGCTCAGCTGCTTGGCCTTGCCCTTCGCATCTTCGACAACGGAGGAGTGAGCGGGGAATAGCTCGGTGCGAGCTTGATAAGGTGTGCGGGTCTTTACCAAGAGAGGACTGTAGAAGTTCCCCTGGAGGACATCTTTGGATGGGTGCAACGGGGACATTGTCGCTATCCTGGGCAGATTACTATTCTGCTGGCTTGTTAGTGAGTGTGCGTGTAAGTCGCGAGTGGAGCCAATCAATTGGCCGCTTTCATTGAAGTGAAGTGCTTCGTAGACTCGTGATGAGAATGATAGAGAAATAGGTAGGTCTGAGAAAGATACTGCAAAATGTACGAGAGGGGATGATGCGCCCGATTGAGCCGGTGAACGATGTAATGTAATGCGGGAGGAACGGATTGCTTTGTTTGAACCTTGCTTACCTGATGTGTTGCAGCTCCAACCCCGGGAGGGACTTGTTACGGGCAAACAAGTAATGTGCTGTAAGAAGATTCAGGAAAGAAATATCGCAGGATACGATGGAGGAGAGAGACCAAGATTTATCGAGAGAAGGCAGGTCAGATCAGGTTCAGGTGTAGCGTACCTGCGGTCCTACCTTATCAGGAAGGTGGTGTATACCAATTCCGTGGCAGGCATAGTCTGTTGATACGACGGTGACATCACACTTATGATACGCTCATCGTTCTTGCTGTTTGAGTACGATTCCTTACTTGGGCTCTTGGATTGTTTTTAATAAAGCGAGGTTATTATCGCCTTGTTATGTATTCTACAGGACGAGCTATTATACTTCCACATGAAATTCATGAACATCCCGCTTAGATCGATCTTCCCTTTGGCACTAATTACAGTAAGAAGCTCCCTAGCGGGACGATCCAGTCATCCCCACTGCGTAGTGGGGACAGCGGGTTTCGTTGCTGCTGAAGCCGGTGTATGTTTTATTTCGACATCATACCGCAAACCTCGTGGGGTGATAGAATAAGTAGTGTGTAACCCCGGTTATATTGAACGTCCACTTATGTCTATCTATCGCCATGATACGCCGAATTAGAAAAACTGCTGACATAGTTTCATAACGGTAAGAACATCATATCTACTAGAACATGAGATTGCAATATAAAGTATCTGTTGACATGAATTTCTAGTAAAATGATCCATGTCATGATGCTAGTAAATAAGGGCTAAATACCTACCTACTACTGTATTTTTTCTTTCTGCCCCACCATCCGGTACAGTACCTTGAAGAGGCGGGCCCCGCGATCACTTCTGACTCCCTGACATTTTGAGCATACCGAACTTGGACACCGGTCAACTCTTTCATACGTAGCGACCTTCTTCCGAATATATCGCATACATCATGGCTACCGCTACTGCTACTGCTACTGCTACGACATCGGCTACTACACAGCCCGTCGTCACGAAGTGGTCTTCTCGATATCGTGGGGTATGGCTTTCTTTGTCTTGAACTGCTCATGACACCATTTTGCTCTTCGGTCTGCATGTGTACCTTCTAGGGAACTCTATATGCATTTGAGTTGGCAACGGACATATAACACTGACTAACGCACTCTAGGCCACCGTTGAGGACCTCGACCCTCCCGCCGCACTCTCCCTCAACCCCTCCGATTCTATCTCCCTCGCTCTCCTACATGCCTTTGAGCGCGACTACACCCACCTGACGATTGCCGACTCCGAAACCCGCGCTCTTCTGGGCTACCTCTCTATCCCACATCTGCAGTCGCTGCTCGACTCGGGCAAGGTCAAGCCTGACGACCAGCTCTCGGCCGCCATGACACGATTCCAACGCAAGGGTCGCACCTACAAGGTCATTACTATGGAGACCACCCTCGAGGAACTCGAAAGCTTCTTCCGAGGTGGAGTTCCTGATGGGCCCTGGGAGCAGGAGTTCGCTGTCATTACTGATGAGAAGAGGAGGTTTGTCTTGGGCGTTGCGACGGTGCAGGACCTTGAGGAGTTCGTGAAGCGACGACCCGAATAGATGGTGGCATCTTCTGGTGCGGGAATTACTGATAGCGTGCTGTCTTATGACGGGAGGGTCGAGCAGACTACGGCGAAGACAGTTCGCGAGAATACTCTGGGAGTGAAAGGGAGAAAGACAGAAAGGAATTAAACATCATGGATGGGCGTTGGGGTAATAATGACCTGAGCATCATAAAGACTATCATAGTGGACTCATTGAAGCCCGCCAGGCTGGAAAGCTACTTTCAACATAGCGCAATATTCGGGGGATAAAACGCCCTGATGGACATAACTGGCGTAGCTCAACTGCTACGTTTAAGCACTCGATTTTGGGGATGACCGTATACCGGTCAATCAATTATATTTGTCTCAATGAGCAAACTATTGTCGAGGCCATCGGGCAGACATACAGGCCCGCGTCATCAATCATTCATCCATAGGTTACTAGCGGAGAAACCCCATCTCTAGCCTTGGTAGTCGTAGATGAGCTTGGCAGTGACTCTCTTATCGCCCTTGGTCACAAGCACGTGCCTCACGTACCTCCTCTCGCCCTTGACTTCCTCGAAGCCCCAGATCTGAGTAGCGACCCAGCCGTTATCGAGGCTTTCAGCGATACTCTGGACGAACTTGCCTTCGCCCTCAACGAGCCAGCCCTGCTTGAGAAAGTCGTCCTCAACCTCGTCGAGAGTGACGAAACGAGAGCGACCCTTGACGTTACCGAACAGCCAGTCAGAGTGCTCGCGGTCGTTGAAGTCGAGACAGCGGTTCTCCTGCGTACTTGTCAAGCCAGAGGCAGACTGGTTGATGTCGATATGGGTGACGACGTCGGTGGAAGTGTTGGGTGCCTTGGGAGGGGCACTGTATTGATTAATGTCAATGGTGATTGTAGCCATGCCAATTCCCTTGCGAGTGAGGTATCCAATGCCCTGGAGTGAGAGGATAGGCTCTGAGCTGTCAGACAAAGTCTTGTTCTATTTGTGAGGTGATGTCAGTCTCAAGGCTCGCTTCATGATGAGGTGGGGGTTGTGAAACATACGAGAACCCATTTACCGCTGAGGTCGGTGATGGTCTTTTCAGCAGGGGCAGCCATAGTTGCGGTGAATCGAGTATTAATACGAGATACTGTGTGTGTCTCTGCAGGTAAAACTGAGGAGAAGAATATTGTAGTTGGGAAAAGTGAGCTGAGACAACAGGCGGCTGAGGCGTTGATAAGGCTGGACTGAGCTGGGCTGTTGGTGGATCAAAATGACGCTACCAAGGATGCAAAGTGCAGATGCTCTTTCCTTCGTATATATACACCACAAGTGGCCTGAGGTTGTACCAAACTCAGGAAGTTACGGTAGGTAGTTAGGTATATATGGCGAGTTAATTGATACTCTCACCCAACAGAGATTGCCAATGATTTATCGCTTTTATACCTGATGCTTCGATGGTTTTCCAAGAGCGAGGCTGAGCGTGTCAATCACAAGCAAGGCCGAACGACGCAGGCATGTCGCCGAGGTCAATTCAACTAACCAATCACGTTTATTTCTCCTCTAAAGACGACACTTTACATCTCGAACTTCAGTTCCCTAGCAACTATACCAAAGTAGTAGGTGTTCAATCTTCACAAGCGTGGACGACACATGATAGGCGTGCGTGTATGAAGCCCCAGTGCGGGGTTGAAGGAGGAGAGGCTTGTAAGGGTAAATGGGCTGCTCAGAGGTAATGCGCAACAAGGTAAAGCCAATTCGAAGCTCGAAAGGCCGAGGATGGTTCGAATAAGGAAGCCAGGGCCGTGAATAGGTAAGTATCACTTCCAAGTTGCCAAGAATCGGACTTGTATTTGGGCCCGAGACTCCTGTTTCAAGGTACCACTACCCTACGTACATGCTTCTACTACGTATATTATCAGAACAAGCATGTTGCAGAATGACAATAATTGTTATTGACCAGTAAGGGTTGTTTACTGTAGACGGCTGCCATGACAAGAATGATGTCGACATATGTCTCAAACTACCTAACTAGTAGGTGGGTGGTTTGAGTACTGGTCATTGTTGAATATCCACTTCAACTTCAACTTCAACTTCAACAATTCATGCGAAAACCCCCAGTTCAAATTCACGACGTCGACCAAAACCATTACAGGGTCCCCTCCCCGCAATGCCAATTCCCAATCTCCACCTTTACAACTCGACTTCACCACTGCATTCCACTTCCACATGCCTCGAATCTCATCCTTTTATCACTTGTAAACCTCGGCTCGAATCCTTCTCAATGTCCTTGCCATCTATCATCCTCTGGTTAGAAAGCATTCTCATAACAGAAAATACCACACATAGCTCAACGCAACACAATGCAACACAACGCAACGCAACGCAACAATCATAACGAAACTCGTATTTAACATGTAGTAGTTAGTATATATTTGCCTATATTAATAGCCGACCCTTTAGTTCGACTTCACTCATCTTCAATCCACGACCTACCTCACTTCCCAACTCCATAAGGTAGGCCGTGTGTGAGCGTTTATAACATCTTCCATCTACCTCCCTAGGCATCGCAATCATCTGCGGTCTATGTCAATCCTCCCCCGACACTAAATCAGCTGCAGCTCAGCTCTATCGAGTCTTCTCACCGCTGCTCTTCGTACATTTGGCTCATCGTCCTGGGTATCGTCTCTTCCAGCAACAGGCGGAATCTTCGCTAAGTCGAGTTCATGCAAGAAACAAGTCGAATTCCACGCAGATATTCTCCAATACATGTTATATCATGTTATGTCGTGTCGCGTTTGTCATCTTCGTCGCTTTCTTCAACTTACTCTCACGGCCACCAGTTCATCTTCTTGTAGCTTTCAATAACTTCCTCGATCAACTCCTTATTGAGAGCAGGCTTCTTATACTCAAAACCCAATAGTGTCTTGAGCCGTGAGCCGTCCATACTGAGATCCGTATCCTTAAGCAGTTCTTTCTCCATAAAAGGAGTCAGTGGTCCTGGTCGTGTAATGCCCGCGTCGGCAAGGAGGTCCGCCCAAGGTCCCAGAAGCTCATCGTTCACGTCATCCACGACACTATCGAGGTTAAGTCGAGCGAATGTACTGATGAGCTGGCCCTGGAAACCGGTCTCGATCTTAAAAATGTCGCCGATGATGGTTGCTATGGTCCCTTGGCTCGTCGCGCCCCCGTCCACAATGTTGAAGATGGGAATCTTGCCCATGCTGGCTTCGTCCCACTTTGATTTGCCAGCGTCAAACCACGCCGCGATGTCCCACAGCGCACGCGTCACGTCGTCGATATGTGCTGTGTTGGTTCGAAGATCTTTGGTCCAGAGCCACTTCATCTCGTCCTCCAGGTGTTGGTAGGTGCGGGCCATGCACAATGCTGTCGCAACCCACTGAGAAGCATAAGGCCCATACACGTGTGGAAGGCGCACGATGATAAGGTTCAGTCTATGCAGCATGTTAGTGTATGTTGTGTTAAAAGTTTGTGTCGCAATATACCCTTCAATCTTGGAAAGTTCCTCCTCAGCCTGCAACTTGAACACAGCAATCCGGTTCCACGGTTTTAGCTTGTCTCCTTCTTTGCTTGGCGATGAATCCGACTTGTAGACCATGCCTGTGCTCAGTTCGACAAAAGCCTTGACGCCCCTCTTGGCCGCCTCTTTCCCGACTGCAATGGAGAGGTTCAGAGATCTCAACTTGTAAACTTCGTCCTCTTGCGAATATCTTGTCTCGCCACCGCAGTTGAAAACATAATCCCATTTTTCCCCGTCGGCTCGGTCGAAGATCCTTGCTAATCCTTCTATCAAGAGTGAAACCACCCCGTTAGCAGCTAATTAGACACAGTTGGGAGCCGCTGGCACAAACAAGCGGGGTACCCAAAGACAGAGTAAGCGGCACAAAACAACTCACCAGGTCTACTGGCATCAGCCTGCATAAACTTGTCCTGCGAGCAAGCCTCTGAGAACTCAGGGGCCAGCCATGCCAACTGGGGCAAAACTTTGTCAACGAGCCTCACATCGGAAGCAAGCTCGTTCTGGTGGATGTAGAGGGCAAGGAAGCGGCCAATATAGCCAAGCCCTCCGATGATCAAGACCGAAGGCTTCTCGGCCATGGTCGTGAGTTTTGTGGTGGTCGATTCGTAATCTATCGTATACGAACGTGGGGTCAAGACGAGGGTACAGATGCCTCGACGTCGGCGGCGCAAAGATGATATATGTAGACGTGAAGGCAGGCAAGACAGCTAACGTTAGGCAGAATACACGCAAACTCGATAGGTTTTAGCGAGGTGCTTCGACGGTAGCTCGTGTATACTCGCGAGGCAGACCAAAGATTGCTGTGAGAGAAATATCGAGTCTGGGTACGGATACTAGAAGGAATTTGTTCGGCTTCAGCTTCAGGGGGTAGAGAGGTACACCAGCCAAGAAGTCCCACGGGGTGCCAGAGGTGGATGGATAGTTATGCGAGAATCGGTGTGATTTAGCGTTGGTCGAAGCGAGGTGGTTCGGGTCTCTCGTGGGAGAGAGCGGGCTGGGCAATGACCTAGCTCAGTAGTTTGATCGAGAGAGAGAAGGGCCGCAATCTGATATTGGGTCACGCACGTAAGTATATACTGGGGATATTAAGGAGCAGGTGCTAGGGCACACATACATACAATAGTACGGAGTACAGGTTTAGTATCCGTACTTGTTCTCTGTTATAGGTAGTATATCGAACCCTGAAAGTGCTGGTGCAGCGACGGCGTAGAAACGATGTGCGGGAGCAAAGGGAAGGGCCACGGGAGGACGGACGGAAGACGGAACCAGATGGGCGGGATGAGAAGTGGGAGTGGACTCGTGGAGGAAAGCACGATCAACAGATGTAGTAATTTCAACTTTGCGAGGGCACAAGTGGAAGGCGGCGCACCAACCGCTACCTAGGACCTAGGACCTAGGACGAACGATGGATGGGTGACCAGGGGTCTGAACTAACAAAAGAGACCCAACTCCTCCCAGGTGCTAAGCTCTTGTTCTTTTTAATAACGGAACCACCAGATTGAGCCTGAGACCGAACCAGAACCAAAACCAAAACCAGGGGAGAAACACCAAGTAAGACCTTGAGTTCTTTGAAACCGTGTCGAGGTTTGATATCCGTAGACTGAAAAGCACTGAAGCAGTATAATAGTGGATATCCTGCTGGCGAAAACGAGGGGAGAATCGAGAACCCATCAGTGTAAGACGTATTGTAAGTTACTAAGTTACTATATGGACTCCTTTTCCAGCAAAGGGGCCCAAATTTTGACGCTGGTCGCTCTTTAGTTTAATGAGGGGCGTACGGAGGGAGTACTGTGGGTTCATGGCCGCAAGACGCCCTGTCAAAAAGTTGACACTCTGATCATTGTGCCCTACTGACTGTCAGGCACCAAGAAGCTACGCTCATCTTAATCCTTCAGTCGCTTCTGAGACTGAGACTCTTGTTTCGTAACTCGCGGTGGGCGACGACATTAGACTCCTGGGATATAACCAGGCTATCCCTATATTCTGTCCTTGAGCGACTGGCAGATTCGATGGCCGCTATGTATAAAACGGGCACAGTATCCCGAAGGGAACAATGGCCTGAAAGATGAGTTAAAAGACTGCATGTGTGGGCAGGCTACGGATATGGAGGGGTCTTTTTGATTTCCATGTAATTAGATACATGTGCGTGTACCTGTACATGGATGTACCGTCAAAGACCCGTTTCGATCACTCTGTACGGAGTACCTTGGTCCAAGACTCACCTCAAGGCTTTGAGTGTAATATATACGTGCAATCCTTTTCTTGGTTGCTTGCTGTTATGTCCATTATGGTCAGTTGCTTTCGACTGTTTCCGTCGGCCTTTTGGATGGGAGGGAGCTGGCAAGTGCATTCTTATTTTCAAGATGCGAGTCAGTACCGAAGAATGAGTAGATACCGTACCCAAACTGTATTGGGTCGGTGGGGGTTGACCGTCCCGTACGGTACTAAGCTTGCGGAGATGCGAATTGGCGGTCATGGTCATGGTCATGGTCATGCGGCTGGACCAGCAGCGACCTGCAGGATGGGCTTGCAGGGTGTCCAGTTCATCATATCCATTATTATCGCCATGCGCCAGGCTAGCACTTAGCTACCGAGCTTGCTGTGGGCCTCCATGTTCGTCATTGTCTTCACGACAGGGGACAAAGGCATTGGAGCATGACAACCGCCTGAGACGACCTCTATCAGGCTTTTAGTTTGGCAAAGTGCAAATGACCGTTCAAATGAGGTACACCGTACTCGATTAGGACAAAGGAAACACATTTTGCACGTTGCCCTTACAATATGTTCCATTACCCGTAATGTAATGTTGGCGTGCTCGAAAAGATGAATCCAAGACGCCTTGGGTGATCAAGGGGGAAAATACATGTGGTTGGTGACGGCGCTTATTCTCCAAGTCATGTCTGGCGTACGGCAAGGCGTAAAACTGGTTCGAATTTTGAACTTCTTCTTATGTAAATACCTAGGCTCGATGGTTGTCTTTTTTCGTTTGAAGATTAGCAGGCTCTCCGTCCAATATTCGTATATTGCGCCTGCTTTGGAGTACGGAGTATGTGCTGGACATTCTGCATGATATATAAACTCTGCCAGCATCCACCTGGAAGATTCGACCAACAGCTCCTTGACGAGGGGCAGACTGGCACCTGCTAGGTACCTAGTACCTTATGTACTGCAACATAGTGTACCTGGAACGCCCAGGACTCAGCACTGTATATACAAGATAGAGACTTGGTTTTAGCGCTGAATGCTGGCATGTATGCACTACAAGTATGAGGTCCTGTCCGGGCCGCTAATATGGCTACCTGTGTTGATTCTTCTAGAACTGGGTATGACTGAATAAATGCTGCACTTGCTTTCTGTAGCTGATCCTGTCAGTCACTCAACGCCAAGCTTCGACGTGCGACATCAATATCTTCACCTGCGATTTGCCCTGTGCGTGGTACGCAGAGGAGAGAAATGATCAGATTCAGGGGCATGGCACGCTTCTTTTAAGGTAGCATGTGGTAAGCGGCAGGAACAGGAACCGCACGATGCGGGGACTTTTCTAGAATTCTTCCATTCGCGCGCTGAGCGTACCAATGACGAGGGGGAAAGACCAAAGTGAGCACTGACAGTCATCGAGAAAATGAAGAATGGAGGAGAATTTGTTGTGGCGGTTGAGACAAAGTTATCAGGCGTAATCAATACCTTCCTCGATCAAGCAGTTTCCCAACATCCTGGGTCTTGGCTATGGAAGTCAGGTAGGTACTGTCTGCCTACCTAGGTACCTACCTTACATACAGAGCTCTCCTTGACCTCGGGAGGCAGGTAAAACACCAAGAGCACTTGCCTCCCAATAAGCCCAGTGACTGACTTGGGTACCCTACTTACAGCTATCGAATAGGTAAGGTAGGTACTGATTGTTGATTCTTCCACCTCAAATTCATGTTGCAGCAATTTCACAAGCCGCCATCACATCGCCAATACCAGCGGTTAATGAATAAAAAAGAGCCAGCACCCTACCAGCGACCCAGTCCAAGCGTTTGATAGCATGCTCATTGCTATAAGTGCACGCGGCGCCTTACAGCACGTTCTTCAGACCATTGAGTTTGCGTACAGAAAGATCACCACTACGTTGGAGCATTGTAGTAGAGCCCCAAGACCCGCAACTCTTGTCTGCATGGCAAATGCACGACACAGACCTCACTGCGGCTATGGGGCGCATGGCTACGAAGCGGCAGACGGCAAGCGAAGCAAGGCAACGGAAGCGATCGAGCCTATCGAGGATAATGGGATCCTTGTCCTTCTCAGATCGCTGTTGGACATGACTTTGGAGTATTCGATGTCCTGTCTGCATGTCTACCTGTCTGTCTTTGCTCTTGCCTCACATACCACTTGTGACCTCCGAAACCAGTTTATTAATTACCCTTGGTCGTCTTCATCAGCTACTCCCCTGCCGAGTGCCAAGGCCTTGGTATCTGACGATGCCGTCTAATTCTATCATATCTGACAGAGTATCGGTACGTACGGAGTTAAAGCTACTGCAGCTTGTAACCACTTCCCTATTCTCAGCCGGCCTGAAGCTCGCGCCCATCTCCATTTCGAGGATGGAACCCCGTACATCACTAGAATCCTTCAACGCGCATCATGTCTACAGTCTATCTAGCATGCCTGCAGTACAAAGCCTGCGGCCTGCCACCAATGCTGCAGTGTCATGTTCATCTATTTCTGCAGAACTTGTGATCTCTCTGACTCAGAAAGCCGCAAGTCAATGCCCTTTAGTGCAACTTAGCGCTCTGGCGCTCGTACACAAATTGACCATGTCAAGCCACCAACTTCCGTGCCGCAGAGCCTTGTGAGTTGGAGTGCTGGAATCAACTTCGAACATCAAAACAAAGTCGAATGGAACTGAATGATTGCAAGTTTACAGGTGCTTTTAGTTGAAAGCCTGTATGTCATTGGGTTTCCGAGGCAGATGGCATTAACCTCTATGTGGCCATCACCGACTTATAACTTACAAGTAACACGCCCTCCGATATATCTAGCCGCCTTGACGACAAGATTTGATCGACGTCTGTAGCCGAACTAGTATCAATAAACTTGCCGGCCCATCCTTGAAAGCGTGTACAGCAAAACCGACATCTAACGTTATGGAGTCGTACCGCCTGCTTTGTCTCCGTTGGCGTTCAAGGTTCGTCAGTGCGGGATGATGGGCGGAACAAAAGCGCCAAAGATGTTTGCTTAGTATTATAATACATGGCATGTAGACTTGCCACGAACGAACATAACAAGCCAATAATGTATCGAAAAAACCTAACTTTATTCAGCAATGTTTCGAGACCCCTCATGTTTATTATCGCCGTCCTTCGCATATCCCTTATGTACTAACGAGCATAGAACGGGAATCATGGGTAATCTACGGAGTACTTCAAGGAGGTTCAGACAATGACCATGTCGAGAAGGATATTTCTTTTTACAGTAATCAGTGGCCACATCTTATCCAGCCCTGGCAACAGTTCAGAGGACAATATTCGTCCAGGACGCCATCTTGGCCTAGTACATACTTATCAAACGCGCTCTATCGAACTTCTTATCCTTAGCAAACATCAATGTAGACTGATCTGGGACAGGCTTCTCAGCCCGATCATCTCCTCATACTGCCAATAAGCTCTCGCTGTGCCTCACGGTCTCGTGCTCCCTCACTCAGGCTTCCAATGCTCCTCAGATCACCTACCACATCCTTGGCCTTGCCAAAGTAAACCTCTTGCAACAGATTGCGCATCTTGAGTTCCATATCCTCAACCAAGCGTCCAACGTTGGCAATGTGGCTATCATCGTTCTCAACAGGGAGATCCTGTTCGACTTGGCGTGTCATATTGCCGCTCAGATCCATCTCACCCAGGTTTCCACCTGCTGTGGACAGCGTCAGGATCACGGTTGATGTGAGCTTGTAGTGCGTGCTTCGTCCTCGCTCGATAGCCTCGAATACATGGATGGAGTCCCAAACTCCCTCGGTGCTACCGCCTTGGGGAGAAGCTATAGGTAGATGTTTTGTTAGCGCTTGTACCTCCAAATTTAGTTGTACGGCTGATAAAGGGGTCATACACTTCTTGAGAAGCACAACTCCTGCGAATCCGTCGTCGAGGTTCCAAAAGTAAACACTGCTCACACCGCCTTCGTAGTACAAATCGCGATAGACATCGAAAGCCTCGTTGGCTTTGACTTCCATCTTGCGAACGCGCTCGCTAGGAATAGCACCCTCGCCAGCTCCCTCGTTTCCACCAGATCCTACGCCTCCAGAGCTAGACTCATCAATGGGTGGCTCGAACTGGTTGGACCACGGTGAGCGGTAGCTGTCGCCATCGCGGTTGTAGTCGCAGAGCAGGTAGTCTCGGCCGGTTTGTTTGCAGCGGCGCACGGTGAGGGGCTGGTCGACGGACGAGAGGAGGTCTTCGGTCAGATCCGGGGCGATGGAGATGATGGCATTGAGATGATCGGTTGTCTGCTTGGGGTTGAGACGACGGAGAAGATCGCTTTTTGGATAATACGGTCAGCTACGAGTGCAATGGATCTTTGCGCGCAAGGTCAGAAAACACTCACAGAGCTGAGTCGAAAGGGTCAACTGCCATTTTGAAAGATTCGCGCGTTTCTTATATAGGAGAATCGAGCGATAGAGAGAGTGTTGTTGTGAACTGAAGAAAGCACCTATGAGTTAGTGGTTTGGGCGGTACCTATTGAATGTCGAGGTGAAGCTCTGCGACGTTATGGAGTAGCGGGGTCGCCTGGAGCTCCGTGTGGAGTACGTACTATTAGACTACCTGATCCATGTAAGCTCGATTCCCGATTGAGGACGGGTATCGACCATGGCCATGCGAATTATTACAAGCAGCTGATGAAAGTAATGAACAGATAGGCCCAACGTATCATGATTCAGTCCTACTGCAAGGGATTTAGTAGCGCGTGTATAATACGGGCATGGTCTTCTTAGGCCACATACTCGATATTGAACTACTACATATCAAGTAAAAACATAACGAAAAGAAAAACAATTAAAAAACAGATACGCATTCATAAAGAAATTTGACCCTCGATGATACCTGTGAAACAAGCACTACTATACTAGACGACAAAGTCAGTAGAGGCAAGTCTTTCAGCAGCCAGCATACTGAACCTCCAAGACCTTTGCGCAAAGCCATAATATGTTCACCTTCCCCCAAAACATTCCATACCATGTCCATCTGGAAGACACCGCGCTGGCTCGTCGTCCCTCTCATTCTTTACGTCGTTCTCCTTTTCCCCTCGCCTTCGAGAATGCCTTGCAAACTAGAGAAACATCTCGCTCGCCGCTCGCAAGTCCAAGACCAGACAATCTTCCAAACTCGCCATAGAACCCGTTTCGCCTCCAACGCCGCGCCCGGAAATTCCACCAATGGGCGAATCGCCAACCAAGTGACCTCGAACGACAAAAGAAACCCCATGTTAGGCATCCAAGCCGTACTGAGTAAGCAGCTAGGTCAAGCTGGCCATGTTGTCTGTCTATAGTACCAGTAAGCTGTATGGAGAACCCGATAGCTGCTGTCCTACGCAATGTTGAGTTGCGTCTTCGAGAATTCAAAGAGCCTGCTGACCTAGGCAGACAAAGTCGAGTTACGTTACCTCTTATTGAGTACTCATTCAATAGCGGCATTGCATATCAGGCAGTAGGCCTTCTCAGTCCAAGTCTTCTCGCCACCCGTGACGTTTTCGCGTAGGTCGCGAATCTCCCATGATGTAGGACCTTCTTGCATTTTGAGGTTGGCCTCGAAGAGTCCTAGATATGGCTTATGGTCTCCGCTCTTCTTCTTGCGACCCTTCTTGGCTGCTCCCTTAACCGGTGCCTTGGCCGACGCGGCAGCGATAGATCTTGATGGCGTGGGTCCCGGCGTTGGTGTTTCCGTCTCTCGGGGTGTTTCTCGGACCGGCTTCTTGACGTGCACGTTATCTTGGGTCTCGCCAGAGCGGACATCGATCGTAGGTTGAGTCTCCTTCTCCTCAGCATCGGTGGGCGACAGAGGGCGCATTGCCTCCTCAGTCTTTTCCTCCTTGACAACTGCCCCCTCGGTTCGATGAGGCTTATCCGTGCCTAGTCGTTCGTAGACTTGCATGAGAACTTCATGAGCCAAACATTCACGATGCATCCATTGCCCACATTCTGAGCTCGTACATCCTATAAGCGTTCTGTCGGGATTCGCGGGGGTTTGGCATTTGCACATTATATCAACTGACTGCACGAGTGTTAGCAACAGTGGTGATGGAATGGGATATCGCATAACATACGGAAAGCTGTGAGTTACGGCAGTCATACGCTTGACGCCAGTAAAGCGCGTCTTGAATTTCCTCATCATCTGATTCGATCCATTGGTTGACTGTCGCGGGTTGTGTGACACTGACAACGTTGATGATATCCACTAGGTTATTCTATTAGCCGTGCTGCATATGGTATCAGCGAGTGTTCTAGGACATACTATGATTGGAAGCAATCAGTTCGTTAGCGCCATGATATGGTTGACGACCTTGTACCGTCTTCTTGCCATCGATAGTACCAGGAGGAAGCTCGTCGGGCCAGTACATCCAGTAAACGCGTGCGTAAACATGGTGCTCATCGGAAGCTCGGATCTCAAGGATGCGCGCAACCCATTCATCGTTGGATCTCTTGAAGCCACCTTTGCCATCGTTTTGGAGCTTTTGATGCTCTACAGTTGACTCGTTGGCAACGAAGACGAAGCCTTCGCTGTAATATTTGATACCATTGACTACGAAGAGTTAGCCACAAGCCAGCCAGAGTTTGAGGGATGGCAGAATGTTGTCGAACACTTACGAACGAAGCTATTGTATCGCGTCATATCTTGCCATCGCTTGCCGGGTTCAACAGTGTAATACAAATCCATCGTGTCGTGGGTTTTGAAGCTACCGGTAGGGGAGAAGGGAGATATTTGGATTTGAACTCGTTTATCGTCATCTTGACCATCGCGCTTTCGCTTTTTGTTCTTGTGACGTTCCTGTTCTGCGCGCGACGGGCTATTCGCGTAAGAAATTGTGAAGGGGCATTCTGCGCGATTCTCCTCCCCGACAGAGCGCGATCGCTTTCGATTGCTCATTGTGGCGTTTTGATGAGGTTGGGTATGACCGCGTCGAGAGTGGAGAGAAGAGGGAGGGGCTTCGAGAGGCAAACAAGTCGCGCGATGGAAAGGGCCAGAAAATGAATAGAAAACGACGAGTAGATGAAAATATGATGGAGTAAAAAAAAAAAGGTGGTAAATTTGCGATGTCGCGTTGTGAGCTGAGCCGAGCCCAAGCTGTCTATGAGCGACAAGCCGCGGCCTGCTGCGATGTCCTGTGCGCACGAGAGGCTCGATTTGTCGGGGAGAGCAACGTCGCAACCAGCGGAAAGAACTACGAACAGAGCCAAAAGCACGAGAGAGTGCCGTCACGTGACTCAGCTGGCACTGGGGCCACCAAAGCTGATGGATGGAGTAACAGCCCGACCTAAGAGCTAAGGTTTCCAACGCGTCGGGACAAGTTTGGATTGAGTCTGGGCGCAGTCTTTTGGTTGCGCTTCGCGATTTGTTTTGGCGGGTTGGAACTTTGAGGTTAAAAGCAAGGTAAGGTGAAAGTGGATGGAGGAGACGCGATGCGGATGCTTGCAAGTGCAAAGTTTTAGTCAACGTAACTGCAGTTTCGCCGTTTCAAAGCGGGAAGGACGGACTTGGGAGGGGGAAGGGTAAAAGGCAGGCGCGTTGCATTTCACGCTTCGGTGCCGGAACTGAGATCCGTACAGGGAAGTACCCTTCCAGAACATCCGACCATTCTGATATATATCCGTGAATTCATTTTGGACATCACATAAGGAATGCTAGATCTTAATCATGATAACATTAGTCAGCTAGGTATGAAAACATCTTAATACATTCTTTCATACTTGGAATAAGTCTTCTCATGATTATTGATTCCCAACCTAGTGGATAGTAAGCCGTTTATTTAAGCTCTTATACTTTTATGGATATCTTAGTATAGAATACGGATAGATGAATCCTACTTGATCCCACATGTCCGAGGTTTTATAAAAACAATGGTATCTAATATCCAACACTGAACAACAGTTTCTCCTAACTACGAATTGTAGTGATTGGTTTGTTGTCGCACCCACTCCATCTAAGATCCATTCAACCATGACGTAAAAGATCATCTAATTATACCTACGCCGATGCTATGCTATTTTGTTCAACAACAACCCATATAACTCATCGTCTTGCGCCTTCATCAACAACGCCCTCGTCCTGTCCTCCCTCATAATCTGCCAACATCCCGCGACGCTCGGGTTCATGCTCATTGTCATCGTCCTCATCATGTACAGTTGAGTCTGACATTGACTCGGCAAGCTTGACGCCTTCTCGTCTGCCACGCTCTACGTCAATGAACCAGATCAACGGCGCAGGTAGGCCCACCAACGCTGCCAGGAACCAGAAGGCTGGACGGATTGTGCCAGTCTTGTCAATGATAGCACCAACAATTGCCGGCCCAAAGACGCTGGAACCCTTGTCTGTAATAGCGTACAGAGCATAGAAGGCTGCTTCAGATCCGGGCGGAATAAGTTCGCCATACAGAGAGCGGCAGTAGCCGCTCAATCCTCCCAGAACAAACCCATATACAGCTGCCAAGGGATACATCTCCCAAGGCTGCTGGAGTCCGAAGACACCCCATTCTTTCACAAAAGGAAGATATCCCAATAAACCATACAAGGGTATCAGCTCAAATAATCCAATGCAGACGAGGATGGTCTGATGGGCCTGGAGGTTCAAGAGCCGCGATATCCATGACCATCCGAACGCGCCGAACACCCCTGCCATTGTTGAGATGACATTAATCATACCAAGCGCCCATGGCTTCATGTGGAGTTGGGTCTTGGCGAATAAGATCGCGGTTGATGACGTGGTTGCGATCGCGTCGGACAGGAGAAACCACCCGGCAAGGAACAATACTATGTCGAGCAGTCGTCTAGCCTGCTGGACTGTTTTGAAGAGGCTCTTCCAGGCGTATAAGATATATGCGAGCCCTGCCATGATACCTTTCCGACCATTCGCTGCCAGTGGAGGCCCCGGACGGGGGCGCAACCACAGGGCCGCGGGAATAGTGAAAACAGTCCACCAGAGTCCTACCATGAACAATACGACTCTTTGGCCCCATGTAGTATTGTGCAATGCGATAAGAACACCGATGCATATACACTGCACAAAGAGTGCTGCAATGTAACCAGTACCAATCCCAATGGCTGATATACGCGTTGACAACTGCAACTCTTTGGATGTGATCTCAGCATGGCTTGCTGTTGGTTTCAGTCGCTCACCGTCCTCTGGAAGTAATAGAGGTGACGTTGCCGATACTCCAGAGTCCTCAAACTCACCTACCGACTCGTTCAATGGACGTGACTCAAACTCGGAGTCCCCAAGATCCGGAGTAGCAGAAACATTAGCGTCAATAACATCGGGGTGGTATCGCACTAGTAAGGGAAGGAAGGAGTTCAGCAACACGAAGGATGCGCCAAAGGATGTGTTGGAGATGATTGTTAACAGAGCGCCAAGGATATAGTTGTCCTTGGTGATGAAGATGTAGGACATAACCGCAAAACTTCCAATCCATGCGAAGGTGAGAAGAAGCTTCTTGCGATAGTTTCCATGGTCGGCAGCGCAACTTATACTGACGACGAGTAGTGCCTGGATCAAGACGCTCACCGAAAAGGTGTACATGGCGAAACTTGCAGTGTTGATCTCCATTCCAAATACCAAAACGACACACTGGCCGTCGTCTTTGTCTTTACTATCACTTGATCCGCATGGTGTTGTTCGATCCGAGAGCAGCACCCCGTTCTCTCTGGCGAGTGTTTCTAGTAGGATGGGAATGAAGGAAGCTGGAGTATTGGTGTTAGCGAGTCCTTGTCGATTTCCAAGAGGTAGCTACGGATATAGACATTGCGCTTCTATAAGTGAACCTACCAATTCCACAAATCACGTATGTTTCGGACGCAAAAGCATATGCGTACCATCCCATTAGCTCTTTTTGACTTGTTGGGCGAGCATCATGACCAGAGTGACGCGGCACAACAGGCTGTCGCACGCCAGTCTCGCTGTCGCGAGGGCTCATATCGCCGTCGCTGGAGGATCGCTCGTCGTCGGCTTCGAAAGCAGAGGTTGCGCAAGATCGAAAGGATCGTTTTGAGATGTGTGAAAGTCCCGACCACGGTCTGTGGTCTTGAAGGCGCGGACGCTGAGGTTGAGGTTGGAGGTTTGGCGCCATACCTACAGTGAGGTATGTCGCACCCGTGATCTCACCAGGTGCACGTGATTATCGTCACAAGGTCGAGGAGGGTGAGCTCAGATTCTCGGGTGAATTCAACGCCGAGCACTTTCTCACGAGATTGATGACGGTTTCGAAATGAAATAGAGCGTTTCTTGCTCTTTACTGGATGTGAGGTACGCCATGTACTCTGCTGTAGAAGTCGGGCAACAATGGATATACGGTCAAGCAAGCTTATTGTCGTTGGTTGAAGCAGTTACTCGAGTGACGATCACGACGACATTCAAAGAGCAGCAAGAAAAGGCTCACAATTATTTGTGGGAATTGCGCATCGTCGTATTCTTAAACATTGAATGAATGGGCTGGCACCTTGAGCCAGGGACCATCATGGTCAGTCACATCCATCAGGTCTTGTCCATCCGACGATACGTCCAGTCATGGGTCAATAAAAGACCCTCTTTATGCTAAAGAAGACTAACGAGAAGAGTCTGTCAGAACGCCCATTCGCTAATTTTGGGTCTTTATACCTACGTGATCGCTGCAAGCCGCCATAATCATGGTTAACTTGGGACGATCCTTGAGCTAATATTTGGACTCTTATCAGGGTCTTTAACGACCATTCTAGCACTAACAAGTTGCTTGCAGGTTCTCTTAGTTCAGAGATGCATTTGTTCAACGCCGAACTGGTTTAGCTTCGGGCTGAGAGCCCACAATGCACAGCCAATCCTGGAATGTCGTCTTTCTCTTTTAAGCACCTTTAACTGTTAGCGGAGACATGGGGGCACTCCGCTCTTTTAAAGGCTCAATCTCACTGCAACAACGTTTTGTGAAGTGATGGAAGAACAAGAATGAGGGGAAGTGGAGACTCGGGAGACAAAGAGGGACGATCCTTGGTGGATAAGACTGAAAGGTTTCTCAACGTCATAGCAGCCCAACGTGAAGTACTTTTCGCACACGCATACTGTGCATATTCTTATTTCAGCTTAACTTGCCTTGAATGTGATTCTTGTCGGCAGCTGTCAGATCTTTATTTGGGAAATACAATGCAGGTCAGGCAATTGTCTAACGAGAGAGACGGTGGGTATCCGGCATTTCTCCATGTCACTGGGCATGTGGTATCGGCTGTCAGGTACAATCATGCGAGCGCAATAAAGTGCGCGATATATATAAAAAAAAAAGGTGCCAATTATTCAGAAGAGCAGTATGACATCGTGGGTATTTCCGAAAGAACCAACATCAACGACAGCGCGGCCCAAGAAAGGCGTCCAATATCTCCTTCAAGATCGCTGTTCCAAACCCGCCTCGTCTTGTAACCAAAGACCCTACTTCTTGTGGCCACCAAAGAGCTTAGACTTGAGCTTGTCGGCCAGACCAACAGGAGCCTTGTTGGAAACGAGGTTCTCCTGCTCTTCGGGCTTAGGCTCTGGGGTGCCGGGCACAGCGTTGCCTGCGCCTCCACGGCCGGTGTGGTAGTCTCGGCCGTCCTGGCTTGGTCGGACAGCAGTTTCAGGGAAGATGTCCTGATCCTTGCGGTCGGTGGATGTCGTGCCTATATCAGCGATGTTTCCAGCACCTGTGTTTGGGAATTGTTAGTAATCTGCTTCTTTCATGTAGGGAATCAAAGAATTGGATAGTGAGTGCGCAAAAGCCAAAGGGCTCTGTATGTAGGGTATTGAGACAACGTAATATTGCGCAATAAAACAAAAAGGCAGCGTCGACTTACCTCCTCGACCAGAGCTGTATGCGCCGTCGCCATGGCTTCCTACAATACCGGTACGGACGACCTCGCCATCGACGTACTCGGTATCATCATGCTTGAAGTTGCCCGCGCCGCCGCGGCCGTGAGAAATCTCAGTCGACATGTTTACTGATAAAGAGACGTAGGTTGATGATCTGAGCAGTAAGCGTCTATGCTGTGAAATCGAATTGGTAGTCGAGTTTATAAGTCTGACATGAAAAGTCGGCCGTTCAGGCGGCAGTCAAGTTCCCGGGCATGGCGACAACTTATAGCACTCGTCACCGACATCGGGCGGACGGGCAGCACACCTCAGCCGTCAGGTTAAGCTTGGTTTGTTTTTGTTTGTTACCTGCCTGAGACCGTCTTTGATAAGGAACAGGTATGGCATCATGATCAAAACCATCCATGGCAGGGCTGTTATCTATCAGCTTGCTCGGGTGATATCACTATCACTCAAATGGAATTCTCTTATCAGTTTGCACGAGCAACACTGCCAAGAACGCCTAGAAAGCTGCTAGAGTCAACTAAAACTCAGGTCCACGGTCACTAATCGCGGGTTGACACAGCCGTCACAGCGCATTCGAAGATCTGGGCGCCAAGCACGTGCTATGAGTGACAGAGAGGGTGTGATGATGGAAGAAACGGCCTGACCAGTAAGAGGCCGCCCTCTAGACTCTGTTTACGTATCCGAATTTGAAGAGCTTTGGTAATTTAATGTGGGGGAGCAACTTATCGATCCTCCAATGCATCTCATTTCCACGACCACGGGTCAAGAATCCAGTCTTATCAGGAACCATGCATAGGTGGGATCTTTTTAGCCTACCCTTGGATGAAAACAGGTCTTTGGCTGTGAATTTCCTTGGCCGCGAACGATGAAGGAACGTTTCGATATACAGGTGAAAGTGATCAGTTTCTGCCGACAATTCCTAAAGTCAATTCAAAGGCTTTTATTGATACTTCTGACAGAAACTCGTCGTTCACCATATATGAATAGATATAACAATATACTCAGCATACTACGTACCTCTTTGTTACTCTAAAAACCTTCCCAACAACTCCGTGACATGCCAATATAATATCCAGCATAAACCAACACCAAAAGCAGTCTTGCTGCCTGCCTCTATTCTTCCACCAACCCCATTCTCCTCCTCTTTTC
Source organism: Fusarium sp. PT (assembly GCA_021020635.1). NCBI lineage: Eukaryota > Fungi > Ascomycota > Sordariomycetes > Hypocreales > Nectriaceae > Fusarium > Fusarium sp. PT. The sequence goes on along the minus strand of JAHMRZ010000008.1, from coordinate 1,512,923 downwards.
TCTCCGGATCATCACCAACAGGCTTCTTGATCCATCCATCCGGCACCTGCGTCAAAAAGTCATACCAGTAATCGCCCATGATGCTATAGCCATCGTTAGTGGGATGTAAGCAGTCTCTCAAGTCATTGAGATCAAATGTGCTAAAGTCGACCGCAATCACATGCTGTCCGTCTTGCCGTCGCTGTCGCACAATCCCAGGAACCAGAGCTCTGAATTCAGGCATCTTGGGTTTGTAACCATCGCAGGATGATAGTGGAATCGCAACGAGAATCACTGCATCTGGGCAGTATTCCACGATCTTATCAATGAGTTTGCCCAAACGAAGCGCAGCATCCTTTGGATCGCTGCCCTCCTCAGAAATGGACGGGCGGGTGTCCAAGTCGTTCGTTCCAGCGTGAAGAAGGATAATGTTGGGTCTCTGCTCCAGCGACTCATTGACATGGTTGTTAATGTACTGAATTGTCTTGCCAGACCAGGCCGCCTGTGAGGGTTGTAAGAATGATTCCTCGATTCCGTGGTACAAATCACTCACATGATAACTGTCCTTCATTGAACCACCATGCCTAGTCCCGGCAAAGACGACATCTTCCCCTGAAAACCAATTAATATGAGTATTCTATAAACAATTCTACGAGGAGAGAATACTTGCGTGATAGATGCTCGGCAAGAGAAAGCCGATAACCATTCCCATCGCCACCATTTGCATCACTGCCCCATCCTTCTGTAATCGAGTCTCCAACACAGAGAATGCGAAGAGGCACTTCCAACTTTGGCGCCTTATCAAGACCGGTATCTGTGTAGTTCAGCACATCATATGCTGTGAAACCAGTGACGTTTCGAGCTATCTGCGAAACATCCTTTCGTGGTTGCAACGTTGAGGCTTGAGCCGCACTAACAAGACAGAACAAAAACGGATGCCACATATCGTACTGCTATAAAATGAGTGTGGTTTTAACAGAAAATGGCTATAATGATCAGAATACAGACACTCTGGGACCGCACCGCATATAAAAGTCGCATTGAGTGAAAAATAGGATCATGTTGGTTCTTGGTTATCTCAATTTAAAACCACCTAGTCAGCATTAACACCCACAGTTCCACAGCCCATGACCATGAGCGCTGATCTCCATATGATGAAACTGCTCGGTACAGGGTTCTAAACGAGAGGTTTTCTTGCTCTTGCTCTGACAAACAACAAAACTATGCAGAAACCACTCTGAACAATTATTTGAGTTGTTCTCACGATCATCCATGCTGCAACTGCAAGAGCTTTGTACGATGTGACTTGCAAATACAAACAGTATACAAACAGAGCGAGATTTGAAGTCACCCAGACGATATGTGAACCATTAGATCAGTTTCAAAGTCTTTATTATCTTTAACAAACTGTGGGTGATGCTGGAAGCTGTGGGTTTGGCAAACTGTTGTTCTCTGTCTATGCAAATGCTCCGTATTCATCCTCTGCCTCGCTACCTCTGCCTCGCTACCTTTGCCGCTCTGAATCTGCGACACTTCCAGCGAGGCATATTTCCTCACCTCTAATATCTTCCTCAACGCCATATCGATCACGCAAAACTCCATACCATGCTCTTTCTCATATCTCTTCGTAATCTTCAACTACCTTCATCACGCCCTCCCAGCACGGCCAATCTGCAGGATCTCGCCTGTCAAGGCCTCGTCCCCTCGCAGTACTGGCCACGAGGTGCCGTCGGACTTGGCAAGTGCAAACTCCAGCTTCGTACCAAGAATTCTGTACGATGATTTCTCAGGGTCAATCGATCCGTAGAGGGGGATTTCGGCGGTGTAGCGCTTGGGGGATGGGTCGGTTGTCGTAAGGTCGAGGTTTAACTGCTTCGGCTGCAATTCGATCTTGGATGCACTCTTATCGATCTTCTTTAAGAAAAAGGATGCGATAACATTGACAGGTGTCTGGTAAAAGTCGTGTCTGAAACTGTCAGCATAAGTGGCCATGGCCGTAGTCCATCAACTTACCTGACATCGGATACAACCTCCTCGCCGTCGGGGCTGTCCTTCTTTCCACTACCGACAAACAAGTGTCTGCTCTTGGTCTTGCAGCCCTCAATGTTCATGAACTGGTCAAACTCCAACACTCTCCGCTTACAGCAGGAGTAGCCTTTGCTTCCCTCGTGGAAAATTGGAACACCGGGGTGATGAACACACTCTTCATCATCTCTTGAGCTTCCTTTCTTGTAGGTTGCGCCACACGCCCTCCTCTTGCAGCCTACGCCATTGGCGATCTCGAGACTGGGGTCGTCGTCTTCAGACTCTGGAGCTGGCGGGGGCGGAGTAGGAGCATGCTGAGCGGTCGGGATCGGTGCACGGGAGGGAGTGGCGTTCAATGCATCGATCTTCTGAGCAAGTGCAGTATCATCCTGCTTGGGTTTCTCCTCGATCTGGGGCGGCTTGTCGGTCGTGGAATGGGTGCCAGTCGTGCAAGGCGGAATTTCCATAAACTCATCAAAGGTCAAAACTCGGGGCTTGCAGCATTTCCATCCTTTTAATTAGCAAGTTAGCACATAAACATACAATAAGCTTAAAGAGCAATTGCTTTGCTTGATTAAACCTACCTTTCTGCCCCTCGTGGAAAATAGGCGGACCGGGGTGATAGTCGCACTTCTCTTGAGGGTCCGTGAACTCTTTTCCGCAACCTTGATGGACACACTTTTGAGCCATTTCGTAAGAGATATGGGCTTTATACTCCACAGACTAAGATTGACAGTTTGGAGATTATATGAAAGAGACAGGAGAAAGAGAAAGGTTTGGGTATCACAGGCTTTGGTGGGGTGGGAGCTTCTAGAATTCAAGCTCTTAACTACCGTAGAGGCGATGACGATGCTGTAAACAAAGCTATTTATGGACTCACCGCTTTCCTGTTTCGGTGCGGGGTTGCAGCTAAACTCATGCAACTGGTCTGATACTCTCAGGCCATTTCACCTCTAAGAATTAAATTTACATACTAACATACCTATACTTCTTTAACAGCCTATTGATTGAAAAGGAGCTCAAGTTACATTTACCATATTTAATCATGTTTGCCACTCGCCGTCTTCTACTATCGACAAGGATAACTTTCTTCACTCGCGAAACATGCGGTCTCTGCAACCAAGCAAAGCATGTCTTGTCCGATGTATGGGACAAGAGGCCATTTGCCTATACAGAAGTCAACGTCGATCTCCCAAAGCCCGAGTCCAAACAATGGAGAGATATCTACGACTTTGACGTTCCTGTGGTTAGTCTCGTACACCTCTACAAAGCATCAACTGGTGCTAAACAATACACAGATACATATCAGCAAGGCCACAGCACCTGAGGAAGATCCCTCCAAAGTTGGCAAAGCTATCAAGCTGATGCACAGGTTCACAGTTGAGCAAGTCGAAGCTCAAATGGATAAATTAGAGAAAGATTGAGGCCTCATCTGTTGACCACACTTGCTTAATACCCCTTTCCTCTGGTTGGCGCGGCGCTTCCATCAGCAAAGCTGAGCTGCTCTTTGGCTACCAAGCCTAACGACGTATAATCCGTTACCACGTTCATCATATCAAACCCCTGGTCGGCGTATATCTTCGCTTGCTCTCCCCCTGTACAGTACACTCCTGTTTTCTTGCCTGCTTTTTGGCTAGCAGCCAGGATTTTGGCGATAGCTTCTTTCAGTTCCGGGGCCATTACCCCCTCAATGATTGGGTGGCCAATGGCATTTCCTGTCCTGTGTTAATACCGTCTGTTTGGTTATGCTAGCGCCTGGATATCTTACCTAGATCGAATGGTCCAATGAATAACACATCGACACCCTCCACCGCAGCAATCTCATCAATGGACTCAAGTGCCTCCTTGGTCTCGATCTGGACAATAGTCAAAAGAGCGTCATTGGCCTGTTGAAGATACTGGGTGAAACTCGGCTCAGGGTGGAAACGCTCAGTAGCAATTGGAGATCCGAACCCTCGGCGGCCAAGGGGCGGAAACTTGGCGGACTGGACAAGCTGTCTTGCCTCCTCTGGAGTCCGTAACAATGGCACGACAATCTTGTCAGAGTTAGTCACTTGACGCATAAGTCTCAGTCATCGCTACTTACACCATGAGCTCCGCTATCAAGTGCGCCTAGAAGTTGTCAGCTATGCATACTCAGTCACGGATGTGTCTGCGGGTCTTACGCTTTACCATCCATCCTTGCATATCAGGCAATCTCACAATGGGCGAAACTCCTAGCACCGCAATTGCTGGTACGGCATCGTGCATTGCGCCGTCTGGACACATGTCAGGATTCATATATCCATCCATCGAAATATAAAGGAATTCTTACCATCCAGATTCCCATGCTCACAATCCACCAGAACCCAATCAACTCCTGATCTTGCCAGCACTCGCGACACATTTGCCCCAGGGAGCATCTGCCAAGCACCAAACGCTTTTTTACCCTCCAAAAGTGCTGTCCGCAGTTTGTTAGATGCCTGCATGGCAGACAGGTTCCTGGTTATACTCCGTGGTCGTGGCTTGTTGGATGTAAGAGCCGGTCGTAACCGGAGAGTTGCTGACGTCCATAGTCTACTCATGTTGTATGTCCTTAAGCTCTTGCAATGGTCATAGACAATACAGAAAGTCAATATGCTCGGTAAAGTACGCACCGAGTAATTTATATCATCTAATATCATGCACTTCCCCGGAGCTCCCCGGTCCCGGCTTCCAAGCGGGGAGTCACAGATTGCGGGGTTTCGTGGGGAAGATCGAGCTGCTTCAGGAAGCCGATGCCTATCTACGCCGCTTGCAATTGGTCGTTGGAAAGACTCTTGTTGTAGGGCGGATGGCCTTCACTAATAGGGCGTGAATAACAAGCGTTATCGGGGTATCTGTGTTTCTATTATTTGATTTGCAAACTGTAAAACTTGCGTGTAATTGTCTAGTTGCCCACTGCCAAAATGAAACAGCGACATTCTCCGTTTCTTCTGTAGCAAATTGTGTCCATCATTTTCAACTCCGCGGCCATCGGGACATTCTCTATACCAAAAAACAAGATGTGGGTACGAAGGTCTCTGCTCGGCCTTCAACAGTCCTCCCATCTGCTGATGAATCTCTCGTCCTGAATACGACATGCAATTCCGCCCTTGCTTGGTATGATGTTTATAGATTTCCGCACGAGCAGCATTTTTAGTCGTAGACAGTAGTGGTTGGCTTCTATTGTCGGATATTCGGTCATGCCAGATGCTGAGATAGAAGTTTCGGTCATAATCGGTTCCGTCTTTACTCGGTATCCGATCTAGGAAGCTTGCAAGCATCTGCAAGTAATGTTAGCAATCAAAACACCAAGAATTGACCAAGGTGTGACAGCATACCCCAAATAATCCTCCTTGATGCTGCCAATGGCCCACATCTCTCCAACTTCTGTCCTGAGACCAATAATTTTCACGCGAACATGAGTCTGTGGCTCGATGACTGTATCCTCGTTGTTCGTGAATTGAGGTGGAGTCGCATTAGGATCCCACTTAACATCACTAGGAATCAACTGCAGTACTGGTTAGCAGAGATCACCCAGCTGCTGCGAAGGTGACGCACGTGTGCAGATACAAACAGTTTCAGGGGTCCTGCGTGGGCGAAGAAACCTTGTGGGTTTATAGAGTGCACAACAGCATCGACCTGACTAAAGTCAGACTCCTGAATCATTAATCCTCAGCAGTAACAGCCTTACCGTCTCGCCCTTGAAGGGCCGCCATACTACGGCACGATATCCCACTGTGAATTCGGCCATTCCAAGACCAGGAAGAATTCGACCTTCTGAGATTTCGAAAGCGTCCATGATGGAGATGATGAAGTAGACGCCAGCGCATGTGCCTTCAACATCCTTCAGGAGCTTGCCTGTCACAAGGTCGTGCATGTTGCGCCCCATGAAGGACGGATGCAAGGTGACCTTGCGCTCCAAATTATACAGGAAAAACATGATGAAAGATAAGTTTGAGTAGAAGTGAAGAAATCGGTGACGAGCGGATGATGATGCTGCGTTAAATGGATGTTTGCGACGTGGAATATGATCGGATGGTCGAAGAGAAGTAAGCGAAAAGGTCGATATTCGATGCGGCGAGAGCTTAAACTAATAAGTATTGCTACGATAGTGTTATGCGATCGATCGAGAAGTAGGCACCGGGCGAAAGCGCGTGCGAAAGGTTACGAGGTCGACGTGGTTTTGGATAGGGAAACGCGCCGTGATGGTGTTTTATGCTTCACCAGAGAGGAAGGAAGGCCAAAGAATGTATTAGGAGAAATGGCCCCGGCTTGTCGAGTCAAAATATGACTGCTGACCTTCTTGACGCGAGCGCAAGGGAGGTTCTTTGTTCTTTGGATGAAAGAATGCCAAGTGAGGTGCAAGTTTGGATATGGAATCGACGAGGCTGAGCTGGCCCATGCGTGCCTATATGGGTACGTCCAATCAGAGATTGAAGCTTTCGTGGACCGTTCAGCCACAGATGTGGCGTCTAAGAGCTATGGTGGGCCTTGTGAAAGATGCAACTGATAGCAAAGTAACATTAAAACAACAATTGAGCGTAAATCTAAAGGATTTAAGGGATATTGTATTGATACTTTATACAGATGATTGATGCCTTATACGAGAAAGTAAAATGGACGTATGGGCATGTTGAGGATCGACATTGGTATGGAACAAAGCAGTTCAACAAAGGAAAAGGATGTTTGCTAAGTTTAGTATAAACTCAACTGAATAACCAATGCGCGTGGGCACAATGGTGCATTGAATGGATGAGCATGATTTATATGCATTGCACAACCATACTGCCTTTGACTATCACTCAGCATACGAAGAAAACCCTGCCTCCATATGTGAAGGACGTTCACTAGCGAGGTCTCGGCCTCTTCCAACCGACACTCACGACTCGAGAAAGGCCTGAAATAAGCTATCTCTTACATGTTTTATCTCTAGGGTCTTTTAGAGCGAGCCTAGAATTTAGTAGTTTCATGACAGTCTAAGGGTCAATCTCTAAGTTTGTCCCTGGCACTTTATAATATTTTTAGCCGATAACTACAGTCTGTAGAAGCATTCCGGGAGCTTGTTCGGCGTCTTCCAGAAGAATCCTGGATGTGGTATGATTCTGTAAGAAGCGAATGGAAGTCTCTCAAAACATTGTCCTCCTCCCAGATGATGAAATCGGCAGTGTAAAACCTGGGGAAATCAACAAGGGAAACAGAGATGTCTAACCAGTAATATCCGTACGACAAAACAAGACTCGTATATTCCTCGACTAGGATTGAACTTTCGTTTCGTGACATTCACCCAAGTTAAGGAGATGAGCACACGACCAAGAACGAACCGTGAACATGGGTCCAGGGCATGAAAGAAAGGAGGCTCCATCAAAAATTAGTGACTACGCCCCACACAAGGAACTTGCGGCGGTGCATTGGGGCGGGCCTTTGCCGGGTTAGGGGCCTAAAACGCGGTGGAATTGGCCCTCGACTGGGCTTTTTTGCAGTGGGCACAGGCTGAGAGTATGTTGAGTGAGGCTGGTAAAAATCCAATAGGAAAAAGGGAAAAAAAGGGAAAGCACATGAAGGAACAACTCAGCGAAGCCACTCTCAGATCAAGCAGATCATTCCATTCGCTCTGTCGTATTCATACTTTCATACTCCGTACCTACTTTACCTTACTTACTTTCTCCCTTTATCCACTTACTCACTCAGTCTTTATTGCTTCTTCTGCACATCATCAAACGCGTTTGCGCTTGCGCCTGCATTCGAGCCTCGGTTCCGTTCCGTTCTTGTTCTTGTTCTTCCAGAAGGGGGTTTCCCAATTCACCTTCCTTCTTCTCTTCTTCCCCATTGGTCTCGGATCGTGTTACCTTGCGCTACTTGAGAAGGTACTACCTTACCTTACCTTACCTTACCTTAACCCTGACATATACCTACCTCCTACCTTAATCCTTTAGTCGATTTCAACATCGCATCCTTTGGTAAATCACCATCTACATCTACATCCGCCCTCTCTCAGCCTTCTTCTTGATATCTGGCTGTCAGTCGTCCTGCATCTTTTGACACCTTGGCACTCTCCGAAATCGTCAAACACTGCATAGTCCACCTCACGGACCACTTCGATATCGAGTCGCTTGTCCACATCAGTTGAGACCAATTTGTAGGCCTTTGTTCGCGTCTTACTCTCGCCTCGAGTTTACTACAACTACTGCCACTGTATCGTCTCTGCCAAGACTCTTCTCACCATGTCTCTGGATCTTGAACGCCATCTCACCTTTGTAAGTTCACTTCAACACTCGTCTCACCACGTAACGTATTGAGTATATGCTAACATACCTCAGTATGGTGCTTACCACCATAATTCGGTCAATGTTGCCATTCACATGGTGTGCATTCCCCTTATCCTTATCTCAGGATTCGCCATGGTTAGTCTCACTATTCTCTCATCACCTAGATTATGCTTACAATGCTGCAGGCCACATACAGCGGTACTCTCATCCCAACACCGTCTTGGATTACTCCCCCTTACATGGAGCTTAACTTGGGCATCATTGGCGCCAGTCTTTACTCTCTATTGTATCTACTCTTGGAGCCATTTGCAGGTTTCCTTCTGGCTATCTTCTGCATGAGCGGCGCAGCTTTTGCCAACTACCTCCGCCTGCAGAACCCCGATACAACCTTCCAGGCTGCCTTGGCTATTCACATTGTCTGCTGGATCTTCCAGTTCATTGGTCACGGTAAATATGAGGGACGCGCCCCTGCCTTGCTCGACAACCTTATCCAAGCCGTTTTCCTGGCCCCTATGTTTGTGTGGCTTGAGATCCTCTTCAAGTTCGGATACCGACCTGAGCTTCGAGCTCGCGTCAACAAGAAGGTCAAGGTCGAGATTGAGAAGTTTAGGGCCAAGAATGGCAAGGCCCAATAGATCAAATCTTTCAATTTGTCTTAATACATCAATCTTGAGCGTCAGGCATTGCCCTCCGGGCCATTGATGCTCAGGGCTCGATATATAGGACTGATTTCAGCGTCGAGACAGCCCGTTTTCTGATGTGTAGGAGTACACTCCAGATATCACCAATCTTTGATCGGTAACGAGCACGCCTACTCAACGGTCGTGGGGTAGTGAGCGGATGGACCACGCCGTTGTCCTTTTCGCTACGGTGGAAGAAGTTGGTATCAGTGATCTCACCCCTTTTATTTATTTGGACACTTCATGTTTTTGGGAGCAGTTTAATTTGCTTACACGGCCGTTAGGTTGTCTTGTGATTCACAATAAATGAGCATGCATAACAAGGAGGAGGCAAGGTCTGGAGATGAACCGGCCATATTGGCCAGCTCAACATGGCCTGGGGTGTATGGAGTTGTGTCATTTGCATTTAAAATAGCATTTATCAATCAAGCATGTAGCAGCATCGTCTATTTATATTATTTATCAATAAGGTATCTACTTGGAAATAGATTGTCTGTCGACTTACCTTTTTTTTGTCAGCTCTTGTGCACTGGAACAGGGCCAACGCCAGCTTGCTAACGGATGGATGAATACATCATAATGTCTGTTCCTCAACTTCACTCCTCATCATCAATGTGGCAAAGCATCACCTCCACAGAACTGCGGCGTTCGGAAGGAAGAACAATACAGTTCTTGCATGCCGAATTTTGTTGAGGGTGGACTCCCAAGAGCTTATATTTCTGGCATAAGTCAGCCAGTCCCTCAGCGACGCTTATGTTTCTTTCAATCCCGAACGAAAAGGGTCTTTGGGGATTGCTCTGGATATCGGCCCTGTTCAAACCTTGGTTTCCAGTTCCTATATGGGCTTCGCTCAAGTCTTTGACTGGAGGCTTGCGGTGTAATGTTAGTTGATCTTGATCATTCTGGGTCTTGTGTTTTGTTGAGGGACGAGGGCGTCGCTGGTTTGGACGACTTCGAAACGCCCACAAGCCAGAGTCACAACCCAACTGTGGACTGAACGTTATTTGATCCGCCTTAGTTCGATGTTTTCGCTCTGGGCGCCCGTTGTTTGCTGGCGGAAGAGAGAAGGCAGAATGTGTTGAATCTTTCATATTTGGTGCACGCGGAGTCTCCTAAGCCCGCTCAGAGGCATCTACAACTGCTCGAGGCGGAAATTGAGGTAGATTTTGCTGCCTCGGTTGCGGGCGCTGTTCCCCAGCAGGCTTGAACCTACATGTCTCGCAGGTGTGGTTTGGCCGCTGTGCGCTATTCAGCAGGTCTTTGCAAGGTCGAACTGGACAGATCCAGTCGAGGAGGAGTCGGAAACATGATTCGCGGCGTTCCTTGATCTTTTTACAGGGAACTCGAACGCGTCCTATGTGGCGACATTGGAAGTTGGCGATCTGGTAGCACATGGTGCAATTGTTTGTTGCCTGATGTTGAGTGTTGGGTGTTGGGTGATGGTGTTTAAGGTTTCCTGATCGGAGTTATTGTCTCTCAATATGATGTCAGTTGATCAATTTGATGAATGGTCGCTTGAACGATATTAATGTGTGGAAGGAAACTTGTCGGGTTTTAAGTGTTTGTGATATCGTTTCCTCGCAAGCCGGAACATGAAGACATGTCTTTGTTCGGGGACAAGTATGGAAATTGTGCCATGGAAAGCGAACATTGTAAAAGGCTGTTTGTGTTCTGTTTGTATTTCCAGTGAATTTCTTTGTTTAAATCTGCGGTTTTCTGCATAATAAGGGAGTCACAGATCATTAGGAGTCCAGGGTGTTTGGCATAACCAGGGCTTTGTGACATCAGAAGATCAAGCACACTCACATTTATGAGGCAGTGTAGTTTTAAATAAACAAAGGCGAACTCCGCGACTGACTTGGTAGATTGACTGGCTTTGTAAGTTAATAACCTACTCCCAGCTGTTTTGGACTCTTGAGGTCAAAATTGGCATCCTGCTCCTGAAGTAGGTCTACTTGTGCAAGATGGTTGATTAGAAAATGGCCATGCTTTATAGGCCAAGAGAACAAGTCATTTAGATCGCTAATAATAGTTCAAACCAAATGATAAATGCCAAACTAGTGGATAATCGAATAGAATCAGATAGTAACGAGCTTATATAAAAGAAAACTTGTAATACAAGCCCCAAGAAAGTTGACTTTCAAGGAGGCAGATTCCAGCCTGAAATCTCGAGCTGAGAGACCTTCGATGGGGTGCCAGACTACTTCAATCAGAATGGTTGACTTGGTCCAACTGCCCTTGAGCAGTGAATTCCAGATATTGACCTCCCGGGTCACCAGCTTCCTCAAGCTTCTAGGCCTGCATCCTCTGCTCTAATTCCATCAATTCACCTTCCAACTCTAAAATCTGAGGGATTCAGATGTTAGCTCCTGGTGCATTGAATGTTGAAAATCTCGAGAGTGTCTTACATGATCGATCGTTTGTTCAGGTGAACGAATAGAATATCGTTTTCCCTCTTTGGGTTTGAAGTACCACATGTATTTAGGGCATCGATCGTCGGGCCATGTCATTTCATCCTCTTCTTCGTCTCCGAATTCGTCTCCAAACATGTTCTTCACGGTTTCGGCTGTAAGCTTTGGCATCACCCTAGGGTTCACAACAATATCTGTGTGGCCGCTAGCCATTTCCCACATAAATTCACCCTTGGGACTGCTGATAATCTCGAGAGCTTGTCTATGGCAGTCCTCCGCGTGATCTACCATGCTCTTATGCTCGCTCTGGAGGCCATCACGGAGGTTGGTCTTCTTACACGCCGAGGCCCAATCAATCACCGGGGTCTCCAGAGGCCCTTTGGTGTTGGGGTCGACATCTTCAGTCCTTGCAGTTTTCTTTTCTGCAATCCATTTTACTAACCCCTTGTAGAGAGACTGTAACGGATTTGGGTTGACATGTACAGAGCATTCCTCGGAGTTGTCGCATTCATTGCCGTGTTCCTGTTGTCGAACATGTCGGACGCCAGAGCCGGAAGGTTCAAAGGGGCCAGCTAGGACGATTCCAAGCTGGAGGACGAGGACGAGGAGGATTATATTGAGATTCATCTCGTGACGTTTATGCGAGCTGGATGGATACTCTTGTGGTATGTATGATTCCGTAACGATGAAAGGAGGATATGGCTTAAGCGGTGGTGAAAGCTGAGTGTATGCTCTTGTGGTGATGGATAGTAGGTAGGGAAGGGTCAAGCAGGAGACAGAACGATCATTCTTATAGACGCAAATATGGGCGTTTACATGGTGGCTGATGGCAAGAGATACCTCAACGATCAGCCTTCTCATGCTCTACAGGTTTTGGAAGGCAAGAGAATAAAGTTGGAGCGCAACTTCCACAGAAGGGGTCGCGCCTCGTATGGAGGGTGGAAGGTACTAGTCGAGGCTTCATGAACAGAATCATTCTGATTTGAGCTTCCCAAGTATGGGGTCTTACAGGAAAACTCGTCGCCTCGTCATCTTAACCCTCTACGAATAAGTACGTAAGTGTGTCCAGCTGTTTCGATGAGGCTGAAGTGGTGTCAGGGGCCGAACTAAGTTGACATTTTCGGAGGGAATAACCAAGTACATGCCACATGTCAAAGACACTTGCTGCCTTCTTCTTGGATGTTTCTGTATCGATTCGGTACCTATTTTTGTTGCTCCTATCGACTTGATCGCTTGCTTCAGCAAAGGGTGCGGGTTGTGCCCAGCTGAAGCAGAAGACCAAAGTGTCTGGACGTAGTGCTATACAACTCTCGAGATAGGTACTTATGATGCCCAACTCACGTGATATTTATCTCATGTTTTCTTATAGTGCTGTACTGAAACTGTACCATATGGTGTCCCCACCGACTTACCCGCTGCGATTTGAAGTATTAGACATGGTTTGGATGTATCACATTAAAAATCTCATCTCCATCGCTTGAACGTGAACGTGAAGAAAACCGCATGTATAAGGAACTTATATAAGATAGCCCTACATGGTAAATTACCACATGTGCCGCCAGAGCGTGCTGGAAACCTTTTGTTTTGTGTCTCCCATTTGTCGTGAAGCATCGTCTCGTTGGAGGTTAGTTTTTAGTTTGTAGATGTAAGCTAATTGGCCAATCGCGTATAAGCCAGCATTTTATCCCCACGTGCCTTAGGGTAGCCCCCTCTTTGATGAGGGGACTTCAAAGTTTCAATCTTGCTGCGTACTTGTCGTCGAGACAACGAATATGGTTTAGGATTTTTCTATGTTCTCCTTTCGTAGCATCATCTCCGGGAATTGGGTTTCAGTATCCCATCATGAAATCCTGTCTGGAATAAAAGCCACGAGAGATAACTTGAGTTATATCAAAGCACGAGTGGCTCAAAGCAATGTAGCGCCATGCTTTATAAGACTTATATCATCGTACGAACATAAGGCTACCGACATTCATGATAAACAACTGCACGGTAGGAAAACATATACAGCTACGATAACATATATCGAATGAATTCACCGTCGACCGGTAGTCAATTAAAATATTCCTTATTCGGAGCCTTGCATGACTCAAAAATCTCAATCAGCGGCTCTGTTACCGCCCAATGCGCTAAGTAGCGGCGGCATCAGCGGTGTATTGTCTCCGCTGGTCCCGCCGATGTGACGAAACTGGCGGCGATATCGGGCAATTAACAACTTTAGCCTGGCAGATGTTTCACGACATTGGCCAGCTTCAGCTTTTTTTTTCAATGGGGCCCGAAGAACTTGGTCAATTATTCTAGACGCTTGCTAGCACCAGTAGAATTGATTTCCTTGTTGCTGACAGCTGTTGTCTGGGTTGTTGTCCTTGCTTGGTTTCTTCCTGGGTCAGGGTTTTAAGCTGTAGCGCAAGGTCGCCGTAACCGGACCCATAGCTTAGCTGGATCCGGGGAGCTCAGTGGGACGTTGGACAAGGATGATAAGCTGCGAGGTAACTCCCATATTCGGTATATGGGCTGCATATGTACTTAGACTGCTGTAAATAAGTGTTGAGCTTGGGTTAATGGACATAATACAGCACACAGAGACATTGATATACTAATGAACTGGATACAGAAGAGGCACAACGAAATGCAACGTCTTCGTGGAGTTATCTTCAAGGCACGAAACTGTATCACTCAAGTTCCTGGGAAAGCCGCTAGTCATGGACGATCTCCATCGAATCTTGGTTAATTCTCTCACTACGGCCGAAATGTTGGGGCGGGCGGCAGGTCTCAGATAGCAACCAGATGTATTCAACCACTAGGATTATAGTATGAAGATACATTCACAGCAGTCCAGTAGCAGCTCAGAGGAGGGAGGTGCGTCACAACCAGTGTTTTTTGTAGAGTCACAGAATAATTTTCGGAGGTCCTTATCTTATCAGTTGCACCTGGTCCCGCCATTTTCTCCAGACGAGCCGCCCTACTTCAACCCCCCGACTCCCCTCCTCCTCTTTGGAAACCCAATTCCACAGAGTCACCGTCTCTTGTGTCCTTCACATATATCGCCAATCCTAGACGCTTAAGGGATACACCAGGGCAACCTCGCCAGCGGGACGGTTCGACTTACGCATTGATACGTGCAAATTATCCGCTGCAATGCCTCTCAACTTCAACCTGGCAACCACTCTCGCTGGTCGAGCTCCGGCCCTGCTCCGTCATGGACGCAGGGTCCCGCGAGCTTTGCCCTCTCGCTCATTCTCCTCCGTGAGCCCTCTCCTCGCCGCCTCGGCCCGAGTCTCAATCGCTGCTACTCGCCCCGCAAACTCGAAGCGCATTGGAACCCTCAAGGTTATGCGCGGATACAGCTCCGCCGCTGTTCAGGACGCTCCTAACCCCAAGGCCTACCTCGACAGTGGAGTTGTCAAGCCTCACCAGACTGTTGATGTCAAGAAGGTTCTTGTCATTGGAAGTGGTGGTCTTGCCATTGGACAGGCTGGAGAGTTCGATTACTCAGGTTAGCATACCCAACAGCCCCAACAGTGCCTGTGACACTCCAAGAGATCTCGCCGACATCTCTCGCGACTCACTGAAACATCGAACCAAATATAAGCTAACATCATTCGCAATAGGCGCTCAGGCTCTCAAGGCCCTCAAGGAGGCCGGCGTTTCTTCTGTGCTCATCAACCCCAACATTGCTACCATCCAGACCAACCACAGTCTGGCTGACGAGGTCTACTACCTCCCCGTTACCCCCGAGTATGTCTCCTATGTCATCGAGAAGGAGAAGCCTGATGGCATTTTCCTGTCTTTCGGTGGCCAAACTGCTCTCAACCTCGGTGTTGAGATGGAACGTCTTGGCCTCTTCGAAAAGTATGGTGTCAAGGTCCTTGGTACCAGCGTCCGAACTCTGGAACTGAGTGAGGATCGTGACCTCTTTGCCAGGGCTTTGGACGAGATTAACATCCCCATTGCCAAGTCGATTGCTGTCGGCACTGTTGAGGAGGCTCTTGAAGCCGCTGATACCATCGGATATCCCATCATCGTCCGAGCTGCCTATGCCTTGGGTGGTCTGGGTTCCGGGTTTGCCAACAACGAGGAGGAACTCCGCAACATGGCCGCTCGATCTCTTACCCTCTCCCCCCAGATCCTCGTCGAGAAGTCGCTCAAGGGCTGGAAGGAAGTTGAATATGAGGTCGTCCGTGACGCCAACAACAACTGCATCACCGTGTGTAACATGGAGAACTTTGATCCTCTCGGTATTCACACCGGTGACTCCATTGTCGTTGCCCCCAGTCAAACCCTGAGTGATGAGGAGTATCACATGCTCCGAAGCGCTGCCATCAAGATTGTCCGTCATCTTGGTGTTGTTGGCGAGTGTAACGTCCAGTACGCTCTCCAGCCCGATGGTCTCGACTACCGTGTCATTGAGGTCAACGCTCGTCTCTCTCGATCTTCTGCTTTGGCCTCCAAGGCCACCGGATATCCTTTGGCTTACACCGCTGCCAAGATCGGTCTTGGACACACCCTTCCCGAGCTTCCCAACGCTGTCACCAAGACTACTACTGCCAACTTCGAGCCTTCCCTTGACTACATTGTTACCAAGATTCCCCGATGGGATCTTGCCAAGTTCCAGCACGTCAAGCGCGACATTGGCAGTGCCATGAAGTCAGTCGGTGAGGTTATGGCCATTGGCCGAACCTTTGAGGAGTCCTTCCAGAAGGCTATCCGCCAGGTTGACCCCCGATTCCTCGGTTTCCAGGGCGACAAGTTCGACGACCTCGACTTTGAGCTCCAGAACCCTACCGACCGCCGATGGCTCGCTGTTGGCCAAGCTATGCTCCACGAGAACTACTCTGTCGACAAGGTCCACGAGCTGACCAAGATCGACAAGTGGTTCCTCCACAAGCTGCAGAACATTGTTGACTGCACCCGAGAGCTCGAAGAGGTTGGCAGCCTGCAGAACCTGAAGAAAGATCAGGTCCTCAAGGCCAAGAAGATGGGTTTCTCTGACCGACAGATCGCCAACGCCGTCAAGAGCACTGAGGACGAGGTCCGAGCCTACCGTCTTGGCTTCGGAATCCGCCCCTGGGTCAAGAAGATCGACACCCTGGCCGCTGAGTTTCCCGCCAACACCAACTACCTCTACACCACCTACAACGGCTCTACCCATGATGTCACTTTCGATGATAAGGGTACTATCGTCCTTGGTAGCGGCGTTTACAGAATTGGCAGCTCCGTTGAGTTCGATTGGTGTGCTGTCAGCACTACCCAGGCTCTCCGAAAGATGGGTGAGAAGACCATCATGATCAACTACAACCCGGAGACCTACTCCACCGATTCGGATGTTTCCGACAAACTCTACTTCGAGGAGCTCAGCTACGAGCGTGTCATGGATATCTACGAACTCGAGAACTCCAAGGGTGTTGTTGTGTCTGTTGGTGGCCAGCTGCCTCAGAACATCGCTCTCCGACTCCAGGAGACTGGTGGCGCCAACGTTCTTGGCACTGATCCCAGGGACATTGACAAGGCCGAGGATCGTCAGAAGTTCTCTGAGATTCTGGACAGCATTGGTGTCGACCAGCCCGCCTGGAAGGAGCTCACTTCGGTCAAGGCTGCTGAGGAGTTCGCTGACGAGGTTGGCTATCCCGTTCTGGTTCGCCCATCATATGTCCTGTCTGGCGCTGCCATGACTGTGATCTCTAGCCAGGAAGATCTCAAGGACAAGCTCGAGGCTGCCAGCAACGTCTCCCCTGACCACCCCGTGGTCATCACCAAGTTCATCGAGGGAGCCCAGGAGATCGATGTCGACGGTGTCTCTTCTAACGGAGAGCTCATCCTCCATGCTGTTTCCGAGCACGTTGAGCAGGCTGGTGTTCACTCTGGTGACGCTACCCTGGTTCTCCCTCCTGCCAACCTCGACAGCACCACCATGGAGCGTGTCAAGGAGATTGCTCAGAAGGTTGCCGAGGCCTGGAAGATCACCGGCCCCTTCAACATGCAGATCATCAAGGCTGAGAACCCCGAGGGTGGCGAGCCCCTCCTTAAGGTCATTGAGTGCAACCTCCGTGCCTCGCGATCTTTCCCCTTCGTCAGCAAGGTCCTCGGAACCAACTTCATCGATGTTGCTACTAAGGCCCTTGTCGGCAAGGAGGTTCCTGCGAAGTCTGACCCCATGGCTGAGAAGCGAGACTACGTTGCCACCAAGGTTCCCCAGTTCTCCTGGACCCGTCTTGCTGGCGCTGACCCTTTCCTCGGTGTCGAGATGGCATCTACCGGTGAGATTGCTTGCTTCGGTAAGAACCTCGTTGAGGCCTACTGGACTTCTCTCCAGTCCACCATGAACTTCCGCATGCCCGAGCCTGGCGAGGGTCTCCTCTTCGGCGGTAACGTCTCCAAGCCCTGGCTCACCCAGGTCGTCGACTACGTCGCCCCTCTCGGCTACAAGCTGTACGCTGCTAGCCCCGAGGTTAAGGAGTTCATCGAGGCTAAGTCCAAGACTAAGGTTGAGGTCGAGGTTATTGAGTTCCCCAAGGAGGACAAGCGAGCTCTTCGAGAGGTCTTCAAGAAGTACGACATCCGTGGATGCTTCAACCTTGCCACTGCTCGAGGCAAGACCACTCTGGACGTCGACTATGTCATGCGCCGAAATGCCGTCGACTTTGGCGTCCCTCTGTTCATGGAGCCTCAGGTAAGACCCCTAATCAATTATTACACCATGAACAATCAAGCTAATTTAATAACTAGACCGCTATCCTATTTGCTCAGTGCATGAGCGAGAAGCTTCCTCGCTCCGAAGGCATCCCCGGTGAGGTCCGCCGATGGTCCGACTTCATTGGCGGTAAGCCTCTGTAAAATATTAATCCCTATTTCGAAAAAAATATGCCAGCTTAGCGTCTGGACTAAAGGGAAGGAAATCTTGGCGTTTTATTGTTGTTGGAAAACGAGGTCTTACAAAGACCTGATGAATGAGCATTTTGGTGAAATCTTTCGTTTCAAGAGAGGGCAGGTTTTTGGGAGTTTGTGATGATTGCTTGGGCTTATGATATGGCCGCCCTCTGTACCTATAGATGGAGTATGGGAAATGAAATAGGTTTCATCAGTGCAACGTGGACTACCATGGTGATATGTAGCTGTTTGCAGCGTGAATCAAGTAGGGCTTTCTGACGAGAATTGTCTCTTTGGATTACGGCACTGCTTAATTGATACTCCAAGTTAGCACGCACAGGATGGATCACCATTCGCTCTCCAAGTACAACACATCAAGGCATGTTCAACACACTTTGTATTTAAGCCGAGGAAGCCACCCGGCGAATGCATCGCCAAACTATGCTCCGATCCCTGTCCCAAACGCCGCCCTAGCTAGTAGCTACACATGCAATATCATCTTCCACATTATGGAAGGTAAAACATCTAGTAAAAGAAATCCAGCCTCGCGACTTTCGACTCCCGCGGCGCATCTATACGACTGTCAAGTCACATCCCAACTCTACCTGCTCTCTCTTTCCTACTACCCGATATCATGTCTTTATTTGACTAGGGCGGCGGTGGATGGGCGGACTTGGTCCCGCGCTCGTTTAGCCTGAAGGCAGCAAATCGCTTAGCAAGGGGTTCACCCGAGTCGCGAGTAGTGTTTTGTAAAGAAGAGGATGAGGAGGAAGAGGGCGAGGGGACACCGTCGTCCCCCCGTTGACGCTTGGGGAGTCTCTCACCAGTCGATTCAAGAATAGCTTGAAGGGTCTGCCAGCCCTCGGTAGAACGGAGCTGGAATGTATCAGGAAGATCATGCTGGCTCGCTACACGGCAGAGCAGGGCTTCTTCGTCCTATACATGAATTAGCAAGTTACTTCGTACACTGCGGCTCGACAAGCGCACCTTGGAGAGAACGCCCATCTGCTGAATAAAACAGAGAAGGTGGAAGTTAGACACTTCTTGTCCAGTGGGTTTCTGGCCAGGCGACAACTTGAGAAATTTGGCCAGAGCGGAATGCTCTTGGCTCTCTCCAACGTATTCTCTGTTTTCAATAGGAAAGCCTTGTTGAGTAAACATAGGCTTAGGGTCGGCAGGGAAGCCGTGGGTTAGTGTAACAAACAGATACTCGACGGGGAATGACGGTTTGGCGTTCTCTTGGACATTTGCGCCATATTCGTTAACTCTGCGGTAGAAGACTTCGGGGATGTATCGTGTACGACTAACGGAACCGTCGTCTTCCTCCTCGTCCCGCACAAGCATGACGTTGGGATTAGCTGAAGGTTCGACAATATCCGCGCGAACCATCTCCACAGACTCATTAGACATCTGATAAGACGAGATCGAGATCTCGCCATCCTCGTTACCAGTGATAATACATGTTACAAAGTTTGACCCAAACATGCCTGTATCACTCCACTTGGAGGCCTTAGGATACTGTGCCTGTAGTCTCGAAGAGAAGCAGATCTCGAGAGAAGACAGGAAGTAGGAGTCGGCGTGACGCTTGCATACCACTGAGCCATCTCCGTTGCCAGAGTCGAGCAGATCAGTCCAGATGACACCGACAGGCTCTAGACCACACTGCTTGGCCAACTTGTCGATGTCTTTCTGCGACTCCCATGCATTCATTGTGATACCGTCAAGCTCATCGACCTGAGGAGGTTCATATATAGCTTCTACAACAGCCTTGACACCAAGAGGGACCTCGGTGTACTCAACATATTTGCCATAAAGATATCCTAGACGCTGAGATCCCGTCTTTCGCCAGGTGTCAATGAAACTATCGATGACGGAAGGCGAAGAGAATTCGACGTGATCAACCATTCGGAATTGCTGCGGTTGCAGAGAAATGGCGCTGGGCTGGCACTTTGTGCAGATACCCTCAGGCCATGGTGGATGTCCAGAAGGGCACTCATGCCTGACTCTATGAAAGGGCTCGACCAGGGGAGGGATGTATGAAGCCCCAAGCTCGGGCTTGTTCGTTGCGGCATTGATCTTTCGTAGGTACGAGTGGAAGGATAAGTATTTGATCTTCTTTTCCGCAAGATGTTCAGCGTTGAAGGGATCAAGCGGCTGGCAGTAGTCGCACATGCCCTTGGGACCATGGCGACACATGCGGTTGATGCTCCGAGGAATCTTGCCGTCGAGTCGGTCTAATCGGTCGTCCAGGGCAGACTGACGCACCACTTCCCATGGCTTGGAGATCCTCTCGGGCTTGGGGTTTATGGGCAGGTCTTCAACCGGTAGGACAGGCTTTCCGTTGAGCCTGGCGGAAGTGTTCGAGGCTTCGGGAGCATCGCCGCCCGTTTCGTCGGTATGCTGGTAGGTGAGAAAGATGAGGTCGCCGTGCCTATGAGGTTAGCTTGTTGACCGTCGTGTTATGGGCGTGCACTAACTTGAGACCAATCTGACCAACTTTGAAGTTGATTATGTCTCCTAGTCGCTTCGAATCGCCTCCGTTTGGTGCGTTGGATAAAGCTATAGTCTTGGGATCGACGGTTTTGGGGAGTTGATCGAGTAGCTACACATGGCCGACGTCAGCGGGGACAACGCGAACATGAGCATGGCATGACAAACCTGCTTTCCTAGATCTCCAAAGGTATCTGTAGCCTCGACGGTCAGACGGGCCATGCCATCTGGGCCCCGAAGTCGTAGCAACATGTCGGGCGATGTCTCGAGGAGCTAGCTGTTGCTTGTGATTGCCTTTGGTGGGGGTTTTATATGCGTGCTCTTTGTCGTCGATCACGAGCTGTGCGGCGTCGATGCTATGAAGGATGAAAGTGAGAAAGTCAAAGAGAAAGAAGCGTTGGATTGTGGGGTTTGAAGGAGAGGAAATGTCTAGAAACCGCAGTTGAGCATTAATGAATCAACAGCATTCAATGGAATACAAAAGACGGAAGAGATGTTAAGGCAGGTAACAATGGTAGGCACCTTCCTGCGGTCGGGTAGCTCAAAGAACGGTACAGAGTACGTACCTTAAATTAGCACAGCGTCATCTAAGAAGGTGCCTGCAAATGATTAACTAATGGTGCAGTGACGTCGCACGGCGGTCAAAATCCAGGGCCCATCCGCCTGGAAGGAGAACACTAGCCACAGCTTGGAGTGCCACATGTCGAAGCGGAAGCGTTATCTGGCCTAAAGTTTACTGCGCCACACCACCGAGGAGTTGTACTGTAATCTGTATTCGTGTCGATTAAAGGTACTGTGTTAAACAACCAAAGGTTCGACTCATACAAACTCGCACAACGTCCCAGTCCACGGCTGGTTTGACTTCCTTCTCGACACTCTTTTAATATAGCACACTGTAATTGTGTTTTTTCTTTCATAACCTCTTTTCATCATGCTCGACATCGATTGGAAGGGCCTTGCCCTCCCCTTTGCCTATGTTCTGGTACTCGGCAGCGCACTCATGACATTCTCGACGATCTACCGAAAGCGACAGGCCGGTATGGCTCACCCTCTCCCGACGAAGTCGAAAGAAGAACAAAGTAGAGCAAGAATACTGACAATTCTCTTACAGCCGAGAGCGCCAACCTGGCCCCATGGTTCGGCCCTCATCTCCAGCGCAACGTCTACCTTTCCCTACTGCACCTCGAGGACGACACGGAAAAGGGCCCCAAGGTTCCTGATAGCATTCTGCGAGCCGCCCTGTTGCGCCGCGCCGTCGAGGATATCCGCCGTCTGATCCAGATCAAGTCTGCCAAACAAGCATGTGGCTCTTTGTTGGCACGAGGTAGCGTAGGCGATGACTTGTGGCAGCGATTCCAGCGCGCTGAGAAGGAGATGGAGGAGGAGCTGAGGGATGTTGTCACAGAGGTACTGCCCCTTTTGCGCCGTCGCAAGATTGCGTTCGTCTGGACATGCGGAAGAAACAGTATGCTAACACTCAGCAGGCCAATGCCCTCGCACCTAACTGGGGCCAATCAATTTTCCAGTCCGCCCATGAGATGACTGCCAATGCTGCTATGCGCGGCTCCATTGAGGAGATCCTAGTCCAGGCCGAGTCAGAGAAGCAGTGGTGGGAGAAGCGCCGTGGACAGATTTCAACAGAGTTCATGAAGGAGCTTGATGGTTCCGAGCAGAGCTCTTCTGCCAACACTACCAGCGAGGATGGCGTTATGGTCGACACTCCTGGAAATGGCCAGCAGGCTGTCAACGTGTAGACGGGTGCATATTTCCATATGCGGGGGGAGTTGTGAGAATAAAGACGTATTTACATATACATGGCTACGAAGCTTATATCTCTGAGTCTTGGCTTGTATAGTATTACCACACATCACTTATTTGTACGGCGCACAGTCTTGGTGCGTATCAGGAGAATGAGGGGGGGGAACCAACATATGGCGGCGTTGAGGTTGATTTGAAAACAGTAGCATGGGCTTCTTCTCTATTGATATATGGCTATATTTGACCTCTCTCCCGTACTCCTCTGAAAATGCAATGATGCGCGCGCTGGCTAGTTGGCTGTGTAGACTATTGTCTTGGCAATGCGGCCTCTCTAGATGCAGACCAAACGACGATAAAGACATATGCAAAAACACCTTTAAAACAATAAAACGCCACCAACAGGAACCAAGGAATAGCAAAACAAGTAACAGACTATTCACCACCATTAATTGTATTAACGCATTTTACACGCAGGCCGTTTGATGGATGCATATCAGGAAAAGTGCTTTCGCCTCCAAAGGTCCTCTTCGGCAGCGAGTCTCGCCTTGCGAGCCTCTGCCATGATCTCCTCTTCAGTCTTGAGTAGGATAGGGGATTCGCAGCCTCGGAGCCCGATGAACTTGCCCATCTTGCGACGCTTCTCCTCGAGGGGCAGATCGGATCGCCAGTTGACCGGGCAGGGGTATTGGTTTGTCCATGGGTTGGGTGTCCTTTGGTGGTAGAAGTGAGCCAGCGACTCGAGCTGCTCGTCGGTGAGAAGCCAGAAGTTGAGGACGGTGGTTGGAAATGACGGGTGGACGGCGCCTGTGGTGAGCTGGACGAGAGGTGCCAGAGGTAGGGCCATCTGCTCGAGCTTGCGCTGGAGACTTGGGTTCTTTGCAAGTCTTCGCTGGCCGAAAGCCTGGCGGTGCCTTGAAGGAATCTCGCCTCGCATCATTATGGCGGTGGTTGTTACGAGCAGGTGTTGATGGCGTAGTGGTGGGATAGTGTTTGTAATAGAGGAGGAGAAAGATTAGAGTTGAGGAGCAAGTAGATAGTTGAGCCTCAAGCTTTTGTAAGGCAACAGCAGCAGCAATAACAACAAGTCTCCTATTGTCTGACGATTGACGTTTCTGATTAGGTATAGACCAACAGCACAAGCTTTAGCTCTTGACAGTGATCAGCAGCGAATGTGTGGTGGTGACGATGGTGAATTGGCTTTGGTGGGGTGAGCTATCGACAACGGCCTTTTCCGTAGAATGAGGCAATGAGCAGTGATTGACAGCAGTAAATGACAGCAGAGACTTCTGTCTTTTGTCTTTTTGTCTTTTTGAGTTTTGTAGTCAATTCCTTTGGTTGTGAATGGGCTTTTTCTGCAGAGGCTGGTAGGTTTGTGGTTTAGCCAGAATAGGAAGAAACGGGCGTCAGAGGAGAGAAGTGAAGGGTATAGCAGAGCAGAGAAAAGAAGAGAAAGAACAATAGATCATGAATCAGAATATGACTTCACAACCTTCTGGAGCGAACCCCCGCCCTACTTGTACAAGACGACACGAGAAGCTAGGATCGCGAACAGCCAGTCTTGGAGGGAGGGAGGGGGAACTTCTTTGTGACCGAAGCGGTTCACTCATTTTTGGAACATGACTAACTACTACGGAGTAGGTAACCAACTAATGCACCTTTTTCTTCCTTGACTCTTGACACGAGAAAGCTGTTTCTGGCCAAAGAGGTCGGCTTTGACGGAAGAGAGAGAGAGAGAGAAAGACTTGGGCTTGAACAAGAAAGAAGCCGGCTCCGTCCAAAAAAAAGAGCTAAAGTTAGTTGGTACTTGGTGCCCAGGCTAGAAAGCAGAAAGGAAGCTGAGACAAGAGGGTCTCTTTTTTTTCACTCAGACAAGACAAAACAACAAATCGAAGAGACCAAGACGCAATTGGCTTGGTTCGCGGAGGGGGGCGCGATCAAAGAGAGAGAGAGAAAGAGAGAGAGGCATAGGCGTGGAATGTGACTTAAAGTTTTAGTGGTCATGACTCAAAAAAAGAGTCCATCAAGACAATGGTTAATGATTAATGGGCAATAGTCGGTCAATCAAGTTGAATAGAATAGACTCGGGTTTTCCTTCTTTTGTTTCCGTTTTTGATCAATTCATTCATCACTCCAAGACTCCATCTCAATATAGTATCTCTTCTCTATTCATTGTCCCTTGTCCCTTGTCCTTTGCCCATTCACATGATGCTTTGTACCATGCAGTTCCCCTCCGCTCCCGGCGTCTAAATTCCCCTATACCAAGACCTTTTAGCTGCATGTCTTGGATTCTTCTGCTGCGTTGGCCACGACCAAAGTACTACTTAGTACTAACTAAACCAACTGTGGTCAGTGGTTTGTAACTGCAACCACTCCCAGCCACCTGGTGTCTCACCTGTTTCTCTCTCTCTCTGTCTCTCTCTGTCTCACACTGACGACACTTTACTTTCTTTGTGGCCATTGGCTTAACCAATCCTTTCAAGAGAAACAAAAACAAAAAACCTGTTCTCAGAAATACAAAGAGACCATCTTGTTCGCTTGTTCGCTCGGTCGCCCATTGCGCGCTTGCAGTCTTCAATCTCCAGTCTTTATTACTCGCCATGTCTCTCTTTTCTCCAAACTCCATCAACCAATGCGATGCAAACACAACCGCATCCTTCATTAGAGCCACTTCAGCTTGGCAATATGATCCGCTTTCTTCTTGCTCGCTTTGACGAATCCCAAAGCCCTCAACTCTGCCAGTCCGCGGTAAAACATAACCAGTGACTTCCGTTCGTCTGTCTCCTCATCGCCCACCAGTGCAGCAAATGCAGCCCACAGATCTGCCACGTTGATCAGATTTCCAGTCTCTGTATATAGACGATATAGAAGCGCCGTCGCTGGAAACGTCGCTGGAGTACCTTCGCCGCCTGGCCTGCAGCATGAACACGCGAGGTAGTCGTGGGGTCTTGCGAGGCTGCGTTCTAGAACAGATCGTGGTCGTGGCACGAACACGTCCCGTGACGGGGCTCGAGAATCATATAGCCAGCTTTCCGACACCAAAAGAGAGCTAGGCTTTGGAAACTGAACGTGTGTGATGAACAGCGCAGTGATATCGTCAACAGCCTGGGTGAGCTGCTTGTCCTCATCTGTAAGCGCAGCAGAGTCGTGGCTCAACTGGACCCTCTGTGCAATGACTGTGGTACGCGCCACTTTGATCTGTCCACTGTACTTGCTTCGCAGTGTGATGTTGTGCTCCTGCGCTTTTGATTGTAGCTTCTCCAACTTGGTGAGCTGCCTTGTTAGCCCATCTCGAAACTCGACGTCTCTTATCCTCGTTCCTGGGCTAAGGAGTAGGTCAACCTCTCCATCTCGCAAGATCATGACTACTTTACGCAGCATAGCCACCAGATCGCTGATGTCCATATGTCGTACTTTCTCGATAGTTCTCGAGTTCTCGGTGATCGAAACGCCCTCGTTCATGGCCTCGACATAGGCCCTCGAAAACTCGCCATCTTGACCTTCGGCCTCTCTGAGAACGAGCAGTGCACGCAAAAATGCCTCGATATGCTCTTGGCGATGCGTCAGATTGTCTTGAACCTGCGAAGTAAGATACTCGTCGTTTTCAAGCAATCGTTTCGCGTATCCCACATTGTCCAAGTTGCCGGTCTCGACTGCTCGCTCAACGTGGTTTTTAAACGAGCTTGAATGACGGATTGCCTGGAGGTGCTCATGTTGAAGTTCTGAGGCATGCTCGAGAACACTGAGTGGGTTTGCGTAGAAATGGCACATATAAGCGTACTGCTGCTTGTTAGAACTCATTCACTCACGTTTTGGCCGGGCAAAGCGTACCTTTAGTGACATGTTAAACGTCTGAATACCTGAGACCTGATCATGCTGACGATCTAACATGCTGTGAAGGAGCGAAGGCCCCAATAACACGGGAGCATCGGATGCCGCTACAACTGTTTTGAAAACGGTCTCGAGAATGGCCGAAGTCTGGATTACGTCGAACTGAGCTCCATAAATCTGCTGACACGCAGCTTTGAGAAGCCTTGCTTGAAGTAGCTCGACTGATGTGGCGATCCCAAAAAGCAGTGTAAAAGGAATACGTGGGCGCCAGGAGCTGACATGATTAGCAGGCTGGCTGACTTTGGAAGCATAAAACATACTTGAAGAGGATAATAAGGTCTGACAAAAGACTGCTATCGAATCCTTCACTGTCCTGGAAAGCAACAAAGACATGCTCGCAGTTCTGGGGTTTGATAAATGCGTGCAGCGCTTCCAGGTCG
The DNA here is from genome assembly GCA_021020635.1 of Fusarium sp. PT. Lineage (NCBI taxonomy): Eukaryota > Fungi > Ascomycota > Sordariomycetes > Hypocreales > Nectriaceae > Fusarium > Fusarium sp. PT. The sequence goes on along the minus strand of JAHMRZ010000008.1, from coordinate 1,486,176 downwards.
TAGTCAAGGTATCGTCGTCCCTGCACCATGTGAGGATTGCAATCATATTGAAACATTTGGGAAAACTAACCTCTCGGCCATCTTCCATTTCGAGATCATCGTCCTCCTCGCTGGAAGCCTTGGCCGTGACATCCCGGATAATCTTCTTCAACGTCGCCTTCAGTGTCGTGGCTTCTGACGACCGCAGGCCAACAAACTTGCTCGATGTTGTTTGTTGGAGGGTCTCTGATAGTTGCTGGAAAAGAAGGTCCTGTGATGCGATGTTGGGTCCTGTGATGATGAATGCTGAAGGGATTCTATCCCCACTGTACGAGGATTAGGGGTCGTGCATATATATCAGGGGCGGCTGGGTTCTTACGAATCTGTCACAGCTTCTTTAATGAATTCACTAACTTCATGGAGAGTTTCCAAGTTTGAGGTTTTTAGGATTCCCTAAGTCTTGTGAGTAATAATACGAGGGAAAGGGTTTTGTTCACTCACCTCAATACGTTCATCAATCTTGGCCCACCTCTCCTGAAACAACGTCTCCCTTAGCTGGACGAATTCAGGTTTCTCGGCACCATTGAGCAGCGGCACGAAAGATGATAAGTCCTTGATGGATTCTGCAGCATCTTGAGCTTTTTTCGATACTCTTCTTCGCTTGGCGGGCTTTTGGCGTGTCCCGTCGTCTTCAGGATCAAAGACATAGGCGACCTATTCGCTGCGTTAGTGAACAGAGTGCAGAGTCATGAGAACAGTGTCATTCGTTACCTGATGGTCTTCTTGGGTGTATGTCTCCTGTTTGATCTCTTCACGTGCCATTTTCAAAGTCTTTATGATGCAGGAGATACAAGGATCTTAGGGATGAGGCTCCTGAAGCTTGGATACAAGTTCAAAGGTCAACGCGTTTTGAGAAGGTAGACGTGTTTAGTAGCACTGTCTCACGCACTGTATCCTAACGACCAGCTAATAGTACTGTTAGTACTCCGTACACCACTCAGACCTACTACCCTCACTACCTAGACACATAGATAGTACCCACCTGCTCTCTAATCTCTCTAGGTACTTCACGATATTAATCACAAGTGGAGGGGATTGTGCATGTGTATGATCAATTATTCGAGAAATGCATGAGTTCATCCTCTCAAATACATCTAATTCTTCGTCCCGTTCATCATCTGTATGCTGTTGCTCGCCAAATCCACTTTCTCATACGCCTCCTCTCGAAAAGCATCTCATTCTTTGAGCTTCACTTCCATGAGCTTTCCCACTTTGTTGTCCATGTGCATTCCAGATGTCGAGATCTTCTTGTTCACCCAGGCCCAGGTGAGCCCCTGCTGAGCGAGCTTCTCCCGTTCCAATATTGTTGTTTTTGCCCTTTGTACAAGCTCCTTAAAATAATTGTTTCTTGCCTCCGTCCCTCACGAGCCCATTATAACTCGGGCGAGCCGTGGCACACCTCTGCCGCCTGATTTGGCAGATATTCATACAGATACCGGGAAGACGCGACGAAGTCACTTTTGCCATTGCTTAAGAGAAAGAAAAAAAAACAGCAGTAGAAATAGCAAAAGAAACGGAAAAGACCATAACTGGTAAACCATAACCCTGACGCCATGAAGAAACTTGTTCTAAATCACCATGAGCCGAACCGAAAAACAAGCTAGCAAGTCTAAGCCGTGGCTTCGACGGGCTCAGAAGGGGCGACAGCCTTGATCTTTGTTAGCTAGACTCTTCCCAAGCAACACAGTTAGCACTTACGTCGTCCTTCTTCTCTTCAGGAGCTGAAGCTTGTGGCGTCTCCAGAATCTTCTCCTCTTCCTCAGTCTTCTCGTCCTCCTCGATTTTCTCGGCCTTGGGCTCATCAGCCTTGGAAGTCTCAGACTTGGGCTCTTCGGTGTTTTCTTTGCCGCTGTCATCCTGCTTGTCATCCTGCTTGTCATCCTGCTTGTCATCTGCCTTGGCATCTGACTTGCCATTTACGCCGTTGGTAGCCTCTGTAGCAGGGGCTGCGGTCTCAGTAGCCAGCAGATCATTCCACTTGTCAAGCAGAACTTGAGAACGATCCTTGAATTTAAATTCATCCTCACGGGGAATTGACTCCAGCTTCAGGATAGCTTTGAGAACCTTGTTGATCTTGGTCGCGCGAATGATAGACACCTCGAGGTCCTTGAGGTTCTCCAGCATATTGACATACTCAGACATTTGCTCCATCTCCGACTCCTGGGGCTGTTGATCCCTTGTGAGAAGGCCTCGTTGAAGCTTATGACGAAGATACAATACTTCTTTCTGGCAAGAGGGTTAGCGATATACGGCATTGTTTTATTACTGGCATATCTCACCTGCTTGTGCTGTCGTCGCTCCTCAGGGGTCATCTTGGCCTTCTTGGCACCCTCGGTCTTCTTGTCGGCAGACTTCTTGACCTTGACCTTAGCTTTGGCTGCAGATTCTTCCTTGGCCTTGGGAGTGCCATTTGCCTTGGGGGTTGAAGTGTTGAGCTTGATCTTGGGCTTCTTAACTGAATCGGGTCGCTGTGGTGTCTTTTCCAATTGTCAGTACTGTGAATCACGAACCAGGAGGTGGGGGTGCTCACGCTCACGTCATCCTCGGCCTTACGCTTCTTGGCCTTTGGCTTTTCAGCGGTAGCATCATCAATATCCTCCATGTCGACATCTTCGTCGGCAGCCTTAGCCTTGCCCTTCTTAGACTTTTTGGGGGTCGCGGCAGCCTGTTGCTTAGCAAGCAGCTCGTCTTGGAACTGCTTAAGCACGTCTTTGTAGTGTTCGAGAGAATTGCTTTCGGCCGCGAGCAAGAATGCCTCTTTGAGGTCCTTGCGCATCTTCTCAGTGATTGTTTCTTCGGCCTTCTGTGGGGGAAGCTCCGTGAGTAGGGTATTGGGCACCCAGCCGCTGTAGTCTGGTCAACAAGTGTCCGAAGAACGTAATGGAATAGACAACAACTTACAATTCGTTTGTGTGAAGGTACATGACGGGGAAAGTTCTGTCGTTGACACGTTTGCCACCATCAGCATATGCCTCGGTGTAGGAGCCATCAGGTCGTGCTGCGGCAACAGGGCGGCTATCGACCAGCGCTTGAGGCAGCATTGTCTCGTCACAAACAATGGCGGGCCAGGCAGGAAATCCTTTGAGCTTGACCAGGAAATGGTCTCCAGGCTTGGCATCCAAGTGCGTGAGACGCGCCTTGGAGGCCTTCTTGCTCAGGCTCTTGCGGGTGGCACCACCAGTCGACTTTCGACGATTGTTCTTCCCCTTTGCTGAAGGAGTCTCAGCGGCAATGTTTTCAGCTGCTGTCTCACCATCGGCAGATGGAGCGGAGTTTTCGGCCTTGGTCTCCTCAGCAGCCGAGGTCTCAGGCGCGTCCTTCATTTCGGTGTCGGCGGTATCGTCAACGGGCTTTGAATCCTCCTTTGATGCTTCGGTCGCGTCTTTGTCTTCGGTAGGTTTCTCTGCGTTTCCACTTTCCTTGGTTTCTGTTGAAGCGAAATGGTCAGCACGGGTCTGACAAATGGAAGGACGCGCCGAGGAGATGGAGCACGCGAGAAATCGGGGCGCGATTTCAAGGACACCGCAACCCAGTGCGCAATAGACGCAAAAAGCATCGTAATCGTGACTTACCTTCAGCGACCTTTGTATCCTCCTTAGATGCCTCGCCTTCGGTCATCGCGGCGTCGTCTCCGGTTGATGATTGCTGCGCAGGCTTCTCAGTAGCAGCGGCCTCCTGCGCGCCAGGGGCGGATGCCTCAACTGAAGCCTTCTCGGTGAGCTGGTCGGCCATGGCGACAGTGGTGACGATATTTCGCTGGTCACAAATCACAAAAGCCAGAAGTGGAATGCCAGCTCGCAAAAGATAGGCGAACGCGTAGCTTGTGGTGTATCGCGCGCGTCAATGAAGCGCAAGACTCGTAGCGCGATGATGTTGTTGTGTTTGGAATTAAATGCGCAATTGATGCTCAGATGCGCCTCTTCGAATAGTGCTAGGATGTTGGGGGGTGACGAAAGAAAAAACGCTGGTGCGAGTTGATGGGCTGGGCCTGAGCAAGGGAAGCACTTTCAAACGTCACCAAGAGATATTCGGGTCACGTGATGTGAGTGAATGGTCGGCAGCGGCGTCATCAGCCATGGGCTATGGCACCCCCGGGTCTCCCTCTCACACGCAACATCAAAGGCCCAGCGCGTAGTTGACGCTGATTCGACGCCCTAGTATACGAGATCAACGGTAAGACGCGTCCGTAGTCTCTTTTCTCAGCATCTTGGCCCTCCTCCCACTGGCAATTGTCACGTCGTAGGCCTAACCGTAGCTAGACGCGTTTGGCGTTGTGAACACTTGATCACAGCCCCTCGCGCCTCTTTAACTCGTGCTGCGCCATTGAACATCCACACAACTCGGCTTCAGCCGGTGAAACTCATCTCATAGAGCACATCTCAGTCACATATAACATCCCGTGTCATCGTCCTAGTGGTAATATTCGAATATTATCTCCCTAAATTCGCATTCGTAGTCTGTAACATTGTACAAAGCCATCACTGGCGATCGCGGTGGTAGTTGGAGCGAGCTTCGAGCTTCTACTCCTCGTCTTCGTCCTCGTCCTCGTCCTCTTCATCGTCATCCACGTCCATGCCCTCAGCTGCTGTAACCGAGAACTCCCGCTCTTGGTCCACTCCGACATAGCTATCACTCATTAAGAACAGCTTCAGGTCATGCTCACCTGGTGATGGCACAGTGTACTCGAGGCGAACGTTGAGTTCCCGACCGATTGTCACTCGCTTGATAGCCAAGAGACTCTTGGTCTTTTCATCACCAACAACCAACCACCAATTCTCCATCTTCTTGGAGGGGTAGAATGGCGCATGTACGGTAGAGTCATACTCGCCGTCTTCCTCTTCCAAGTTGCGAGCAATCTTGATGTTCAGGTAGGATGGTTCACCTGCCCTGATCTCGTCCTCGTCTAGGACCTCGTGCTCAAGCTCCAGATCGGGGTACTTGTCATTTGTAAAGTTGGCAGCCTCTGCCAGTTGCTTCTGTGACAGACCAAGTCGCTTAACAAGCTTGTTGTAATCGGCATTCTCGTCCGGATTCATGGCCTCCATGAAATCGAAGATATCCTTGATTCTGCAAAGAAAGTTAGCTCGCGGTTCGATACCCAAATCATAGCTTGTTACATACCCAAACTCATTAGCCACCTTGACAACCTCCGTCGAGAAGTGAGGAATCTGTTTAAGCGGGCTATCTCGATCCCACATGCCTTGCACAATCATCTGTGACATCTCCATAGCACTCATGGCGTTGAGGTGACCATCTGAAGACAGGATGTCAACCATGGCACTAAGAAGACTTAGAACCTTGGATAGCAGGACCTCTTGATCCTTCGCCAGATCAATTGGCAACTGCATGCGAGAGAAATGCGCCTGAAGTAAGACGAAAGATTTGAAGTGAGGCGATTCATAGACTACTTCAGACATCTTAACAGGGACTCGGTCGTAGATACGTCGCAACAGGCCATCCTCGTGACGTCGGATCTGGATCGACTCGAATTCGGTAGCTGAAGTGACAATCTCCATGATACCCTTAAGCTTTGTACGGACACTCAATGACAGCAAAAAGGTCTGCATTGTAATGTAGGAAATGTTGTAGTAGGCAGCGATCATAGCAGCGTTCTGAGGCGCCACAGATCCATCCTCCTCATCAAAGTCAATAATCTTCGATTCGCTGAGCTCACGCAGAGTGGTCTCAACCAAGTCAGACATGTAATTGCTCAGTCCCTCATGAGTCGTGCTTGTCAAGCTGTAATAACTGGGGTTGGCAAGTAGTCTTCGGTAGAAGTAGGTGAATGTGGTCCAGTTGATCGCATCGTCACCCGACTCAATCATCTTCGTGCTGATCTCCGTCACAAAGACATCGTGCAAGTAGTTGTGCAGGTGTGACTCAACGGGGAGAGCCTCGTTAAGGAATTTCTTGTAGTACTCGCGCTTCACTTGGGGCAACATGAGGACACCACGGCCGCGGCCATCCTTGGACGGGCGAAGAGCCTTACCAAACATGTGAAGGACCTCGCTAAGAGGGTAATCAACATATCTATGCTCTCGGCCCTCAAAGTATTGTGTACCCATTACAATGACCAGATGAGCAGTGCTGTTTAGCTCCCAGCACACGTCCCGAGAAGCAACAAGCACTTGAATGGCACCATTATCATACAGATGCTTGACAATTCGCCTGTCACTCTGGCTAAGAGCCTCGTGGTAGTAACCAACACCATGCGAGAGAGCCTCGGCAAGTGCCTCCTCGTTAATACGCTCAAGCAAAGGTTGCATTTGTTCCACCTCGGCATGAAGGAAACGGTCCTCGTCATCATCCGCAAAGGCTGCAGCCAAGAGATCCCGGGCAGTTGCTCGAGTTTGTTTACGGCTAGGCACGAAGATCATGGCAGGCTTGTCAGGAGACATTTGGGTGATGGCCACATACGTGGGTTTGGCCATTGCCAACATGAGAGATGGGAAATGGGTGTTGGTGAATGACTGAAGGTGAAGCTCCAGGGGTACTGGTCGGACATGGGGACTGAAGTTGTAGATATCGTGCTTCTTCGCGTCGATCCATTCACCAATGTCCCGGGCGTTCGCAAGCGAGACGCTCAATGCGACAATTCGCAAGGGCAACTCGGTCTGAGTACGAATGTAGTGCATACGAGAGACGATTGTCTCGTACACGTAACCTTGCGAGCCGCCGAGAAGGTGAACTTCATCGGCAATAAAGAGCTCAACTGTTTGAACGTTCTTGCGGCGCTTCCATTGTCTAGACAACACATCCCATTGAGTTGGTGTCGCCAAGATCAAATCACCCTTCTCCAGAAGCTTGAGGTCAGTTGCTGTCTCGCCAGTAAGCTTGACAATCTCCTTGCCACCGTTAAGATGGCCGAGCCTCTTCTGCCAATCTTGGAGGCGAGAGTCGACAAGCTCTTGGAAGGGAGCGATGTACACAGCTCGACCGACCTCACCCTTGGTCCAGTGTCTTAGCAGAGCAAACTCAGCACATACAGTCTTGCCGCTGCCTGTGGGAGCTCCGATGAACACATTCTGATCCGTCTTATATAGCGAGTTGAAGGTTTGTGTTTGAATCCTATTGAACTGCTTCCATGACGGGTAGAGGTCAACGTAGCTCGACACCTTGAGAGCCGAAACGGGAAGAGGTTGGAGCTCGAGAAGTTCTGTGTGAGGGGGGAACTTCTCGGGCAAGATCAGCTTATGGAAAGGAACAGGAAGTCTGGTCTCAGCATGCATCCATCGATCGGAGACAACAGAGACGAAATAATTAGGGGGCATAGGATCTGTGATTGGAACCGTAAAGTCCACGATGTGCTCGTTTTGCTCCGACTGAGCGTATTCCTTGCGCAGCAAAAAGGTGTCGTGGAAGAGGATATCCTCTCCATCACAGTCTTCGACCAGAATCCAGAAGCTTTCTGCAGCACCATGGATGGAGTCATCCCATTCAAAGTTAGGAGTGATGCTGAGCTCAACGCGCAGCATCGATCTGGTCATGGGTTGAACTTGAGCCTGAACCTCGACTCGAGGGAACTTGGCTACCAAGCCGCAAACAGTTCGGCCTTCTCGGGGCAGGCCGAGAAGCTCGCCCATTCGGGGAGGATCCAAATCAAAATAGCTACTCCAAGACACATCGATTCTCTCAGCCTTTTGAACAACACTCTTAGGGCAGGTGGGAAACTGGCGCAGAGGAGACATGGTTGGCCACATGCGTTTCTCAGCCATCTTACAGAGGTCCAAAGCAGTCTTAGCGACACTAGCCCAACCCTTCTTCATCGCAATCTCAAAAATGGCACGCAGGATACGGCCAGCGGATTGTGTTACGTATACCATATCGGCCATCAAGGCCAGGCCCTCGAGCTTGAGGCGTGAGATGTACGCTTGTAAAAGCACGTTGATTTTGGCATGGGGCTCCTCAATGCTCTCCTTGACAGGAATTGGCACTCGGCCCAGTAGCTTGGCCAACTCAAGCTTTTCGTCCTGGCGAACAGGGATAAACTTGAATTCTGCACTCAGAGAAAAGACGCGGAAGAGCTCAATAGTGGTGATGGAAGGCTGGATAAGGTTGTTGTAAGTCTCCATAGAACCAAAGGTAATATAGTAGTGAGAAGCGATTCGTCCAAGCTCTGTGGACTGGAGCTTTCCGGTCTTCTCGTCGTACTTGATAAGATTTGACTTCCGCAAAACCATAGCGGCAGAATGAATCAGGTCAACACGCTTTTGCTCCAGAGCTTCATCGTCCTCATATTCAGCACCTACCTGGTAAAGACCAGGGGAGCGGAGCATTCTAACGAAAAGATATGTGTAGCCAAGCCACTCAACACCCTCATCACGGGTTCTGACGTTACCGAGCACAACTTCAGCATTCAAGTTGTCCACCAGCTTGCTTACAAACTGACTTTCGATCGGCAGCTGCTGGTTTAGAAGTGAGAGATAGTACTGCATCTCGCTCTGTGTTGTGATGATGATACCTTCTCCGTAAGTGTCGTACTGAGGTCGACCGGCACGTCCAAGCATCTGAAGGACATCCTGGGGACTGAGCTCAACCCAGCTACCCTTCTCAGGCGAATAAACTTGCGTACCCTTAATAATGACTGTATGGGCGGGCAAGTTCACACCCCAGGCCAGCGTGGCCGTACACACCAAAACTTGGATAGCACCACGGGCGAAAAGGTCCTCAACATCCGTCCTGTCAACTCGGCTCATACCGGCATGATGGATGCCGAAACCGTAGGGCAGAATGTCCTTGAGGTCCTGGTCAGTCGCCATGTCAGATGCTTCTCTAAGAACTTCACGACTGCCAGCATCATGACGAAGGATCTGGTGAATCGTGTCTGACTCAACAGCCTTGTCTCGAATGTAGCGGGCAGTCTTGGCGGTCTCCTTTCGAGAGTGCACGAAGATAAGCATTTGGTTGCGGTTGGTACCCACATGCTCAATAACCTTGTTGTAGCAAACGTCGTTCATAGTCTTTAGTTGCTTAATGGCTTTGCGGTCAGTGACACCAACGAACTCCTGTCGCAAAGGGCAGGGTCTGTAGGAGCCATCAAAGTGGAAGAGGCCCTTCTTCGTGTCCACGCGCAAGAAGCTCGCAACGTCTTTGTAGTTAGGAAGCGTGGCAGACAAACCAAGGATTCGAACTGGCTCGCCAGTCTGTTCGGTCTTGCGAATAGTTCGACTGACAATGCTTTCCAGCACAGGACCACGATCGTCGTGAAGCAAATGGATTTCGTCAATAATGATGAGACGCACCATATTGGTGTAAGTCAAGTCGTTGGACTTTCTGGTGATAACATCCCACTTCTCAGGTGTGGTAACGATAATCTGTGTCTCAGCAATTTGTTGCTTGGTAAGTTGACGATCACCAGTCAACTCTGCAACACGGATACCATATGGCTCAAGTCTGTTGCCCAGGTTGCCGACCTGCTCCTGGACAAGCGCCTTGAGGGGAGCGATACAGACGATCTTGAAAGCATCGAGATCAATATCGCCGGTCTCTGGATTGCGATGCTTTCCAATCTCTCGGAGAATCGTGAGCATACCCACGTTCGTCTTTCCACTACCAGTAGGAGCACAAACAAGCATGTTTCCATCGTCGTTAAATGCTGAGGGATAACACTTTGATTGAATCTTGTTCAGTGACTGATTCTTACTGAAAGGGTTTCGCGCCCACTCAGGCATATCGGTAATGGGCATCAAAACATCGCCAGGCTCATTACGCTTCTTTGGTGTAGGAATGTGGATTTCCTCGTAGCCCTTGAAAGTCCTCTTCGTTGAGCCCTCCGGTAGCCTGACCTTAGGGTTTGTCATAAGATGATTTCCTTGATCGAAAACCAGGTTGTCGAGGTTGATGAGCTTTCGAGGCTGAAGTCCACCAACAAGTTGACCCTCAGCACGTTCAGTCTTGGGCGCGTCGGCAGTAAAAGAAGCTGGAACATCAATGTCCATCTTGATATCCATCTTTCCCTTCTTGCCATCAGCAGTGTCCTTGCCCTTGAGCTCATTTAGGATCCAATGGAGACCTTCCGAGCCCATCTCTCGCTCCACGTCAGCGCGTTGCTCGGGGGTTTCCGTTCGTGCCAATTTTGTGAGCCAGAAGACCTTCTCCCTGTTCTCGACTAACTTCTGCACCAGTTCGTGGTGCTCGAAGTCGAATAGCTCCATGAGATCGTTCTCGACTTCACGCAAAGACTTCTCCTCACCGTCATCGCCAGGTTCTCCGGACAGAATTGCAAGTGCCTCCTTTGTTTTGTCGGTTTGCTCGTGGGCATCGGGATATAGAGCTCCAATCTGACGCTGTAACCAGAACGCATCGATGTCCCGGGCTGGTACACTGTGCTTTTCTTTTTCGTCCCGTTTACCTCCTGAAGGCGCTGAGTCGAGGATCATCTCATCCCCAACATCAGCAACAGCATCTTCCTCTTTGCCCTCGGCACTCTGTTCCTTCTCTTCATCCTCCTCTTCGTCCTCAGACGACTCATCGCGGACCTCATGAACGATTGCGTCTCCTTCCTCCTCCTCATCTTCATCGAAAGCAACTGCGACACCTTGGCGTTCGTCTATTTCAGCATCATCGCCATCGGCGCCTCCCATGGCAACGTCGTCATCGTCGTCCTGGGCGTCGTAATCTGTAATCTTCTTGCCGAGATTCACAAGCTCATTAAATTGCTTGGGGTTTAGTGTTACTCCCAAGATGTCGTCAGTTTCCCTCTTCTTATCCAGATCCTTCAAATCGTCGTCCTTCAGGTACTCCAAAACAGCATCCGCCGCGCTGCGCACAACCTCATGTGGTACATCGCCGAGGTTGTTGGCTACTATAGTGATGATAAGATCGAAAGTCGCTCGCGTCGCTGCGGTTCGGGGTCGGTATGTGATGCCCTCCACCAAGAGGTCGTTGGCGCCGAGAACACCGGTCGATTGGGGCGCCTCCGCCTTTCTTCTGCGTTGTTCCCGTGCTAGGATATCCTCGCCTTCCCTTAGGCTCCCTCGCTCGATGTCAGGAAGTCCGGGTTGCTTCTTTTGTTTCGGCGCGCCGTCGCGTGCGACTTGAGCACCCATATCTCGAATACTCAAGCGCCCGGCCAGCGACTCTGGATCACCCGTAGCTTCATCGGTTCGTCTGGTGACAAATCGACGGTCGGCCTGGAGAACCAGGTTCGACATCGCCGAGTACTTGTACTGCGACACATCTCGATTTCCGTCGGCCATGTTGGCTAGATTATTAGGTTGTTATTAGGAGAACGTCGATGCTCTCGACAAAGCCTGGGGGCGCTAGGCTTTTAAATAATCATGAGTTTGCCACCAACGCGACCAAATGAAGTAATTAGCCGCTGCCTAGGTCTCTTTAAGTTCTGCGATTGATGCGCAGTTGTTGAAATTTGGTTGTAGTCGTCACTTAGTTGGAGAGTTCAAGTCGCGATCGTAAATTTCAGATCTCAGCCTACCAGGCTATCGCGCTAGACCGGCTTTGGATAGGAGCATGGAGCTCACAGCGCGTCTGTGGCGCGGTTGCATGTGTGGCTGAACCTCGAAGTCACAACCCAAGTCAGGTAGGCATCACGCAGTGCTGTTGTTTCAGGCTCAAATCATTGTAATGGATATAAAAGAGTTCATGATTGAATATTATACGTAGGCTGCCTTATATACATGTGTTTACTCATCATGTTTCTTATGTCTCATGCGCGTTCGATTGGACCGTTTCGAGGTGATGGAAGCTTACACTAGCCACACTCAATTGATCGATGCTGCTGAATTTCGTCTATTTACTTTACACTGGGACCCGAGCAACCAGCCCAAATTAGAGACCCTTTCACCGACAAGCAAATGATTCACAATGACAAATCCTTCTGAGACTGTTGAAGCGTTTCAAAAAACGCTTGATTCATTCATCAAGCCACGCGAGCAAGTCAACTACATTCGACGTGTATTAGCACTACATCTCGGAACATGCTCTCACGACGGCCCAATCAAGCAGCCAGTGTCGCTCGCAGATCCAGCGCGCGACGTAACTCCAGATCCAAATTCAAAAGGAATCTACAGAGAATACATCGAGGCTCTCAAAGCCAATGTTGATGCGCGTCGGAAATATGAAGATATTGCACAATCAAATATTGCCTCCTCAGCTTCAGTCCAAGATTCGTCGTCCAGCAACGAGCTATTGGAAGAACGGATATCACTTCTAAAGCTTCAGGCTAAGTCGAGCCGACTATCAGCTGTTCAGGGCCATCTCGATTCTCTTATGCAGAAACCTGCCGCTGCACCTGAATATCTGGATCCTGAGGATGTCTTTCACGAAGCTATGAGTCGGCCCAGTGTTCCAAAAGAAGTGGTCAACAGCCTAGTAGCACAGCAGAGCGTTCAGAAGACCGACTTGACAGAGCAAGTTGCTCAACTCGAAAAGACTGTCTTAAGAGCGAAGCTTCTCCTACGGCGAGAAGAACAACTGCTCCGTGAAACAAGGACAAATGCCCAAAGCATACCCGATGTTATTAGCAACGGCATTAGGCTACATGCTCTGAACACAACACGGAATGAACTCATTAACTGGATTGAGACTGAACTGAGCAAGGCTTCAGGGGACGAAGAAGGGGATGAGAGCGGTTCCAAGAGCCATAACCAATCAACGGCGGATCAGGCCACGATAAACACCCAACTCAACAACATAAAAGACAAGTACGCCAAATACCTTGCGACCAGGCGGTCTCTTCTTGCATCTGTTGGCGAAAGATCCGATTTCACGGCAGCTCCTGTATTGGCGCCATCCGCGTCCAAGCCACAGGCTGAGGAACCAGAGCCCACATCCAGCACTTATCTCCTTACACCATACATAGAGACACTTCTCGCGCTTTCCAAGAAACAAAGGGCTATGATATCACAAAAGGCACATGTCAATGCAACCCTCGGCAAGGAAGTTAAGAGCAACTGTCAGTCACTTAGTCACCTGGAAGAAGAAAGTCAACTGCTCCCCTCTTACTCTGCGGCACCAACATCGCGAAGACGGTCGGTTTTAGGAGAGTTCCTCGGCTCAGAAGAACGGTCAGGATTGACGGGCAAAGTACAACCCTGGGTTTTAGCTGCAGATTCGGCAAAGATTGCCACGCTTGAAAATGTGGCAGAGCAGGTCGAAGGTGGCCAACTTGCGTTAGAGAATTCCATGCAGACTTTGCAGGAAATCGACCAGCTGCTAGGACAGGGCGAAGTGATACAGGAAATTGAGGCTCAGGCTGATACTACAGAAAATGATTTTTGGATGGAAGCTGGTCCGAAGTCACCAACCAAGGCGAGAAAACATACAGAGAAGAGTAAAGATGCGGAGCAGTCCAAAGATGCATGGTCTAATTTACATGGTAACCTTGGTTTGATAGGTCAGGATGACACTGTTTAGGATTAGAGTAACATAACGTCAAGTACAATAAATGTCTGGTAGTATGGAACCAGTTCAAACGCCAATCCTTATCTAAACACAACTCCGTTCTTCGTGCTGGGATATACCACGCTACATATCAAGCTTACGAGCTTATTTTTTCGCCATGATAGCCGATATTCTTACCGATAGGTCGAGGATAGACAGGTGCTCGTCTGCTCCATCGACTAATCTTTTGTCAATTTCTGAAAAGACCAAGACGATCTTGTTCTTCTGGACATCGGGGATTGTCTCATCGTAGGTCAAAGCTTGGTAAAGCTACAAGATGTTAATAGTTGGCTGGGTCGAGACGAACAGCAAACTTACCTGTCCAACGACTTGTCCCGCGCTCCATCCATCAGCAACCAGTTTCTCAATAACATCGGAGATGCCCTGGAACGATGATCCCGAGCTCTTTGGACGTATCGCTTTGACAAGATCATCAATGGTACTAGTCGGGATAACACCAGCAATGTCCTCGACAATCTTAACAGTGACCGCCTTGTTATCCACATCCATTGCCTCTTCGCCGTCAGTCTCCTTTTCGGCGCTGGCGCCAACAAGCCTGGCAGCACTTTGCAGGTAGGTAATAGCCTTTCGAAGATCACCCTCACTGCACTTGATGAGTGCATCGACGGCACCATCTTCAAGCGGCACTCCCTCCTTCTCTGCGATTTCCTCCAGTCGCTTCTTCGCGTTACTCTGGTCGAGACTCTTGAAACGGAATTTGCTGCATCGACTAGCAAGCGGATCAATGATTCGAGTGACGTAGTTGCAAATCAGGCAGAAACGGGTGATCTTGCTGTATGTTTCCATCGTTCGTCGCAGCGCACTCTGAGCGTCTTGTGTCATGGAATCGGCCTCGTCGAGAATGATGATCTTGAATGGAGGGCAAGGATACTTGTCCTTGTATCCCGGAGCCGCATTGGTCAATTGCATTCGCGCAAAGTTCTTGACCTTTTCTCGGACAATGGAGATACCACGCTCGTCGGAGGCGTTGAGCTCGAGAACTCTAGATTTGATCATTTCGGGACCGTAAAGTTCTTTAGCTAGTGCTAGGACAGTCGAAGTTTTGCCTGTACCGGGAGGCCCATAGAACAGCATGTGAGGAAGCTAGAGAGAGTCAGTATTGAGGAGTCTTGATGGTGGAGCGCGATGATCGCACGTTAGATGATTGAAGTGTCCTTTGGAGCACATCGACCGTATGGTCCTGGGCAGTAACATCGCTAAGTGTCTTCGGTCGGCTACGAATTGTGAGCTTTGAGGTTCAGCTTCTGCCCTGATATCAACATACTACTTCTCGACCCAAGGTTGAGTTCGAGCATGAGCAGGCTTGCCCTGTTTTTGGTCGGCATTGCCATTAGCAGCTGCTGCAGCCTTTCTGGCTTTGAGGTCAAAGAAGCTAGCCATCTCGATTTATATGTTTGCTCGAGCGTCAAGTCGTACGTGATGGGCTTTCAAGAACACAATCGAATTATTGGGTGTGCTGAATGGAGGTATCAAATTCACTAAATTGCATCAATTGATGGGGAGCTTGGGAAAATCAATTTACGCGTAAAGAAACGCGCAGCGCGTCACTAATGGCAACCACTAGGTTGCAAGCTGCAGCACCTGAACCCCGCGCTGATCCCATTAGTCGGCCCCACTCATTCACGGTATCGGGTAGGTAGGTAGGCTTGATTAATCGGTTCAAGGCAGTGAAAGAGTCGGTTCTTATACTTGAATTATCGGGTAACTGGTTATCGCTTTATCATTGTTGTCGTGAATGGTATCTTCACTATTTGTAAATCATATAGCACTGTTTGGTTGTTTGGGTGCCCAGTTGTAAAACTTGGGAAATCGATGTGTACATCAACGGAGTGAAGGTTTCCACAATAGCTGCCTGATGTTTGTCGCTGGCTTTTTACTAAATACTATATCCTATACTAACATATATAAAATGGTAATCTAACGTCTACAGTATTGTTGATCTGGATGGAGTGAGGCATCAAGAGTGTTGCCTTGCCAGCAAATATCTGAAACTGGAATATAAGAAATGTCAAAGCACGAGAACCCAATGACAGGTTATACAGAGTGTGTGTATGTTTTGTGGCTGAAAAGATAAGAGAGTACTCTGCAATAACGAGAGAAAGAAAACGTAGAAAGTAACAATTCACTGCTTTGCTAAATTCTTATTGCGTAGGTGGTGAATCGCTGATGCACCTATCCTGTATATGCAGGGTCCCAAGTTCCTCAGTGTCAAAGAAGATTCCAAGCTTGATGAATAACAAGTAAGAATACCACGATATTGATAAACAAAGACAAATGTATATTCCAGCTATATGTAAGTACATTGATTCACTTATAGTGATTACTTATACCTAAGTACCTAGGTATGATATTGGACGGATACCTACATTGTTAGTGATCGCATTTAGGTGGTAGTGGTGAAGCCGTAGCTGCCTGCCCAAAGAAGCTGTTGCCTCCCCACTTTCCTCCACGCTCGGCTTAAACGATACCTACGTACCTACCTGCTCATCCCACCACGCAACTACAACATCCACACTCACTTCACTCTCCCAAAGACCTTACACCATCAGTCCTAACTCAACTTTTGATCGCGATTTGTCCATGTGCGTCGTTATTGGGAGTAAAATCTCACGCCTATATACCAATATCTGAACTGCAACGCACGAGGCGCCATGGACCAGTCCATCATCCGCATCTCCAAGGTTGGCTGCCCCGCATCCGCCTGCACTCCTACCATCCCTTCGTTCACCATTTCAGCCTCAAGATAAGATACTAATATTATAAAAAGGAACTCGGCGAGATTCAGAAAAACTGCGATTTGTGTACGCCCCACTCGTATTGATATATAATCCATCTGGGAGAACACCAGCTGACACACTATGATATCATATTATAGCACTCGCCGTGGCATGCCGCGACATCGATGTTCGTAATGTGAAGGCTTTAATCGTGGGCCCTCACGAGACCCCGTACGAATTTGGGTTCTTCGAGGTTAGCATGAGCCCGTTCGCTTACTCTGACGATGCAATCGACTGACTTGGCATGATAGTTCGCCATTCGGTTTCACAAAGGTTAACAACCCCCCCCTTCCATGACAACGCCTAGTCTTATTCCCGGTGACAGATTATCCATCCAAATCCCCGAGTGTGGTTTGTATCACAACAAACGGGGGACGTTGTCGCTTCAACCCAAATGTCTACAGTAATGGCAAAGTCTGCCTGTAAGTCATTTCGATCACCTACTGTTGATGATTTAAACTAAAGTTCTTAGATCTATTCTAGGGTATTGGAAACTGCACCATAGACCTGGACACCGAACTGACTAATACTAGTACATGGCGTGGAGAGCGTGGAGAGGAGTGGTCTTCAGCTCAAGGACTGGAGTCAATCTTGCTGTCCATCCAAAGTCTCCTGTCTTCCAATCCTTACGAAAACGAACCAGGGTTTGAAGATGCCCATGAAGATTTCGACAAAAAAGCACAGAAGGATTACGTCCAAAAGGTTCGTGACTGCATACCACCATGTAAACCAACTGTCTGACTTGTTAGATTCGTCACGAGACATTGCGTATCAGTGTTATCCAACGCTTGGAAGGCTATCTTGGGCTCAACGCTAGTGGCTCCCAGCGACCAGATGCAACAGCAGTGAGTGATATGGAGGACGAGGATATCGACGAGTCTGCTATACCGTTTGAGCCATTCAAAGACCTGTGTAAACGCCGATTCCTGTGGTACTTCGAGTCATACTTGGCAGCCATCGAGAAAGGCAAGTCTGAAACCAAGCTCAACCAGACATTCGAGAGGATGCCATTCGAAACACCGGGTAACAACTCCATGGATGGTAAATTCAACTATCCTGAGCTGGAAAGGCGTCTGCACGCTATCAAGGCCGCGATCGATGGGGAACCTCAGAAATGGGCCGCGGAGGGCCTCAACGCCAAAATGCGGGAGACTACTGTTGCTGTCAACCTTCAACATCAGTTCGAGCAAGTTGTCGAGGCATTCAAAAGAAGTGATATGCCGCATGACGTCTTCCTTGAAAAAGAGAACCCTTTCGTTTGGGTGGTAACCTACTTTGGGCGCCCTATGACCAACTTGGACGGAGGCTTGTTCAGGATCAAGATGAATTTCAGCGTTCGCTTCCCCGAGGAGCAACCTCGAGTTAAGTTTGAGACAAAGATCTTCCATCACCATATTGCAGCAGATGGCACAGCCTGTTACGCGCCGAACCCCAGCAAAAGGGAAGATGTCCGATCACACATTGAGGCTGTGTTTTCCATTCTTGAAGATGATGAACCTGCCTATGACCCTCGCAAGATTGTTAACCCTGAAGCTACGAAGATGTATTGGGGCGGAGGTCCAGATGACAAGAAAAAGTACAACCGGCGTCTCCGTCGATCAGTGCAGCAGAGTATGGAGTAAGTTTTCCGAACTCCTCATGAATGTGTGAAAAGTGAACTAACATTGATACACAGGGACTTTCCAGAATAACCAGATTATTCTATGCCGTACTTGGTTTAGGGATTGACTTGCAAATTTCAAGGGAGGCGTATATGGGAAATATCGAGGGATTCTCGGATTCAAATGGCGTTAAGATCCATCGGACAAGACGGATACGATGGACCGGCGTGAACTGAGGGTTGTGTCATTTCTTTTCACATGATTGACCAGATTCTACCTAGGTATTGAGGTAAACGCAGCAGACAATATGGCCTGTATGCTGTTCCAGCCTCCTAAAAGATCTCGCTATGGCATATTCCTTTCCCGCCTTGGACTGAACTGTGATGCAACTGATACGCTGGGGTTCTTTCTTATCTGTCATATAAGAAAAATACTTGTTTGCTCTTTGTACCTCCACTCCTCCGTTGTACATCGAGAAAGGGAAGGGTCATAATTATTTCACGGTGGTAGTGTGCGCTCGCATATTTCCCAAGGCCCTTTCTTGTTTTTTTTTTTTTTGCCAGATGTTTAACTAGACGAGCCAAAGCCTAAATTGCAATATTGTGGTATATTGCTGATACCCTCTGAAACGCCATTCCATTCATAAATTAACGCCACGATATGGATGTGATAAATCCACCACCGAAAGAACTCGCTCAAAGATAGTGCGGATGCACCGCGTGATAACTACCGGTTCATAAACATAATCGTATAATCGTGTCACTCTCTCTTACGACTTTCTGCTCTTGGGCTTCTTGTTCAGGCGATCTTGAGTTGGGGCATAGGGCGCTGCAACACCTTGGTATCTCTCTTGTTTTCCTTCGCCTTTAAACTCGTACATGCCATTTGTGCCCACATTGGCCGGTGTACCCTGGTTAGGACGTGTGACTTGCTCATGGTGAAGTTTGTCGAGGGAATCACCGACGACGGCATACTGTGACCAGTTGATGGGCGGGCAGCGAACAACGTTTTGCGGTTGGGGAATATTCGTCCATGCTGGTGGTTCGGTAGCGATGCGCTGGCTAGGGGAAGCTAGGCCGGGGTCTTTCTGTGTCGCAGCACTTTGGCCGTCCATCTCCGCATTGTTGTTGTCGTCATCTTTGTCGCTGTCGCTATCGTCATTCGCAG
This sequence comes from Fusarium sp. PT, assembly GCA_021020635.1. Taxonomy (NCBI): domain Eukaryota; kingdom Fungi; phylum Ascomycota; class Sordariomycetes; order Hypocreales; family Nectriaceae; genus Fusarium; species Fusarium sp. PT. The sequence continues at coordinate 1,467,170 of JAHMRZ010000008.1, read as the reverse complement.
GCGCATTAATATTGCCTGCGGCAAGGTCTCTTATAAAGGCCTCAGGGTCGTGGACGGCTTCATCCTTTGCGCGACCAAGAGCCTGGATGTCTGCAGTGGCGCGCTGCCGCTGGATCTGCAGGATAGAAATCGCGGACTTGAGCGCAATAACGTCCGGGTTTGAGTCGAAGGCTATCGGTTGGGGCGCTGGTGGGGGTATACCAGTCTGGTCTGGCTGCGAATGTGTAAGACTCGGGCGACTGGCGACGGCGGCTTCGGTCCCGGGAGGTTGCGCTGGACGTAATGGAGGAGTAATAGGAGAGATAGGCGGTCGGGTTGGGGAAGGAGGGTTGGCAGGAGGGTTGTCGGTGTTGATTGTGAGAGCGGGCATGGTTGAGTTGCGCCGCAGTGAATGTTTGCTTTGTTGACCCGGCGAAAGAGATTGAGAGTCCTTGAACAAAAGCGGGAGCTAGGCACCGAAGAACGGGGAGGTCACGGCAGAGATGCGGGACTGGGTCGGATGATAGCGGCGACGGGGGTGGAGCGAACGACCCAATAAAACCAGAGCGTCGGAGACAAAACGGAAAACGAGACAAGTCAGAGGAAATAGAGGAACAGACCGGGACCGGGACCGGGACGTTTGGCAGACGAAAGGTGACGGGTATGGATGTCGCAACACGATACGTTGGTACTATAGGTAGGTTGTAGCTATGGATGTAGCACTGTAATTGGTAGGTCCCTAATATGACGCCTCCGAGCTGTGCAGGAGCGCAGGAAGACCCCCACGGCAGCAGCTTTTGGCGGGGTTAGCCAGACGCGTGGTGAGTTAAATACGGGCCGTACTCCGTACAGTGAAGAGAGATCAAGAGAAGACCACGTATGCACTGTGCCAAGCTCGTGGTCCAGATGTAGTGCCCGAGTCGACGGGCAGAGGGATAGGAAGCATTTGCGGTAATGGCTATCAAAGTGTCTTGGATATGCCAGCTTAAACACTTTGAGGTGGTGTTAGTTATGAGTCTTCTGAATGTTTCAGTTTCAGTGCCTTGGACGAGGGAAAGTCTAGACTCGAGACTGTCAGGGTGGACCCTGCTGAAATGGCTGAAGATGGATCTCATACCTTCTCCACTTTTCAGCGATCGGACAAGATCTCCGCAGCTCCGATGCGATTTGAGCACAGACCATCTTGTAGATTACCTTGGACATCATTTTCATTTCATTTCCAGTCTTGAACACAAGCACAAATGGTAACAAGCGTGCTTTTATCCTGCAATAAACTTGTCTTGGAGTAAATGAGAAACACGGAATTAGAATAACACATACATGTCGTGTATGAATACGTGCATGAACCGCCCAATAGGCATAATTGGTGGCTGACAGCCGAGACTTTGGAAGCACAGCATCTCTATTATCACTTGGATCAGTCCACAACATTAATACAGTCGAAAGAAACGAACAATTTGAACATTCACAAAATGTTTACGACCAGGGGATAGTCGGTGACCTATACCAAGATAAAGCTTAAGTATCTACGGAGTACCCGGCTCATCATTGGATACCGAAATCTCCATGTTGACACCAAGTGTGTCGATCCCCTACTATCAGTCCCCCGTCGTACCAAGTTCTCGGAAATGCTTGGTATTCAAGCAAGGATCGAGGGTCTACCTAGATATTGCAAAGACAGATCTAGACCCCCTATCCGTACATCAACGCTCACATGCATTAGTGGCTCATGTCTTTATGGCTGGTTATGCCTTGTCTGCTTCTACACCTAGGGATGGCATTCTTGCTTTTGCCATGGTGAAATTGAGTGTCTGGCCTTTGGCAATTCTAAAAAGTGGACAGTAATTGTAACCCGTAATGAAGACGTTGGTAGTAGTCAGGGGCACTAGGACAAAAGTGGAAGACGGTAAACTCTGCTGCAGTAGAGCAATCCGAAAATGCCCACATCTACAGTAACGGAGTAGTGGTGGCTTAGTGGTGGTGGTGTAGTAAACTCTGTTGTGCTATGAGGCGTGTGTGTGTGTTTTATTGATTTTGCTGGTAGTACTTCGTATAACCAAATGCAAAGGAACTGGTACACGCAGAAGCTTAATTCACCATGTGTCTTACGAAAGAAAGAAAGGTTCGTGGTAGCATGGCGCATGGCTATTAAAAACCTTGATAACTGATCAGCGTAGACATAATTGCTTCTTGCGTGTCACTTGATAGCGGCATAGTTGGTCACACAAGCATTAATGCCTTTGTTTTTGCCGCAAAAGCAACGTTAAGATGTCCGATCTGGCCAAAGATCGTCGCTAAGAGGCGTCTGACATGTCTTTGTTATCGAAAACCGTATTCTCGGGTCGACACCTTGACGCCGTTCAGAGACTCACTCGGCCTCAGAAGCCGGCGACACAATAGAAAAGATGAAGATCAGGGTTGTGGCGCTTGGCGGTCCGGCATTTGCGAGTTAAATCAATGCAGGCCTTTTGTTTTTAAGCCTTCAGGGCATATTTCTTGAAAGCACTGTTAAAAGCCACCGGCTGGGATACCCAACTCACATCCCATTAGCCGCTACGTTGTCCAGAGTGTCTAGATTGTGTTGGTGGACGACGCCAGAGGAACTCGCCCGTTGCATCATCCCCCCAGGAGGTTCTCGGCCTCATGCTCGGCTTGAACCAATCATCAGCTCTCGTGCACAAGTTTCAGCTCTTCAGCTCCGTCTTGGCCAAAGTCGCATGCGGTAAGCCAGGCCGCAGAGGGTGTGAGTGGTGTATGATTTAGCAGCGATGCTGTTCAAGTGACGCCGGAGGCTTGGGACAAGCAAACAAGGGTGTGGGCAAGGTAGTAAACCAAGTACCTTTTGCTTGTACTATTGGATGGCGCGGCAAGCCCTGATCATTGGTGTTTGCGCATGTTTTCGTGACACTATCTTTACTATGGCCGTTGACAAGGGCGGTCGGTATGTGACCGATTCCCTCGTCAAACTCTCTTATTTCTCTGTTTTATGAGCCCTCCCCTCGTCTTTTCTTGACGATCAGTTCTTTGTTCTTAACATCTCCCTCACCTTTTTCTCGATTCGAAACATCCAGTCAATAGTCTCACTGCTCATCCTTCTCTTTTTTCTCCCGTCTTTTCTCAAAAACAATAGTTCAGTTAAACATTCCATCTATCCGTCGATCCTCTAGTTTCCGTCGGCAGTGTTTCCCTTGACGCGTTGCACGAGTCGTGCGCTTGCATCATCCACGGCTACCGCCGTTGACGTTCAACGCCAAAGGCTTGGGGCCACACAACCGCGGCGGTTGGATTTGTTCCTGCATTCCTCAAAAAAACGGCATTTGATAAAATTTTGTTCTTTTGAGAGGATTTGTTGTTACGGCATCAACGTCTTGAGAGGCGAAAATCATCACTTGGCCATCACGAGAGGGTTCTTTTGTGTGAAAGACTATGCCTATTCCAGAGACTCTCAACATCTTTGATCATCCATATATCGAGGCCCATTACGAGTAATATCACCGGGAATAATACTAGAAGGCGCAGTTTCCTTCATCCTAAGTTTATCGTCTTACCAAGTGGACCCGACTTTTTGGTATAAGAAAGCCAACTCCAACATCAACCAGTATCACAATCAACTGCTTTTCCAATACTAGAACAACAACAGCAACAATGTCTCCTACTACCATATCACCTCGCGATAGTCTTATCAGTCCTAGATCATCAGCTTTCATACCACGCTCACCAATGTTTGAATACGACCCGTCTATCAGCGGAAGTGAGCAACCACGCACTTCCATGTCATCAACAGGCACAAACAAGTCCAAGACGGGAAAATCCAGATGGTTTCATCAAGTTAAAAATTGGCTGTCTGTGAGCGAACCTTCAGCACAAGCGATGAAGGAGCAGAAGAAGAACACATTCAGACGGCACGGTATCGACATGAAGGATCCCCAGGCTGCGGTGAAGCTGCATCTGCCAATTGAGAAGATACCCGAAAACGCCATCACTTCTACTCGAGGACCAAGCCCAGAAAAGGCCTTTGAGCGTGCACGACAGCAGCGAGAGATGGCCCAGTCTTATTCAGGACTAAGCCAGGCGTCTCATTCAGTGTCGAGCAGTATCAGCACGGCTCCAAGTGCCAAGGAGTATAATCCTGTCACACCTTGGGACACTTGAGTTCGGCAGTTTGTGTGAAGGAATCTGATGTTTTACGACGAACGGATCTATGGGAGAGACAGCCTCTTGAATGATTTATTTTCTATGTCATGAGCGAGCGTGTTGGAATTGGTCGGGGGCCTGGTCAAAAACGTAACGAGATAGATATGAATGTTTATACCCTATTGTGATTTCTGGAGTTGGAATATGAATATACTCGGCCTGCTTTTGACTGGCCTCTTACTATGTTTGTTTAATTACCTAGTTGTAATATCTACCTACCAATTATCAGCAACTGAGATCAGCTGACAACCTGTTTCAACTTGGTGTCGATTATCGTGAAGAATGATTGTTATTAGAGAATGCCTCTTCTGTGAAATGACGATTGGTGGCGAGACATAGTCAAACGAACCTGGAACCAGAAGTCTTTTATATGGTTGAGCCTGGAGCACAATCGAGATTGAAAAATATAACCACTGTAAAGTTCTTAAGCGCTATAGACGCGATGGAGAAATGGGTCTTGGCAGGGATAAGACTTGTATTAATTCCTGTTTCTTGTGCAACATGAAATCGCCATGTGAAAGAGATCGAAACTCATAATGATGCTGTGTGGCTGTCATTAGGGAGACTCGGGTGATGCCGATGCCGAGCGAATTCGGGCACAGCCAAGAAAATGATTACATATTATTTATCATTTTGATATTAAATGAAGCCTTGTATCTTTTACCATTGCTTATAGAGGGTCATCGTTATAGAAATTGCTCAACAGTGTCTTATGCAGTATCAGGCAAGCCAAGATAGACATATTGTTTGCTCGTTTTCTATGACCGCAAACCACGGCTGATTAACTTCAAAAAGTGTGTTTTTATCGACATAAAAGCCAAGAGCCCAAAGCTTGAGCTTCAAGCTCCATCTCCCGGAAGCTTGTGTCCGCGCTAGTTGTCCCTTGTCCTGCTTGTGCACCGCTAACAGGTGATGATTGGCGACTGGCTCAGCTGGAATGGCTACGATATGACGTATTCTATCTTTTAGACTAACTAGCCCCTTCATCATGGATTCCTCGACGGTTCTGCGGTTGGCTTAGCCAGTATTTGGGCTCTCGCTTTATATACAACCCTTGGGGAGGTAGGTTTTAGATTTAGTTTTTGGATCCGAAGAATTCCACTCCAAGGGGCTTTTTCTGTGAATGTTGCTTGATTCTTAATTCTTGTACGACTGGTGATTTGTTGTTGCGCAAAAGTGTCTAAATCACATTCCTCCTCTCCCGAATACGCGAAGCATCTCTACGATTTGTAACCTCGATTGAAGAATTCACCTGAAACTCTCTCACAAACTCAACACTCCAACATGCCTCTCTTCTCCTCCCCCAAGAGGGACTTGAGTGAAGAACGAGGCGAAAGCCGGCCGAACGGCGCAAATGGCGCTGCTCACGATCCCCAAGATGGCGAACGAGCTGACCCAGATGAACATACTCGACTGCTCCCAAACCGCGTCGATTCGACTCAGGGTGGCTATCTTGCACCCGATGATCCTGCAGTCTCTCCCTACAATCTCTGGAGCATTCGCGCCCTGCGATACTTGACCATTGCCTTTACTTTGATAACTCTCGTCTGGTGGATTCTGCTTCTGGTGTCTACCTTTGTGACGCCGCCTGGTATTGAAACTCGCGGCAGCCCCTGGTTCGCCTTTGGTTTCGCGACATGGACACTCGTGAACCTCACCCTTACTCTTCTATTCTTTGAGGTGCCATCCAAGTCTGTAAGAATCTTGGCCATTTTCCTGTCGGTAAGTCTACTATACTAAACCCCAGCCAAATGTGACCGTTCATACTCACGCTCCAGCTAGGCCGTCATTCTCCTCGATATGGTTCTCATCTTGTCTGTGCAAAAGACTCGCTACGAAGAGAGCTGGGTTGGCGCCATCAGTGTCATCTGGGCTCTGCTCACTAGCCTCTGGACCTTGTTGGTTGATCGCACCGTGAAATGGGGCAAGGCCGAGGAAGAGCAACGCTTGACCGGCCGAGCTGAGACCCGAAGAACCCTTTTCGAGTGGTCCGAGGTTATGATCTCAACTATTGCGTATGCTATCATGTCAGTAGCCGTGTTCCTCATCACATTGACCATCATCCTCCGAGCACTCGACGCAGGTGTGTCGCACCCAGGAAAGCTGCACTTGGTCGACAACGGCAAATACCGCATCCACGTTTACTGCCACGGCAACAAGACCGATTCCAAGGGTAACGAGCTGCCTACCGTTTTGTTCGAGGCCGGCGAGCGAACTGTCGAATACGAATTTTGGAACTTTGCCGATAACGCGGTCAAGAATGGGTCCATCTCACGATACTGCTTTGCCGACCGTCCTGGCTACGGCTGGTCAGACAACGCACCATCGCCTTCATCGGCAGGCTTCGTAGTCGACACACTCAGCGAGGCTCTAGCCAGTGCCGGTGAGAGCGGACCTTGGATTCTCGCGAGTGCTGGCATTGGATCAATTTATTCGAGAGTCTTTTCGGCCCGCCACGGAGATCATGTCAAAGGCCTCCTCCTTGTTGACCCCCTACACGAGGATCTCCTCGACGAAGTTGCATCACCCGGCCGCGGATTCATTCTCTGGCTCTGGGGCGTTATCTCTCCACTTGGCCTCGATCGACTCCCCGGTGCCATCTTCCGTGGACGAACAAGCCGGGATCGAGTTTACGGTCGATCAGCCCAACAGAACGGCAAGTTCATCTTTGCCAAGCTGCAGGAGAGCCTCGTGGCCGGTTCCTTCACCCGACGAGATGCGCAGACCAGCCGTCAAATCCAGGACAAGGATACGCCGCTTGTTGTCATCAGCTCCGGAAAGCACATCAAGAATAGCCATACATGGGAGAAGAAGCAGCGCGACCTGACGAAGCTGACCGAGAACCTGAAGAGCTGGGACATTGTCGACGGAGCGCCTCACGAGGTCTGGAATACTCTTGAGGGCCGACAGAAGATTGAGAAGAGACTCAAAGAGTTGGTGCATGCTTAAGCATATCCAAAGATGTTGGCTTGAGTTGAGTTCCAGATACCACATCCAGATCCGAGCTTGCACGTGCCCTGTATATCAACATCTGGAGACCTTGAGCAAGATAATTACCAGGGTCGGTTTGATGCTGACAAGACGGGGGGTCGACGGGAAGATTGTGGAGCAATTTCATGGATTGGATTGGGCCATGAAATCATGGAGTATACTGTCAGCCTGTCACTGTTTTGGCTTTGTGCGTGTGTGCATGAGCATTAGCAATACGCGTTTCTTGACTTTCCTACTTTCCTGATGCGCACTTTGAAACAAGGAAGGGAATGTTTATGCTGGTTTTCTTATGTAGGTAGCCGTAATTACTCATAGCATATGTTAATTGTAATTCTTATACAAGTTACTGTTTCTTGAATATCTACATATATACGGAGTGTTCATCTCCTCCTATAAACAAAATTTCTAGTCTATAAGTTGGTTACAGCATAAACTACCCGGTAAATATTGTATTTAGGTATTCCCACTGCCGACATTCCCTTGGACAGCTGTTTTTAGTGCATGAGATTGTGTTGGCATTCTCGGACGTGGCCCCCTTCTCTTCCTCTCCTAGACTCCCTCCACACCTCCCAAGACCACACGTGATGAGATCTTCATTGTAGCAATTTCAAAGACGGCAAGGTTCCAAGGTTATTTGCAGTAGCGCATTGCAAGTCAAAACAAATCTGTCTGTGCTTCCTTCTTCTTGACCCTCTTGACCCTCTTGAGGCACATTTCTTTTTTATCATCTTCTACGAGTGGTTAAGCATGCTCTGTTAGCCTGTTTCGATCACCATAATCAATGGATGCACCGATGCATGCCTTCTCCTGGACTTAAAGGGGGGAAACCTGGGGATTGGAATGACCTCATTAACTCACCGTGTGGTGAGTGGTAAAAAACAAGGTTATACTGGTACTGGTACTGTAAGCCGTGCTTTCTTTTTTGTCTAGCGACAGCTTTGACCATGGTCGAACAATACCTCTACATAAGTCAAGATGCTCATCGCTCATTGCTCATGTTGCTAGTACTCGCTAACTACCTGGCCCTGGTTGGAGGCTCAGGCTGACTTCAGGCGGAGACATTCCCAGCAATGTCCAGTGGATAACGATAACTTAAGCCCTGGGGTTCGTTATTGTCTCTCCGAGCCAAGGAGGTATGTAACTGTAATTAATCTGTTGTCGGCATGTCCAGAACGACACCCAGGCAGTTGCTTGAGTGACATCCATATCCAATCCATGGTAAGGGATCTAATATTTGATGACAATAAGGAATTCTCAATCTCGCCCCCCCCCCTTCTCCTTGTCCAATGAAAGAGAGGGAAAATCTGTAGGACTTACTCAAGAGGCAAGATCCTAAACGGCTCATCATTATGATTGCCTGGACTGGGACTGGTGATGAAATCTGACTACCTTACCTACACCGTGGTAGAGAGAGAGTGCCTAATAATATCCTTCGAAGGCTGTGCTGACGGCGACCTGCATCTGCATCTGCATCTGCATTTACACCTGCACCTGCACCTGAGGAAGGGTGAATCATGAGCGCGAGTTTCGAAACATTCACCGTTTATTTTTGTTTTATAGCGTATGGATCGTGAACTAAGAGAACCCTCAACGTCCTCTAGACTTCAGGGTGGTCGTGGATCCTCATGGCCTGGAAATTGCAGTAAATTATCTCGATGTATTCAAACGCCCCTAATACAATAGGGCCCACTTTATCCCCCATCTGAGTCCACCAGCTCGTTGAGCAGTGGTCAAGCCCAGCATTTGCATAAGGCAGCGGTACCTTGTAAATCCATTGGCATTAGCAGATGTCATTGAGATTGAGTCAAATATACACCGGGCGTACTCCGTACTTTTTAACGACATTAGGTCTTGAGTTCAAGTCTTTCAAGTCCAAGACCTAGGTAGGTACCTACTATTATTACATGCTGCTGCTGCTGCTACTGCTACTATCCGGTTACCCACCTCAGGGACTTCCTTGATAGTGCCCGCCTTGTCCCTCCTGAGACCATGATGTTTTTTTTCTAGTTAGCTTCAGTCCCTTATTAGTATGGTAGAGGCAGTTGATCTGGCGTAGAAATCTCCCGTCAAAGGTACTCCCCCGCCAAGGTGCATCCACCGGTACCCGACCCTTCGCCCCTAGACAGCACCTAGAAGGCCGTATTTGGAGGTCCCGCGGGTACCACAGCCTGGCTGCTAATTCCCTATGCAGAATGGGTACCTCCAGTCTCTGACCAGGAGGTCTTCCATGTCCTCAATCCACGGGGGGCCCTGGACTCTCCACTACCACCACCACTGCCAGTTTCCACCCAACCTGCACTTCAGCTCCCCTACCACCAGGCGCCTCCTGCTATCTACTCCATACATACACCGTACCTCACTCTACCTTACCTGACTTCACTTTACTCTCTCACGACAGGCCTCGATTTTACTCCCACGCTCCTTCATCCCACGCCGCCGCAGACGCGCTGCGCCGCGCCTTGTATCGATCCGATCGCATCTTCTTCCATTATCTCTTGCTTTTCTTCTCCGCTGCAGCGTCGCTGTTCATACACTAGACTACATGCTCCAGCCTCTCTCGACACAAGGTACCAAGTCTACCGGGTCTTAGTTGTTCGGTGCTGCATTGCTTCTTCACTGCCACCGACCTGCTCCTCCCGCCGCCTCTATTATCCCAGTCCGAACTGGGCGGGCTTATGCTGGCTAGTCACACGAACACCAAAACGCACTCGATCACATCTCTTCCTCGACCGATACCGCTTCTTACCGTCTACTGAATTGTTTGCCCAACTACGCCAATTGACCTCGACACAGTCATTGCTGCTTCTACTGCCGCCGCCGCCGCCTCCCTCAGCTGGTGCTGATGCCGACCGCTGCAAACATCCGCCGATTTCTGTTGGAACCTTGGTGTTGATACGCCATTCGCGCTTGATCTGTCTGGAGTGAGGAGGGGGCATTGTGAATCTTGACGACCTGGATTGCTTCTCACGATGGCGTCGAGCTACGACGACGCCATGCTCGGCGAACACAGCCATGGCGACCACTCCCACGAATATCACGCTCAGGACATGCCCCCGCATGCTGATTCAAACTGGCAAAACGGCAGTTACAGAGCCCGAACACCTGACAATAACAATTATAGACCGCGACCGCCCGCCTCAGCTCCCGGTACCCCCAATCCCCCAGGATGGGCCGAGGACCAGCCACCCCGCAAAAGCGCTGAGCGAAACAGATCGCGAGGGCGAGGAGGAAGGTCTGCCAGCGGGCAGACGAGGACATGTCAGGCGTGCGGGGAGCCCTTGACTGGTCAGTTTGTGCGAGCTCTTGATGGAACATTCCATCTTGACTGTTTCAAGTGTCAGGTGCGAATCCCCAGCCAGCCCCGTTGCCATTTGACGACAGACGGAGACTAACCCGCTCAACTTGTAGGACTGTGGTGAAATAGTAGCTTCAAAGTTCTTCCCGGCCGAGGACGAAAACGGCCGGGGACAGTATCCCCTGTGCGAGACCGACTACTTCCGCCGACTCGGCCTCCTTTGCTACCAATGCGGGGGAGCGCTCCGTGGCTCATACATCACCGCCCTAGACCGAAAGTACCATGTCGATCATTTTACCTGTTCATTATGTTCAACGATATTCGGCGCTCAAGATAGCTACTACGAACACGACGGAAACGTTTACTGCCACTACCATTATTCAACACAGTTTGCGCAACGGTGCAACGGCTGCCAAACGGCCATTTTAAAACAGTTTGTCGAAATCTTTAGAAATGGACAAAATCAGCATTGGCACCCCGAGTGCTACATGATACACAAATTCTGGAATGTGCGATTGGCCCAGCCCACGGATTCGATGCCTGCGCTTGAAAGCTCGGATGATGCAGCAGGCAGGGACCTTATCCGTGAGGAGGAAGAGCGCATGGAAGAGAAGGTCTTCCGTATATGGAGTGTCTTGTCGACCTTCGAGGAGTCTTCAGCTGCCTGCATCTCCGACATGCTGCTTCATGTCAGCAATGGCTCATATGTAGAGGGGGTCTTTGTAGCCAAGCGCTTCATCTATCATGTTGAGATCTTGTTCCAATCAGCGGACCGTCTTGATGCGACTATGGTTGGCTTGAACGAAAAAGGTAAATACCCGTTGACTTTAAACGGCGTCGCACTGAATCTAACCTTTTCTCAGGCATGTCTTATGGCCGAGAAGCCAAACTGCTATGCAAAAAAATTGTCTCCTTTTTCTCTCTACTTTCAAAGACGCAGGACAGCACTGCCCACAAGATTGGTGTCACACAGGAGCTTCTATCTCTTGTTACCGGCCTCGCTCATTATCTCAAACTCCTTATTAGAATTTGTCTTCAAGGTGCGCTACGCCTAGAGCGCGAAGCTAGTGCTTCAAACGGTCTATACCAGTTTCTTGACGACCTGAGCGACCTCGATGCGGTCAAGAACGACGACGGCCAGTTGGCGGTAACTGCAAGCGGTGGAAAACTCTCGGCGAACGATTCGGATCACTGCGCTCTCTGCCACAGATCCGTTGAGGACGAGTGTGCTAAGAATGGCGACATGAGATGGCATCTCAACTGTGTTAGGTGCTCCAAGTGTTCGAGAGATGTTGGCCGGACACTACAGGAAGCTCGTTTCAGTTCTCTTGACCGGAAGATATATTGCACAAACTGCGCAGGGGCCAACAGCTCAACACTTGAGCACGTCTCAAAACTACAACAATACGTCTTCTTACTTCGGGTAGCATTGGCTCGGTTATTGGATATCCTAAAGGCCAATGGCACCCTTCCACGTTCCAACGATGACTCCGACAACAACGGTTATGGTGCTGGTGATGGTTCGGGAGGCGACCCAAGGTCGCGGGGAGGAGATCAGTCACGGGGACCCGGCGGCAGCAAACGAGAGTCGTCTTATGAGAACACTCTGAATGATGTGCGCAGGCTACGAAGTACGCGACTCGATCGACATCTGTCTTCCAGCGCCCGACAGGCTAGAAGTTCTCGAGTGATGGACACCGATGGCCGGGGACCACGCCCAGGCTCGTCTGGTGAAGGTGGACAAGGCCTCCAGGGCTCTACCGATATCATGTTTGGACAGAACGATGGCATTACGCTGGATGATATTCCCAGGATAGTAGCTGTCGAGCAGTCCCGAGAGCAGCAACAGAGAACCCCACAACCCTTTTCAGACCGCTCACTGGATGCTCCGTCCGGAGGCCAGGGCCATGAGCGAACGCAATCAGCCGACCGAGAGCGCTCAGACATGATGCCACAAAGGATAGGACGAAAGTTCTTCTCTGAGCTCTCTGGCTTGGAGTACTTCAACGTCCGTCATCTGGCTGTTCTCACCATGCAGCCCATGGTTGAGCAGGAATTTACACTCGAGGAACTCCTCAGCTTTATTGAGTCGCGCAAGCAGGCGACTTTCTGGAAGAACCTTGGAAAAGCCTTCAAGAACGACAAAAACAAGAGCGTCAAGAAGAAGGGCGTGTTCGGTGTGCCCCTGGAAATCATCATCGAAAGGGATGGTGCGGATTCGACAGACGGTGTTGGCCCGGGCACACTCCGAATTCCGGCAGTCATCGACGATATAGTAACGTCGATGCGCAAGATGGACCTCTCTGTGGAGGGTGTGTTTCGAAAGAACGGCAACATCAAGAAGCAGCACGGTTTGGTGGAGACCATTAACACCGAAGGCTGCGACGTTGTCAACTTTATGGAACAACCTGTTGTTCAGCTTGCTGCTCTCCTCAAGCGCTATTTGCGAGATCTTCCCGATCCCTTGATGACCCACAAGCTATACAGGCTGTGGGTCAGTGCCGCCAAGATTTCAGACGCCGAGAAGAGGAAGCAATGTTTGCACTTGACCTGCTGTCTTCTGCCAAAGAGCCACAGAGACTGTCTTGAGATCTTGTTCAGTTTCCTCAAGTGGGCTGGAACCTTCCACCAACTGGACGAGGACCTCGGTTCCAAGATGGACACAAGAAATCTGGCCACCGTTATTGCGCCCAACATCCTTACAAACCCCAATAGGGCACCCGCCTTGGATAGCGAAGCCATCTATGTTATTGATGCTGTAGAAATGATGATTACACATATTGAAGAAATGTGTCAGGTAAGGAGAATCGATTTTGCTTACGGATGTATCGACACTGAGCTGACCTTGTTTCCAGGTTCCTGACGAGATTCTTGGTCTTATGAACGACCCCTATATCTTCAGCAACAGTGGGGATCTTACAACAAGAGACATACTGAAGCGTTTCCAAGATCGACGGGGGCAGATCTCTATTGCAGATGTGAACGAGGTTTACAATCGTCAGGACAACTCCACCCGACCACCAGCTCGGCGAGTAGAAACTGACCCAGCGATATGGCAGGGTGAAGCCACTGTTCGTACGATCCAAGATCCTTCGATGCCTTATCCCAACACCAACAATGGGCATGGCACATCTCCGGCGCGATTCAGAGGACGGACCGATCTGGCAAACAATTCGCCTTATGGGGTCAACCAGTTCAACCAGTCGGACAGTCAGCTCGATAGCGCCGAGCATAGCAGGAGGCGAGAATGGCGTAACTCTGGCCTGGGACGTCAAGGCAGCGGGCTCGGTGTGTCCGGCAATTCATGATACTTCTTTTTTCAAATGATATTTCTTGATCATAGCTGGGCCAGACATCGCCCAGCGTCAAGCTTCGTTTCACTTTTCACGTGCAGTTCAGGAGGCATGATTTGGGAGTAGAGAGTCATTTGCATAGTCGACGGCGTTCCTCTTCGCTTCTTCATCAGGTTTGTCTATGCCATGCATGCATGCATGGTCCCTATCAAAAAGACAGGGAAAAGCATTTACCAAAAGTCCCCTGATATTCATCGTTTTTCTACACTACTACACGATACGACAAACATGGTAGTTTCTCCATTCCCGAGAGATGTTATCACTATCTCACTCTCGGTATGCTTTTCTTCGAACCTTCAGCTCTATGCCATCTTCAACCTCTTTTCACCTACGTGACGTGTGAGAAATCGGTCTGCCTCTTGTTCTTGGTTCAGTGTTTTTTCATCATAGTGGCGAGGGGACAGGTTTGGAGGACTATACCTTTCTTTTCTTACGAAAACAAAAGGGGTTTCAAGAGACGGTGTTGTCAAGTTTTTTCTTTGTTTCTCTTATCATCTTCTATACCTGAGTTGGATGGAGTAAACCATGCGAGCGGGTTGATTCACTTTGGTGTGAGGAGACGGAACAAGGCGAGGATGCGAAGGGTCATTCCATCGTCGTGCAAAAGCGCGATGATGTCGGGTCAGATGTGAAGGTGGAAACATGTTGGCTTCATTCTGCAATCAGATGGAATATTGGTCACAAATCCAAGTGATGGTGAGATAGGAACAATAGATTCCGTTCCGATTGGGTATTCATGACTTATGATTAGAGTTTGCTATCATATGTGTTTCTCGTGTGATTGTGAAAGAAGGTGACATAAGAAGATCACCAGAACAACATGGGCGTGGGCATCTTCAAGCATGTGTATACCAAGTAAACACAAACACATCGACACCAAACGCATTAAACAAATCATACCATCGAATTATTGAAAGGCTTCCATATGCTTCAAGTTAAAGCATCATCAGCTATAATTAAAAAGATCACATATTGTAGTATAGACCACAAGTTTACAATGTATGGCCAAGTTTGAAGCTTTTTACTCCATTGGCCTGTTTTACTTCATTAAAGAAGAACCCTCTCGGTCGTTTTTCTCGTTAGTAGAATATCACGCCTTGACAGTAGCAATCTTATCCTGCTCGAGGAACCAGTTCACACCGCGGTCGATACCCTCCTTCAGAGTCCACAGGGGCTGGTAGCGTAGGGCGCGCTTGGCCTTGTTGATGTTGTAGTAGCGGGTCATGCAGCTCATGATGATGGACTTGCGGGTGAGAGTAGGGGTCTTGCCAAGGATGCTGGCGAGGACCTCGCTGATGTAACCAAAGGTGATGCCGAGCTCGCGGTTGAGGCCCCAGTTACCCTCGGTGCCCTTGTCCCAGCCGGCGGCGTGCCAGATCGCGCGGGCAAAGTCCCAGAAGTAAACAGGGGTGTCGTTTGTGATGAAGAAGGCCTCGCCGTCAACGCGCTCATGGTCGAGGGGCACGGTGGGGGAGGCTGCGGTGGCGAGGAGAAGCTGCGCAGCAAGGAGGTGGGCATGGGCGACATTGCCAACGTAGGTGAAATCGAAGAGGTTCTCGTTGGGGCCGACCTGAATTGTGTGCTTGCCGCGCTTGTAGGCATTCATGATGCCTGCGAGAGTCTGGACATCACCCTCACCAAAAATACCAGCGGGACGGATGGCAGTTGTGAGGAGCTTGTAGTCGTCTACGCGGTTGGCCTTGAGGACGATCTCTTCAGCTTGAGCCTGTGGGTAATAACTTGTAAGCTAGACTGTCTAGAATGGTTGTGTGATGTGGCGTAAGCATACCTTGGTCTCTGAATAGTACTCAGTCTGCGCCTCTCCGCGAACCAAAGGCCATCGCTCATCGGCGTTGAGCAAATCGTTCACATTATCGCTGATAACACTAGCGGAACTTGTGTAGACGAGAACCTTGACACCTGTCTGTTGGCAGGCGTCAACAACAGCCTGTGTACCGTCGACATTGACCTTCTTGAATATATCGTGGCCGATCTTGGGATTGACGGCGACAGGCGACGCTGTGTGAATGACAGCGTCGGGCTTAAGTTCCTCAAATAGAGACAGAAGACGCTCGGAATCGGTGATGTCGCACTCTCGGTACTCGGCAGCAGGATTACGGTTGCGCTCACATCGCAGGTCGACGCCGATGACGGCGGTGGTTGTCCATTGCTCGAGGGCCTGATTGATGATGTGATGGCCTAGAAAGCCGTTGCCGCCAATGACAACGACTCTTCCCAGGGGGCCTCTACTTTGTGTCTTCTCAGCCATTGTATGGTTGTTTGCGCGCGTTCGTGCGTTCGTGCGTAAGTGTGTGTATGTCTACGTGTATAACGTAAGAACAGGTGGCAGTCAGAGTCGAGGAGGTGGGAGGAGTGAGCCAGAGAGGAACATGCACGAGAGGCTCTTGGTGATGGTAATCTGAGTAGTCTACTCGTCCACTGGGGTACACTAAAGGCTAAGTTAATTTGGAGGTGAGAGCAAGGGTCTCTCTGTGTGGCTGATTGTCACCTTAGCCTAATGGGAATATAGTGGAGGTGCAACATTCTTTAGGGGTGGTGGGGCACTAAGATGCCTACTGTAGCAACCAATCAGTAGATCAAAGCCCCGAACCTTCATCTTCAGCGACTTCTACTTCTGCACTTAAACGGCGTGAACAAATATCGTGCGTCACGAGACTTTGTTTCTCCTCCACAAACACCAACTTTGGCGTTACTGGAATCACTTCAGCATCTTCTCCTCTTTTTTTCTAACCCTCATCTTTCGTTGCCTGCTCATCACTCCATTCCGTATACTTTGACCCTTGTCTTACCTGGCTCGTGCTCTTTCGCTACCTGTGCCTATATTTTGGAACGACTTTGGATACAAACAACAAATCGACCTCTGTTATCCGTATATACTATATATTTCCTGCCTAAAACCTCTATATCTCTTACTCGTTCGACAAGATAGTGTCTTTCGACGAGCATCAGACGACATGCTTTACTGGCATTCAAAACATGGCAGGCAACAGCTCGGACGACGCAGAGATACTCGTCCATATTACAGCGCCGAGTCGCTCAACAGATGATGTCCTCTATCGCCAGCTCGCAAAAGCTTTCCTTGCTTTCGAGCCTCAGAAGTGCACACAAGTACCTTTGGCGTCACCACCGAAAGACAAGGACGAATGCCCTGTACCAGCTTGGGATCGAGGAGCACCATTGCCAAGTCAGAACCAAGTCACCACTTCATTTGGAAGGTCCTTTGAGATTACATCTCAAGATTTAAGCTTTGAGGGCGCTATAGACAACCGTTGTTCGCCACGGCTGTCGTATGGAGGGCTGGTTGAAGAAATAGTGCCTTCATCGGATGATGGTGGCTTCGGATCTTTCAATTCTTGGTGTGCGCCCCCGAGTCAAATCAGCGACTCCTATCCCATGCCAGACGCGGGACTATTGGACGTCTCGCCATCACGTATACTACAACGCTATGTCGGGAGAACCCAGTTATCTCAGGCGTCTGTGCTATCCTCGTCGCCAACTGCGTACAGAAGACCGGCTCCTATACTCAACCTCGGACATACAACAGACATACCTTCTTCATTATCTGGTGCCACTCAGGAGAAATCTCTCCCTATTCAGACCCCTGGTTTTATAGATCGCGTCAATTTCATTCCGACAACACAGCAAGAGGAAAAAAGGCCTGATACTCCTGTTGCCACGGCCGACACAGATGTTGTGGCCTTTGAGCACTTGTGTCCGGATGTCACGCATATAGCAAGCACTGCAATTAGTAGCCACTCACCAACACGATCACCGCGGGCAGGATCAGAGCCTCCTCCAGCAAAGAGATACAAGATCGGCAATTTGCAGTACGGCGACCTTGTCCGAAGCTCCAGCGACACAGGACCATCGTTATCAACGAAAAGCTCGCAGGTGGAACAAATCAGCAGCAGCTTAGAGATCCGACCCCCATCCCCATCTGTTGGAGTAGATGATATCGACCCTGCAGATCTGATATCCGAAAAGCTTGCAAAACTCGCTCGTGATCTGTCGTCGCGTTATCGTCCGACGCCAATACGGGATGTTGACCCCTTCGAGCGAGGATATTGGCTGCTTGACTGCAGAGATTGGAATCCTACAGTCCGGTTTGATACCTGGGTTTTTCTCAGCAACTACCTCAAAAGCGGATTGGCAGGCTGGGGAACCTGGTGTCGTAGAGACAAAACTCACGACTGGATCCGCCTGTACTGCTGGGGTCATGTTGCAAAACATACATACTTGCTTCTATATCTTGCTAGTGGAAGACACGTCAAGGCAACCGGTGCGAAATGGTATGGAGCTGATGGGGAAGCAGTTTTGGAAATTCCGCCTTACGAAAAGCAGGCTTGATTTGGTTTATATAGCATGCTCGCCAGGCTTGGAGTATTGGGCGGGACTGGGATGTTTTTCTTTTCTTGTTTTACAAGCGAGGCGCTCGTTGGTTTCCGGGCTATAGAATTTTATGCCATGAGCATTTAGCATTAGGTGCATCTGCATATGGGCGGTAGAGCTTGGTCATCGAATTTTATACGACTTTACGAAGACATGAAACGCACGTTGAATGAGCCTTCAGTTGTCAACTACTTTGACTTTTCGAGTGACTATACCCGCCGCCACCAGCTCAACTGGTTTCCAGCATCACTGTCTCTCAAAAGCTTCAGTGCCATATACCTGACCAAGTACAAAAACAGACAAAGAACAAAGCAAAACCTAAGTCTCCCCAGCCCCGTGACCCCTAACCCATTCCCTAGCGATCAGTACAGCCATACATCGATCATAAACCCCCCAGATTCCAATACTGGCATAACAACGGTCATTTAAGAAAGGTTTCTTCGTACATAACGTCGCGCTCTTTAAGAAGTAGCCCGTCTAATTCTCTATTTTAGGCACCGACAGCACCATCCTGGATAGCCTTTGCTCGCGCCTCAAGCTTCTCAATCTCAGCTTTGTACTGGATGGACTGCTCGGCGGCGCGCTCCTCGTACTGGTCCTTCTCGGCCTTACTTATGTCCTTCCACGCTTGAGCAAGATCCTTGAATTTTTCCTGGGCATTAGGGTTGCTGAAAGTTGCGTAGTTCTCACGAAGGAAATTGGCGTAAGCGCCTACAGGGCGGGCGGGCAGGCGTTCGTCGGTGATCAGCTTGTGCGGCTTGCCAGTCAGGAAAGCGAGGCGGCGGCGGGCCTTGTTGGCCAAGAAGATGCGCGCCGGCTCGTGGGTCTCAACCCAAGCCTTGTAGTTCTCAATGTTCTTTTCGCGATTGATAGCGCCTCTGCGAGTGAGTTCCTAAGTCTTCTGTCAGCTAATCTAATCCAGCATGGCCGGGAACGGAGGAACAGAAACATACCTGGACCTCGGATTCGTCGAGTTGGCGAAATTTCTCAGCCATGGCAGTGGCTTGCTGAGCGAGTCCACCAGCGCCCAGATGGCTTCCTCTGTGCTCAAATGTGTACAGGAGCCATGAGGAAGCTGGGAGCGTGGCCAACTTCTCATTGAGCGCCCACTTCTTGGTGTCCCTGATTTCGAGCTTTTTGAGCTTCTCGGGGTCGACCTCCTTCTTGGGCTTCTTGGGCTTCTCAACAGCAGCCTTGGGCTTCGCCTTGGCCTTGGTCTTGATCTCAGTAGCACTGGACTTGGGCTTAGGCTTGGACTTGGTTGTGGTGGCAGCGGCCTTCTTGGTGGTAGTGGTGGTGGTCTTCTTGGCGGGCTTTTTGTCGCTTGCTGCAGGAGAAGGCGACCAGGCTGAGACTGTGAAGTTTCGGATAGGAAGTGCGGGTGTTATGGCCGACTTGCGACAGAGCAATTGAGTGGTAGTAGGCGTCGAAGTAGAAAGGCGAGATGTTTGGACGCGACGGGCGGCGGCCCGGCCCACGGAAGTGAGCATTTTTGCGATATGAAGGGATTGAATTGGAGAGAATTGGATTATGCGCAGTAGTGGGATCTCAGAGCGAGCGGTAGTTAGAGACGAGGCTGAGTTTGTGTAGGGTGGGAAATTGGTCTAGTTCAAGATGAGGCTGGTGGTGTTGACCTGCTACCTGATGTTTTACGCTTTCTGGGCAGTTTCCAGTGCCCGCCCTCGGAAGGTGGGCTCAAATTCATGCAAGAGCTCCACGGTAGCGATACCCTTAGCCAAGGCCTTCTATGGCCGGAGCGTCAGGTACTCTTTACTTGAGGGGCCTTACTTGCTAGTCTGAGCTACAGCTCTTGCAGCTTGGAGGGGCAGCCCAATCATTGCATCAGAACTGGCTTATGTAACTCTATCCACATTAACATCAACCGCTCCAACTGGTCGCAGGCTGCCGTTGGACGCGACAGTGAGGTCAAGCAAGGCTGGCCCAAAGCATAGCTCTCTCTCAACTCCCATCATCAACATCATCAACGCCAACGATAACGACCAAAACCTCAGCCGTGAACGATATCCTCACCTTCTTCTACTACGATCTCCCGAATCTTTTGGGCTCTTCTTTCTCTCCGACTATCTCTCACTTCAACCACATAAAGCATGGATCACCGTCCGCAAGCTTGGGGCCGTGTATGACCTCCCACATGAATACCATCCACCACCAATTCCACTGAAGCTAATATTTCCCCGTTAAATAGCCTAGAGACGATGTTTACGGCGCCTACGATGCCACTTTTATGAGCGACAATGGCCCCAAGCAAAACACCCAGCAGCCTATCGTCACCGGTACCTCCGTCATCGCCGTCAAGTACAAGGATGGTGTTGTCATGGCCGCCGATAACCTAGGTCCGTCCTGTCTATACGTCAATATTATAGCAAAGACTAACTATTCTCAGCTTCATACGGCTCTTTGGCCCGTTTCACCGACGTCAAGCGACTCCGCTCTTTCGCCGGTACCTCAGTCGTTGGTTTCAGCGGCGACATCTCCGACATGCAGTATCTCGACCGCCACCTCATCGACCTCTCCCTCGACGAGGCTTACACCTCTCCCGACACCCCGCGCCTCAACGCCGCCAACCTCCACACCTACCTCGCGAAGCTTCTCTACCGCCGTCGTTCGAAGTTCGACCCTCTGTGGAACCACCTCCTCGTTGCTGGTCTTGATGACGATGACAAGCCTTTCCTCGCCGCTGCCGACCTGCTCGGCAGCACCTATAGTGCCCCCAGTCTGGCCACCGGTTTCGGTGCTATGCTGGCTCAGCCCATCATGCGTCGCCATGTGCCCGACGAGGAGGCTTCCCAGAAGTTGGAGAAGGAAGAGGCTGTCAAGATTATCAAGGAGTGCATGAAGGTTCTATTCTACCGTGATGCTCGCAGTCTGGATTCGTACTCGCTGGCTATTGTCACAAAGGAGGGTGTAGAGATCAACGAAGGTCTGCAGCTCGAGGCTCAGAGCTGGGCCTTTGCGGAGAGAATTCGGGGTTACGGTACTCAGACTGTCTAAAGACTAGGACAGCTGTTAAATGAGAACATATTGTGTGACCAAGCCAAGTCACACATTGATCGATGGAATTCACTCAATGATTCAATTCAAAAGACTTAGCCTTTTGTTACATTAGAGAAGATTCAGGTGCCACAATCATGAACAACGGTACCTGATTAACATTCAGTGAAAAGCGGTGTCATAGGCTAAGGACCCATCAATATTCCACGTTTTCGGTAGGTTATGAGACGGTCAGAAAGTCAGTGGAATTGTAACAATATATGGCAAGACAAATCACATCACCCGAAATATGCTTCTGATTGTTTAGTTTGCAAGACTTGATTTGATATTCGTGATTACATTGCCTGGAACTAGTGTATCGTCAATAAGCCAATTTGCTTATCCAACCCCATGTCGAGGTTTACTATCTAAAAACTGACCAGACCAGCCTGGTCTCTGGCCTCTCATTTATTCATTTATTTTTGCCAAATATTCGTTCCATGCTATTCAGGTAGACAAAACACAATAGACTTGACCAATACTCTCATTGCAAGCCAGTGCTGTCCGAAACCCAACTCCAAAAGTCATCATAAACCTCCTGCATCTCGGCAGGAGGAGCCCAAGCAGCCGCCACACTCATACTGTACATGACAACGAGTCAAACCACAGTGACAAGCTTACTCGACAGTGACCGACTTGGCCAGGTTACGAGGGAAATCAACGTTGAGGCCCTCAAGAACGGCAAGCCAGTAGGCAATGAGCTGAAGAGGGATGACGTTGAGTAGACCCTGAAGAACGTCGACGGTCTTGGGGATCTCGATCTTCTCGGCCTCAGAAGCCTTGAATTCCTCGTCGTCAGGGTTGCAGATGACGATGGGCTTACCACCACGAGCAATAACCTGCTGGTAGGCGTTGAGGGACTTCTTGAAAAGGTCGTCACGGGTGAGGATCATGATGATGGGGAGGTTCTCATCGACCAGGGCCAGAACACCGTGCTTCAGCTCACCAGACATGACAGCCTCGCAGTGAAGGTAGGAGATTTCCTTAATCTTGAGGGCACCCTCAAGAGCAGTGGAGAACTGGCTACCACGGCCGAGAAGGAGGAGAGACTTCTGGTTCTTGAAGTTCTCGCAGAGCTTCTTGATGGAGGAGTCAAGCTCAAGGATGTGCTTGATCTGAGCAGAAACGTTGGAAAGACCCTCCATAATCTCCTCGCGGCGGGCCTTCTTTGAGGCACGGTCCTCGCTCAAGGACAGAGCAAACATGACCATGGCAATGAACTGGGAGGTGTAGGCCTTGGTAGAGGCGACACCGATCTCAGGACCAGCGTTGACGTGGACACCACAGTGGGTGAGGAGAGAGATGGAAGAACCGACAACGTTGACAATACCAACGGTCAGGGCACCACGCTCCAAGCAGTAGCGGAGAGCCATGAGGGAGTCAGCAGTCTCACCAGACTGGGAGACGAAAACACAGGTGTCGTCACGGAAGACAGGGGCCTGTCGATCGAGGAAATCGGAAGCCAGCTCAACGGCGATAGGGATCTCAGCAAGCTCCTCGAAGATACCACGCACAGCCATGCAAGAGTGGTAAGATGTACCGCAAGCAATGAATATGATGCGGCGGCATCGGCGAATGGTGGAGATGTAAGAACGGAGACCACCAAGGGTGACGGTCTTGTTGGCGATGTCGAGACGACCACGCATGGTGTTGACAACGGACTCGGGCTGCTCGAAAATCTCCTTCTGCATGAAGTGGTCGAACTTACCCTTCATGATCTCCTGGAGCTCAAGCTCGAGGGTCTGGATGGTTCGGACGTTGGAGCTGCCATCGGCCTTCTTGAGGCGGTGGATGTTGAGGGATCCCTCGTGGATGTGGGCAATGTCATCATCCTCAAGGTACATGACCTTCTTGGTGTGCTCGACAATAGCCGAGGGGTCGGAGGAGAGGAAGAACTCAGTGGGCATGGGCATGCCATCGTCGGTCATGAAAGCACGAGACTGAGAGCGGTGGAGGAGGGACTTGTCGGGGGCACCAAGAAGGCCAGAGTCGGGAGCGAGAAGGTCGTTCTTCTTGATGGCGACATTCTGGGCAGCAGCCTCGGCAGGGAGGGCGGCGTTCTCGTCGGAGTACTCAACATCGACGAAGTCAACCTTCATGCGGCGCTCGGTCTTGACACCGATAACGAGAGGAGAACCCTTTCGGGCGGCGATGACCTCATGGGGGTAGTGGACGGACTTGATGAGAAGACCGTAAGCACCCTCGAGCTCCTGGATGACAGCCTTGGCAAGGTCGGTGAAGCCAATGGAAGGGTGCTGGTCGTGGATGTACTTGGTGAGCTTGGCAATGCACTCAGTGTCGGTCTCGGTCTCGAACTTGAAGCCCTTGGTCTGGAGGAGAGTCTTCAACTCCTTGTAGTTGGTGATGATACCGTTGTGGACAATGCTGAACTCCCAGTTGGGGTCAGATCTACACTCAGGGGTTTGTGGTTAGCACACTGTGTCTGAAATGACCCTCGATTTCTGAACTAATCTTCCTGTTCCGTACAGGGACAAAGATTGAGCACCAAAAAGGTTCGAGTCCAATTTTCTTTTGATTATAAAACATACCGGTGAGGGTGGCAGTTGGTGGTAGAAGGAGGACCGTGAGTAGCCCATCGAGTGTGGGCGATACCGGCATGTGAATCAAAGATCTTCTCGAGGTCGGCATCGGACTCGTCAATGAGCTTTCGGAGCTTGGCGACCTTGCCAACCTCCTTGAAAGCAAAGACCTCCTTCTTCTTGTCGCCGTCGACGGCTAGACCGGCGGAATCATATCCACGGTACTCGAGACGGGACAAACCTGGTTGCAAAAGGCTGCGTCAGTAACACGAAGCTGAGCGCCGATCCCACGTCTCACCAGTGAATGGCGGGGCGGGGCATGGCTAATAAAAGGGGAGGTGAGGGGCAGCTGAGGAGGGGGAGCAAGGACATGGGAACTAACCGTTGACAAGAGTGTCGAGGATGAACTTGCGGTCCTTTTCCACCAGGTAGTTGATGTATCCGAAAATACCACTGTTGGTGCGGTGTGGTTAGCGATCGTGGTTCCTTCAATTGAGCCACCTGATCCATTGACCGCCAACTTCTTTGTTCTTTCCGTCTTGTTACCATCCATAACCTCCATTCCCATCTTGACCTGCGTCTGTCGCAAGCTAGGATCGGTGGAAGCTCGGCGGATGGCGGGCAACGAGAGAGAGAAGGGAGAGGAAGCTAGGCGGCAACAAAGGCGGTGACGGGGGAGCTTCCTTACCACATGTTGACTGAGCTCTTTGAGGTAGAAAAACGTGGACAATGGGTTCGTTAAGACGGTCGGTGAGAGCAGAGCCGAAAGCGAGCGGATGTGTGGGGGGAGATGGAGGAAACAGGCGGAAGAGTTGGGAAGGGGGTATCAAGAAGCAATAAGGTGTAGATGAGAGAGGAGAAAGAGGAGAGAAGAGCAGAACAAGAAAGGTGAGGGAGGGAGGAGGAGATGGTTGTATATGTAGTCGTCGAGGTACCTTGACTACTTACTTGAGTCCTTGAATGGGCAAAGGCAAAGTCAAAGGCAAAGGCTAAGGCGGGCAAAGCGGTATCCGTAAACTTATGGTGTGGGATGGTCCCAGCTTCCCATGTTATGGATGGAGTGGAGTAAGAGGATGCAGTCTTTCGTCGCTGGGCCCGCAGTCCGCAGGCGGTTGTAAGCTACCTACGGACCTAGGTACCTTCCATTACCTGCGCCTACCTCAGAGCCTAAGAGGTAGGTAGCCTCCACTAACAGTTAGGGACGGGTGTTCTCCTCACTGAGATGAACTGGCGGGACTTGAGCCTACACCGCGCAGCCTCCTCTAGTCAACGGTGGTCTCAAAAAAAAAACATCCATCCATGCTCTCTCTCTCTCTCTCTCTCTCTCTCTCTCTCTCTCTCTCTCTCTCTCCCACCTTTTGCGAAGCTGCGTAGGAAGCTTGGTGGGCGCGAAGTGGGGTTGGGGATGACAATAGAGGGGGGGTGGTAGACAAGGGTACTCCGCCAGGGGACATGAGTGAGAGAGTGTGTCTTTGCAAGTTGGTTTGAATGGATGAATGATTATTATCGGTCTGATATCCGTGCCTACAGAGGTTGAGTTCACCTGATGGAAAGTGGGCAAGCTACATATGGTAATAAAGATACTATGCCATTTTTTACTGCTCAGCTGCGTTAACTACCTAGGTACCTATTTACTTCCATGTTACTCATTCACAGTGACAAACTCATGACAGGGGCGGCTCACGCAAGTTTGAGATAGCTCAGGGATATGTATCCGTAGCCACGCCATACAACGTTTTAAGTTGACTACCTTTGAGTCGTCAGATTGATACAGCTGAACCAACAGAGGGCGATTGATCGTCCATTGGCCCTGTTGCACTGCATCTGTTATCGTAGACGTGGTCGTAGCTTGCGGTTGTTGAGACGTTAGGCTGGAACACGGTAGAATGTCGTTTTGCATTGCATTGCATTGCATTGCATTCCATTCCATTGTCATTGACTGTCAGCCATGGCTCATGGTTGCATAAGGGTCCAAGACGGTGCCAAGACCTCACCGGTCTGTCTTAGCCTCTCAACCCCTCCGACTTTCTCTCCTTCTCTTTTTTCATTCACAGTGGCTTACACTCATACTCATAATCCATCACAAGTATCATGAAAATGCTAATAATACTACAGATACCGTATTCAGGCTTTGACCCGTTGATTCTAGACCTGAGTAGGCGGTGCCTAGACCCCTAGTAATCCTGTAGGTGATGTCTGCCACGGTTCAAGTTAGATCGTGAAGCTTAGGTCCCGTTCCTCTACCTTTTGTCATAGCAACCTAGCCTCATATATTCAAATTGGAGTAACTTTTGGGGAGAATAAGTTCCTGATCTGTCATGGAAGTCAGTCTGAGTACTATGATTTACTTCCAACGATGGTTCGTACTTGTAAGAAAAGCCAACATTTTAGATAATTATATATTAATTTCACCGTACTTTACTCATCTCGAACCACAGTCTTTTCTAATGCTACGAGCTTAACAACTGTCACTTATCATATCTGCAGTAGCATCCATTAAACATCGTCATCAGTCCCTACGCCTCCACCTTTCACCAGCCTCACGGGGTCCCCGAGCCTTGCCGCCTGTCAATACCGGAGTAGAAACTGCAGTTGTATATCGATTCCAACAATCTACATAGAAAGTAAGAAGCTTGTAGCTTGTCTTACAGCACTCAACCAGAAACCAATTGTTATCATGAAGCAAGAGATCTGCACTTCCATACGAGGACTCTTACCCCCACTCAATGCGCCATTCTTGTTCGTATTTTTTTTCCTCTGTGCCAGTCGCGGATGCTCCCATTCGGCACTCAGATCCAGATCCCCTGCGTCCCTGTGGAGGTGTGCATACATTGTACCTTATTAGCTACTCCGTACCAAGGTAGCAAGGTTACTTACTGTACGGTATCCGTACATATGCAGCTATGCAATGCATGCCCCTGAAAAGTTGTCAACTGCTTGCTAGTCATTGCTTGTGCTTCCCAATCATGAGTGTCTGAAACATGCTACCTTCTCTCTGCAATAGGTAAACAACCCAGTCTGACAATAACAATGCCTAGGACTTTTCTACATAATCGTTCATACCTAATAGCTGCTAGCATGCATTGACATGCTCATAGCCTCATGGTCATGGCACCAGATGGATCGTCCCCAGGTCGTGGGTCCCTCAACATAAGGTACCTTAGTAAGGGAAGGGTAAGGTACCTAATGTAGGTACCTAGGTATGCTATGCCCTGTCTGTGATGCCCTGTCTGTGCCTGGTTCTGCCAGTCAAGTTCATGTCAAATCAGTTCACTTTGGCTTGACTTTGGGCTTTCACAGCCTCAATCGCCCCCCAACCAAAAGGATGGAACAAAATAACGACTCCCGCCCTAAGAATAGCAACTCGTTCAACCTTAGCCTAGCGCCAAGTTCCGCTCCGCTCGGCGCTGATTTCCCATCTCAAGCGCAAGCGCGAGTCTTGGCTTGTTTTTTTCTTCTCGATGCATTCTAGCCTGTTGTTTTTTGTTCCTAGCATTCCTCTCCGTCTTGTTTTTTTTTGGTCTTGGTCTTGGTCTTGGTCTTGGTCTCTCTCGCTTGAGACACTCTTTTTTTTACCTTTCGGCTGGCTTGCCGTTTGGCTATCTATAGCACTCAAGTTCTAGACTTGGGTAAAATATCCCGATGCTATTGTTGGCATCTAGCGACGTCATTTCTCCCCCAAAGATGCGAGTATCCATGTATCCAATGCTTGACGATTCCTATGCCGCTCTCTCTAGCCTTACCGTCATTCTCAGTCTGGCGACCTAGCCTTACAGGTCCGAAACAGCGAGCCGTTAAGGACGGCCGGCCAGCCATCCAGCTCTCTGACATCAGCCACGTTGCCCTGGCGAGGGCGTCCCCGCTGAGTTAGTTTTCAGTTTCCACTGTCATCAATTAGAGGATGGTGCTTGTCAGCCCTGGTCGGTTGGGCCCCGTTGCTTTACTTATCGTGTTGTTCGTATGATGTTGGAGTTTCTACACTCATAAGCCAGTTATCCACCGCTATATGTCCCTCCGGATCCTGGAATCTGAGCATACCAACAATCAAAAGATAGAACAAATGAAGTTCATAGGAAGTACCTATCCGATATGCAATAGAACCAAAAGCGCCAAGCTCCACGCCCCTCAGCCCTAAACTTAAAGATGCCATAAGCACCCCTAATTCACTGCAGCGGTACAGCCTTCATTCTAGCTGCGTGCTTACTACACCACTAAACACATGCATCCATATCCTTAGCGGTGAAGCGAGCCTCATCTCGCATGATATCCGAATCTGACTCGCTCGCGAGCTGACAGGCAGGCGGAACTGATACACCTCATTCAAAGGAACCAGCCTTGTGGGCTCACATACAATAAGGTGTGGGTTTGATGGGAGGTTTTATAGCATCTCCAGCAATGCACCAGTTGTATACATTGTATGTATCAGACCCATGTGTCACAATCATCATGACTGCTCATGGCTAAGAGTTTGGCGGCTTACATTTGGCACGTTTGGCACGTTTGGCATATGAATCTCACGCTTGTCAATGCTACATTGCGTAGCATCAGCTCCTTCGCTGGAACTCGCCAGGCGGCTTTCCTTTCATTTCCTTGACGCCATGTACATTCCTGCTTCTAGGGCTAAGCATCTAAAGCTGCTCTCCCTGACTCTATTGTACAGTCTTACAGATTACCCAGTGACGCTGTACCCATCAACATCCATCGTCCGTGGAGTTCCCGTGCGCCTATCTGTCCTAGCATCTATCCATATTGATCTGACATGTCATGCCCGCCACCGTTTACAGCTTCTGGTACTCGAGCTTACCCTCCAGCTTCTTTGATTCAGCTACCTTGCGAACAGCCTTGTTGAAGTCGTCCTGGTTGATCGATTCCCGGTAGTCCTTGATGGCAAACAAGCCGCTATGTGCATGTCAGACATTTCAATTCAATCATGTTTGGTACTATACCAAGGCTGTGGGAAAACTTACGCTTCAGTGACCACGTTTCGCAAATCAGCACCGTTCAGTCCATCGCTCATCTTTACTACGCTCTCAAAATCCAGGTCGCCATCGATTACCACACTTTGCGAATGAATCTTGAGAATTTCAAGACGCCCGACCTCATTGGGTAGGGGGATCTCGATCTTTCGGTCCAATCGGCCGGCACGGAGCAGCGCAGGATCCAATGTGTCGGGTCGGTTGGTGGCCATAATGATCTTGGTCTTGCCTAGGTAGTCAAAACCATCCAGCTGGTTGAGCAACTCCATAAGTGTTCGTTGAATTTCACGATCAGCACTGGTACCTTCTGAGAATCGACGTCCACCGATGGCGTCGATTTCGTCCATAAAGATGATACAAGGTTCGTGCTCCTTGGCATAACCGAACATTTCGCGAATGAGTCTTGCCGATTCACCGATGTACTTGTCGACGATGGCGGACGAAACAACTGACCCGGCGTTAGCATTGTTATTCAGCGGTCGAGAATGCTGTGTATTCAATACCTTTCAAGAAGTTCGTCTCTAGACTGCTTGCGACAGCTCTTGCCAATAGAGTCTTTCCAGTTCCGGGAGGGCCATACAACAAGACACCCTTGGGGGGCTTGATACCGACTCTCAGGAACAGTTCGGGGTTCTTGAGAGGGAGCTCAATAACCTCTCGCAACTCTCGAATCTGATCGTTCAATCCACCGATACCAGCAAAGCTTACTTGGCCCGGGTCCTCGAGGGACATGTTGTACACCAAAGGATCGACTTCGCGGGGCAGCATTCGCATAATAGTAAGTGTCGTCATATCGAGAGCTACACGTGTGCCTTGCTTGAGCTTGATCTTGTCTACCTTTGATCTGCATCCGACGACATATCGTGGACCAGAGGATGCCTTGACGATAACTGCGAGTATAATCGTTAGTATACGTCCTTCTTGTACGAGTCCAAATGCTGTTCGCCTCACATCGTTCGTCATCGAGCTGTTTCAGCACCTCGCCGATGATTTGTCCCACACTCTGTAGCGCCTTGATATTGTCCTCGGTCTTGTCAAACTCCCTCTGCATGTCCTTAATCTCAAGACGCAAATTCTTGAGCTTGGCTTCCCATTCTCGCGACTCGATGAGCTTGCCGCGGTAGGAATCAAGGGCGGCCTGGCGCTCTTGTTCGGCAGACATTGTGATAAATGTTAATTCGTCCCTTTTTTGGTGTAAATGAATGATTCTCTGTATCGATTTGGGGGGGGTTGAGGTCGCGGTTTGGGTATCAGAAGCTTAGTTGTGTAAGGGAAGAGATGTTTAGATCCAATGGTGATGGTGGTTGCTCATGCGGATGGAGAGCTTACCTCACCGGCTGGAGCCTTCCGCTAGCGGCTCGAGCTGCACCGGCAGAACCTCGGTCACTGAGCTTCCCCATCCGATAGCTGACATCCATCGCAGTCAAATCAATTACTTGCAGTTAAATCTGATTCAGCCTCAACACATTCGCATCTGTCCTCTCTTACAAACCCAAGTAATTGAACACAATCCTTAGGCGGTGACTGTACGATTCGATCAATTGTTAGGTCTGTTCCCTCTGACTAGAGGTACAGACATCAATTGTGAGTGGTTGGTCGGTTATTTTGTCGCCGTCGTTTATCTACCCTGCATTGATAGTATCAACTTCTGGTGGAAGGATAAGTATAAGTAGATCGCATTGAAGTCGAACACACTTCAATTACAGCGGGCAGTCTCTTTTGGTGGCCAATGTACATAAAAAATTTCTCTTTAATTATTGTTTCATATTACATTTATTCACTTGCCAACTACCGGGGTAATTTAACAACAAAGTAGCCACCGTGATATTGAAGAAGAGAAAAGACGATATCA
This sequence comes from Fusarium sp. PT, assembly GCA_021020635.1. Classification (NCBI taxonomy): domain Eukaryota; kingdom Fungi; phylum Ascomycota; class Sordariomycetes; order Hypocreales; family Nectriaceae; genus Fusarium; species Fusarium sp. PT. Next base: position 1,436,529 of record JAHMRZ010000008.1, on the reverse strand, counting down.
TGTGTTCAGCGAGTGCGGGTCACAATCACGACAAAACGTACAGTTGAGACCGATCTAAACCAATACAAAGACGATACCATGAAAACATGAACCCGTAGCTATCATTGAATACCTGCTGTTACCAGAGAACTGTATAAGCATTTCCTGAGATTTAAACCTGGCGCATACAATGTATTGTGCCGGTTATTAGATTACCAAATCATCCACTAGTGTCCTGTCCTGTGACGAGTTGAGGGTTCGACCGAATGCGAAATAAGGGGCAATATCTCCCCTATATAATGTACAAGGCCAATGTCGACTGGCCAACCCAGCGAAGTAGTCAAGGGCTGGATTGCCCAGGACGCCGGGTTATGTGTAAAGAGAAAGTAGTGGAGACATCTCTTCTTCACCAGCGGGTATTCGTGGATGGTCATATAGACCGGACCATCATGTGTAGCAGTAAAGCTGAGGATAAATGCTCAGGTTCGCCTGTGGTAATCCACCGTGCTACACGTAGCCAGAACATAAGTTTAAGCCGAATAAAGCTGAATAAGCAGCTTCAATCCTTCTTCTCGCTATCGTCTTCAGCAGGCGCCGTTTTGGGTTCCCCTTCAGCGTCGAAACCAAGCGCGTCCAATTCTCGAATCAGTTCGTTAATCTTGATGACCTTGGCGATTTGCTCTGGCAGTAGTGCTTCACCACCTTCCTTCTTGTCCTTGAGATCCTTGGCCTGTTTTAGTTTCTTCTTAAGATTGCGGGCCTTCTTCTCGCGCTCAACCTCGGGGTCGACCTCGTCGGTCTTGGCTTCCTGTGAAGCCGGGGCATCACCATCGGTGGCCTTTGCCTTCTTTCGAGCCTCGCGGCGTTTTGCGTTCTTATTGCTGGCGGCTGAGCCCTGCTCGGAGCTCTCCTCCTTCATACCCGCAGCACCTGGAATGCCGATTTTTTTGCCTCGATCACGGAAAGCTTCGGCGGTACGGTTCTTGTAAACTTCGACATCCTCAGGAGGGCGGTATCCAGGGCGAATCTTGATGGCTCGGCGGGTGGTGCCATCTGCGCGGACAGACTGTGGAATCTCACGGTTGCCGTTGTTTTCGTCAGTGACGATACCCGCATTTGAGGGTTGAGAAGGCATCGTCCAAGGAAACCTTTTGAGAAAAGATAACGTGGGAAAAAAAAAGAAGAAAAAAAAAAGCCCGACTCCGACGCTGGACGTTATCACAGGCGAACAGGGTTTGGAATATGCTCGGCAGCTACCGAAAGCAGGATGAGAGCTGCGCGTCGAGGGGTTAGATTGGCGGGGCTGTAAGTGGCTGAATGCGAGCAGCGCCACGACTTTCTTGAATGTGGCTACATATGGGAGACTACCAAGCCTGCATACCTAGGTATCTAGGCAACCTAGTCTAGGTGTAAGTAATTTTTGAAGTAGGTGCCCCAGTACAATGGCTTTGATGCGCTGAATTGTGTTTCAAATTAGGAGCCTACTGCTGCTCAATTCCTACGTTGTGCAAACTGATGTACATGCAACACTGTTTCTCTTCACAAATGAGATCAAGACTGCCACTGTTTTTTTTCTAATTTTTTTTTTTACCTCCGTGGTCCTGTAAGCAGTAACTTAGAGTAGCCTTGTTGTAAGCCCAATAACAAGGGAGCCCCCTGCGAAAAGAGCTTATTCGGATTTGGGTAGAGGACGGAGATGCCTCATTGGTGGGCGCGTTTTAGCTTCCCGCGCCAGCAGGGCACCTTGTCTCAACTATTCTCACATAAAGTGACGTCCACGTTGCAAACCGCATTCAAACATTCGTGCTTCGTTACTGTAAGCACTGTTTTTTCTCTCTCAACAAGTTCCTCAATTCCCTTTCCGATACCTCATCAGAATAGAACAAACTGTTGAAGAGAGCAAAGCCACAATAGCCTATGCACATCTCTACTTCCATGTTGATGTCTAACGGTACTCCATGCGTGTTAACTGAACAGGTCACTCTGTGCTAATGGAATCCTTGTGGATGGTATGACAGGCTGCTAGAACGTAAGATTAGCCTTCCGTTGTTTGACGGGTACTGACCATGGGTCTCCTGTATAAGAGTATAAATTCCACACCTTGCTGTCCAGTTGCGCCGTTACAATCCGTGACTGGGTGCCTCATGCATGGGCCGTGGCAAGCTGAGAACCTGCATAATCATGCCTAATATCAAGCTTGCAAGACGGCAGTGTCTGATACAGGCACTCCAATAATACAAGAGTTCTTGGCCAATTGTGCTAACATATGAATGGTCATGAGGTGGCAGGCTGTGGGCTTATCAGGCATGTTAATCTTAATGTAGCTTAACTGTGTGAATCATTCCTTGTGTCACTCATTGATTTGGAGTTTCATATTGAAGAGTTACATCCTCAGTCGTCCATCCGAGTTTGCGCATATCAGTCTTTGATTTGTCAAGCACGATATACTCCCATATCCTGAATGATGCTCAAGAGTGAAACGCTTCAACATCGACCCATCGTCACATCTCAAATGTGATGGAGAAATATCGGGACTGGTCTTTATCTACACGCCTCATAGAATGTTGAGGACTGGGCCACTTGACTTTGTCTTCCCCAATCACTTGTGTAGATGAAGGTTGTGCGCCATAACGCACCGAAGTCCCCTCGTCTCGTGGATGGGCCAGCGCACCGAGATTAGCCTAGCATCTCTATATATAACAATAATGGATTGGGTACCTAGGTAGGTATGATTGTACTGAATTGCATGCTATTCGTGCACATCATTATAAGGGAGTCTTAATCATACCGACATATTCAATCTGCCTTATTAGAACACAAGCCGTGGACAGTCCCATTGCCACTGCTGTTTCCCTTCTCTGACCCTCCAGCCTCCACAACTTGTACCTTCCAATATTCACAAACCGATCTGAAGGGAGGCCTCTGAATACAGGCTTTCTTATTTACTTATTTAAACCGCTGTCCACAGGCTTCTGTGTCTAGTTGAAGTGTTACTCCGCAAACGACTTTGATTTACGACAAACTCCACGTCTATCTTACACTCGCCATCGCCAAGATGGCTGCTGCCGAGCCGGAGGAGACCAAGACGATGGGAAACCAGGGCCGAGACCGAGCAGCCCCAAATGCAACACTATTAGATACGTCGGATGCATTAACTCCAGATCCAGGCACCGAGGATATGTTCAAGACTGATCAGAACAAATTCGCTTTTAGTCCAGGCCAGCTCTCGAAGTTACTCAACCCCAAAAGTATCAACGCTTTTTATGCCCTTGGGGGGCTTGACGGCATAGAAAAAGGATTGCGGACTGATCGAAGTGCTGGTATCAGTACGGACGAGTCGACATTGGATGGAGAGGTTGACTTTCATGATGTTGCGCCGAAAGGAACACCAAAACATGGCACTGCCGGAGATGCTATACCGGAGAGCAATACAGAAGCGGCAGTTCACATTCCCCCTCCCCATGACCTTGACCCGACAGGGCCTTTCTGCGATCGAAAGAAAATATTCAGAGACAATCGCCTCCCCGAAAAAAAGTCCAAATCATTACTGGAGATTGCCTGGACCACATACAACGACAAGGTCCTTATTCTTCTAACAATTGCCGCAGTGGTATCACTGGCTCTGGGGCTGTATCAGACTTTTGGTGGCGAACATAAAAAGGGCGAGCCCAAAGTTGAATGGGTTGAGGGTGTGGCGATCATAGTTGCCATTGTGTAAGTCGATATTCCGAAGTGACAATAGTCGAACCGTGGCAGGCTAATACGTGCAGTATCGTTGTGCTTGTCGGTACGATCAACGACTGGCATATGCAGAGGCAGTTCACTCGACTTACCAAGAAAACTAATGATCGCATGGTCAATGTTATTCGATCCGGAAGGTCTCAAGAAATATCCATCAACGATGTCATGGTCGGCGATGTTATGCATCTTGCCACAGGAGACATCGTGCCTGTAGATGGTATTTTTGTCCAAGGAAGCGCAGTTAAATGTGACGAATCGTCAGCTACTGGGGAGTCAGACCTCCTTCGAAAGTCATCAGCAGCATATGTTTTCGATGCGATGCAGAAACTCAGCGTAAAGGATGCCGAGAAGCTCGATCCGTTCATCATTTCGGGGAGCAAAGTCAGCGAGGGCAATGGGACCTTCCTCGTCACTGCCGTTGGTGTCAACTCCAGCTACGGCCGCATTTCAATGGCTCTCCGTACCGAACAAGAAGATACGCCTCTCCAGAAGAAGCTCAATATCTTGGCAGACTGGATCGCCAAGGTCGGTGCTGGTGCTGCATTGTTGCTCTTCATTGTACTTCTCATCAAATTCTGTGCTCAACTTCCGCATAACCATGGTACTCCCTCAGAGAAGGGCCAAGAGTTCATGGAAATCTTCATTGTCTCCGTCACTGTTGTAGTTGTGGCTGTCCCGGAAGGACTGCCTTTGGCAGTCACACTAGCACTGAGTTTCGCGACTGTAAAAATGCTTCGTGACAATAATCTCGTTCGTATTCTTAAGGCGTGCGAGACCATGGGAAATGCTACTACTATCTGTTCCGACAAGACTGGTACGCTCACACAAAACAAGATGACCGTCGTTGCCACGACTCTCGGCAAAGTCACAAGTTTCGGTGGCACTGATGCGCCTATGGATAAGTCTCTGAAGATCAATCAGGAGGCTATTACTATACCCAATGTTTCAGAGGCTGGGTTCGCGAATGCCCTAAGCCCCGAGGTCAAGAGTCTAATTATTCAATCAAATATGCTCAACTCAACCGCCTTTGAAAGCGAACAGGATGGCCAGAAGACATTCATTGGTTCCAAGACAGAAGTGGCTTTACTGTCTTATTGCCGAGACCACCTCGGAGCTGGCCCCATCGAAGAGACTCGTTCGTCCACAGATGTCGTGCAGAGTGTGCCCTTCGACAGCAAGTACAAGTACAGTGCTGTTGTCGTAAAGCTATCAAATGGAAAGTATCGAGTGTACACAAAGGGTGCTTCTGAGATTTTGCTGGGAAAGTGCACAAGGACTCTCGGAAGCCTTTCCGACGGGGTAGCAAGATCTGTACCGCTGACAGAAGCTGACCGAGATATGTTCAACTTGATCATCAGCTCATACGCAGGACAGACTCTCCGAACAATTGGCTCCTCGTATCGAGACTTTGAATCCTGGCCGCCTGAGAACGCCATCTCCCCAGAGAACCCACAGCACGCTGACTTCAATGATGTGCATGAGGATATGACACTGGTCGGTATCTATGGTATCAAAGACCCATTGCGACCAACTGTCATCAGTGCTCTTGAGGACTGCCGCCGAGCTGGCGTGTTTGTAAGAATGGTTACTGGTGACAATATCCAAACAGCCTCAGCTATAGCTTCGGAATGTGGAATCTTCCGCCCTGATGAAGGTGGTGTTGCAATGGAAGGCCCGGATTTTCGAAGACTTCCACCCGACGAGCTCAAGCAGAAGGTGAGACACCTACAAGTTCTGGCTCGTTCAAGCCCTGAGGATAAACGTATTCTGGTTCGTACTCTCAAGGATCTTGGGGAAACAGTCGCAGTGACTGGTGATGGAACGAATGATGCGTCAGCTCTAAAGATGGCAGATATTGGATTCTCCATGGGTATCGCCGGGACTGAAGTCGCCAAAGAAGCATCATCGATTATTCTTCTTGATGACAAGTAAGAAAGTCCTTCTCACGTAGCATCCAGAGCACTGCTAACATACACCAGCTTCGCTTCCATTGTGAAGGGTTTGATGTGGGGTCGTGCTGTCAATGATTCAGTCAAGAAATTCCTCCAGGCGAGCTTTAACATCCCAGTGAACATTGGGCTCAACTGACTGCATGGGCTAGTTTCAATTAACTGTCAACATAACGGCCGTGGCGTTGACATTCGTCTCAGCTGTTGCAAGCAGCTCGCAAGAATCTGTTCTTAATGCCGTCCAACTTCTCTGGGTAAATCTGATTATGGATACTTTTGCAGCACTTGCCCTGGCTACAGATCCTCCAACGCGCAGTGTTCTTGACCGAAAGCCAGATCGAAAGTCTGCACCGCTTATAACATTGAGGATGGCCAAAATGATCATAGGCCAGGTTATTTGTCAACTTGCAATCACCTTCTTGTTGAACTTTGGTGGCAAGAAGCTTTTAGGCTGGTACGACAACTCAGAACATGATGCCAAGCAGTTGAAAACCCTTGTCTTTAACACATTTGTCTGGCTACAGATCTTCAATGAAATCAAGTACGTTTCAAGGCATTCTTATCGTGTTGGTTCCTGCTAATCAAGACTTTTAGCAATCGTCGGCTGGACAACGAACTCAACATCTTTGAGGGCCTTCAGCGCAACCTGTTCTTCATTGTCATCAACCTCATCATGATTGGAGGTCAAATACTCATCATTTTCGTAGGCGGTGATGCCTTTGAGATTGTTCGCTTGAACGGAAAGGAATGGGGACTATCAGTTGGACTGGGAGCGATCTCTGTTCCGTGGGGTGCAGTCATCAGGCTTTGCCCCGATGAATGGATTGCAGCTTGCTTTCCAGGATTCCTTCGTAGAAGATGGATCTCACCTCCATTGGAGGATTCGGCGGCCGAGAAGTCATTGGAATCGGACGATGAGTTTGTTCGACCACCGCTTCGCGTGATGAGCTCCATCCGTGGTCCGCGCGTTCACCAGCATATTGGGTTCAAAGAGAGAATGCGCAGATACAAGGAGAAGACCAAGGAAAAGGTGAATGAGGGAACAAATGATAAGAATGAATAACCGGAAGAGGTAGAAAGTCATGTAGCCGACAAGGGTCACTCTTAGGCTGACTACATGTGAAGGGAGAGTGAAGGAGTCGCAGTTCCTAAAGCAATCGGATTAAAGGTTCTTGGAGATACTCTATACATATGATGATAGTCATCTGAAATCATGCGGAGCATGAAGGCGTGTCGGTTGTAAGTGATCATTGAGAGTTGTCCTAGGGAAGATGCAATAGATCGTCTGACATCCAAGCTTTTCGATGTCAGAACATGTATAATACCTTAAATACCGGACAAGAATTAAGCGGATTATTTGAAACGAAGCTTGTGGGAAGTCGTTTCAACTGGCGAAATATTTACTGATGAGTGAACGAGATCGCTGAGAGCACTGGAAGTTCACTGCTTGTACCGAAAAGTGGAGCTCGGGATATCTGGCCCAAACAGCCAATCACAAGCGAGGTAAAGCTGTCCCCGGAACTTCGCGAATTTCCTGGCCTGACAATCTCTAGATCCTCTCCATCCTTCAACCGAAGCCTCACAGTCGCCCCGTCGCAGACGTTCACCACCAACCTCACGTAGTGCTATAACCGCTCAATTGCGCTCATACATCAAAATGGTAAGGCCATGATAGCCTCTTGACTGCTCAAACTGAATGCAATGGCTAATCGCGCACCTTAACAGGCCCTCGCCAACACCCTCTACAGGCAAGTTACGCCGACAACGACGACACGAATATCGCAGCGAACCTCGAAACTAACACAAACTTCCTTTACAGGAGCCTTTTCTCCACCAACTACCTGATGCTCGCCACCGTTTTCTCTGCTGGCTTCGCTTGGGAGATGTAAGAAGCGCTCACCACGTCGGACCAACGGGGACAATATGCTCATTATGATACAGTGGTTTCAACAACGTCATGGACAAGGTCTGGGATAACAACAACCGAGGCGTACGTTTAACGATACCGTGGCGATTGATATGGATGAATACTAACGACTTTGCAGCGACAATGGAAGGATATCCGACACAAGTTCCTCGAGGGCGGCGATGAGGATGAGGAATAAAGAGACCGATCGACATGGAACGTGATTATCGAGCAACGGGCGAGGCGAGGCGAGGGATTGATTCTGTGCCACTAGCCGTGTACAAATTAGAAGAGAATTAGAGGCAGGATTTCACACACATCGTTTCCCTATGTCTTTTCGGTCGTTCATCGTTGGAGCCGGCAATAGCCAATACCAGCGGTTCGTTCGCATTATGCAATTTGTAACAACACCGGCCGTGAACTGTTTGTCTGACTCAGTCGCCTCCACCGTTCAGTGTTCTCAGGTGGCAATCGTCACTGAGTAGTATCTATCTTGTTCTGCTTGTTAATTAACGTACCTATCTGATGAGACCTACCGATACTCCCGTCGGTCATTAACTGGTGCAGTCACCGAGGGGCAGCACTTGCCATGCCAGTCCACTTCACCTCCAGTCAGATTCAGCCTCAGGATACAAGAAGGCGGACAGATTCCTTTATCCCAAATCAAACTTTAGTCCGCTCAAGCAAGAACCTGGCGGTCACATAATCTGACTCTAGCAATCGGAATCCTCAAAATTCATTCTTGGATTTTATCTTCTCTATTAACCAGCTCGACAACCGTAGGCAGATAAGCCATTTTCTTGTGCATGCTCAGTCGCTGACGTTGTTCCACCAGCCTTTCTCCAATATTTGCGGACCCCCACCTTGGTATTGCTACCTATCAACCTGACGACATCGCAGACACTGCAAACAAATTGATTTGCATTTCTTTTCCTTTGACACAACAAAATCCATGCGACGATGAGGCTGGTTTGACCATGTCCCCTTCCATGTCTACACAGGAGCAGCAGCTCTGCCAGTTCTTGGCGGAGCTGCCCGCACGCTTCAACTACCGCTTCACCGAAGAAGCTTCGCGCGAACTACTAACCAGCCTCTTCTGGTCTCTTGCTGGCGGTAACAACGAATACATGCGATTACTGTTCCCTGATGGTAAACCCGGAGAAAGCCTCAAGCTAAGCGACTCCCAAGGTGCAGTCGAAGGGGCCGAGTACACCGAGGCAGCGCGGGGGAAGCGATGTGGGCATATCTTCAAGCCAGGTGAAGCATCATATATGTGCCGTACCTGCGGCACCGACGAGACTTGTTGCCTATGTGCTCGATGCTTCGACTCAACCGACCATACGGGGCACATGGTTCGAATCCACATATCTGTAGGAAATAGCGGTTGCTGCGACTGTGGAGACGACGAAGCATGGCGAACACCTCTGTTCTGTACAATCCATTCCAACGTGCAGGGAGGTACCGATAAGGGAAAAGGAAAGGAGGCAGCCGGTCTGCCTGAGGATCTTGTGACAAACCTACAGATGACTATTGGTCGCGTCTTCGACTATATCTGCGACGTTATCTCATGCTCCCCAGAGCAGCTTCGACAAACCAAGACGGAAGATTCGATTCTCGAAGATGAAAAATCCTCACGCCTATCCTCGAAATATTACGGTCCTGAAGCCGAACAATGCAACGAATTTGCCCTCATCTTGTGGAATGACGAGAAGCATACCGTTCAGGAGGTACAGGACCAGGTCGCTCGTGCTTGTAGGAAGAGCCGAAAACTAGCAGTCGAGAATGCCTGGGAGACGGATGCCATTGGACGCAGTATTCTTACGTATCTTCCTGATGTTCCTCGACTCTTGGAAATGGCAGGTGTAATGGAAGCCATCAGAGTTACGGTCACTATCCGGTCTGCAAGAGATACATTCCGCGAGCAAATGTGCGGTGCCCTCGTGGAGTGGTTGAGTGATATTTCCGGCTGTTCCGTTGGCCATGACAACAATATTCTTCGACGCATCGTTTGTGAGGAGGTCATGAACCCTTGGCGGCAAGGCAGCCAGGCAACTCATACACTGGGCTTGATTGACGACGAGGAGGAGGACGACCAGATCGTCGACAGCAGACGTCGCTTCGATGGTATGAATGCTAGGTTTATTCTAGCCTTGCAAGCTGCTGCAGGAGCCGGCGCTGGTGTTCAGATAGAAATCGACGACGACGACGATGACGATGATGACGACGAAGATGATGTCGATGCAGACATGGATGACCAAGGCCAACACTCTCCTTCTAGCTCGGTGGCAGGGGGGGACGAAGGCGAGGACGACGATGTGATGATGGTAGATGCCCGTGGAGACGTCGGGGATGTTGGAGATGTTGGGGACCTTGGGGTGAACTGGAGAGACAACGATCAAGCTCTGGAAGAAGACGAAGCAACAATGGCTGGATATCCACCTCCACCGCCGCCTCCTGCTGCTCAAGCCCAGTCTCAAGGTCAAGCCCAACCTGAAGCCCCAGCTAGAGCCAGAGATAGAGAAGTAACACCTTCCGACTCGGACACGGCAGAGCCCCTGATCGCGCCATCGATATATGCCAAGGCCAACGCAGATATCCCCAAAACTCCCGGTAAGACCGAGAAAATGGTTCCTAGGCCTGGGCGTTATTGGATCGAGACACCTGCTGTCTACACACAGCGGGAGAATGTACCCCCGGCCGAGGATGTCTTCCGTCGTGTCCGTCTGGACTGGCTTTTACTGTTCGATCTCCGTATGTGGAAGAAGGTCAGAAATGACCTTCGTGCATTGTATATTTCCACTGTCGTAACGATACCAGAGTTCAAGCGTGTGCTTGCTCTTCGGTTTGCTAGTCTCTACACCATTCTAGCCCAGCTCTACTTGGTAGGAGATCGAGAGCCAGATCACTCCATCATCAACCTTTCCCTCCAGATGCTCACCACACCATCAATTACTGCCGAAGTTGTCGAACGTGGCAATTTTATGACCAGCTTACTGGCTATCCTTTACACGTTCTTGACAACCCGTCAGGTTGGTCATCCTTGGGACGTTTCCCCTGATGCAGTTCTCGGCTTCGAGAGCGGATCAGTCACCAACAGACGCATGTACCACTTCTACCAAGACCTTAAGTATTTATTTGGTGCTCCCCATGTCCAGGAGCGTGTTAGATGTGAACCTCGCTACCTCATGCAGTTTCTCGACCTTGTCAAGCTCCATCAGTGTATAGGACCCAACGTGAGAGCCGTGGTCGAGCACGTGGAATACGAGGCTGATTCCTGGATTACTGCATCTCTGGTAACCAGGCAGATCAACCTTCAAGCCCGAAACCTTGCAGAGGCGTTCCGCAACTGCCCGCCCGACGAGTTCCATTACCTTCAAAATGCGATTCGCTTCACGGCTAAAACGGTCATCTTGAACTCAATCGGTGCCGAACGCCATCGGTTTAAGCAAAGTGAAATCAAGGATGAGGTCCAGTTCAAGACGTTGACCGACTTTGAATTCGATGGTGAATCCTCATCTTATGATGTGGTCAAGTTCGTCGTTGAGAAAGACGCAATCAGCTTCCATCATGCGTTACACTACACCTTGTCCTGGCTCATCGAGTGTGGACGGTCGCTCCCTGTGTCCACCATGCGAAACTTGCTAAGCTTTACCCAGCAAGAGCTCAAGTCGAAGCCGCGACTTATGGGCAGACCTCAAGTGCCACGTAAAACCTATACCGCAGAGGACTATCTCATTGCGTCACTTGACTTCCCTCTCCGTGTTTGCGCCTGGCTTGCTCAGATCAAGGCCAACATGTGGGTTCGCAACGGAATTAGCCTTCGACATCAAGCCAGTACCTACCGGGGTGTCGGGCAGAGGGATGTGTCTCATCACCGTGATATTTTTCTTCTCCAAACCGCTCTGGTGGTCTGCAATCCTAGCCGAGTTTTGGCTTCGATCATTGACCGCTTCGGAATGGAGAGCTGGGTCAAAGGCTTGTTTGAACTCAAGTCAGAAGCCCAGGATGATGCTCAACACCTTGATGTTGTTGAAGACATGATTCATCTCCTCATTGTTCTACTCAGCGATCGCACCTCGTTGATCTCCTCGGAAGATGAGGCAATGTCCAGGCTGTTGGCCATGCGTCGTGATATCACCCACGTATTGTGTTTCAAGCCGCTGTCCTTCAATGAGATCTGTAACAAATTACCTGAGAAATACCAAGAGCAAGAAGATTTCCATCGGGTGTTGGACGAAATGGCAACTTTCAAGCCACCCGAGGGCGTTTCTGACGTCGGTACTTTTGAGCTTCGACCAGAGTTCATTGAGGAGATTGACCCTTACATTGCGCACTACAACAAAAACCAACGGGAGGAGTCCGAGCTGGCATATCGGAAGAAGATGGCGAAGCGAACAGGAAAGACTGTAGAGGAAATTGTGTACGAGCCCAAGGCTCGACAAGTTCCCTCGGGCATGTTCGAAGAACTAGGCGCTTTTACTAGCACCGGCATGTTTTCTCAGGTCATCTACTACTCACTCCTTTATCCCTTGGTGTCGGGCAAGTTTACTCCTTCAGTCCCGTTCACACGACTGGAGACATTCCTCCAGGTTGTGCTACATCTCATGCTCATTGCCATCCTCGAGGATAAATCGAGTGACGACGATATGAGTGAAGAGTCCACAAAGTCGTTTGTGTACATTGCACTTACAAAGTTCGGCCGCAGCAACTTCATGCCCGAAGCTCAAAGCTCAAGAACCATTGTGTCCTTGTTGAACATGATGTCAACTAAGGACCAGTTCAAGGCAGTTCATCCCAAGATTGCGCTTGTTCTAAAGCGTTTGCGCCAGAAGCGCCCACGTACCTTTGAGACTGCGTACGTGAACTTGGGGGCTTCTGTAGACCGCATCAATACCGCTTCGCCGGCGAACACATCTGCGGAGGAAGAACGCGAGAGAAGAAAGAAGGCGGCTTTGAGCCGTCAAGCTAGGGTCATGGCGCAGTTCCAGCAACAGCAAAAGAGCTTCATGGAGAACCAGGCTTCTTTCGACTGGGGCAGTGACGTCGATGAAGATGTCGACGAAGAAGGCGAGGAAGAGCAAACCGAGGATAAGAAACACAACTGGAAGTATCCTGTAGGAACATGTATCCTTTGTCAGGAAGAACCGGATGATCGACACCTCTACGGGACGTTCGCACATTTTAACGAAAGCCGCATTCTCCGACAGACGGATTTCCAAGATCCTGACTTCGTTCGCGAAGCATCACAAACCCCTTGCAGTCTCGATCGATCGGCTGAGGATGTTCGACCCTTCGGTATCGCTCATGAAAACCGGAAGATGGTGGAGAAGATCAACGCTCAGGGCGAGACCTTTCTCGCGGAGAGACAGACCATAGGGAAAGGATTTCCCTCGAATGTATGTCGGTCAGGTCCTGTAGCAAGCGGTTGCGGGCACATGATGCATTACCGCTGCTTCGAAGTTTATTACGACGCGACTGTTCGCCGCCATACGCACCAGATTGCCAGGCACCATCCTGAGGACACTCGACGCAACGAGTTCGTCTGTCCTCTTTGCAAGGCTCTAGGTAACGCATTTGTTCCTATCATCTGGAAAGGGATAGACGAGTCATACCCAGGCTACCTACAGTCTCAAGATACCTTTGATGACTTTGTTGAGAAGCAGATGGGCTCTGCCTACTGGATAGGTGGAAGTAAGGCACGCGAGGATGAACCAACTGTGCCTGACATGTTCACCCCAAGCCTTCCAGGAAGTCTCGTTGAGTCTCTACTTCCAGCCCAAACTTCCAGTGACAATACATGGGGAAGAGATGACGCCGAGTCGCACTCGTCAGCTGTTGGTACGCCCGTGAGTTACGCATTCTCTGATTCAGTTACCCCTGAGCCGGTACAGCCTCCACCAGCCGCAACGAACACAGACGGCAGCCAGTTGATGAAAGAGCTATTAGCAGCCTACCGCCGACTGCGCAATACGCTCCGGGTTAACGGCCTGCGTACCAGTCACCTCATCGACGCTAAGGGTGACAACGTCGGTGATCTTTGTGCCAGTGACACGCTGGTCAAGTCGGTGGGCTTTACTATCTCTTCCGTAGAAGTCCAGCAGCGAGGTATTGAAGCTCAGCCAGGCATGACGCTTCTAGAAAAAATCCCTGAGCATATCTTGACGCATCTCAGAGTCTTGTCGGAAACTGTTTCGTCGTACATCGCTGTTGGGGCGCAATCCGGGAGTGCCGAGAACAAGATCGAAGCCGAGTTCAAGAAGGATAGCGAGAGGCAACACTGCCAGTTATTTATGTCTCGATACTTCGGCACTGGGACCCCTTATGCTCGCCGGCCGTTGGACGTCTATCCTCCGCTGCTGAGCATGGACTCGTTCTTGTTCCTGGTAGAATGTTCATACGGGTTGGTTCCACTTCAGAAAGCCGAGATCTCTCACGTGCTTCGATTGTGCTACCTGGCAGAGCTTGTCAAGCTGGTGTATCACATGGGTCGCAATATTCCTGTTGCTAGTTGGGTTGGCAATCTCACCAACCGACAAACGCAAGATCCAGCCATCAATAATTTTGCGGACTTTGCGCTGGGCGTTACAAAGACAGGTCTTGAGTATCATGCAGCCCAATTCCCTGAGGGTGTTGAGTTTGGCGAGAACTGTGGCTTCCAGCAGCCTGGCGTGGACACTCTGGAGAGCTGGTACACGTTCTCCAAGAAATATGCTCTCACTTTCCTACGGAAATGTGTTATTTTCCTTTATGTTAAGTACGGGGTAGACTTTAACAGTCATGTCTCGCCAACGCCAGACGCCGACGAGTTGGAGCGTCTCACAGAAGCACTACGGCTACCAACGTTTGATGAGATGTGTGCTGCCATTACAGATAATGCGTCTGCATGTGGCTGGCCCCAGACGACTGCCTCACTGGTCTCCGGCTGGGTCAAACATCAAGTGATGTGGCCGGGCGATTATAGCGATATCCCTCTCTCGGCCATGATGAGCCATCCAGGAATCTTTGAACTGATAGGGCTACCCAAGAACTACGATGCCCTCATAGAAGAGGCCACTAGGCGGAAATGTCCTACGACTGGCAAAGAACTTACAGATCCTGTCATTTGCCTCTTCTGTGGAGAGCTGTCGTGCAGCCAGGGCACATGCTGCCAGAAGACGGACAACTCGTCGGATCGTACAGAGTACACCAAAATTGGTGGTGCACAGCAACACATGCGCAAGTAAGTAACATTGGTGAGAAGCTGGAAGTCATGAATACTAACAGGGTAAAGGTGCCAACGCAATATTGGTGTTTTCCTCAACGTGCGCAAGTGTTCAGTCGTGTACCTCTTCCGACTTTCAGGATCTTTCACACCAGCACCATACATTGACAAATATGGCGAGACTGATCCTCAGCTGCGTCACGGGCGACAGCTCTTCCTGAACCAGAAACGATATGACTCTATGATACGAAGCACGGTGCTCAACCACGGAGTTCCAAGCTTGATTAGCCGCAAGCTGGAGGCGGAGATTAACAATGGTGGATGGGATACTTTGTAGTAAACGCAAGGAGTTGTTGGCATAAAGGAAGTTGATGTTTTGCTATGAACCAGGACTAGGGATGGTGTAGAGAGAGGCTCATAGGTTATCGTATAAGAGATGGCGTACGAGGAAGTCGGTTTTATTTTTGTCCTTGGTAGTTGTAGCATCAAATACATGGATGCTTCCAGCATATGCGTAGTTCGTAAGTGATGAGAGTAAACTGCGTGGTGAATAAAGGGTTATACGTATAGGCTCTTAATTTCTGAAGGCAATCTATCAATACCGCGTTGATTCTTTCCATATCGAATATGCCTTAATCAGGCCTCTATGTACATTAGTGAATCTACATATATATACTTCGCAAGTTGGGCAGAATTGGATATAATAGTGACCTGCTTTCTCGTTACACTGGTTGTCCTTGGCACAAGTGGAGGATAACTTCACCGTGCTGATGTACAGTGTCGGTAGATATATCAACTGTAGCGATGCTGGACTTGAGCCAATCATATCATGGGCATGCTTGTTGTACTCCGTACGAGCGCGTCTGAACCGTGGCTCAACTGCACGCAAGCCTCTTTTGGAGTCAATAACACTGAGCTACTGAGGGTGAACCAACTGACAAGGAAAGCAGCAGCGCAGTAGCAACAGTTCCTTCCTTTTTATTCTTCTTCCTCTGTATCCGTAAACCCCCTCCTCTTGTCTCTCATCTCGTCACGTTTCCCCCCAATCCACCCCCTTTTGTTGTTTTTGTTGTTGTTATCATTTATTCTAATTCTTTTAATTTTTGGTCTGTGACACGATACTTGCTTGATAACTGGAAGTACCTACCTCTCTCGCTCGCAATTTCCATCGGGTGGACGCCTCCACTTGCTCTGGCAAGAGAAACAGAGCAAGCACCACCCTCATCAAAAAAAATGGCAGGCAGACGTTCAGGTCGCGCTGCCGCCAAGCGGGCTGCGGCTGCTCTAGGTGAGTGAGTTCGAGCTCTCGTCACGTCGCATTCAATCTTTCAACCACCACCCAAAATTCACAACACATCTTTCACAACCACCAGAGACCCCTTCTAGATTTATACTTTCTATTTCCTTTCTTTTCTTTTCTTATTGGCGCATTGCATGGTTGCACCCCATATTTTTTCCCCTTCACTTTTCTGCGTTGTGCTGCGCAATCGCGCATAACCAAAATCGCAAAACACTTCCCTTACCATGGCGCCCAGAGGAAAGATTCGCCTGAGGCTGACGCGAAATGCCAAATCAGAAAGCACCCCAAAGTCCTTTGCCGACCTCGAAGACGAGCACATGCCCGATGCCGAATCCAGTGCGCAAGATTCGAAGCGACAACAGGTCCCGGACCCCGACGATGAGAAGGACGAGGATCATCAGCCAAAGGAGGAGTCAGGCGACGAAGACGATGCTGCCGACACTGTCGATAAGGACGATGAGTCTGTTAAAGAACCGACGCCACCTCCCCAGCCCATGGTTCGCAGGAAGAGACTTGGTCGGCCACCTAAGAACCGGCCTCCGGACTGGGACAACATGATTTCAGTTCCTGCCGATGAGGCCAATACACCGCGACGCCGTGGCAGAGGCGGCTGGCGGGGGAGAGGCGGACGCAAGGGGGGCCCTGCTGCGCCAAAAGCTGAACAGATCATCGATACTGAGGGAACCGTTGCCGAAATCGTGAACGACGAGTGTGTGCTGCCCGAAGATCCAGAGGGTGAGACAAAGGTCGACAAGCTGGGTAACCTCCGGGGCGGACGCGACTATCGATGTCGAACATTCACTGTCACGGGTCGTGGGGACAGACTCTACATGCTTTCCACAGAGCCAGCACGATGTGTCGGTTTCAGAGACAGTTACCTTTTCTTTACCAAGCACCGCAAACTTTACAAGATCATTGTAGACGACGACGAGAAGCGGGACATGATCGAGCGGGAAATCATCCCTCACTCATACAAGGGACGTTCGATAGGAATCGTGACCGCACGATCAGTCTTTCGCGAATTCGGTGCGCGCATTGTTGTCGGTGGAAAGTGCATCACAGACGATTACAACGTTGCCCAGGCTCGTGCCGACGGTGTCGTTGAGGGCCAACTTGCGGACCCAAACGATCACTTTATTGTGGGAGAGCCGTACAACAAGAACCAATACGTTGCGTGGCACGGAGCCAGTGCTGTGTACCACACCAACGTACCATCAGTGCCGGTTCCCAACGGCAAGATCGAGTCCAAGAAACGCAAAGTCAATGTCAACGACATGAACTGGATGCTGGAGCACGCTCGTGAGGCTAGGTATGTGCATTTCCACAGAGTCCTTTTAAAAACATCAAAACAAATCATGATACTAACTGCAGGCTGCACAGCACGTTCAATGCCAGCATCAATGCCATCAGAAAGCTCAACAATGCCGGCGTGTACGACATCCACACCAACGTGAAGCAGTACCCAGCAACAATGCAGCCGACGCGAGCACGCATTGAGCAGGTCGCCCCAGAGGACGAAGAAGCCACCGCAGACAGCACCGTGTTCCCTCCCGTCCCAGCCAAGATGGCGCGCAATTTCTTCGTTACCGACACATACTTTGAAACACCATCGGCGGGTATCATCTCGGCATCCGCAGTGGACGATACGGCTGGCTCAGCAGATTTTCTTGCCTCCTTCCAAGGATTAAGTGCTGTGTCTGATGATATCAAGGACCTTCTGCCACCAGAGTGCCGGGAAGCGTTTGACAACGCTGTTGTAAAGGAGACATCGTATCGGACACAATGGGGTCCTGAGAGCGAAAAGATGTCCCGCCGGCAGCCTGTTATCGATAAGGCGATTGTGCCATATAGTATGACAGGCTGAGATACGAACAGATAACGATAATATGTCGTCTCCGTGTTTATACATCAGTCGTGTGGTCGTCAGTTACCATGCTATAGAACTCGGCCAGGGCCTCCTTTTTACCTGTTGAAGAAGTGGGAAGGGGTTTGATGCGCTATAGCGAGCATCGGTCACTTGAAGAGGGGAAAGCAATATGGGCGTTGGGTGTCAGGGATACACTCGGTATGTTTTTGGGGCTGCATAATCATGGACCAGTCAGTCTAGCCTTGAGAGTTAATGTAAGATGTTAAAATAAAAGCTTCAAGTAACAGGATATGACCCGATTTCGTCTATATGGATTCCATAATGACTTGTCTTGACTCGAAATAACTTGACTGACGACTTGGACTGTCGAACATCCCCGTGATTGATATAGTGAAGCAGAAACCTTTTGTCGTCGTTTAGAATTAGTTTCTTGACACGGTCCTGTATGGTGTCGTTAATACCATGACCCAAAACTTCACTCTTACGACCCTCAACCTGCTAGGTCCCCTCTTGTTCGAGCACAATAGCCAAACTGCCGGTCTCGGCCTCTTTTTGCTGCAGGTCATGTTTCTTGGCACCCGAGCAGCGGGGTCTAATGAGCAAGAGGCTTTTCTTCTTTCTTTCCTTTTTTTGCTTTTTTTCTCCCGTTTCCCACCAAGACCCCGTTTTGCAAACTCTAGCCTCTACCTTTCTTCTTTTCTGCTTTGCACGGCTCGTGATAGGGTGCGATCTTATGCTTCACTAACTTGGCGAGGAAGTGGATATTCATCACATCACTGAGCATGTCGTCGGCGGTTTCCCCTCGCCTTGTCTGTCCTGTAAAAATAACACCCCATGCGGGCCAGTGGGCAGACAATTAGTCTACATGCTAGGGTTGATGGAACAGAGTCTTGGTAAGTGCGTGGCAAAACTGCACTAAACAGGCAGAAGCAGAGACAGTGACAGGCTACGAGTCTACGGCAGACTCAGAACCAAGCGAAAAGAAAGGATCAGGGTCTCGATCGCCGCTAACTAACTTGGGTTGGCGAGCACTTGTGACGCAGGTTCTGCCTCGAGGCTTGAGCCCGTTTGTTGACGGCTGAAGGATTGATTCCATCCGTGTCGATCAAAGACGCATTCTCAGCCATGCCAGAATGTTGGTGTAAGCATTAGAATCAATGGGGGGACCAGCCTACCAGCAGCCAGCCCACTTATGACGACAGTTTGAGATAGAGTGCAGTTGCAACACTCTCGACATTCTTTGCTTGTCTGTAATGTCATCAAGCATCCGTCTGGTGACTGACGTAGGTTTTGCAAGCCTTGTTGTTGCACATCTTCCCCATATGTTCAATGTTGCCATCATAGCACCACTTGTCCTACCTGATATCCGGAAAATGCTGCAAGGTAAAGGCAACAACGACTATCTCTTCCAGGTGAAGGAAAGGTAGTGACATGTACGGTCGCATTCTTTATAGTCATGTACGATGATCATAACGGATTCCGTCTCCGGGGAACGGGACCGGCCCTGCCGCCTGAAGGCGGTGGTGTCGAGATACTCAATGTAGTGAATATCGATCTCGCATTGGTCGTAAGCCGGTGAGGTCAATAATTCCATGTAAATAAACAGACAATGCATATCCTAGTTGTGGGTGACAGTTTAAGTATAGGGTAGCCTCCGTGACAAAAGTGACGAGGCGCATGAGCAAACCCTCCCGCTCTGTTGGTAACTCGGGCTAGCCAGTAGCCAGGCACATTAACTCAACTTCAAAGCACCTGACCCCTCGAGAGATGTTTCATTAACATGCAGTTAGTTCACACCGCTCTGCCGAGAGCAATGAAAGGGATGGTGCTGGTCAGATCACTGCGTTGACAGCCTCGTCGATGCAGTTCTGGCTTGATGATTAGAACAGAGGCCAGCTGATATCAACGTACACAGCCCTACAAACCAAATGACTGTATCAGTTGAATAATAACAGGGTGGTCCAGGAGTTTCCGTACATGTCCAGGGACTATCCACTCAGTCACTTATTCAAGCTGGATGCCAAATCCAAGATGCACCTGAATCCATGATCCATGCTCTCAATCCGAGAGAACTGCACGCTGCACAACACTGCCCAATGCTCAAAGACCAGAGCGCTTAGAGAATGAGGGGTCGGCTGCATCAAGACCCATCAGAACAGTAACAACTGTCACGCGAGTATGAAGGCGTTTATTGCGGCGGTCAAACTCATCAAGCCCATCAAGGCGCCAATGGCCATCTAACCCACTGCCAACGACAGGTCCATGCCCTAGAGGCAAGGGACTAGCAATGTAAAGAGAATAAGCCGCCAACGTTGAAACGAATCAGAAAGCCAGTGATCGATATTGCCCGCCAGGATTGGTAGCGTCGTGCTGCAGCTTTGAGGTGCAGCATCACCAGCATCACTTTGCTTGAATGTTTCTGCAACATGCTGTCCAAGTAGCTATTCCTCGCAGTCGTCCTGTGACACTGCGTAATATCGCACAAGTTTGCTGTTGAACCGTCTGTCCCACACGGATATACGCAGTGAACCTGATGGCCTTCAACTCATCGGTACAAGGACCCTGAGAAATCTAGAATGTCCGAGCCATCGAATATGTTATACCATATTAGTACTAGGGCATGGTTCGTTTCTATGTGGGCTTGCAGGGGCCGTCCCCATCACGATTAGCTTCATGCTCGAGGTGGATAACTACGTTAATCAACGCGGCTGTAGTGGTTGGCCCCTGCTCACCTTGTCTCGTTCCACGCAACTGACTGTATGATTCGAGATTGAACTTCCATACATATGTCGATTTTGGTAATGGATGCAGCGAGGTAGAGCCAGAAGGCCTTTCAATGTTATCGAAGCCATAATAAGACTTGGAATACCGTATTCCGCCTCTCTAACTTGCTGGTGCTTGCCTTCCAAAGTCTTACGATAAACTCAAGGGCATAAACACCATACATAAAATGAAGGGTCGCCGAATTCAGTGGTTAATTAGTGATTGGGTCATAGCAGCGGACCAAGTGACGCTCGGTTGTTGGGCAAGACCCTGGACGACCCAGTCGACCTCGTCCCGCGCTTGTCGATGCAGCATGGCATGGCTGGGCTTGAATCTGGACTCTCCTTGGACTTGGCGTTCAAGATAACCCATAACTGACCAGCCTCTTTCATACAAGAAGCTGATAATTAGATATAGTCGTGCCAAGAACAGAAGCATGCAGACGATTGTCAGGTGACCGAGATAGAACCAGCTCCAGATTAGCAGTCTGTTGCGAGGCGTACCAGCCGTTGAATATTAGTCTAGAGTATTAGATACAATAATACCCGTGACGGAGATACGACTCCAATGGGCCAAACGTAATGATCTCTCGACCCATATTCACGATGGGGGTTTACTGAAACCAGAAATGCAGAAAATTGCATTTGAGAAAGCCAGGAAGAGACCGTCCCTGTTGGCCGCACGTTTCGTCTCATCAACGCAAGCCACCACGGTGCTCACATGGCAACCTTGGCCTACCTGGTCAGCACGGTTAGAAATGACTGACCAGCTACTGTAATTTCCTGGGGGAACGGCGCTACGAACTGGCTCGCCTGCGTTGCAGCGTTCCTGCCCTGGCCGGTGGATCCAAATCTCCCAGAGCAGGGCTTGGGGTACTAAACTCGTGGCATTGGCTGAAGACAACAGCGGTGAACAGCTTGGTGGTGTTACGTATGTCTCTATCACCGCGCACCCACTCTAGTGCAGACGTAGAACAAATCGATGAGGTGCTGCCGTGTTGGAGGAGTTTATGAGACTGGCCTAGATGCCTGCACCACACTCGATTTACACAGCATCGATGGTGGACCTGAGGCATTTCTCTCCGCATTCCTGGGTCAGGAAGCCCATTCGGTCCAAAGCTCGATGCTCGTGCATGTTCTGGTAAGCTATCATGGAGACGTGAAGAGCTGTCGGTAAGTGCAGGTCAAAGGAGATTATGTACCAGGAGGCAAATTTGTAGCTGAATCTGCTGTTCCCTCATATTCCGTCAAGTAATTCTTTACTTTCTGGAGCAATTTGCTCATTAACGATTGCGCTGCTCTGAGATATGTCCATAGATCAAATGCTGTTAGAGCAGAAATGAAGCAAAACTGAACCAACACTCAAATTCTCATTGAGCACGGCCAACATGTTGCATGTTGCACTACCAAAAAGCCTTTCCGCAACGGCTTGGGTCTTTCAAAAATGGCTATGCTCAAAAGGCTGATGGGCAACAGATCGAGGAACGCTGGTCCACTTTGCGGAGCAGGCGTGGCTTGGGACTGGTGCCAGCTAACTTAGTGTAGTCGCCTCGAGAACGGACGGTGAGTTCTGATCGACAACGGAGAGAATCCCTGCAGGTAGCGGTATTTTCGTACCTGGGCGATGGGCCATCTGCAGCTTCAAGTGAATTGAAGGGTTTCTGGAAGCACACCTCAACGGGAAGAGTGGACCATCCTCGATCCTCGACTTGCTGTGGTCTTTGGGCTGGAAGACCTGATGAGGTGACCAACCAAATGATGCCAAAGGATTACAACAAGGAGTGGCCGAGGCACCGAGACCTGCCTGACGTTTCATGCTCTGGGGATTTGTTTTGATGTTATTGTTGTTGTTGTTAACGCTGATGGACGGACGGATATGCTGTAGAATTACACGCATAATCTTATTTATTGTCGTTTGATTTGAGTAATAAGACACGGCCCGTAATGGTCTCTCAATGAGCTGCTGTATGTGTGCTCCGTAATGCGGCCATTACTGCATGTATCGTCTGAGTACGTGCAAAGACAGAGAACTCCAAATGGGGTGTTGATCTGCGTCAGAGAAAATAGATGAAGCTGGTGATGACGATGGAGACTTTCTCCCGCAAGCACAACCAAACAACCAGGTCGTGTCAAAAATTCTGGATCTGGACGAATGAGGGAAGGCACATGCACGATCAGTCAGTAGCCACGCAGAAAATTTTCTGGCGCTTCTCTCAAGCGCTCGTAGGCTCCTTCCTCCCCTGCACCGACGGTTTAAGCCACGAGCATGAGCAGGAACAAGACAAGTTACAAGAGTACAGCACACGAGAGTGAAAAAGGACAAGGCTGGTAGCGGCTTCCTTTGCTAGTGACGTCTCCAACCACCCCAAGCGTGGGAAGCGCGAACTGACTGTACTTCACTTGCTACCCCTAACTTCTTAAGTTGGCGTGTAATCATTTGTTGTAAAATGCGGCATTCACGATTGGCCCGGCATAATTGTTAAGCAGTTTCGGTGTACAAACGTGCATAAGACGGCCCGTCAGGATCCCGATGTTTTTGGCGAGATAACCAGAGAATCAGGAGGTTAGGAAGAGTCCTCCTGGGATTGTTATTAACGAATGGATGATGGGGAAAACAGCTGGCAAGAATTAAACCGAGAAAATATACGGGCCAGTTTGCGGGTACCCCAACAGCTATCATTAGATCTCGCTGGACTTTTCGTGTTCACGAGTTTCTTTCTGTGCTGGCGATGTCAAGGTCCAAGTCTCCAAGAAGAGGGACCCGTCGCCGTTGAGCCGTCGCAGCGATAGTGGAGGACTTCGCCTCTCTCCGAGAACTGGCCCCCGATGGCTCGGATCAGGTGAGGGTTTGCTTACAGTGTGCGAGTCGCCATGGCCAGAAATAGCGTCCACTGCCGCCTCGGGGTCGACGCCAGGCTTATCAGGGATAGGCAGTGTGTGAGTCCTTGGATCCTATGACTTTCCAGCATGTACTGTACCTGAGCCGTACCTACCGGTATGCGTTTTGATACTCGGAAGAGTGAGAGGAAACTCCTGGTTTGGATCAGGTACTCTATGTCTCGCCATCATGCAGCGACCATCCCATCCCCATTAGGCATTAGGACACCCAGATCCTGAAGGTGGTCTTCACATTCTCTCTATCGAGTCCTCGTGGATGATACCCTGGATCAGCCACCGAGCTGACATTGGTTGACAAGGCTCTGTGGAGATCTTTGGACTGAAGCAGCGCTAGACCAGCGAAGTTCCAGGAAGCGTGGAACCACTGAGACGGATGTCTAAGATGGGTACGTACTAGTTCCGAGTGTCAGTGAACCCTTCTCTTGCACCGAACACTCCGAGTTGTAGGCTCAATGAAGAATAAGGACGTTGCATCCTTCTTTTGATTGTCATGCCTGATAACTTTGGGTGCCAGAAAGCATAAAACGTTATGTTGATTTTGCTGCGCTGTGTTTAGACCGCGCAACCGTTTCCTGGATGAACAGTTGAAAGTCTGGCACAAAGTAACTCCGAAAGACAGACAAACTTTTGATGACTTGAAGACTGGATGACTCAATTACTGATGAGCGACTGAATGACTGTCTCGATGGAGGCGGGTAAGACGATGCCCAGGCCAAGGACTCCGTACTCCGTACTCCGTCCACAGAAAGAAAGACGCAACAGCACTCCAATCTCCATCGAGCCAGCACGCGGCTAAGTAAAGCAGGCAAGGCAAAGCAGGTTGACGCACGACCACGGTGGAAGTGGTGGTGATGACCTAGGGCTACCTGGAAGGATGCGAGTTTGCTTGGTCGGTTTGCTGAGTGAAGTTCCACTTATGGTTCTGCTGGGTTTTCTTAGGCATCCCGTCCATGTCCATGTCCATGCCCATGCCCTTGTCCCGCTCATCCCTGCCATCTCAGAAGAGCGCCACCTCTGTCTCCTTTTGCTAGCCCAAAGGAAGTTGAGACTTTTGCCGACATGTACTCTTTAGCGTTGATGATCCGCCGCGAGGTACTTGGATGAGTGAGTCGTGGTCTGCAGTCCTGAGTCCACTAACACTTTGAAGCGAGCTGGCCCGCCCTGGCTAGGGTTTCTCGGTCTTGCAGATGGATTGGCCATTCAAGATTCGACTTGACAAGTTTTCACTCGTCAACGACTCGTTTTGATTCCACTTTTACTTTCTCAATGCTCCACGTCCGCCGCCGTCACTCGTGGGCTCCGTGCGTGGTGAGGTGCATCGCCCGGGGCTTGCTAGGGGGTGGAGGTGCTAAAAAGTCCAGGGCCCATGCGCCCACCAATTTTAGAGCCCACACAGTCGTCTCTCGTTGGCCTGTTCTTTTTTTGCCTGTCTGCCTGTCTCTTCACCAAGGAAAGGAAAAAAAGAACTGGCTGGGTTGGTACTGGGGGACCTGGGCAACCTGGAACTGTCGGGCATTGCTACACTGTACGTTGTACGTTTACGCAGGGCTTGGCTACGTACCGCAGCCGTTACTGCTACGACATTTTCTGGTGCCAGGCCAAAGAAAATTGGCGTACTCGTACTCTGAAGTCTGAAGCTCCCACTCACACTCACACTCACCCGACACTCACAAATCTCTCACTGCAACGCAACAGTGGAGGAACACCCGACCTGAAGCCGCCACGCCCTCCACACCTACTAACTTCACACTGCCTGCAGGCTCACACTCACACTCACACTCACACACTCTCTCTGCACGCACGCACGCACTCCCATCAGTGGCCTGCGCTGTTAGAACTGCACCCGCACTGCACTGCATCATCCCCCATCCCCATCTCCATCCCCATCTCCCCATCCAACCCAATTGGATCAACCCACCTCGTTCATTCTTCTCCTGTCCCTGCCCGGGCTTCTCTCTTCTTTCATCCTCTTCCATCTCCCTCACCATCTTTCTTTTTTCCCTTTCCTCGTCCTCACTCCCACCTCTCTCTTCCTCTCTCTCTCCCTCCACGATAGAAACCGAATCCTCCGAATTCCTTGACAATCATCAGTCAGCACGCCTTCATTTGGTTTGTCGACGTTAGGGTTCCGGCCTTTTTCTCGCGCGAGTCTCTCATTGCCCTGCCCGTGTCTCCTCGGCCTGCCGTTGTTGTAGACTAAGCTGCATATTCCCGACCGGTTTTGAACCTCGACCTCGAGTGTTCTCCATCATCAACTTTCGGATCTGCAGTCTTCAGGCTCCTCTCTCCCACCGAAACGTTTTATTGCTCTTAAAACGCCTGTTTTTTCTCATTTTGGTGAGTGTCTCTTTACTACTATTACATGTGTGCATCAACAAACAACGGTGGCGTTGCTCTGTTCAATCGAAAGACGGCATCAGGCCGCAACCTTGTGCATTTCTTCCAACACCACGACTTTCTCCACGACGGTCGACCTGAACACAACCGAGAAACACCGAACCACCTCGACAACATTCTTTCAATTTTGCGATAGACGACCCATCCATTTCTTCGATTACTTGCACGGATGCGCGAAAGATCTTCCGCTAACTGTATGATTAGATTGATTGAACCATCGAAACTCCTTAGGTTCCCGATATATCATCCACTTTGTTTTATTATTCCCGTTTACGACAAAAGCAATTCTCCGGTCCGGATCGTTGATCATCACCACAATTCGACACGATTCTAATTGATTCGTCTCACCATACGTTTTATCTGTGCTCCATCGCTATCACCCGCGAAAGAAAGTAGTTCAGTAAATGGCCCAAGTCGCCTACTGATTTCTTGTCGATCTATCATCGACCGAGCCTCATTTCACACGCGATCACTTCCTCAGGACCGTCTTAACTGTAGTATAAACCTACAGTTTCGCTTTACGGCCCTTCAAATCGCTCAATTTCCGACAAAGGTCGCGTTCCGATCTTCGTCGGTCCCCCCCTCAATTTTTCATCATGCCCGGAGGTGTGTGTGCCGTCCTCGACTATGAGGTCGACATGATGTCCGAGTATGTTGCCGAGATGGCCACTCGCGTTGTTACACCTGAGGCTGTTGTAACATCGTCCTTCCGCAAGTTTGTGTCTCAGATCCTTACATCGACACGACTGCCTAGCACCACTATCCTCCTTGGAATGAACTACCTCGCCAAAAGAATCAACACCTTGAAGGGACAGGGTCCTTACAAGGCCTCCGAGGGTCAGGTCTGGCGTTACCTGACCGTCTCTCTGCTTCTGGGAAGCAAATTTCTCGATGACAACACCTTCCAGAACCGTTCTTGGTCCGAGGTGAGCGGCATTGCTGTTTCTGAGCTCAACTCACTTGAGTTTGAGTGGGTTGAGTCCATGGGCTGGCGCCTGTATGTCAACCTTGACATGAGTAAGGATTACCAGGCTTGGCTCGAGAACTGGCGGGATTGGCAGGACATGAAGAAGCGACAGGTCGCCCAGGCCAGCCGCGAGAGGCTAGCATCTATTGTTCCCGCCATCGACACCGACATTGCCAGATATTCTGGTCAACGCCAGTCTCCTCACTCACGCTACCTTCAGGAACAGGTGGCCGAGTACGAGCGTTACCAGGCTATGAAGGCTCAGCAGCAGACCTACCGCACTCGCGAATCTGGTTGGGGTCACACTTCTTGGGGTGCTCCTCTTACACCTCCCGATTCTGGATATGGTACTCCAGACTACACTATGTCTGCTACGTCAAGCAACGACCGCTACAACGAGTGGTTTTCCCAAGCTGCTACTCAGTACAGCACTCGATACCCCCAGCCTCCTGCTCACAGTACCTTCTACCCCAACTCACGCCACAACTCGTACAGCGGACATTACTCTTATCCTCAGAACATGTGGGAGCACAATGTCGCCGAGTGCAGCTGTGCTGGCTGTGTGGATCCCATGAAGCAGCAGGTTCCTTATTTCGTGCCTCACGGCTACAGCCAACCCGTAATGGGTTAAGACGTTTTCAAAAGTTAAAAAATAATGGCTCTCCAATTGAGAGCGGTTCGGTCTTGGAAAGAAGAAAAAAGTTTTTTTTTACAGGGATTCCATTTTACACGGCCACGAAATTTCCTTGCACGCAACCCGAGAACGATAAATTCGCATTCAGATACCCAGGCACGACAAAAATTGTTCATCAAATGACCTTTCGGCGGATCATTCTCAGGATTTTCTTACACAGTCACGACTGGATTCATGACCTGGCTAGCCTGCTCACACTCGCGATGAGACAGCAAGGCGAAAGCCTCGAAGTCATGCTCCAATAACGTGGCATTCTCCTTATTGTTTTATTGGTTATAGGTTCTGTAATGGTCATACTTGGCGTTTGGCTTTTTCATTTACACTACACGGATCAGGTTCGATAGACTTGCGATTTTCATGGTTTCCAACAGCTCCTGCGCTCCTCGGTTCCCATTCGTTCGTCACTTTCGCCATCAACAGCAATCCATTTCGAGTAAGCACTTGCTTGGACGGGAACTCAATGTCGACTTGACGCACGATTGAAGATTTCAGTGCAGTACATCCTACTATAGATGGCGCCTCGGCGATGGCTTTTCACTGGCTCTCGCTTTACAAAACATTCTGTGGTAAACACAGGATGGTACACATTGGGTCACAATTTACTTGGACCATCTTCTTCTTCCTCTTGATCTTTCCTGAAGGCGCCGATCGACAACGAAACTTGATTCGACAAAAGTATGACGAGTCGGATACTCTTCACCTATGCGTCATGAATCTTGAGGGCGGTATATATTTCACCTTTTCTTTTCTTTGTCTTGTGATTATAAGTGGCAGATACGGATTTTGACCACAGGAAACGGGTTTACATGATGGGGGTTATGCATTGCGTTCAGCGGGTAAAACACAATGGATTTGGATTCGATCATTTGATCAATCATAGGGTTTGATATCTTATTCTTGTTTTGTATTCCCCAGTGAGTTGGTATGGCACATGTCGACTTTTAGGTCGCTAATTGCCTCTCCGTCACTGGGGAAGTCGAGTATTGTACTCTTGACTCTTGCCTTTCACAGGTTTCGGTGTGGGACACTTTAGTCATTTGTCAACAACAGGATGTTGTGGCATGTGCTTTTACGTCACGTCGGCTTAATGTATTCATTATACCGCCGCATTTGTTTTTGCTATTGCACTTTTTTTTTAACGACTTGGGACGATTCTTACGGAATATTCGAATAACATTCAAGGGTACGGCACGATGCGGCCTGCAATCAGAAGCTGCTTTGAATCTTGAAAATGTGATTCAATAGCCCGGATGTACCCTTCAGCACCTGAAGCTGTTTATAGGTAGTTGCTTTTTGTGTACCAAGTGCGCGAATAAAGTGTTGGAAGCATCCTTCTTTCGCCACGAGTGGATTGATTCATCTGACTTGGATGAATGTGGTGTTTTACTTACTCAAGGGCTCATGGTCCTATGAGCCCAGTCTTACAGTCCTCAGGACATTTTGCTTTAGATGAACAGACTGGCATCTACGCTTGACGTTGCTCTTCCATGTCGGCAAACGATGTTTACGGATGTGGTCTTGCTCTAAAAATACAAAAAAAAAAAGTTCCTCATTTCTTGACTCTGACTGCATACTCTCTTCGTGATATTGTGAATTATGAGACTTCAAACTCCGTCCTGGACTTGGTGCTGCGTTTCGGCAGATCATCGGGTTGTTAGAATGTCTATCATAGAGATGCTCAACTTTGAGAAAGAAAACCTTCCTCTCCCTACCTGGGGTACCTATTTATGATTCCGAAATAGCTTGTTGCTGGCCCTTCGTTCTTGGACGTTTGAACCTTTCTGTTATCAAAAACGCATGTTCCCAACCATCGATACGAACCATGTCTGACCGCTTTGTGTCGGCCGGCAAGATTGGCTCATCTGGAGAAATATCGAAGGATCTCAACAGTACAGAGGCAAGCGCTGGCCAGCCCCTACACAGTTCTGCGAAATCAAAGGAGTGGGAGGCTGTTCAGCAACAGCTAGAAGCAGAGAGGAAGAGACGGGAAGAACAGCGCGTCAAGGCCGCGACAGGGGAAGGCGAAAAGACACTATATGACGTTCTACAAGCAAACAAAGGTGAGCTTGCCCATCAAAATTTGATACGGTGGTGCTAACTAGGACATGACAGCGGCAAAGCAAGCTGAGTTTGAAGAGCAGAGCAAGATACGCAATCAGTTCCGCGCATTGGACGATGATGAGATAGAGTTCCTGGATGAGATACGCGCCAACAAACGCGCAGAAGAGGAACGCGTGAAACGTGAGACGGAGGAAGGTCTTAAGGCATTTCGAGAGCGGCAAAAAGGTGATACTGTTCAAGGCGAACCTGCTGATGCCCAAGAAGGAGACGAGTCGTGGGAAATTGGCCGCAAGAGGAAGCGTAACAAAGATAAAGACGCCAAGGGCTTCAGACGCAAGGTGGGCGGCGCGGAGGAGACTGACAAAAAGGATGGAAAGCCAGCTGGGCACACAAGTCGAAAAGTAGAAGAGGATAAGCTCAAGATCGCAACTCAACCAGCTGCAAGACCACCTGAGAAGAAGGGGTTGGCGTTGGTAGGCTATGGAAGCGACTCGGACGACGACGATTAAGGAGATCAGTCATAGTTATTAAACGTCAAGATCTTGTAATGAAGGGGAGTAAATGCCTGGGATCATATAGTACAGTAAATCATACCGCAAATGCCATCCATCAATCTATCTTAGATACAAAATGGGCACTAGCCCTTCGCCCTGGTATAATATAGATACAGAAAGTTGGCCCCTTCGTCATGAGATGCTCCTCCAAATTGTCATTGTAATAGTACACGAAACTACACAGCGGTATTCCTTTACACCACGCTTCTTTTTATCTTCACAAATACAACGCCGCATTTTATTCGTCGCTATCCACATTGCCAACATTAGGTCGCATGGGCTTGGCGGTCACCGACTCAACGGTGTAGTTCCACAAGCTGCGAAGGCTTCCCTTGATCCAGCCTTCAACCTCGGCCTCGGAGACCTTGATCTGCGCGGCGCGGGCCTCGTCCTCAGCAGCAATCTCGAACCGTCGCATGCGCTGCGCCAACCGAGGGTCGATAACGATAGGCGCAGGCCAGATCTTCTCCTTGGGAGGTTCAGCAGGGACGACCGCTGAGCTGTCGTCGTCTATCTTGGGAGGTTCCTCGGTCTTCCACACAGACTTGACCCAGTCGTTCTCCTCATGCTTGAGGACAAGCTGCTGCTCATACTGGCCGTCGGTCTCGCGCCACTCACGGGAGGCGGCGGCGAAGCATACAGCGGCGACCTCGCGGCCGACTTCGTCAGCGAGCTTACGACGGTTGAAGAAGCGGTTCAGACGGATAAGGGTGTGGCGGAAGCCGAGACGGTGAGGAAGTGGGATGGGGTTTGCGGGAGAGAACTCGGAGGGGATTTGGGTGGGGAGGCTGGCGAGGGAGTAGTCGGCAGTAGTATTGTAGGGGAGTGGTTGAGGTGGTCGTTCAGGCTTCTTCTCTTCATCTTTCTTCTCTTCGGCCTGCTCACCTTCAACCTTGGGAACTTCCGAAGTTGGCTCGATAGCAGCAGGTTTCGTTTCTGTCTCGGGCTTCACAGGAGGGTCAAGAGGACCGAGCCAGCCCTCATGTAGTCCTCTCATGTACTCCTTCCATGTGTGCAAGCCGAAAACGATATCACCCTTAACACCCTCATACTCTGGTACGTTGTTCTTTTTCCGCAGGGCCTCGGTTATAGCCTCGTCTGTTTGTAACTCCTCCTCGTCTGGCCGCTCATGCTTCCTTCTCTCCCGTCGGATCTTCTCTGCCACAGCAGCTCTCACATCTCCCTGTTGTCTTCCCTGGACGAACTCCCAGTCAAGGCCCGAGGCGGCGAGGACGGGTTTTGCATACTCGATAAAGTGATCTTGCGCAATGCGAAGACCGTCGCCGGGGGGAGCCTCGAGGTAGACGGTCAGTTTGCGTGGGAGTTGGCTGGCTGAGGGGATTATGTCGGTCGCGAGAGGAGCGACGACGTGCTTCCACTTGGCGGTAGCCCTCTTCTTTTCGCGCTTGTCGTAGATAATAGCCGCCGAGATAGAACCTGTAATGGCCCAGAAGATCATCCAGTTGCGTGACGGGAGTTTTCGAGGGAGATTCGGCAGGCCCATCATTTTCAGAGCTGGATTCTGTTTCGGCTTAGGACTGGGCGCCTTGTATGTTGCGCCGGCACCGGCAGCGGGTTGCTGCGGTGGGGGGTTGGACTCGGCCATTGTGAAGAGGAACTGTGGCGGCGTCGATTACGAGGATCGCGAGCTCGAGTTGTTTGATCACCGAGTTGTTTAAGCCGTATGAACCACGGGACAGTGAGGGTCGTGATATCGGCCTTGCCGTGATGTCGGGCCGCTGGAAGAAAAAAACGGCGATAAGAAGCTCCGATAAGGCCCCGGAGGTCGGCAAGGAAATACCCTCGCTCCGGCGTTTACGTGAGAGAGGTATATCAAGTGGTTCAGGTTGGCGGGTATGTATGGTTATGAATAAAGTACTGAAAGTTCGAGCTTTATTTCTCCTGTTTTTCATTTATTACTGGATTTTCTGTGTTCTCGTTGGCTGTGGCTTGGTTTGTCAATATAGTATGCGGAATACTGTCATGCCTAACCTTCCATGAAGATTCTAGAAAATGGTCGAGGCTATTCTTTGTATTGTATACATTCCGTTAGATGTCTTGGCCTTATTCAAAGTACCTCTATATACACATTTTCATTCAGCAATAACTGGCTACACGAGTGAGGCAGAACACGGATTAAAGAATTTTAGAAGAAAACAGACCTTGGCTTCTCAACATATCCCCAGCGAATTGCCATGTGGGAAGCACGGGCAACAAATGTCACAAGCCGGCCATTGCACACACTATTCCGACGAAGTTACCTAGGTATGTGGCATAGGGAATAGATGAGAAAGCGGATATAACTTTAAGGGACAGTGCATGATGGGTATCGTCACATCTTCTATGTCCCTGGTTATAATACCCGAAAGTTGTGACACTTAAGAAAATGGGACCCTGCTCATGCAGGTGACAGGTTCACCTGAGGCTCAGAATTACACAGCAACATCTGGGGAAACACAGCACACACAGACACAGGAACAGGGGGTTGCCCCTGAAGAATAGGGTCGGCCAGCAAGGATGAACCTAGAATCGGAATTGAATTTGCAGTCAAATGGAGAGGAGAGAAGACCTATGCACAAAAATTCGCACTTGGAGGGTTACAAGCCCAATGGTGGTCAGTTCGCGATTGATTCACCACCAGCACCGCTTGGTAGTGCTCAATTAGCTCGAGATGGATATTGGGATTAGGAGTAATTAATTTTCCATTGTTTGAGGTCCGATACTGAGGAAAGACTATGTCATGATAGAGAGAGACATGGTAAACTTTCACTGGTGATAAATATTATTCATATACGTCCGTCTTGCAAGGCTGTCGCAGAATGGGTTCTGCTTCATATAAGTTAAACAGTCTATAGCTTTCTCACATACAAGAATAAACTGGGTGCAACGAATGGATCTAATCTAATGACTTCCGGTCTGAGTTAGAGGTTCCATGATGTTTTATAGTAGCCACAGCACTCGTCGTTTGTTTCACGGCCACTAAAGACCACTAAATAGAAGCTAAACCAGGCTGCCCGCCGCCCTTCAGTCGCTACCTTAGACCCCTCAACCTTAGTAGCGGTTACCCTTGACCCCTCGGATCTCTTCCCCCATTTCTCTTTTGCGGCCCGTCGTGTGCCAAGTTGCAATAGCCAACCCAACCGTTGATTGGGCCTTGCTTTGCCCGAAAGCCAAAACGCCCAAAGACTGACGATCGATCCCTGTGCGTTTCGACTCTGTTGTTGTTGTGTCTGTCCACTGTTGTACATTACAGTGCAATCGGGTGTGGTGCAGTACAGCAGCATCTGTCAGATTGGGCAATAGCCGCAGAGAACGCTAGAGTGAGGTACATGACCAGCCCAGCTCAAGTACCTCACTCGCTCAATACCTTCACCTTTGGTCGAGTTCAAGGTCCAGAGGATTGTTTTTCTCTAGGTATTCTCCAACCTCTTCCCTATCAACCATCTTTCTAATCCTCTCATCTAATCCAGGACTATCGGTAACCGTGCGCTGGTCCCTCTCTCCTGGCGTTCCGCTAGAGGTGGCTCTGGTACTACGATACCTGCATCGTACTCACCTGGACTGTACCTACTCCGTAACGTTATTTGCCTGCCTGCGGACAGGTACCTCTAGCTCTCTAGGTACCTACCTAGGTAGGTACCTTAGTCCCGCGCGCCGCCACCCCTCGCTCTCCCCTCCACAAGCCCCTGGACTTGACCCTCCCCTGAAACTTGTCCGCCATCTCGACTCCCACCTCAGTCTTGGTTCTTTTCATCTCTTGTTGTTACCTGCTTGTCGAGACTCAAGACGGTAAGAACAAAACGAAGCGATTGAGACGCCTCAACCAGACAGGATGGATCCTAACAACAATAACCGCCTCTACCTAAACTTTGGGAATGGCAACGACCGTTTGACCGCCTCGGATAGGGCCGCATATCCCACCACGCCTTCGACATTTCCTCAGCCAGTGTTCCCTTCAGCATCTGGCCAACAGTCTTCTGGCGGATTGCAGCCTCAACCTCAACAGCAGCAGCAGCAGCAACAGTACGCCGGTGGTTATGCGCCACAGGGCTACTTTAACCAGAACCAATATGCTCAGCAGCAGCAGCAGCCATATGGCGGGCAGCAGCAGCAGCAGCCGAACGACTATTCTCAGGGCGCTGGGTATCAACCACGATCTAACACTCCCGGCACCAACGATCCCAACACCGGTCTCGCCCATCAGTTCTCTCACCAGAACCTCGGAGGTGCCGCTCGAGGTCAGGGTTATGCTCGAGCACCATCGCAAGGCCAGCGTCCTAGAACCGCTGGCTCTTCGGGACAGCAGCCTGGCTACAACAACTATATGAACGCCCCTCCCATGCCCACGCAAGCGTCCGCCCCAGTGGACGAGTTCCAACGAGCACCTGAGCGAAACCCCGACCGATATGGTACCAATGCCAACAGCAACCAGAAGAAGTGTTCTCAGCTCGCTGCCGACTTTTTTAAGGACAGTGTCAAGCGAGCACGCGAGCGCAACCAAAGGTATGTAACATATATCTGAAACCTACCCTCGAGGACCAAGCAGCTGACCCATGACTACCCAACAGACAAAGCGAACTGGAGCAGAAACTTCAAGATCCTTCTCAGGGCTCCGCTAGACGCGAGCAGCTCTGGTCAACCGCTGGCAGAAAGGAAGGCCAATACCTACGCTTCCTCCGCACCAAGGACAAGCCTGAGAACTACAATACCGTCAAGATTATTGGAAAGGGCGCTTTTGGAGAGGTCAAGCTTGTGCAGAAGAAGGGAGATGGCAAGGTCTATGCCATGAAGTCTCTGATCAAGACAGAAATGTTCAAGAAGGATCAACTCGCACACGTTCGATCAGAAAGAGACATTCTCGCCGAGTCGGACAGCCCTTGGGTCGTCAAGCTCTACACCACCTTCCAGGACTCATACTTCCTTTACATGCTAATGGAGTTCTTGCCTGGTGGAGATCTTATGACCATGCTTATCAAGTACGAGATCTTTTCGGAAGATATAACACGTTTTTACATTGCAGAAATCGTTCTTGCTATCGAGGCTGTCCACAAGCTGGGCTTTATCCATCGGTATGTATCCCGCAATGTCTCGCTTGATCCTATTTGAAACCGTCTGACTCTGGAATAGTGATATCAAGCCTGACAATATTCTTCTTGATCGAGGTGGCCACGTCAAGCTCACCGATTTCGGTCTGTCAACAGGCTTCCACAGACTGCATGACAACAACTACTATCAACAGCTCCTCCAAGGGCGATCCAACAAACCGCGTGACCGTAACTCGGTTGCCATTGATCAGATTAATCTGACTGTCAGTAACAGGTCCCAGATTAATGATTGGCGACGATCGCGAAGACTGATGGCGTATTCTACTGTTGGAACCCCTGACTACATCGCCCCTGAAATTTTCACTGGGCATGGCTACACCTTTGACTGCGATTGGTGGTCGCTAGGCACCATTATGTTTGAGTGTCTAGTCGGCTGGCCACCTTTCTGTGCTGAAGACAGCCACGACACGTACCGCAAGATCGTGAACTGGAGGCAGACTCTATACTTTCCGGACGACATAACACTTGGTACAGATGCAGAGCATCTGATCCGAAGGTATGACCCTTACTGTGAGGCTATTGAAGATGAGATACTAACCAGAATACAGCATGGTCTGCAACACGGAGAACCGTCTGGGCCGCAGTGGTGCTCACGAGATCAAGAGCCATGCTTTCTTCCGCGGTGTCGAGTTTGATAGTCTCCGCCGTATCCGCGCGCCTTTCGAGCCTCGCTTGACCTCCAACATTGACACCACCTACTTCCCTACCGATGAGATTGATCAGACTGATAATGCCAGCGTCCTCAAGGCACAGGCCCTCCAATCAGGCCGAACAATCGAGGAGTCTCCAGAGATGAGCTTGCCTTTCATTGGTTACACATTCAAACGGTTTGATAACAACTTCCGATAAATGGATTGAGGTGTTTGGCTGGCGAAACGGGTTCATCATGAAGGTATCCTAGTTCTGTGAACGGGTTTCTCTTCACTATGGATGGGAAAAGGGACAGCAACCTGGATGAGTACCATGGTGGCGGTTTTCAAGCAGTTGTTGGTGACACAATAGAGAAGGCGATTCTTATATGCCCTTCCGGCATGCTCTATGTCACCGATTCTTTTTTGCTGTTCGATACGGATACATGTTTCGATACTGTGATTGCGGGGTCAATCTAGATGGGAAGGCATACAAGCTGGGGGAGGTTGAGATGTTTGCTGTCTGCGATTTGCATTATACGGGGGCATGTAACAAAATATGAGATTTCCAGCCATTGCCGCACAAGTCAATAATAATCAACTAAACCAAATGCAAGGAAGATATCTGTGCTTTGAGTATGAAATACATGGTGGTCACGATAGTTTTTGAACCTGACATGAAATCACCTCCAACGTTTTGACATGCCGCTCGAGAACAAGTCCGTCTTTCTTTAAAGGGCCCAACGAGTAAGTGTCTCATTGTTAAACACTTCTTATTTACTCTGCATTACACCGTACCAAACGAGTTGTCTGCCTTCAGACTTGTTTGGCTCAAAAACCGTAACGCCGTCCCTTGAACCGGATATCCTTTTCTTTACTCCCAACATGCAAAATGGCCACTTGAGGGTATATAAATATGCATCATTACCTCCGTCCTGTCAAACCAGGAGCCATGTTGAACCGCTCCTCTCGCTCCGTCATGAACATAACCTGGATCCAATATTCTTTGGCATCAGGATCCCAGAAGGCGAATTGCTTGTCCTCGCGCTTGTCAAGCTCACGCGCGGGGATCTTGAAACCGACTGTCTCGTAAGGTTCGGCGGCGACAAGTAGGTACTGGAAGTTCTTGTCGGGCTCCTCGATATGCTGCGTGAACGCGTTCATGACTTGCCACTTGGGCGATGTTTCGGGGGTTGCGTCGGGGTATTGAAGCTGGAAGAGCAGACCCTGCTGGCGAGACATGGGGTCGCGAATCTTTGTGATCTTGTATCCTGGACGACCGATCTTGACGACGTTGCGTCGCTGCGCAAAACCGGCACCTGTGACACCGATAGGAAGGCCAGTAGCTGGGTCGACGGCGCCCTGGCGGCCTTCCTTTTGCTCGCGAGCAGCGCGACGGGCGAGGTTGGTCTGATGCTTCTTGCCCTGAGTATGGGCGAGGTAGGAACCGTCGTTCTGGTGAACAGTCAAACACAGACGACACTCGAAAGAGCCTACGTGGTTCTTGAAGAAGTAGGGGTCCTTGTCGAGATCAATCGTCTCGAGGGCGAGCTTGCGAAGACGTTCGCGACGGTCGGCGTTTGTGGCGGATTGGGAGGCGACGCCGCCGCCGCCGAATTTTGAGCCGGCGCGGTTTTGGAAATCCATCGTATTGGGGGTTTGCGATTATGTGAAGATGCAAGGGAGATGCGTTGAGATGTGGGTGGGTGGTGAATGTTATCGGCGCGAGGTTGAGGTTGAGGTTGAGGTTGAGGTCGAGGATGGAAAAGCTAAAGCGCGATTGAATGTGTATGTTCTACTAACGTTAGATAACTTTGGTTACAGTATTGAGCTGCACTAAGGGACACTGAGGTAAAGAATTATGTGGGGACTATGTTGA
The DNA here is from genome assembly GCA_021020635.1 of Fusarium sp. PT. Classification (NCBI taxonomy): domain Eukaryota; kingdom Fungi; phylum Ascomycota; class Sordariomycetes; order Hypocreales; family Nectriaceae; genus Fusarium; species Fusarium sp. PT. The sequence goes on along the minus strand of JAHMRZ010000008.1, from coordinate 1,398,640 downwards.
GGTGAACCACCAATCAGAGTCTCAATAGTACTGAGATCACTTACACAGCGACTCTCTCAGGCTGTTATATCTTCCTAAATAAAAAAATTAGATTATTTTTACTTATTTCTCGATCTATACAGGACTATATCGGATCTAAATCAACTATATAGCTCAAAACTATAGCTTTACAAGGTCCGCGCGCTTGGAGACCCATGCCTCAACGGAAGCAACAAATCTATCAAACTCAGCAGCTGGAGTTCCAAGCACCAAAGCAATGAATCCTCTGCGGACGATCCAGAAACCCTCTTCCATCATATCAAGCCAGAAGAGATCCCTGAGAGTGTCCATCTCCTCGACCTCACCAGATCTTTCAATTACACGAGTGCCATCATTGGGGAAGTGGACTCCCATAATTGTACCAACGCCAGTAAAGACAACTCTTGTACCCTCTGTTGCTGCATTGAGTCGCTCCCTAAGATCATCACCGGACCTTGTGAACTGAACTGCAGTCTCAGGGGTATAAATCTTGGTGAGTCCAGCATGCCCAGCATGTGTCACCAATGTGTTGTTGTTGAATGTGCCCGAATGTGAGAGGGCGCCTGGGACTCTCGGATCAAATGCAGACATGATATCTGCTCTGCCTCCGAAAGCCCCAAAAGCAAGACCACCACCGAGATATTTACCAAAGGTCTTGAGGTCTGGTTTGAGACCTCGTAGTTCGGAGATACCCCCTCCAGAGAGACGTGAGGTCATGACTTCGTCAATGATGAACAAGACGCCAGCCTGCGATCCGTTAATATGTGGCAGCGACATGATAAGAGTAATCAACCGACCTTGGAAGCAATTTGTTGGATACCTTGGAGGAACTCTGGATGTCCGGGAAGACCACCTCCAGAGCCCTGCATCCCTTCCACCAACACTGCAGCAACACCCTCGCTCTCAATGGCAGTACGAGCACTGCCGAGATCGTTGTATCTGGCCACTACCCAGTCGTCAAGGTCCACGTTGTTCGACTCTGGCTTTCCTCCTTTGAAACCTATCACAGCACCGTGATACCCTCCAGTGAATGTAACAACTTTTCTCTTCTTGGTAAAAGCTCTTGCAGCTGCTAGAGCGTGGATGTTGGCTTCGGTGCCTGAGTTACAGAAGCGCACATGCTCAAGATCGAAACGGCTGCAGAGTTCGCGGGCGAAGACTTGTTCTTGGGCTGTGTTGCCACCGACGTTCATGCCCACGTTGTCCAGCACATCTCGAATGGCGGAGAGAATCACTGGGTTGGAATGTCCATAGAGGGCTGCTGTGAACTCGCCAGTGAAGTCTGTATAGCTACACGAGTTGTGAGAATCTGGGGTTTCTTTGTATACAGTGACAACTTACGTGTGGCCGTCTTCAGATGTAAGTTGATGTCCTTTACCAGACTTGATCACAACTGGAAATGGGCTGGCATGAAGAACAGTTCTGGTGTTTCCACCCGGCATTGACTTGACGGCTTCATCATGGAGAGCTTCAGAACGTGAGTTGCGGGCGATATACCGACTTGTTGCTGCGTTAAGCTCAGTCTGAATCCGTTGGGCGAGTTCTGAAGACATTGCTGTGAACTTGTGGTATTTATTCCACGATTGAGGATATGATAATGGTATGATCTAGGATATTAAGAGAAGAGTGAGTTTATTTGTGTTAGAGGAGATGTTATAGGTGATCAACATTCTAAAGATAGTAGCTTTCGCATTTCGGGATGAAGTTATAATGATGGCGATATTGGAATGTGCCTGTGTTGGAGAAGCTTCGGGTTTATGTTATCGGGTCTCGGGTTTGGTTGATGTTTAAGTTGACTCACTCAACAACAATTCATATAGCCACCATTTTATTAGTGTGCTATTAAACATATAAGGGAAGGTTAATCTTTTTTTGTTCTTTACTTCAATTGCCAAAACGCAATAAGAAGAGACAGTTAGTACTAACTAAGATAGCATCCACTGCTTTTATCTCTGCAACGGACATTGAATAAATCATCATGATAGACACTGGAGAACAGGTCTATGTCGTAACTGATTATGAGGATAATACCTTTATACTGGAAGCCAAAGAAAGATTATCTCTAAAAGATTCTTCCTTAACCCCGAGTTTACAAATCGGTTTGCCATGGCGAGAGTGTCTAAGCATCTCATTTAGATACCTCAGACTTATTCACACTCTGAGGATATCTTATACTGACAATCTTTACACTACCATAAACATTGGGTACTATGGGGACCTACTTGTGACTGTGCAATAGAAATATCTAATTTAATGAATTATTTGAAACAATATCTCTTGTATATGTAACTTTGGGTACTAATGCTGCAGCACAATCCAATTCATGGGAACATAGGTTGGGGTACGTACCTTACCGAGGTGGGGTACACAAAAGCGGTCAGAGAATCAAAGCGGCAGAATTGACAATCCCACTTAATTTTTCAAACTTTGGTCCAAGCCGCTCGAAGTGGAACAGAAAAAGTCAAGACAAGACAATCAGGTCAAGTCCAATATATCACAATGGCTGGAATCAACAAACCCGGCAGTAGGTCGCCTCGAAATGAATGCTACATACATATCACCAGTACTAATTCCACTTCCAGAGCCCAAGTCCAAGCGAACTCCCGTTCGTCTTCGCCACAAAATCGAAAAGGCCTCCGCCGCAAAGCAAAAGAAGGAGCGTAAGCTCGCAAAGAAGAACCCAGAATGGCGATCCAAGCTAAAGAAGGATCCCGGTATCCCCAACCTGTTCCCTTACAAGGAGAGAATTCTCCAGGAGATTGAGGAGAACCGCCTAAAGAAGGCTGAGCTGGCGCAAAGAAGAAAAGAGATGGCCAAGGCTGCCAAGACAGGCACCCAGGATGAGCCCGGCATGACCGGTGTTCAGGTCGCAGTTGGAGATGAGATGGACGACGACGAGATGGACGAGGATATCGACGAGTCAAACCCCATGGCTGCGCTGATCGCAAGTGCTCGCGCTGCCGCTGCTACCTACGATAAACAGCTCGGTGAAGACGACGATGATATGGACGACGATAGCGACGACTCCGACAACGATCATGGCCCTGAGATGTCCATCGGCCAAGCTTCCTCGAGAAAGACTTACGACAGAGTCTTCAAGCAGGTCGTTGAGGATGCCGACGTTGTTCTCTACGTTCTTGACGCCCGCGACCCCGAGGGCACTCGTTCTCGCGAGGTTGAGCGCCAGGTCATGGCTGCTGCTTCTGGTGGCAAGCGACTTATCCTGGTCATCAACAAGGTCGATCTGATCCCTCCTAAGGTTCTGCGAGACTGGCTTGTCTACCTCCGACGCTACTTCCCTACTCTCCCTCTCCGAGCCTCCGGCGCTGCTCCCAACGCCCATACCTTCAACCACCGCGATTTGACTGTCCAGAGCACCTCTGCTACGCTCTTCAAGGCCCTCAAGAGCTTTGCTGCCAGCCGACAGCTCAAGCGCGCCGTCTCGGTCGGTGTTATCGGTTACCCCAACGTCGGTAAGAGCTCTGTTATCAACGCGCTCCTCTCGAGGATGAGCGGTAAGGGCGGCAGCTCTTCAAGGGCTTGCCCTGCCGGCGCCGAGGCTGGCGTCACCACGAGCATCCGCTCTGTCAAGATTGACAGCAAGCTTACTCTTCTCGACTCTCCTGGTGTTGTCTTCCCTTCGTCATCCTCAACCCAGTCCGCTGGCCTTGTCTCCCTCAAGAATGCCACCGAGGCTCACGCTCACCTGGTTCTCCTCAACGCCGTTCCTCCTAAGCAGATCGACGACCCCATCCCCGCCGTCACTCTTCTTCTGAGACGCTTGTCAGCTTCTCCCGAGCTCATGGAGAAGCTAACAAACGTCTACGACATTCCTGCTCTTCTCCCCAGCCGCGCTGATGGTGATTTCACCACTGACTTCCTTGTTCAAGTTGCCCGCAAGCGAGGTCGTCTTGGACGTGGTGGTATTCCTAACCTTTCTGCTGCTGCCATGGCAGTCATCACTGATTGGCGAGATGGCCGCATCCAGGGATGGGTTGAGCCTCCTGTTCTCGCCGTCGAGTCTACAGCCTCTGCCAACAAGTCAGCTATCAAGAACGCTGGCGAGGACGATGTCGCTGCCGACCAGAAGCAGATCGTTACTGAGTGGGCTGCCGAGTTCAAGCTCGAGGGTCTCTGGGGCGAGGATGACAGCTCTGAAACTCTTGATGCTATGGAGCAGTAGAGGAAAAGAAAAAGGCTTTTGGTGGTTTGGTCAGCAAAATGACGGACGGTTTACATGAGTTCTTCACTGGAAAGTTTGGCGTTTAAAGGATGGCTGGTAGAACGGTTTAGACCCGTGCATATACATTCATAAAAACAATCTGTCTTCCTAAAACTCCTACATGGTTCAACAAGTGACTCGTAGATTATGCATCATGCATTATGCCTTGTACCTTGTACCTTGGAATCCAAATCCCTTTTTGTCGTATCTATGCCTCGATCAACTCCATCTTGACACCCCGCTTGCCTGTCATCTCATCCTTCTCGTCACGGACTCTAACCCTGACCTTCTGGAACAGCTCCACCTTGATCTCTCGGCTTCCCTTGGTAGTAAGTGTGTATGTATCGGCATCGTACTCCGCCTCGGGCTCGGGCTCCGCAAGATCCCTGAGTCGGATCAAACCCTCTGTGCCGAATCGTGGGACAAGGACGACGAAGCCGTTGCTAAAGATCTTCATAACAAACGCGTCTTCCTCAGCAACCTTGCCCTTGAGGGCTTGACCGACATAGTAGGCGATACTGGCACGGCCGGCCATCTGGGCATTGCGGTGTCGTACGTTGATGTTCTTGCACACAGCCTCGAGACGTCCTCGGCTGCGAACGTTGGGGTGGATAGCCTCGTAATCGATAGCGGCAGCAAGCTGTCGATGAGCGAGAAGATCGGCGTAACGACGAATGGGGGAGGTGAAATGGGTGTAGATCTCGGAAGCGAGACCGTAATGACGGAACTCGGGATAAGCTTGTGTTCCTGAGCAGAAATACTCTGCGCTCATCATGCAGCGAGTAGCCATGATACGCACAAGAGTGTTGAAGAAGGGTTCCTTGGGGTCGGTGCATTCGTCCAGAGAGTCGGCAAGAGCCTTGCTGGAGTCGGTGCGCAACTCCATGCCGCGCTTGGTGCGGAGCTGGTTTGATAGCTCGTCAAAGTTGGTCTTTGGAGGAGCGCCGTGGCGACGAAGAATGGCAGTTTGAGGAAACGCTTCATAAATCTTGGCCGCAACACTGATGTTAGCGAACAACATGAACTCTTCGACAAGGGAGTTGGTGTCGAGAAGCTGTTTCGTCTTGACATCAATAGGGTCAGACGTCTCCGACTCGGTCTGCACCTTGACTTCTGGCGAAGATAGACTCAGGGCACCAGCTTCCATTCGCTTCGCCTTGAGCTTTTTGGAAAGCATGAGAAGCATGCGCATGCCCTTGGTAAGATCATCCTGCTGAGAATCATCATCGATTCGTAGCTGGGCCTGTTCGTAGCTGAAAGCTTCTCGGGACTTGATGACAGACTTGGTAAAGCGAGCGCTGACAATGTCGGCGTTGTCATTCAGCTCCCAAATAACGGAGAAAGCAAATCGCTCTACATAAGGCTTGAGCGAGCAAAGGTCGGTACCAAGAAGAGGGGGAAGCATGTCAATACGCTTATCAACCAGATAAACAGTGGTACCTCGGATGCTAGCTTCAGTGTCCATGGCATTAGCAGGCTTGACAAAATTGGAGACGTCAGCAATGTGGACGCCGACTTCGTAGTTTCCGTTGGGAAGTTGTTTCGCGTGGAGAGCATCATCAATATCCTGGCATCCGACGGGATCAATACTGCAGATGAGAAGTCCCCGGAGATCCTCTCTTTGTCTCCAACCCGGATCCTCCATGCTCGTAGGCACTCTCCAATCATGTCCCTCCTTGGGAAGACAGTCAAGCACCGTCTTGGGGAATGGTCGATATTGAACATCCCATTCCAGAAGTAGAGCTTCCGTCTCGGCCGACTTGGTCTCCAGCTCACCCAAGGATCGCACGAAATGTCCGACAGGATGCCTCGAGTCACGCTCCCATCCATCAATAGTTACCAACAGGCGCTTGCCAAGAAGGTCGGCCACCTGTCTTGTGCGAAGACGGATTTTGGGGATCTTCTTGTCCATAGGGATAAGGAAGACACTGTCCTGTTTACGGCCTTGGTTGGAAGCCTTGCTTGCTGATGAAGGATCGATGTGGCCGACATATTGTCGCCAGTTGCGTTTGATGACACCCACAACCTTGGCTGTGGGCTGGGGCTTGCTCTCCGAAGCGCTCTTCTGCGTCTTCTTGACCTGTTCCTGCAGCGCCTTTCGCTCCTTTTCGGAAACAAAATCCTGACTCTCCTCCACATCTGCGTTCTCATTCTTAGTGATGGCGTCCTCCTCAATAATCTTTGTAGAAGGCTCCTTCCACTGGTCCTGAGGAAGAACTTCAACGACTACCACATCGCCATCAACGGCTCGGTTGATATTCTCGCGGCCCAAGATGAGTAGAGGCTTTGGAAACGCTGGTACCTTGATTGAACCCTCAAGGTAGTTGTACGGAGATACGTTGAAGACGCCTTGGTGCATCAAACCAGCCTTGACTCCGGTCATCATCTTTGATAGGGTGAAATATTCAGGGTAGAGCATCTGGCCCAGCTTTTTAAATGACCCTATGCTCTGAGCTTCTGCAACCATGTCGAGTAATCTCTCGCCATCTTCGAGGCTCCCCACATAGTCTCTGAGAGAAGACGCATGGAGTCCATCCTCCTTGGCTTTGCGAAGGTTCTCCCGGTCATCGCTAAGCATCACCACAGCAGGAAGGTTCTTCGCCTTTGTCCTAGTAAGATGCTCGCCGTACCACTTAACAGCTAAACGCACAGCCCTGTCATTTCGATCATTGACAGTCTCGTTCGCCTCTCGGTGGACAAAGGTCTCAAGCCTGAAGTCGTTGAAAAAGACGTAAAATCTCTTATCCTCGCTTTTTGTAAGCCCCACTAGACGGTTGTAGAGTGGTAATGATCGATTTCGTAGCTCCTCTAGCACTGTTTGCAAGATGATAACGTCATAAAATGCTGAGCTTTGCTCAAAAAGATCCATTGCGTTGAGCAACGCGTTAGTATCAGGGACCAAGTAATGGCCCTGAGGAAAGGCTTTAGTGCCTGCTGGCTTATCCGAGAGGATGAAAGGCTGCACTACAATTCTTGTTAGCAAGCTGTAGAACCGGGTCGCGAAGAATAGTCTCACCTTGCTGGGCGGCATTTTTAGGAGCGTCCTGAAGACACGCCTTGCAGAGCTTTGAAGAACAGGGAATGTCAGTACGTAAGTAGACTTCTCTCACGATTTTCTGCACTTTGCCACTGCGAGTTGAGCGCACGTAGACCTTGCTCGAAATATTGGACGCCAAAGGGTCGGCATCAGTAGATCTTTTTAAGCTCGCCATCTTTGCTAGATTCTGGTTCTAGCAATGTAGGAAGTTTTATGAGTAGGTATGATGAAAAGACTCTTGATGGCAAAGCGTTCGAGTAGGCGATAGTGGGGCTCTTTATCGATAAGCCACTGATGCTTGCTCAATGCGACATCTGCAGAAGATTTCAGATCTTGGCCTAGGACAGTAAATTCGAAGGCAAATTATTGCTATAGGCATATACAGGATATGAGAAAGTCCAGGATATAATAAAGTCTGCCATTGATGACACGGAGAATCATAAAGGTGGTTGGATGCAGCGCCAAATCGTGCTCTTGTCACATGACTGTCGTATCACGTGCTCCTTCCAAACGACTTCACCTCATCTTCCTTTTTGTATTTCCTTTTTGTATTTCCCTTCTGTAAATGATATCATTCTTTCAAAAGTTGATAACTGCACATGGAAAACATCATTCACATCCAAAATCGATTCAATGGGCCTTGACTACAAAATTTCTGCCTAGTTTTGAGAGTTTATTCTTGTCGGTAACTTGGTCCGCTTACCAGGATACGACTTACACGCCCTCAACTCGATACAACACGATTTGGTGACTGCGGCGTCTTGTATCCCCATCATGGTTATTGAGATTGCTCGGCGTACTCCAGAAAGTATATCTCGGGGAATTGGCGAGTACGTTTTCGTGTTTTTGATAATAAAGAAGTACATGAATGCTTAATCGAAAGTAGCACAGTCTGGTGATGAGGCGGCAGAACTGCTGCAGTATAGCTTCAGATTCTATGGGATCTATTCATACCATTGGCTCTTGGTATAATCAAAGAGAAACTAAAGTACGAGCTTACCGTCGCATATTCCAGACCACAAATACGTCAGTGATGTTTGCTCCCTGCTGACTCTTTCAAAGTGTTTAGAACATCGGCCCGAGCACACTAATACCGTACGCTCCCATCCAGTTCACACTCTGGGCCAGCCTTGCATAACCTTACAGTATGAGGGCCTCCAACACGTGCAAGAAGATACAGCTCTTCTGCAATGTTGTAAGTAACAACAGACAGCAATATAACGAACTGCTTTCAAGATGCCTAGAAAGGGGCTACAAGCTGTGTAACAGCTCTCCGAGACTGGCCTATATGGGATGGTGGCGAGATAAGCACCGACCGCATCATTCTACGAGTAACGGAGCCCGAGATGCATCTGCAAGTGCTGTGACTACAATAGCAAGAAACAGCACATATCTGTACGCACTGAGAGCAGTACGACTAGCTCTCGGTAACGGTTTCGACACTTTGCACCTTGCCGGGTGTACTGGCAAGAACTCGGACTTGGTTTTAGCTGTCAGAAGGCCGTTTTCCTGCATCTTATGGAGGCCGAGACCATGCCAAATACAAATAGCCAGTTTCATTTCAACTATTAACATCCGCGAATAAGGGAAAAGTTCCGGCCAAACCTCCTCCTGCATATCCTGCAGTTTGTGGGTTAACACCTCACATTCGGATACTGAAGCAATCTCCAATGACAAAGCATCGGCTTGTTCGGAGAGCGAAAAACGATACGTCTACCTGGTGTGACTGGGAAATGAACGTTACAACGCGAACTAAGCTCGACAGCCAGCTTCCGTATGCGTGCAACACCCTGCACCGATAGCCATCCGGTCATTGTTGTTATGTACAAGAGAATTGTTCATCTGGAAAGAGAACAATGTCTCATTTCTTCAGCCCAAGGATTCGCAAGCATATCGCAGGATAAGAGAAACCGTTGACAGAACCCTGGTCAGTATCCTTGTTTTAGGACACCGCATTTGCCACCACATTTGCAAGCATCGAAGCGATATAATTATATCGGTCCGTTCGCAATCCGGTCTATGGGCCGTCAACGGCAGACCCATGATAAAGACATCTCTATGCTACCGATTGACTGGCACCGATACCAAAAAGAATACAACCCGCCATGAGATTGCTACTGCATAACCTCACTCGCCGATAAACTTCGAATAGAAGGAGTTTGTTCCGAATGCCACAAATCTTAGGCAAAAGGTGAGGGCACAATACAGTGGTGGCGAAGCCTAGTATTTTAGCTAACGTGAAGAAAGGAAGCCAATCAAACTGACAGCGACCACTGGCTGCTTACTGCAGTTCCGATATTGCTGTCATCAAGATCCCTGCAGCCTGTTTTCATGAGCTGAATCCACCAGCGTCGACATTGCACCCCAACTTCGGAGAAATATTGACATACAAGCAGCTTGACATGAAAGTGGCTTCCACAGCATTCAAGATTGTGATAGCATAAAAGACAGCCGATTGGTACATCATCCATCCATCTTCAGGCTGCTTGACAGGAACCCATAGAAGTCGACTTGGGAACAGCCCTTGGTCGGTGCATCTTAACAAGTCTTGTCATCCCTAGACAGCCTGACAGATACTGCGTCAGATTGTTCCGAGTTCTTCAACTATAATCCAACTTCTCTACAACAGCTTCTGTTTTAGCAATGTCAGCATCGGTAATGTCGCTCGCAGGCGTGGCTGCGGCCGGTGAGCAGAACCCTTGGACGAGCGTGTTAATCCATGTGGTGGTGAAGGGGTAAAAGCAGGCTGCTGTATTAGGAAATGCATGACGCCGGGCACTACAAGGCCCGGCGGGTTGCTCGAGTCTGAGAATGCGGCGCGTCGGGAGGAGCTCACGAGGACGCGTTTAGCGTGCAGCAAGGACTCGCAAAACAGGAAATGTACGAACTTCCTGAAAAGATGTCTATTCATGTGGAAGAAGGAATGGTCCCCCCGAGTATTGCCAGAAGTACAAGGCCGAGTGCGCAAAGGCGGCTCAGCCAAGCACATCACTCTGATGCAGCATCACATACCATAGCAGGCCATCGCGCGTTACAGAAAAATGGCAACTTTTACAAGCTCATGGCAGGAAGACCGCCGGTTCCTGTCATATCAGCGAAAGCGCCTTGATCAACGAACTGCTCCTGTGCCACTGAATGGAATCAGGCATCAGTTGCAACGAATCGAAACAGATTCGAAATCAAAGTCATCGGCAGAGTACGGATAAGCAAGAAGCATATCATAAAGGAAACAGGGGCATGGGTGTGAGGCTATTGGAACGAGGGCCGAGACAAACGCCTCTTGTTGGTACTATTATAGCCAAGAACCGACCTCACGAATCGACTTGATTGGTTTCGTACTCGCAAGTCCACCAAAAGACGAAGTATCTAGCCGGTCAGGCGTCACAAGACTACGAGCCGAGGACAAGTTAGCAAGGATAAGTGCATCAGCATGATGCAATGCGGACCCGGATTTATGGAGAAGACAGTCGACTCAGATATTATTGTCAGCGGGCTAGAGAGGCAATGGCGATTCAGTTATTCAGAGAAGTGAGAAATTGCGCAAGGCGAAAGAAGCGCAACCATACAGAACGTGTGGTTAAATTATACCTTGGGATGTGAAACAAGGATACTGGCAAGAGGAACTATGCTATGTACTGTATCCGTACATCCTACAGCCATCTAACATTACCTGCTGGTGGTTTCCTGAAGAGATTAAGCCGAGGCGAAGGGACTAGGGATCTGACGCTGGCAAGGTTTCACGTGCGAACCGGCTGGTAAACCAGCCTCATACGACAACGTTATTGTAGTGATCTACAAGCGAGATATTTACGTTACGGTTTAAGGCAGGTACTGGGCCAAGGGCTCGTGTTAGGGCGCGCCCAGGACCTGATCTCGTTTGGCCAACGGTCGAGGGATGGACGAACGACCGATAACAATCAGGTCAAGGCCAATCAGCTTACGCAAGAAAGCCGTGCCACGGACGTGGGAATATGGCAAGCAAGCGGAGGCTCAATAAGATGACAACGGTTCCAAAAACGGCCGAGTGTGAAATAAAAGCCGCGGCGGGGAGTGGATCGGTCCACGATCGTTAAGTCGCTCACGAATGGAGGTTTGTGGCTTGTTAAGCTTGGACAGTTTGTGCAAACTATCCGTGACTCGCTGGATTAGAGCCAAAAAAAAAAGACAGGAGCTGAGCATCACGAGGGAGCGCGCGGGGCAGAGATGTCTCTCCCAATCCGCCCAATCCGCCAGTCCTAGTCCGGCTCCAGGAGGTGACGGGGCCATGCTTCTCGCGTATCTCGTTTGGTACCCTTAGTCAACCCGCGGCGGAGTCAGTAAACTCTGGGGTGAAGATTGGGATCATGGTGCATGGCCTGTGTGCATGGATGATGGAGGCACGAAGATCCTTGGCCTAAAGCAACTCTAGAGCACTCACAGAGACAGGGTCGGGATAGCGGGTCGCTGTTTGGCATGCAGAGATGCAGTCGCAGCCTCTCGCCGGTCATGTCAGTTCTCCATGATCGTACATAAGGAATCCATGGATGGAGGAGAGCCACAGCGGGAAGTGCGAGTGTGTGTGTGCGTGTCTGCGTCTGCGTCTGTGTGTGTGCGGGGACGGGGAGGATCGTGGAAAACTGGCGACTGGGCTGGGACATGAATTGGTGTGGTCTGGGGTTTTGGGGGCGATCGCTCCCGCACCTCCCCCCTCCTTGCCATGGCTAGCCAGCTAGCATGGCTGTCTTGAGCGACCTTTTGGCTGTTCCCCTTAGCCATCAGACGGCTGATAGATATGTTGAACTCAAAATGTCTATACGGAATATCTTGCAGGGCGCCTCAATGTCCATCAAGGCAGGTTACATCAACCAGACCGACAGGGACCAGGGGTTTAAGTGGACGACAGTGGAACGGATCCTGCCCGTGCTGAATCGCTGATCCTAACGTTAGGTCAAGTTCTCTACGGAGTAAACCACTGAGCACTCTTTTTTTGGAGCGCGCCGGGATGGATCATGGAGATTTGCGCGTTGATTACAGTTCAAGTGGGCCTGTAAGTGGCTGGCCAGGATTAATGCTTTTATCCAACTTCAATCATTGATTGATTGGACAATGAAACATTTTCAGCTTTGTCTTCCAACTCCATTCTTTGTTCTCATACCTGGAGTTGCAAGCCAGAAGAAAGAACTACACCACGGCACCCGAGTTCTGTTTCAGTCACCAGGCAGTCTTTGGCGCTTTATTGTCAGACTTGATCTGATGTATCCGGCACTAACAGATCAAAGAGCATTATCGGTGAGGTTTCTCGAATGGGACTGTTCGTCGTGGGCCAGTGGTGGCCAAGATCCGAAATTCGAGTGCTCCAGTGATGAGAAAGAGATGCAACAAGAGTGTGGCTCGATGACGTCCTTGCATTTCGCAGAAGGGCTGGACGATATGAGAGAAGCCAACTGCGACTCTAATATATTTTCCTCAGATACTACGAAAGTGAGACTACCTCGCGGGCGATATGCGATGTGGGTCAGACAACTGATAGACGCACAATATGAGACAAAGTATCACGGGCCAAAAAAGGTGAGACATAAGTCGCAGCACGACATTCGAAGGGTTTCCTGTACTTTACCAGCACAGACACTTCGGTGTATATGGGCTAGGTCTAGCCTCACCGAACGAGACGAACCAAGGGCAATGATATGATTCATGAAATATTCGATATCAGCAACATCTGAGGATTTGGTAATAATCTAGACTCTAGCGCGCCGACTCGCAGCAGACAAAGTATCAGCATCCGATATGTACTATGAGAAAGCGAGCGCTTTATTGATGAAGCTCTACGGCACAGCAAAGCAACAACGTTTCATGTCGTTGAAGAAAAGCTACTAACACTGCAATGGCATCTGCAAGTAGTTAGCATCGCGACGCACGTACAGGAGAGGAGACAGACAGCCTAGGGCGACAAAGGGCGCTTGCGTGCATCGAGTGACACTCCCACACACCCGTCACACACATCACGGTGCAACAAGCAGACCCGGTATAGCGGATCAGAGGCGACGAGGCTCTGAGCGTCCATCTCACAAACTCAACCATCAAGACCTCATACTGATTCTTGGTGAACCATTTGCACGTTGTCTTAGTTGACGAGGGAAAAGTTGTCAACTTGAATGTTAGTGCCGGAGCAGCACCAACTAAGGACAATTCGTGACTCTTAGACCTGATTTATTCGAGGTCCGTGTCTATCCCAACTAGGTATGTTTTGTACTGTATCTAGCGGATTTGATGGGGTTGATGATCAAAGACGAATGCTAAAGAGACCGAAACTTGAGGGTCGCTTACTGGTTTTGAGATATTTACAGTAAGTTGACTCATACTCGGGAGTGTAAGCAGTGATATCTAACAGAGACCGCAGGCACTTAAAGCGAGTCGAAACAATCATGGCCTTAAAGCACCGTCAATATCAAGCAGCAATTACTACGTACGGTACTACAACTGATACATTGTCGTGTTACGAGTTGCTGACATTGATGACACCCAAGCCACTGACTTTAGCCTACCACGTCCAGGACCAGTAGGCTTCAGCCGTTATGCTAATTCCTGGTTTGGGTTTTGCTTTCTTCTGGGGCACGCTACAATAACCTTGCACGGTGACATTTCGCTGCTTCAGAGACTGGCCAGAAAGGCGCTGAGATATAGCCGAAGCTGAACTAAGAGGCCCTAATGATGCTGATGATGCGGACGCTGATGCAGACGCAGATGCGGAGTAGCGCTCGGAGGCATGCGTCTGTTCGCTTGTTGCTCCTCATGTTCATGTTGGCTAAGGTAATTCTTGATCAACAGCTTCTTATCTTGGAATCGTCGTCTTTCGAAATTCCTCTCCCGCTGGTGCCGCCTTCACCGCATTCTCTACATCACCATCATTGCTCTCTGGAGAGGTCAACTCGACTCCTACGTACGTCGTCTTCTTCCTCTTGCTCACTCTGTCTTACTCGGATATACGCACGCCTATGCCTCTGATAGCCAACCAGGGTTCTCGTTCCCCTGCTCCCTTACCCTTGTTCTTGTCCATGCCTTGGCTTGGCTCCCCACTCACATCACCTCCTCCCCCAGGCTTGCGCCATCTCAACCAACCGTTCTTCGTCATCCGTCTCCCTCAATCGCGCCGTCTTTCCAACGGTAAACCCTTCTCCCCTCCACTCCAACTTCTTTGATATCCCAGCAGCCCTCTAACTCTTCGTCCCACTCCCACTCCCTCCTCATCCTCATCCTCCACCATCATCATCCTACCAAGGCAAGGCAAGGCAAGGACGGATACCAGCCGCACCTACAATAAACCTGGCCAGACCATCCACCTGTCTTGTCTGTTTATCTGTCTATCAAACAACCAACTTGTCCCTGACCGGCAGTACAGACATTGAACATCCTCAGCACCATCATCGTCTTTTGTCGCTGCACGATCAACTGTATGGTTCTACTCTGCTGTATACGGCATCTCTTCATATCAAACATCACCACCTTGGGACGTCAACCAGAAGCACCAACAGAACAGCCTCCTCCTCTTTGCGTTACAGTGGTCCATCCTCAACTTATTAGCCTTGAAACACCAAGAGTATAGCCCACGCGCATCTTGTGCAGAATCAGCAGCAGCAAGTATCAAGTTTATATCACCCAGGCTCTCATAACCTCAGTCACGCGATATGCCATATCCTTGATTGTGGAATTATTACTGCCTTATTATCACATCTCCAGCAGTTAACGGCACGTAACGTTCTGTTACAAAGCGTACGCATCACATTACAGTGCAGCAGCGCAAATCGCATTGCTTCGCATCGCATCGCATCACATTGAAGCACCAAAAGAGCGCTACCCTTCACCCCAAGCTTGGCTAGCGCTAGAAGACCTCCGCTTTGGACGCCTTCAACCTCGTTTATTCCCCACATCCACGCGCGCCTCTTTCTGTTGCATTATCTCATACTCCGTACCTAATAAGGTACCTTACTGCACGAGGGTTGAAGTGAAGTACCCTTTGGCTTACGCGCAAGTGCAAGCTTGCATCACTCGCGCGCAATCATCCGTATTCTGCTGGGGAGACGAGACCTTCACTAATAAGAGTCACTCACCGTCGCTGGCACCTCCCAGTCCCAGCCCTCAGAGCGCCTCCATCTCCACCTCTTCCCGGCTTTTACTCTGTTACGGATAGTTAGGCTTTGATCCTGATTCTCAACTCTTTGGTCTTACCTAGGTTCTCGAGATCCCTGGTACTCTTTTGTGGAGCCTTTCAGTTCATTCACATTTCAGGGCTGGTTGATTGGATCTTTCCTTCCCGGGCATGCTCCTGCACCCCCCGCAAGAGTGGTTTTTTCTTGCCCTAGCCTAGCTCCTTGCTCCTTGCTCCTTAGCTCGAGGCTTCAACTTCCTGGTCTCAAATCGCCACTGCAAGTGCGACTGATTCCCAGATTTCCCAGTAGCTGCTGCTGCGTGCACTGCGGCACTAGACTACTGCACCTTCCCTCCCCCACCACATTTCATACAGTCAAGAGCGCGCAGTCCCGTCCCCTCCACCTGCCACTACCACTACCACGGCCACTACTTTGTCCCCTCCCATCGCCCGTCATTAACCATCCATCCACCATCAGCTTTCCATTCCACCATCACACACACGCACACACCCGCTCCATCGCATCGTCTAACCATCCTGTTATCCATCTGTCAATTCACTTGAACGCATATCCTCGAGTCTTCAAAGATATCGGTTGTTTTCCGTTACGCGACTGCTCTTCGTCTCACTTGCGCGCCCAGTGTTGATCGCTGAGATCCATTTCCGAGCTTCGTTGACGTCGTTGTCGCAGCCGTTGCACAACGCGATCCGCGTCTACATCTGATCTTTTATCACCCCATCACCGGACAAAGGTAAATTCAGCAACTCATCTCGTTCCTTTCATTTTTACTGCGCTTGCTTTTCTTTTTCTTTGCGCCTCATTCTTCCTGTCGTGTCTTGTCTTTCGCCTGTTTCGTCTTTTACTCTTTTTTATACGCCTGTCCCGCCGCTGCCGCGGCCATCGTTTGGATTCCTACGATCTTGTCTTGGTTTGGATCAACTCCCGGCTGAGTCTATGCCCCGGCCTGCGCTTGAGTCGCCATCCCCGAGCCAAGGCCTGGCTGGCCGCATCTCACATCACAAGGCCAGGCAGGTTTCCCACTTTAGCTCGCCATATAATCTGCAATTCGCCATTCACGCTCAGAGACGCGCCTCGTTCTGGCCACCAACCACGTGCGACTGGCGCTGCCCTCCTTCTGCATCTTCTCCAACCCTTCAACTCGCCAGTCCAAACATCTCAGGACACGTCGCTGTCGCCTTTCCGTGGTCGCAACTTTTCCCGTCCCCTGCTGGTTCGGCAGCTCTGCCATGTACTCCGCTCAGCAAACGGGCGCTGATGATGCGACAATCAATCCCGCCGCGCTCAGCTCACCTGGTAAGTTCAATGACTCTGTTTTATTATTTTTGTGATCGCATTACCTCTACAAATCTTCCCTTGCCATTTCTTCACATCACATACAGGCGCAAATCTCAATATCGCCTGGGCGCAAACTCCATGATGAGTTCATTTGCCCCGCACTCCGCCGTTCCGGCACCTCATACGGGATATAGAGTTGCGGAATAGTTGCGCCACCCGTGATCACCATCGGACCTTAATCTGACCCAGGATTCAATGTGCTGACCAGCCTTGACTAGTTATAGGCATATCACAACAACCACAGCGTACACTGAAGCGCAGCCATTCTCCCGGACTTTACGACACGCCGCAGCTTGGAAACGATGGTATGTCGGCGAACAAGTAGTTCGTCGCTACTTTACTTGTTTATTGCGCTGCGCGCTACTTTGTGTCAGGCAGCGCGATGATTTGCGATTTCTCGCGAGTTGAACTTTTGCTTGCTTGTCTTGTTATTGCGCTGCAGCTTTTATTCACAGGATGATGTCACTAGCGAGGGAAGGTACTGATTAGTGCGATTGCAGGTGATTCGAAACCACTTCGAAAACGAGCAAGACCGATGAATAAACGATCTTCAGGGAGCATTTCCGAGGCTCCCGGGCAGGCTGCGGCCTCGACCCATCCTCAATCGATTCCTCCACCGCAGACTCCTCAGTCTCAAGGTTCAGTCTTGCCTCAAGTCAGTCCCGCCTACACGCCGGCACAGACGCAGATGCCGCCAAAGACCACACCAACAAAGTCAACTCTCAAAGCACTCCCGACCGTTCGCGACCACACAACAGACCAGCTCAACGCGAGTGGAGACGAATACCTGCCTCGCGAGATCGACGAGTTTGGAGAGAAGAAAGTCCAGCCCAACGGTACGCTGAATGGGGGACGTGAATACAAGTGCAGGACTTTCCTGGTCCCCAACAGAGGAGATAAACTTTTCATGCTTGCTACTGAGTGTGCCAGGGTTCTGGGTTACCGAGACTCATACCTCCTTTTCAATAAGAACAGGTCCCTGTTTAAGATTATTGCCAGCCAGGCCGAAAAGGATGATTTGGTCCAGCAAGAGATCCTCCCGTTCTCATATCGCTCCCGACAGATTGCCATCGTCACTGCCAGGTCTATGTTCCGACAGTTTGGAAGTCGTGTGATTGTCAACGGTCGAAGAGTCCGCGATGACTATTGGGAAACCAAGGCCCGGAAACAAGGATTCACTGAGGCTGACCTTGCCGGCGAAAAACGCCCAGGTGCTACAAAGGCAAGAGAGGCGGCCGAGGCTCAGCAGAACAACGTCTTGTTGGCTGGTCCCCACCCGGAGATTGTGTACAGCAACAACCCAGGACCGTTCCCCGGCCCCCCGCAGCCGCATCTCGTTCAACCAGGTATGATCGGACCACCACCCGGAACTACGACAAGAATGCCCGGATTGACACTAGGATCAGACCTTAACGACTCCCGACCGCGTGATTATTCGGGAATTCTCAAAGGCGGACCTCGCCAGGAGATCACCGGCCCTGCTTACCAAGACCAGACCCGTCCCTCGCCCCTCGGGGAGCTAAATGCCCAAGCCCACCACGCCGCCGATTTCAACAGATCTGTTAACCAGCAGCGGGACATGCGGAATGATTATCTCCAAGGACTTTGGCGCCGCCCACACGAGCAGCCCCCTTCCAATCTCACCCAGCAGCCTGTGGCACCTGCCGATACTTCCAATGCTGCGACCAGCAGACCTTCGCACTCGCCTCATACCACCGCCACGGCTATGTCTCAACAGCCCGGATTGGTATCTACCCAGAGCCCTCAGATGATGATGACCACAGCGCCGTACTCCCAGTCCATCAGCGCTCAGAGTAGTCTTAGTCAGGCACCCATGAGAGGTATGGCTCACTCACCAACGCAGTCGAACATCAGGCCAACGCTTCCAGGCTCGGCAGGCTCCTTGTCGCAGGGAACACCTGGCTACAACTACCAATCAGGACAGATGTGGCCACAGACTCCTCAGGCACCCCAGCATAGCTACGGCAGCTACACTGCTCAGTCCCAAGCACCTCACCCGTCGCAGTCACCTTCCGCGCATCTCCGCCAGCCCAGCTCGGGCCAGATGCAGAGCATGCAGTTCCCCGGCATGGCTGGTATGCAGTATGGCGCCAGCCAGAGCATGTACCCTGCGGACCAAACACCTCGACAGTATATGCCTCAGCAGGGTGGTGCTGGAGGGCCGTCGGTCTCTCAAGGTTGGTCTGGCCAGCATTCTCCAGCCCAGCAATGGTGGACACCTGGGCAACAGCCTCAGTAGTGAATGGGGGAACCGATCGGTGATGCGAAATGACGGAATGATTTGACCTACGATGACTCTTGCTTTGAATTTGAGACTCGAATTGGTCGTGTGGCTTTTTGCTTTCTTTTTTCTCCTCCTTTTCAGCTACTTTCTTCTTCAGCTTTCTTGTGTTTTATACATCTTCAGCCGGAGATCTGCTATCTTCTTTAGCCTTGACTCCTCTCTGGATATCTGAGCATACCATTTTTGGAGAGTCCATGCGCATTTTAAGGGGCCTTTTTTGGCTTGAAGATCTGCTTATAGTATTTGGACGGGCTGGGATAGAGGAGTCGGACAGGGCAGGAACACGGATATGTTTACTTCTCTAGCTCGGTTTTGTTTTTCTTTGTGGGTTTGCTTTTGACTTTGCCTTAGGAGGAACTGTTTGGGTACATACATGGATTATAACGTACCATGTTACTTTTTGTCATTTGTTGCTGGGATATTCTTTTCAGAGGCAAAGTACTGTTTATTCCTGTGGTTTCACGGATGAGGTTTCAATGGGCGACTATGCTTGGTGCGTCGCAGGGTTGTCGTTTATGCTGGCGAGGCATATATCTATTAGGCTTTCATTTTGATACCACGTCACTCTTCGATTCGTGTTGTTTAAGATCTATCTCATTTATATTTCAAACTATTATTCTGCTTCGCGGGTGCAAGATGTGACTGCCGACTCTGGAACAGCTCAGTGTGAACAGTGAAATGCAACTTTCTAGCGTTGTCCCCTGCCCAACTCTGTCACAATTATTTATACATTCATTCCTACTGATGTTGAGAGTAGACTTGTCACGGCTCATAATTATTACGAGAGCGGACTCTTAGGCGCCAAAGATGATTCTGTTTTGAGCGTTATCATATCGGATCTCCCAACCTGTGACCGTGATTCGCAAGTTGAACTGAGTGTTACTGTGCAAAGGACTTGACGTGCTGTGTTGTCCGTGCTTGCGTGGTACAGGCGTGCCACGGCATCATGCCTTGACCCGGCCCAGCGAATCGGGCTCCGTAGGACGTTGTCATCCAGTGTCGAGGTTTCACATACAAGGGTTCGAAGTGACAGCGCGGTTACACCCGTCGGGATGTTGTTGTCTGGACAGGTGTTCACGGCTAGGTCTGTCTTGTGAGATGGCAGTTGATAATGCGTAGCGTAGTACGGCAGTTGGGTCTTAGTGTTGAGCTGTGTTGGATGTATGGATCGGTAGTTATGGAGCTGCAAAGATCGCGTAGAGTTGCAGCAAGTATATATCTTCTGTGTCAAGAAAGGGGGCTGTTGGTGAGACGAATAGTACTAGCCAATGGCATGTAGATGACACTGATCCAGTAGCGTTATTAACATTTTAATATTCATCCAACCACTCCAATGGCATCAAATGCGATGTACTGCGCTGCGCTGCGTCTGTCTCTCCTAATCACTTTCATCTCCATCCAGAGCCTCATCCCTCTCGTCCTTCCCTTCCTTGACCTCGAGGGCATCCTGTGTGTCGTCGCCACTAGCTTCTCCCTCGCCCTCATCTTCTTCCTCTTCTGCTTCAACATCGTCATCGGAATCTTCGGGGATTTCTACCTCATCTTCCGTTACCGCGTCCTCTTCGGCCTCAGCGTTTCCGGGCTCGACACGGGGACGCTTGGCGAGTGGACCTGTCGAAGCGATGGTCGTGTCCCCGTCTGCATCGGTCTCGACGTGGGAAGTGTCGGGCATGTCGGTGTCTGCACCGTCTGACTTCTTGGCGCGGACCTTTTGGCGGTAGGATGTGCGCTTCTCGGTCTGGATGGCGTCAAACTCTTGGTGTAGTGTTAGCAGTTTCGTTATGTATGGCATCCCTTTACTGTTCAAGAAAGAGGTGCACATAAAGAGGTAAACATACTGGCAAATTCGGCCTCGAGTGGCTCTTTGAGGAAAGCAAACTCGGTCTCCTCAAGAGCTTTGAAGACATCTGCAGGGGAGATTGTCTTCTTGCCGGCATTCACAGTGTTCTCATTGGCACTAGGCTGGGGTCAACAACGGCGTCTCAGGTGACAGAGCTCCTCTCGGAAAGACGTACTGCGAGGCTAGGTAGTTGATAAATACCGTAGTGCTCTGGCTTAGGGCCATGATGGCGTTGGCCTGGATTTGTGTGTTGGGGGGTAGAACTCCCTTGGACAGCCGTGTTATTATGGATTTGGGAAGGGTCAGATCCTGTTGCCTACGTTAGCAGGTATTTCTAGGGGTTGAGCTTCTCCCATTTGAAGATATCAGATATCAACACATGTTGTCCCCTAGCTTACTTCAATAGTGATGTGCTCCTTAGGCTCCTTAGACTCCTTGTCCTTGTCCTTATCCTTCTTATCAGATGCCTGCACCGGAGAAGACCCCTCTACAGCTTCAGCTTCGGTGGCAGTGTTCTCAGTAGCTGTAGACGCAAGTACTGGAGCTGGTTCGGGTGCCGCCGATGTGGATGCAGGTACTTGCGCGGTTACAGGGGCATCAGCTTGTGTAGGTGCGGGCGCCAGGCTTTGCCCCAGAGGCGAGGCGTCATCCATTGGCACGAAGCGTGCGGTGGAGGTATCGCTCTTACGCGAGTTGGATTTGCGAGGTGGCATTATGTGGTGATGGTGTTTTGTTATGTATGAGAGGTCTAAAGATGTTGACCGCCGAGGTACTTTGTTGGCCGGCTGTGCTGTAGCGAATAATCCGAGTGATGAAGTTTTTATCCCTCTTGGGACAATCGCTAGGGAAAAAAAGAAGTCTTAGATACAGCAACCACTTGGTTACACTTCTTTTACCCCTTTCAACCAGAGAGCTCTTGGCCGCCTATTTAGTGAAGAATGTGGAAAGCTTAGAGAATATCGCGATCCTGTGTGACTGATATCCCTGTTTCCGGGTTGGTTTTGTTAAGTTGGTAAATGCTGTAGTTAAAGGCGATGATTGGCCGTTTGTTGGAGGTTGAATGAATGAGCAAAGTGAGGTTCAATGCACAGTCGTTGAGTGCAAGTTTAGTGAAGGCGCGAGGATGGATATGGGCTTGACGCGATGCCCCGCTGTGAGTGGCTAGAAACGCGTTAAGTGGTTTTTTGCTGTGGGACAAGCTTCTAGAAAAAGAGAAGCATCAATTGAGTTCAACCTATAAACAATTAACAACTTAAAAGTCCATATTACAGATTTACTACGGAGTAAGCATCAGTCAGTGGCTACATAGTTTCATATTGAATGCAATAACACATGCGCTTCACTCATATGTATACCAAATATCATACCCAAGGCGAAGATGATTGTCAATCTTGTTCAATTGAGTATTGTATCTATCTCTATATATCTAGCAATATGTAGCTAGGTTGTGGGCACTCTACCTACTCAGTGTGCCATAGACATTCAGCATATGTCCTCTCCCTGTCTCCAACAAGATGCCTCGCGTATCGCTAGGCTCTGGTAGCCGTCAACAACATTTCGCATTTGCATATGCATGAAAGGTCATGCGTCGCATAAACGGACCGTGTTATTATCCATTCATACCGCTCGCTCGCTGGGTCATGATAAAAATGAGGATGTAAAAAGAAAATAAAGGAAAGTCTGGGGTATATCCATCATCAAATCAAAATGCACAAATTCCTCCGTGTTCCGGCCAGCGCAAGTACCAGCACATAAAACTAGTATCAACCTCCCTCGAAAACACAAACATTAACGTAAGGTCCGGGGAGTTAAGATGAGGCGGAGTCGACCGAGCTCATTACTACCTCTATCAGAGGAGTGAGAAGAGAAAAATAAGAAGAAAAGTAAGAAAAAGGTAAACAGTGGGTTCTTTGGTGATCATAGAATGAATGTGAGTGAAAAGATTGTGATGAGGTTGCGTCGGACGTCATAAGACTGACTCTCTTTGTCATTAACGAGATGAATTAATATCTTCGTGTCAATGCCGAGACCTCATCACCGACAGTCGGTTCGCCTTGCAATGGCAATTGTTTCTTTGGACCGGATATAGTCGTTCCAGAAATGGGTCACGACGTTCTCGGCCCCGCCATTTGTTGGCATGACTGGGATCCCGATGGAGTTCGACGGGGGTTGAAACGAGCCATCACGGAACCCGTTTCTCGATGCGGTTCGGGATGGTAATCAACGATGCCAGGGTACGCTTGCTTGCTCAACTCCATCGAGAAACTGAACCGTCAGGCTTTTTCCCCTTCTTTGATCGGTTAACCAGGCTTCTGAGCTGCCGGGCTCAACCGATGGCCCTGCCAATCTCTGACTGTCGGATGAAGGGTCGCGGTGAAAGGCCTCCCATGAAAACCTCATCGTCAATTGATAGCCGGTTCATGTTTGCCATGGAGTGCATTCGCTGATGTTGGTGTCGAATGTCCAGAGATCGATTCTCCCGGGGCAGATAGTCGCTGGAACTGCGAGTGCCGAAGAAGGCATCGGGATAGTGACCATGCCAAGGATCACGAGGTGACACTGCACTCATAGTGCTGCTGCGACTGCTGCGAGTTCGGCTGTGTCGAGCAGAAGGGGGTAGCTTAGCTAATCTTGATGGCTGACGCTTCAACGGTGAGATGAAGGCATCTTCACCCTGGACAGCCTCGTCGGTCAGACCTGGACGTGAGTTGGGAGCGCGGGCAATGACTGGACTTGATGGGACATCGATGCTGCGCTTGTGGTGAATTGAGAGAGGTGAAAGCTCTTCGGAGACTCGAGGATGAGGGCGATCGTAGACAATGACACTCGGAGGTTTGCGGACAGAGCTGAAAGATGTGCTCTTCTGTCTTTGGTGATGCTGAAGTTGTGCCTCCAGGTCATCAGCATGTTGTCTGTTTGCGGCCTCGATGATCTGGATCTTCTCGCGGGTCCTGTCCTTCTTCCACGACTCGATCTCTTCATCGTTGATAGGTGTGACGCCTCTCTTGAAGGAGAAACGCCGTTGGCGGCTGCGACGGTAGAACAGGCATCCGACTGCGGTGATGGCGGTCAAAGGAACCACAGTCGCGAGGACAATGATGAGAACTTGGAGTTGTGAGTAGTTCATGGTGATATCTCCATCCTGTGGTTGTGAGTGAAGGCGTGAGAGCGAGAGTAAGAAGTTGCTCTAGGAAAATCACCACTCCACTTTTGTTGAAAGGTGCAAAGTGAGAAGAGAAGACGAGTGGGTGTTGATTTTGAAGGAGTTGGCTTCTTCAAGCTTTAGGGCTGTAAAAAGGTCAGTTGTTGAACCAAACGGGCAACGTAAGTGAGCGCAGCACATTGATATGCCGACCATTACATATACGTGAAGGGTATACACGTGATGTATGTATGTGTACATTTAAAATGAGGCAAACTAACAGTCAAGTCAAGCTATTGCTTATTGCTCGGGATTGAGCTTCGGTGCTATTCGGAGCGGATCGAATGGGAACGACCGACTCAGTTCGCTTGGTCGATGTAAGTTGAGTCGACCTGGAAGAGGATATAGACTATCGTCGATACCTTAGTCAGAGGCTGAGATGAGGTGATGGATGTAGCGACCAGGAACTCGAAAGCCCTGTATGTGGCACAGGCAGGACAAAGGTCGAGAGGTGAAGATGAAGATGGGGGGAAGGATGAAGCTATATAGAGACTGGGGGTTTCAAAGAGTGGGAAACACTAACATGCAGAGAGGTACGGATACGGAGTACTACGGGACGGTAGCGTCATGAATGAGAACGGGATCGATGGGTCTAAAGTGTACGTGGATCGTCATGGTCATGGTCAGCGTGCAACGCAACATCAGATGCTTGCTGCTAGAGAGAGAAGCAGGCGTGGCAGGCAAGGCAAGGCAAGGCAAGATGGTGGAAGAAGACAGGAGAGGAGGTGTGAGATGTGAAGGTGAGGTGTGGAGTTGAACGAGTTTGGGGGGTGGATTAGTGGATTAGTGGGTTAGAAGGGTTAGAAGGGGGTGTCCAGGGCGTGTGGGCTCTGTAAGTTAGGTAGTGCACTAAAGTAGGTACAGTAAAAGCGAAGGTGAGCTGCTGATACATGAAACCCTGGTCAGCAAAACCACCAAGAAGAACTGACACTGCAACCAAGAACTGGGTCTCTTATTTTCCCTCTCAAGATATTATTAGTGTACACGCTCCTCTTTCTGCTTGGGGACGGAGTACAGGGTCTAAGAATGCCCTGCATTGCATTGCATACTCATCGTCAAAGAATCCTGGGGGCCTGCAAAGACAACACAGAGCAGATAGTCCATGCTAACGTTAGATAAATAGCATTAACCAAAGCAGGGAGGCGAAAGAAACAAAAGAACACAACCAATGCCAATCGATATTCACCTCGTGCCTGAAGCAGTTGAAACTTGGAGGTTTAAATTCCCGCACAGCCAATCCAACTCGACTCGTGCCTTGCGTTGCGTTGCACTCTTTTTTTTTTTTATTACTGAGAACCCATCAATTCATTCGCTCTCGCTATAGTGGAGAGTAGTGGAAAGAGGGGCCACCCCCTGGTGAGACCCGATGGCGCTGAGCACGGTTCAAGACGTTTTAGAGCCACTAGAGCCACTAGAGCCACCATCTCTTTAGTGGAGGTCGTCGTCCGCCAGTGGAGGTTGTGTTCAAGAACGGGGGAACAGGGGCCTTCAGAGTTAGCACCATCATCACTATGAACGTAACACCCTTACCCTCACCCTCAGGGACGCGGAAGAGGGCAAAGAGGTTTAATTGATGATTACTCAGACTGCTTCGTTTGTTAAACGGCTACACATTCAAAAATGACTAGGGCATGTCGTCTTGATATTGGATCTCTTTACTACATTCAGATGCTGCTCAAGTTGAAACACGGATATAAACATAGAATGCCTAATACCAGCAATTATACGGATAAGTTCTAGATCATTATTTCTCAGATCTCATGAGGCAGGACTTGCCATGATGCACATTCCTAATAAATGGCAGTTTGTACTTACGCTAGGTAGGCTCACTCGTGTAAATGGTTCCTTCCTATTACGATATTCCAACTTGCCAGTGACTTCTAAGCATCACACAAACCAGGCAAGAGCCACCTCCCATCTCTCAATGCCAAAGGTACTTCCTGTCTCATCCCTTATCACAAAATATTCACACTCAGCCAAATATCATCAACTTTTCTGCGAATCAAAATCTAAACTAAACCCCGGGTCCCCCAGATTTACAGCCTCGCCTCCTCTCCTCTTCACTAAGCCCCTCACATTGTCATCAATTCCGCCTCTTTCCCTTCCTCGTCTAAAAGCACAGAATAGTCTGGCCTTACCAAGGGTCTAAGACAGGCATGCTGCAGACATGGCCATGCGCCAGCTGGCAAGGGAGAAACATTGAGTTGGCGTTAGCTATCACTAACAAACCGGTTACTCCAGACCTCTCTCCATTCTGCTTCTGCTTCTGCTTCTGCTTCTGCATCTGCAACTGCATCTGCAACTGCATCTGCACCTATTGCATTGCAAACGCATACCATCAAAGCGCAGAAAAAGCAAAGACATTGCACGGCTCGGGCCCCTCGGTTAACTCTTAGCCTATCCTCCCAAATATGGATGTCCACGACACCAAATGAACCAAGGATGTCACTCGCCCACAAGTGATAATCGGTGTGGTCAGTGGTGACGCTGGTAGGACGTGATCAACTGCAAGGGGGTCAGAGTGCGACTTACAAGGTTGGCCTCGAAAACACCGCCAGACCTGGAATGCGCAGAGATGAGATATTCCTGGCTCTTTGTCTTCATTCTCTCATCGTGAAGCTCGTGTCTCAATCCATCACGTCTCGTCTTGTCCATTCACGATACGATACGATGTATGATGAGACACGCGACAATCATGTTATCCACGCTCAATGGCTCTCCACTTTCTCCCTCTACAGCTCCACGATAAACACGGGAACTGGGGGATTGCCTCTCAGCAGAATAACTTCACGAATACGCATGATCTTATTTCGAATTTAGCCACGATAGCAGTTGTTAAGACATCATGCTTCCCGTCAACATCATGCTATACAATCTTCTCTGTGGTACGTAAGTCTTGACAGATCACCTTCTGGTAAACTGAGACCTTTGGACCGGCCCGGCCATCTGCCACCGTGCCTGGCAAAAAGCCCGAGTCGCGCGGCATATCAGGCGCCTTTGCGACAACACCCCAAGCCGGCGATCGAGGCTGGTTCGAAGAACAGTTGGTATCGTCTTGGCTGTGCGTGGTGGACTCGTTTTCCAAGGCCACGAGCCTCTTGCTTACCGCGGAGCACTTATTATCTTGTTCTGCGACTCTATGATGCCTTTACTCTTGCTGTCGATGTGCAGACAGACCATTGCTTAAAAATGCATCACACTCCAACTCTAACAATTCAACTATCGTGAATAACGTTCAGCCACATTATGATACAAGGCCGCCTTGCTCTCTCCATCTGTGTTACTGCTCCTACTCCCAACCTCTCGATCAATAAGCTTGCATGAAGCATGCCGAATGAAGATGCATGACAACGCTCTATTGAGCATGCTTGACCTAGAACTTCACCTGTTGCTACTATCTTGCACGGATATCAGCCTGTCCGACACGAGCTTGCCTAATTGGGCAGAAAGGCTGCCAGCCATCAAATAAACGGAACCTATCATCTTGGTTGTTTCGGTGCCAACGTGGGAAACTTTCAGCTTTCAGGCCAAGTTGAACCCTTCAGCCGCGATACCCTTGTCTGCATGTTCAACTTTCCGGCTTGAAGGTGTCCCCTCATCACATCGGGCTGGAGAGGGGCTTAATGCATGAACTAAGTGTCTGCTGTTTAGACAGTTAAATTAATCGACGCCCTATTCAAAGTGCAATGAGACTATTTGACACTTTGAGGCTCAGACTCTTTACTTTAACGTTCCAGCCGTCACCGCCTTCAAAACCAAACTCGTGCTGTTCCATGTTATGGATCACCTTCAGGTCTTGGAACAAAAATCAAGATGGCACTCGACTTGACCCATGATAGTCTGGTCGTTGTCTTGCAAACAGAGCCTGTCAATGTGGGGGAATAAAGTCAACAACGGTGTTTCTGCGTGAAGAGGCTCTTCCAGATTCTGCCAGTTCCAGAATCTGTTCCTGTGCCTGGCTTTGCTTGTTCCTGGTTCCTGGCCGAATCACGCCACCAGTGCAGCTGGACACCGCCCAAGACATCTCCACCTCGAGCCTGGTCCATCACTCCATCTCCGCCTCTCTTGGATGCCCCAATGCGCACTAATTACGGAGTAACTCATGAGGATTCTCTCTGATACAGACCGCCATATCGTCTCGGACGGCAATAACCTCAGCGGGTCAATACTAAGAACTAGTTCCCCTCGATTGAAAGGGTACCCCAGGATATGATTCAAAGTCCCTGCACTTGATTCAACTCCTGATTGAATTCCATGATAATGTCAATTTGTCTCAGTTGAGCCATATAGCGATCGCAATGTGATGCTCGTCAAGAAAACAGATAGGAAGAGAGACAAAATTAAGCGTCAAGCCCAAGCGTTCACTTAACCCAAGTAGGACATCGTCTCCGACAGCCAAGCGAAACCATACCGTGTTTAATGGACGGGAAGAGCCTATCAGCGGGACGGCACACAGTCCGATCTTGTTTGTTAGTCTCCCTCTCCCCCGGTCTCTGAGCGATTCTCTCTCGACCAGACTAGACCACTCCTGCTTGGCGCCGGTCTTAAAGGTGATTCTTTCTTCTAGCGTCGCACTCGTTCTTCGCGAGCCTGGCTATCACCAGCCTGGCCACTGGCCGCTGGCCTAACCAGGTCGTTGTTCATTAATCGGCTTCGTTTTTTCCCGCAACTCAATTTAGAGAACTTGCTTGTCCAGTTGTCTCCCCACTCTTTACCGAGGAATGTTGACGTCGTATGAATATCAGTACGACTGGAGGAGCGAGTAGATGGTTTGTTGAAGGTATAGTTTCATATCATCAACATAAAATATGCTCTCCTGTTCAGAGCATATTGCCTCATGACCTAGAAGGCTGAAGAGGCTGAGCGCAACCTTGGACCAGTAGCCAATATTCAAACCGGATTCTCGGAGGGGTTGCAATGAACTACCACGAGCTTTAGATCCTTGCTCGCTCGCTCGCCCTTGCGCTCTGTTGTGGAGAAGGAAAATCAGGGGCCCAGCGATCACAATTGAGAGATGTTAGTGAACCTTTCATCTTTCTTAGGCTCACACACCATACACCGCTTCTTCAAGAAAGAGATGCCACGAAATGAGACGAGCCCCCTTGAACATCAACACCACTTGTTTGAACATTCAGCGGCCAAATTGCCATATGGACTGGGAATAGGCATCTTGACCCGACCGAGGTTCCATAAGATCACCAGGACCGTCGCCAGCGTTGATGAACTTTGCAGCTGCCACCAAGCCTCCATATCGTGAAAGCCACCGCCAGGTATTGATGGAGTTCCTGCTGTTTCTGTTGCAGTGTGCCTACAGGACCGTCTGAAAAGGTGGTGGGACGCTGAAACCACGACCTCGGGTTGGCTAGAAGGCCACACCACAACTGAAATGGGCTCAAGTGTCCGCCACGCGCAGCCGTTGCTTACAGTACCTGAGTACTTATCTGATCGCGCCCCTCCTGCAAGGCACGCGTCCTGACTCCTCCTGATCATGGCGAACTCTGTGAGGGGTAAGATGGGCATGGGCATGAGATGGAGTTTGGTCCAGGGTCGGCCGCTGGTTGGTTCGATTCAGCACCTTGACTTACTGCTACTTACTCTCTGTTGCGACTTAGATCAGGGTCTGAAGCTTTCTCCAGGCCAATGTCCGTATCATTTGCGCCTTTTCATTCGTTAAAGCTCTGTTCCCCCTCGCATCTGGCATTGTGACGGCACCATTAGCAAATGCTTTACAGCCATAGCCCGATGCCGTCGGGGTATCGTCTCTCCGATATCTCATCGTCTGCTAGCTAACATGCGACACAAGGCTGAGCCCGTGACAGGGTCGAGCCAGTGAGTTTAATTGTGCTCGGCCTAAGCAGACGAGAAAAGCAAGTCGACTACCATCTGTCTGGCATTTGCAACCGCTTGCCAATAGCAGCAGCGAGAAGAGTGGTCGTGATCATGAGTACAGTAAGATGTGTGAGTCTAGTGGTGGTCGATGGGCAGAACCGATATCAAAAGCAGGATCTTGAGACATTGGATGGAACGGCAGGCGGGATATCTCGGCAACATCTCTACCCGTCCACCTTGTGATACTGGTTGAGGTAATGATATTGGCCTTTGTTCAGTCTACAATCTCTGTGTAGGCTGCACTGCACCGCCATGCAACAAACTCATATCTCCCTTGGACTCTCTGTCATATCTCATTCCATGGAAATAACAGAACGAAACACATCAAGTGGAAAGCATTCAATTCCATACTACATACAGTCAGCTGCATATTACAGGGTCCTCCCACTCGATGCTACCACCGGTCGGTTCAAACTTCAAAGCACGACAGCCTGGATAGCGTCATTACGAGTCCACACTTTATGTGTGTTTCTCCTCCCCCGCCGTTTCAAACGTCAAGCATCTCCACCTTGGCATTGAATCGCAGATGGGGCTTGGCGAGGACTTGCTTTTGGCTGACCTTTATGTACAGTGATCCTTCGAGGGTATTGTCGTACCCTCCTCCAATAGTGCTGATAGCTTGGCTGTCAATGCAGTGGTCTGCAGTCGCATGCAGCCAGACCCTGCGGCTTGCTGTTTGCTGTTTGTCGACAGAGGGCCTGTAACAGTAGCATTCGACGGAGAAGCCACGAATTATCGTGGTATAACATTCCCATCCGATGGCCCTATCCTTGGTGCTCACGGAAGCATCGGATTCGTCAAGCAGCAGGCGGTGTCAAATAAACGAGACAAAGAAGAATTGAGTTATGTCTTACTCGCATTAGATCCTCCCTGCTCTGACCTTTCTCGGTCTGTAGTGAAAAGCATGACTCGTCCGTCTAACACCTAGAGAGAAGAACCACAGATGCCGTTTTGCTCAAGGCATTAAAAGATCAATTCGATTCGATGCTGTGGCTGGACTTGGCATTTTGGACCGTTTCTGAGGCTGCGGCAAGCTAAACTAATATGACAGGGTCCTACACAGGCATCATCCCTGTCTGAGTTTGATCGATCGTTAGCCGACGTCTTAAAGAATGTGTTTTGGATTTTCAAAGTTCTAGGCTTGATGCTTCAGAGATTTTGCGGTGAACGATGAAGCAAAGAATTTTCATAAGAGCTCAGAGTTTTCAATAGTTGCGTATCATGAACCAAACAGGACGACATCAGCGTGAAGTTTTGCGGAACACCCCACCAATATTTTGTTCACGGTGGCCAAATCAAGACTTGAACCTAGACTGCGTTCAAAGAGGCAGCGGAAGTACACCAAGAATAGAGCGTTCAAGGATCGTCTCCCCCACAATCCTGATAGCAAGCATTTCTACTATAGGTAAGCCCGGTAAGGACAGACCCGGTTCTTCTTACCGCTAGAAGAGCTGGGCGAGTTTGGACTCCATCTCTATACAACGGCTAATGCACTCGAATCTGACTCGCATTTAGGTGTTGGTTATGTTATGCCCGGTCCAATCCAGCAGAGACACAAAACACGATATCCACCGTGAACTTGACAGTTGTGGATTTACTAATTACTTCTAGGCCAAGGCCATTGCCATTACTATTGCAGCCCGACTTGACCGAGCCTCTGCAAGCCGAATACTAATCATACTCCTCTCCTGAGGATGATGGATTATGGACTACTAACTGTGGACTGTGGACTGCGGGCGATGCGGCTCTTGAACAGCATGAGGCAATGAAATAATCCGAGGGTTGCTGTGATAGTGCAGGGATCTGTCAGCAAATCACAGTTGCAGGGACCATCTACAAGCGACGTGCGGTGCCAACGGATCGCTTCGCTGCAGGAGATAAAGGCCGACCATCCTCTTATTTCGCATCCGGCATCCCAGGGCCACGGTTGAGGTTTCTTCTCTGTGCAACGAACATGTTGTCGTCTAGGGCTGAGGCTAGCAGAGAGAGTAGAGGGCCTCAAAAGCTGGCCGCCTCTTGATCAACAGGAATCTGTTGGCCGGCTCTCATACCCGACCGAGCCTGTTCCTGAAGGACCTGAACTACAGGTTACAAGCTACGGATACAACACAACCTAGGGTTGCAAAAGATGGTCGCATGAAACGTGGCATGTGAGTTGCTGCTTCTCGCCACCGAATCATGTTTCTGTTCCTGTTTTCTATCAAGAAATGCCGCTTTTTCGCCTCCTCTGGGACTGTTTGCCATTAATAACCGAATTATAGCATGCCATGTCATACCGTTGTTGTTGCTAACGGTCTGCTCAGGATCCAATGATGGATGCTCCTACACCAACAGCCACCCGTCTTGTTAGCTCTCACTCGTGCCGAGCCCGTTGTTTCACGACTCTTTTTTCTTTGTCGGTTTCCGGTTAGATCCGCATATCACTTTAGATCGCTTGCTAGTCAGATAAAAAATCTGATGGTGAACTTTTTACCCGGGATCTCTCTATTGGACATCAGGTTTGATATATACATCTCGATCACTTCTTGTGAGTAATGTCATTACCGTCTAGCGTTACAATTCTGGTCAAGTGTGCATATAGCTTTGCAATTTATACTTGGTTATCTATCTCGGACGTTACAGTGGCTAATTTCTTGACCCTGGTGTGAGGCTTCGTGACTGACTCGTCAAGCCACTCCAACGGTTGATGCTTTTCTGCCCGTGTTATTGCCGCGTGTAGTCCTAAGCCACGAAACTGCAGTGACCTACACATGCCGTCAAGCTTTGTACTTGTGTTTCGGACGGTTTATGTTCCGTCAGGGGGTAAGAAGCGGTGAGTTTGCGATGGGATATTGATGTTCTTGGTGGTACAGGGTAAGTGGTCGAGAGGAAGCCTAGTAGTTCAGTAGATGATGGTGAACGTATACAGTAGTTAACACCAATCATACAGGCTTTTGTATTGCCATTACACTCTTTCGGTGTAATAGTTATCCCAGGGTTTGTTGGGAGGGGTATGACGGGTCACGAGTCACATGTATTTTACTCAGTTTGGTGAAAAATGGGAGTTGATAGTGAAGTTAAGTGAATCCATTGTACCTCATATCGGACATCAATCAACAGTTGAACCAGATAGCAGGAAATTCAGCAAGAGAACACGAAAAGATGTCAGAAACTACAATCAAAACAGCTATATTCCAAAAGAACAATAAACAATACCTACCCTTTCACGGGGAACCACCTGGTGTCCCACCCATATCCATCTACGCCTTGACTCCTTGCTTGACAACTCAGAACTACTGACCCCAATCCTGAGGAGCTGCATATTCTTCGACTTTCCACTCGTCCCCCTCGCTAGAGACATCTTGATAAGACAGTACGAAGAAATCGTCATATTCCCTGCCTTCCCAAGACTCCTTTTCCAACATCATGCACTCAAACCACGCCTCCTCACCCCTAAGCAGACGCTCCTGGCAGTATTTGAGTTCCGTGTACATGCCGAGATCCTTCAAGAAGTCCAGGACGTCGTATGTGCACTCCTGGGAATGGTCATCGTGAGATAACTTACCAATGACCCGCATCAACTGTGAAGGGTCAGCATCTCGTGCCCACTCGAGCAGACGGCACTGGATCTTGATCCAGATGACGATCCATTCGGCATCAAGACTACCACCACCGAGACGGGCCTCGACTGTAGGTTTCGTAGACTCGGCCTGGTTCTGGGGATCACGGAGCAGGGTATGTCCGAGTTGTCCAATCCAGTTGCTGCCGTACCCTTTAAGGCCGCCAGGTTCAGTCATTAAGTGCGCGATCTGATGGATTCCAAAGTCGCAGGCCATGAACTCAGCAACCCCTTCCCAGGCCAGTTTCGTGTTGGGATTGGGCTCTTGCTCGCAGTCGAGATCAGGCATATGGTACCTCTCTGATGTCATAGCTTTTACTTCCTCAAGAGACACGGCTTTCTTTTTCGTGCGTCCTTCGTCTAACAGAGGTGCTGAACTAGACGTTGAGCCAGAGCCCCCCAACTGTTGCGCTGGAAAGTTAACCTGAGGAGGCAATTCGCGACGGATAGACTCGCTGTCCAGGCGAGCATCGTTGGCTTCCGAGCCCATCTGATAATCGAACGGAAGAGTTCTTACTCGACGCTGCTCGTCTTTGGACCTTCTCGGACGCTCGAATGGTTCGCTGTTATTGTCCTCAAAATCTGAGTCGTCACTTTCGCATTTGGGGTATAGGAAACGATGGTCGCCATGTTTCCTTTCTCTAACTTCCCCTATTCTTTGGCGTAGCAGCGCCCTGGAAGCAACAGGGCTTTCTCCCAGACACCTCGCTCGTCCAAGATAGCGAGCAATGAATCCCGATTCTGCCACTTTACTGCGAGCCACATCCGCGGTCATGCCCTCAGTCAAGCGAATACCATACCAGCGTCGGATAGACCTAGACCAGCCTGCGAAACTTCGTGTAGGGCACTGCAAAGTTGACAGCACCGGCTCAGAAGCCCACAGAAGAGCCGCGTAGTTTCTGGCGGCACGCATATCTAGCGGATGGGGCCCATTGCCAACATGGACATGGAGGCCGCAAGACGTGTTGACTCGGACACGAAGCTTGGTGGTCAGCAATCGGACAACCGCCGACACAAGCCTGTATGCCTCATCGCAAGCATACATGGGCGGACTTGCGATCTCTACCGATTCCCAAGAGTACTTGGGAGCCTCGGTTCTTCCTCCATCCTCATCAACCGAACCATCCGTTTTGACGATCCAGGGATGCCCTGGTGTTTCGCAGTCGTGGCGCCCTTCTGCGTAGATGCCATGGACCCGCAACAGGTCGATGACCTCTTCATAGGCGCACATTGTATCCTTTATCGGGGCGATGCCGGGAATCTTGTCGTCCGATTCCACACCCTGTGACACGACGGGCATGAGGAATTCCAACTCGACGCCGAAACTAATGCGCGGAGGCCGCGTATACTTGTCATCCTGCTTTGGGTTGTTAGCTTCAGCCTCAGTACCACCATGCTCCTTCGCATTCATCTTGCCCTTTTCCTCTGTAGTCGGTTGACTCTTGTTTTCCATCTCCATCTTCGGCGAAGGGTAGATCTCCATCGTGTAAATGCTGTTTTCGGGTGGTGATAATCAACTAAAGAGAGAACCTGCTCTGCTGCTTGATAAGAAAGAAATGTTGATGTGTGAAGATAGTTCAAAATTAAACGCTTCAAGCTGATGTTGGGGAGATACAGACCGTGAGGCAGCATCATCTATATATGCCTTGACACTTCGACATCTGTTCAGCAACGTCAGCTTGTTCACACATTAACCTGGTAAATCACCCCCCAATTTCTGACCCGATCATCAACCGTGTTCGACAACACCATCGGCGAACACAGCAGCAAGAGAACATCTTATCAGCCCTTAGTACAATCACACAACTCAATACACTACAAGTTGGTCCAAAATGAGAAAGGCCCTGAAGCCAAAGCGATTCTTCGTTGTTTGTTCATAATCAAGTTCCCCTACTCCCATTCGCCTCTTGCTATGATTGAATTGAACTGAATAGTAACGCATAAACAAATGTTCAACATCTTCGAGTGCGCCTTTCTCTCTTTGAAAAGCCACACAGGACTGTCACCCACTCGCAGGCTATGCCTCCCCTCCACCAAACCGCCTCCCGGTTACGCCGAAGCGTGTCATTACCTCGTCCAAAGCTTCAACAAAGCTTCCATCGTTGGTTCTTTACTCATCAAAAGGTATCGCGTTGCATGTCGGAAAGGTGTATTGTGTAAGAAAAATGTGCAATAGAGTCAAAATAGGCTTGCGCGTAACTCCAACCTGGCACCAAGGTACGGCACGTGGCGGCTTGCCAGGATTTTTTCGTGGTACTGCTGCTGTTCGCAACATTACACGTATCTTCCCTTGACACTCAGATAAGGTAAGCCAGCATGCCGAGAGCGACAGCGGCGGCAGCACCTTTGCCGGCTGGCGCCATGGTAGAGGCGGCGAACCCGTCAGAGGCTGTCGTTGACACAGACTCGGCAGTGCCAGTAGCAGACGAAGACTCGGTGGCTGATGAAGTAGCGGAGTTGCTAGCAGTGCTAGTGCTATCATCATCGTCGTCGTCGTCGTTGCTAGCAACATTCTTAGGGGGGCTTAGCTTCGCACACTTGTCGTCGATCTTGGATTTGCACTCCCTCTGGCCCTGTTGACTCGAGGTGTTCTCGGTGATGCACTGGCTGAAGAGTTGCTGGCAGATGAAGGTAGGCATAGTTTGGGTGTAGTACTGGATGCCGGGGGCCGAGCTGTTGGAGGAGCAGGTGCATTCCCACTTGAGATCAGTCTAGACACAAACGTTAGCATCCCTGCAGATACAACAACGTGGTTGAACCAGCGAATGTCCTACATACCTCAGTGCACTGGTTGCTCTCTGTGTCATCGCTGCAGAGGGTATCGCAGGTGTTTTGCTGAGCTCCACACCAATCAGCTGTAAAGCGTTAGCATAATGATCAGTTTCATAGCTTTCCAGTTCTTGTCACGTACATCTGGTGGCAATGTCAACAGTGTTGGGGTCGATGGTCATTTCAAGAGAGTTCTTGTAGCTCTTGACAGACTGAGCCGAAGCAGCCGAGATGGCCATGGCGAGGAGGGCAAAAGAAGAACGCATCTTGAATGATGTTTGAGTTGTATGTTTTGTGATGGGATTATCGAGATCAAGACGGTGTGATAAGTGGAATGATGATGAATGGATGTTCTGCGTGTTGTTGTTGTTGTTTGCGCAAGGTGACTGAGGTGGATACCCTTTTATGTTGTAGATCCTGAGGATTGATGCAAACAGAACACGGAAGGAAGAGAGGAAAAGAATCGCCAGAGCGCAGTTTCGAGGGCAGGTGCGTTGGATTTTAAATGGCGGAAGAGGAGGAGCAAGAGGGAGAGAAGCTTTCTGGGAGGGAAGGTAACGATCGGATTTGGCCTGGCTTGGCTCTGTCTGGGCAGTGGGCAGGTGCAGTCACTGGCCTCGGTTTGATTGCCTCTTGGCTCTGCCTACCTAAACAAGACCGTGCTTCAAGACTCTATGAAATCAGACTCGGCCCCGGCACGCCTGAGGTGCCCACAATCCGTAACCCATGAAGGTCTCCATCTCTGGTAACTCAATGGCCGTTGGACCAATGAAATATCCTCCTGACCGCATCTGCCATTGACTTCTCCCCGTCAATCGCTGCAAACTCTCCCGTTCAGGCCGTCTCAACAAGGGAAAGGACTCACAGGCACAAGTCGGCTAGAGGTCGCATCGTGTCCACACCTTCCTTGTTCTGGCCACTCATGCCACACACCATCACAACCTTGTTGCTCTTGGCCAACGCCATTTCCGTCTTAGTCGTCATGACTACCATTGGATTCAACCACCACATTTCTTAAGCGCAGGCGCAAGAGCTAGGCATGATGATCGTGAAGGCCAGGCCTTACCTACTTTCTGCACTGCGGCTTCCACAGCGACGAACAGGATGTTCTTGTCATGGGACCCTGCCTCTCTATTGTTGAGGGAAACCGCAAGGCCCAGGCAAGCGGCTGGGGCCGAACAAGTGGGACAGTTAAATCAACTGTCACTCAAGGTCCTCCATACCCACGGATATTTGACCAGGATTGGGCTTTGTGGGCATGGATGTCAACGGGCACCACGTTGAGCTGAGCAGTAAATTTTTTATATTGCGCTAGATTCCAGCGATGCTCCCTCCCTCTTCGCATCACCCAAAATCCCGAATTGCCCAAATTGCCCAAATTGCCCAAACACAAGGGCCCCAGCGTAGAATTTACAGTATGAACGTCAACGAGCTCGGTCCTGACGAACAAGCGAATGCTCCGTCCGGCATCTAAAGAGGCCCATACCGAGACGAGCCAATCATCTCAATTGTCTTGCATCACCATTGTCTCTGATATCTGACACGGACCATCTTAGCGGCCTACCATATCGCCGCCATTATTCCGTTGCTCATAATAATGAGAAACAGAACAGAAACAGAAACGGAGGCAGAGGCTGAACTGGTCTCTGGACAATTACCATCCAGGAGATTTCTACTGCGAATAATGTCTCTTGGCAATATAACGCTCATGAGGAGGTTGGTCGAGCAATGTTTACCACAATTGTTTGGCGCAAGGTTGGTCTCGTAATTAGCGCGACTGGAGACTGGATCTGCCCAGACGCTGTTCCGGAACTGACGGAATTATAGAAGTGGAAATGACAATTTTCATTTCCATTCCCATTCTCATTGCCCATGGATAATATGCCTGCCAAGATGTTAATCTTTTTTTTTTCTAACGGGTCACGGCACCACAGCGCCGATGTATCAGGCGCCCGGACCTTTTGCCCATGTCAGGCAATGGAGGTTATCTCCTCCGACGTGTGTTTTGTTATTATTTACCACAGTCCTTGCTTTTGAGAACGTAAATAAATTATGATACTTGAGAGTTTCATCTGCTTCAAGGGGCAGCATGCGAATATCTAGAAGTCTGCTGACTCTTCTGCGACTTGACAACTCCTGTGCAGTTTTGGTGTTGGTCAAATATCCCAATGTGTTTCTCTCGCTTCACCGAGATTGTGTGTTGTCCTGACAGAACCCAGCTCATAAACACGATATCTGGACGATAAAGACTTGGCTAGCGCAACGCACTCCGCCCTTGTCCCATGTTCCCTTGTCTCGTCGCATCTAAAGTGCGTCACTCGATCACCCCGTCGCGAACTACTGTGCCCATTTCCCGCCCCCTGTTTGACCGAATGTTGAGTACGTACTATGGAGTACTCCTCAATCGTTGTTCTCGTTGCAGTCACTGGTAGCTCGTGTATGGCCGATCGTACTATCTAGGTTACGTAGCTTGGGTAGTCTAGTCTACAAATCATCTCCCACCATTCATTTGATACTCGAATTCTCATGATGAAACCAAGGCCAACATTCAAACGAGGTTTCGAGCCAAAGTGCTGGCAAGCTTGCGCCAGCGTTCACCAATTAGAAGTATCAGTTAAGACCCCGGACACGACCAAATCAGCGCCATCCATACGGACACGTACCGAAAATGCACTTGGGTATCAAGCGGGTCAGAAAACAATAGGGAACACAAGCTCTCATTAAAGCAGAAGACATAAAAGTTTGATCAGATCTGCATGCATAAGGATTCTCTAACTGTTGTAGTATTTTAGTCATCTTTACAATAATTTCCCTTTATTCTTTAACCCACCTAGGTGTAAGTCAGCCGTCAGACACTCACTGCTCAATCCTACGGCACGAAGATCTGTTAATCTAGGTAGCTATGGCCCTAGGGATATCACGTTGGCATTTCGGGCATCTTTGTTTTGCCAATACTGATCCTGTCTTCAGTTTTTTTGGTTTCCAACCACCTTTTCTTATGAGAGGCGGGAAAGGTTTGGCGACCTGGCAACTGCTCAAACCCTATCTTCAACCGTCAATGCTAGTGTTGTGACTACAATCCGGGCTTCTTTTTCCAGATAAACACCCTTACCACCATATTTACGACTGGCCATGACCTGCTCAGCCTCTTCTAAGTAGTACACTTCAGGTTCTTCTTATCGAGAGACATGAGGTATTTGACGAGACTTGCGGAGGCTTGGCCAGACTTGCAAAGTTCTAGGCCTTCTGAGGCCTTGTTAGTCTCCCTGCAGCCGCATCGGCGACAAGCTAACGTTGGCTGGCTTGCTTTTTATCCTTTCTTCCTTGGAGCTGATGGGTGTCGAGCCACGCGTGCGTCTAGCGACAAGCATAAAAACATTGAGTTAAACATTGAGTATTCTCGCAATTGATACCAGCAACCTCGAGTTGCTGTAATATGTAATGGACTTTGACGTCGGTGCCGATACTCCGTCAGATACAGGGCCCTGCTGCCGTTTATTCCGTGTAACAAGCAATGGATTGTGGTCTTTGATGCTAATCTTGCGTGCATTCCCTAGTGGCTCGGCACGATCTTCCGA
Organism: Fusarium sp. PT; assembly: GCA_021020635.1. Classification (NCBI taxonomy): domain Eukaryota; kingdom Fungi; phylum Ascomycota; class Sordariomycetes; order Hypocreales; family Nectriaceae; genus Fusarium; species Fusarium sp. PT. The sequence continues at coordinate 1,358,700 of JAHMRZ010000008.1, read as the reverse complement.
GTACATGTGTTTGTTTTCTCTCGTATTCAAGACAATCATGTTCGTTATGGTGAAATAAATATGGTACTATCCATAGCTAGCAATGTGTCTCTAGTATATGATATGTTGAGTGTTTTGACTGTGTTCCCTTCTTGAGCTTTGCTGTGAATACTGAGTGCTTTTTATGTTCATGATCATGTCCATGAAAACAACTAGTTGATTCTAAGCTTTGACTTGTCGACTTTATATCATTAGCTTACATTCAGACTAGCCAATGTGATGTGGTATTAGTTGAGTTATTGTTCTGCTATTGTCCGTCTGTATACACTAAGACTCATGCTCACACATCAGTTAGTAACGGTGTTGATGGACTGTGTCGGTCACGTCGACCACCATGGGAAAATAGTGTAATAGATATAGGGTAACCGGGTTGGCTCATCTGACGTTGATGATAATATCCGTTCACTGCTATTCGACCGGAACAAGTGGGGGTGGAGAGCTTAGATAACAGTCAGTGATAGTTTAGCGGTCCCTGCATGACGATCGACAACTTTCAGCACTTATTGGTTGATAGCTCCTGTGCAAACAACTCCAACTTCAACTCCAACTGTAAAGAAAGGTATTTCCCAGTCCGCGACAGCTTTTATACCTAGCATTTTATTGTCGACCGTAACCGCATATTCTGCGACAAACACAGCTTTATATTCACACACAACTATTGTAGAAACCAAAGGCTACGGGAAACACTCGATGCCCTCCGACTGTCGCTGACCCCTCCAAATCTTCCCCTTTCCATCTTCAGAATCGCCGAATGCCTACGTCTTCACCATGGATCGTCTACCACGCGAACTCATCGACGCGATACTCCAGCAGTGTATAGTATACGGCCCCAAGAATGCAGTCCTCGACCTTCGGCTTGTCTGCCGAGTCTTTGACCAAATCCTCAAGCCATTCGTATGTCGCACTCTGGACCTAGAGTTCTCGCGCCTGAGCAAGACGAGCGGCGAGACACCTCCCCAAATGGATGCGCTTCAAACTATCGGGTACCACTGCAAGAGCCTCTATATCGACCTGATGGTGCTGCGGGATGACAGTGAGTAACGAAGGTGCGCTGCTCGAGGTGTGGTAACTTATCATGATAAATCTACAGTGGAAGTTGAGTTTCTCGATACCGTTTTCGCACGAGTTCCATCCATGACAGACTTTTGTCAAACGCTACACAAGAAGTACTGCATGAATGAGACATCTTTTACTGAGACAGATTACTATCGTACCGTCGAGGAAATGCTATTTTACTGCCGCGATGTCGACCGTCTGCGACTCAACCTCCCCTTCCAGCTTGTCGGCCGTCACTGTACCGCCGCCACCATGATCCTGGCCAACACGCTGAAGGCGTTTGCGCGGCGACCCGAAGAGGACTCGGCAAAGCTCAATACTCTCGTGATAGAGAACGTAACTGACGTAGCGATACGTCACCTGTGGATGAACCCGATCGATGTGATGAATATCATGAAAGTCTTGGAGGTGCTGGAACACCTCGTCTTGACATTACGACGACACGAAAACGAACCCATTACTGTAGGCTTGTTTGGATCTTGCCTATGGAACCTTGTCGAGAACGCTGGGGATTTGAAGAGCCTCTGCTTGATTGGCATGGACCACGACGATCGCCCCCCTCGAGGGCTGAAGCAGACAAAATTTTGGCAGATGCCGGCTGACGAGTGGCGCGCCAAATCATTACCCGCGCCCAATGTCATACACTCCAACCTGACATGTTTGGAGCTCAAGCGGATTGAGTTGTGCCCTGAGGTGTTCGTTCGTACTGCGGAGAACTTTGGGCCCACGCTGCAAGAACTTTACCTGAACGAAGTCTACCTCAAGGTTGAGCAGTCTCGAGATTGGAATGAGGATTCTAAGAAGATCCTCTGGGTCGGATTGCCCAACCAGCGCCCGGGGGAGGATTGTCAATGGATTGCCATGGCTTTGAGATGCGCTACACCTCACATAAGAATTTGTCGAGCATCCTTTTTGGCGTATGATCACTACATGCTCGAAGACATGCCCAGTCCACCAGAGTTCGATCTGGCAGACCCTTGCGGTCTTGGTCGAAGCATATCTCAGCGTTTCGTTGAAGTCGTCATGGGTATCCGCCAACCGACGGCGCTCACTAAAGATCTCGTCGAGTATTTACCTGCAGACACTCACTTCGACAGTCTCGTGACCAACCTCCGTCCTCGGGACCGTGCTCTGGGCGTGGTAGAGTACGACACCAACGCATACCAGACCGCTGTCAACAACTCAACGTCGGAATGGCAACGTAGCATTGACGGCGTTTTCCCTAATTGCAATTCTAATACTCTCGACGAGCTACACTACATCGCCGAGACAGCATGCCAGGGCATGAATGAGATACATCGGAGACGCAACGAGTGGTCAGCTGAAAACAGTATGGCGACCGAATACTCAGAGAATCTGTTTAGTATACCAGCCTCTGACGACGAACACGCTTGATGGCGACTCAGAGCTCCTTACTTGGCACAACGATATATCACGAGCGATTAATTAAAGACAACTTCGAGAAATCGAATAATATTTTCTAGGTAGCTTGCTATTATCAAGCTTTCAATACCAAAGAGATGCTATTTGCACCATTTTTGACCCAAGCCGCTGTATAAATGCTCACCCAGGGGGTTTCACATGAACCACACCCTCTCTTTTTTGTTTTGCTTTCAAGCATCTTCGAACAAAGGAAAACAATTCTCATAACGTGTCATCATGGGTAATATTCTAAAACATGGAAAATCAAGATCGAGATATCAAGAGCATGCGTCTAGTGTCCGTTGGAACCGTTGGTGCCGTTGGTACCGTTAGCCTTGGCAGGGGAGGTAGCATTCTGGAGGGCCTGGAGGACATCGTTGGTGAGGTCCTCAGCATCCTCAACACCGCAGCTGATGCGGACAAGATCGTCGAAGATCCCAACAGCCTCACGCTGATCCCGAGGAATACCGGCGTGAGTCATGCTGCTGGGAACCTCGACCAAACTCTCCACTCCACCAAGACTCTCGGCGAGGGTGAAGATCTTGGTCACTTGGCAGAAGCGCTCAGCAGCGGCGTGGCCGCCCTGGATGCGGAAAGAGAGCATACCACCACCGAGGCCGTTGCGGTGCTGCTTCTTGGCGATGTGTCGGTGGGGGTGAGAGTCAAGGCCGGGGTAGTTGACAGCAATAACCAGAGGAGAGGCCTCGAGAGCTCGGGCCACGGCGTCGGCGTTGCGACTGGCCTCACGAGCTCGCAGATGCAGAGTCTTGAGACCACGGTGGGCAAGCCAAGAGTCAAAAGCGGAAGGAACAGCGCCAATGGCGTTCTGTAGGAAGCTGAGACGGGCCTTGAGCTCGTCGCTGTTGAAGGCAGCAACACCCATGACTACATCACTGTGGCCGTTGATGTACTTGGTGACACTGTGGACGACGATATCGGCACCGAAGTCGAGGGGGTTCTGGACGTAGGGAGAGAGGAAAGTGTTGTCAACAACAACGAGAACACCATGCTTGTGGGCCTCAGAAACGACGGCTCGGATATCGACGAGGCGTAGTGTAGGGTTGCTGGGACTCTCGATCCAGATCAGGCGGGTCTCGCTGGTGATGTGCTCGGCAATATCGACCTCGATCTCTGGTGTGAATGTGACCTTGACACCGTGGGCCTTTGCGACCTGGGTGAAGTAACGGTGGGTACCGCCGTAGACGTCGGAGACAGAGATAACATGGCTGCCGGCAGCAAGACTCTGAAGGATGGTGGCGGTGGTGGCGGAACCGGAGGAAAAGGCGAGGGCGTACTTGGCGTGCTCAAGAGCAGCGACGGCGGTCTCGAAGTTGGTACGGTTAGGGTTGGAAGATCGCGAATACTCGTACTCGCCAACTGGCTTGCCAACAGCGGACTGAGCAAATGTGGTGGACAAAGAGATAGACTCGATCACGGCGCCGGTGGCGGGGTCATGTGGGGAGCCGGCGTGGACGGCGAGGGTACCGAAGCTATGGACGGGGGACGGAGGACGAGGTGGGGTTGACACGGGGTCGGCGTTGAGGGGAGCAGCAGACATTGTTGCTGAGTGTTAAAGGAGATTGACAAGGAGGAGGAGGATATATTCGACTGAGAGACAATCCGGAGATGTAAGAAGGTTGAAGAGAGGGAGAGAAAGGGAGGAAGAAGGTTGGAATGGATGTGGTCTAAGAGCTGTTGATATAAATATAAAGTCGGTGCTCTAGTGACAAGCAAGTGGAGGTCGAGGCGGGGCTAGAAAAAAAAAGAGGGAAAAAAGCCTTCTATTTTCTTGTGCTGCCCTGATCTGTTGTGTAATGCAGTCGGTATGGAGATGGAGAATTGGGATTCAGAGAGAGGGACCCTTTATATATCGAAGCTAAAGCGGCGGTTATGCAATTTGCGCTGCGCCAAGTCACGGAGCTTGTCCCTTTAAAAGTGAGCCCTCGGTTTGACGCGATCAAGGGCTGAGATGATGCACAAAAGGCGGAGGAAGTATGATTTTAGTCTCGTTTCCCGCTTAGAGCTGAGGTAGACGTGTCGTCGATTAACCAAAAAAAAAAGAGAGGTGGTTTCTGAAACCTTGACGATCACGTCACAGCAGCCTTGACGGCAAGGGATGAAGACTAAGAGTCAGAGGCAATCGAGACCGCAACTGCTCGGTAAATTGACTCAACAGATTAATAATAGGCCTAGGAGAGAAAATAAACGTAAAAAGAATTGATTGGTGTCGACTCGTGGAGTGAAGAAAAAAAATGCCACTCCAGCTGGGTTTCGCGTGGTCGGTTATCGGCTCTCGGTGTACAGAGTACAATGGATCTTGTAAGTTATCGTCGGATTTGGATATGGATCTGGGGTGAGCTGATGAAGATAGTGGACTTGATGGAAGGGTCCAGGGAAGGAAAAAATGGGCTTCTTATTTATACAACTTTGCTTCTAGCGCTTTTCTCAACAGAATGGATTAGAATTGAGTTATTCTATGGTTTGTTCCATTCATTCATTTGTAAGTCGAAGGCAATAGACATGCCGCAAAAGATAGAAGAAGAATAGGATTACACAAGATAGCGACCAAGTACCCTTGTCTACTTTACCCCTCAGCCAACTCGACGCCAAAAGTGGTGAACATCTGATGTATTCGATTGTTGTATCGCCGTACCTGGGGGCGACCGCCCGGATGGCACCGTTTTCGGGCCTTGTACCTTTCGTCATCTGTCAGAAAAAGAAGACAGCCGAAATGCACAGCAAAAGATGCTCACTATACTGTTCACAGTACGGCAAATAGAGAGGTAAATGCTTGGTGCGCCGTTGCGGTGTGTCCGAACTGACTCAACCAGATCGTGGCCTCCATGACAAATATGATTGCTTACAGAAGCATTTTGTGCTCCTTTATTGTACCTACTGTACCAGGACTGGTTCCTTCTATTCTGCATACGGGATATCTTCTGCGCCGCTGCATCAGTAAACAAAGGTCCCCTTCCTATGTCCGAACCTAGCATGGCTTACATAGCCTAATGCCTCCAATGATGTCTTCTCTTGCGCATTGCGCGCAAAATACACCATGCGCCGTTCGATCTCCTCCATTGTACTCGGGTTTGCGACGGGCAGATGCGGTCCCTTCGGCGGTATAAGCGGAGGGGGGGCGTGTCTCTATGTTTCATGGCCTTACGAGTTGCAACAATCTTTTGGAGAGGGAACGGGGAGAAATCCTCAAGTGTATTAGTCAATAAAGTCAGCCAACAATTACTCTGATCGGTGAGGCTCTGTCGCATCATGTGCCCGATGTCGTGATAGAAAGAGAGAGGAGCTTTAACAAGGCCCGTTAGCGGTGTCCACTGTATTGTATTACATCGTCTGTCCGTATATTGCTGTTGATTTATATTTAAAACCGTTATGGCCACATTCACTTCGACTGACACAGTGTAACACTAACCAACACTTTGGCTTTGGAATCAGATCAATCAATATTGACATGCAAAGCTGGAATTCCTCAAATAACATCCACAACCGACGTCCCGTGCAAGGATGGACTTGGTGGTGTGAACAACCTCGGAGCATGTCTGATGGCAACCAGAAGGGTATTCGTGATTGTCCAGTTTCCCTTTCCCCCGCAAAATCTCACGCACCTGGAGAGAGCTGCCAAAAAAGATAAGCGGTTCCTTGCAGGTCGGGATCATGTCGTGATTGTTCGTGTCGTCATGTCCGCCCGGAAAGGGTAGGTCAGCAGCTCTGATGTTGGTTGGTCGAGGTCGAGGTGGGAAAGGTCAATATTCTAAGTTTTGATACAGTAACTCTGTGGCCTTTTTGCGTTCACAGAACCATAAGAGTCAGATTGTGGATGAAAACTTTGTGCTGTTGAGCCAAATGTCAAGTTTATCAGGGTTGGCTCTTAAACATCATACAAATGTCTTGCTACAGACATTAGATATGGTGTTGATTTCATGATATTGATACCTTATCCTTGCGCTTTCTGCCTTAGCCGAACGGTCGCTCATGCGCCTACGGCAGTCATGAAAAAAAAAAGAACATGGCATTTCGCCCCCGGATGATCTACCTACTACGTAGTAGGAAGGAAGGTATCTAACCTGCATCATATCTTATCTTAGGTCGGTATATATCTCAGTTTAGATAAGAGTACTGGAAGCTATCATAAGTCCACGACTCTCCAGATGATGGACACTCATTCAGACTTATAACCCTCAATCAATTGTTAGTCGCTTACATGATCCTCATTGCATACAGCGTATTGACCAATATTACGCATTCTGAAAAGACTCTCCGGAATAATCACAGTCCCGACGGCTCAACGTTCTCTCAGTCTGACATGGTGTCGCAGTCTCATTGGACGCCATCGTCTTGTTTTCCCAAAAGACGGTAGATCTCATGATACGATCGGACCACCCAATATCCGACAGAGCCCCTCAAGATAGAAAACCATATCTATGGGAATGGGCGAAATTTACGTCTGCTCTATAGATCTAGCCGTCATGATGATCATCTACATCCAATTGACACAGCCTCAGTCTGAACAAATGGTATCGGCCGCTGGAGTAGCTCTGAAGCTGTCATGCTCTTGAATACGCCATAAGAAAGTACATCCACCAACCCAAGAAACCTCCCAGGGGTCCATGCGTAATCTTTTTGTGTGTGGCCGCGTGAGTGTGTCTGAGATGTGTGTCTTTGTCTCTCTCGATTCCAGGGTGCTCTGCCCTCTTTTGTCTCTGTCTTTCGAGCCCATTGTCCTTTTGAACGCAACAGCCAAAGAAGAATAACCTCTTCTACCCGGGCCGGCATCGTCCTTTTTATGTTTTCCTCAGTCCACCTGTCTACGTGGTCGCCTAGGCGAAGGAAATAATCGAACAAAGCGTCAATCTCGGGCTCCACTCACGTTGAAGTTCCGGCGCCGAAACTAATGACACCGACCGACTTTGCCTTGCCTGCTTGCCCGGCCCGCGTTGAGACAGGCACAAAACAGTGGACAGCAAGCACACGACAGGGCGGCGGGTGGAGAGCGGGCACTTGCAAACAATCCCTGTTTGGTGCTGTGGCAGTGCAGCCTTCCATTATTCCTGGACACGTTCGATTCGCTAAAACCCGGACAAGCGAGCTGGAGAGCTGGAGGCTTCAAGACAGTGGAGGCCTGGGGCCCCCTGAAGCTTTACTTTCCTTAGCACTTCATCCACTGTTCGGACTGGCTAGACTGGCTAGAACTGCCCTGGGCTGTCTAGGTAGGTATAGGCTGTCCTGCCGACGGTACCGCCCCTCCACCAGTCCACCTCATGCTCTGCCTGCATCTCTCCTGCCCTCATTTGCATCTCATCACATCACAATAGCACCCGATTCCTCCTCACCGCACTTGCTTGGAAGCAACCACCTCACACCAGGCTCACCTCCTGCCCGGATTGCAACCTTAAACTCTGGCAGAAATACCGTGCTCAACCACGATTCTCGCCTCTCTCCGATCTTCAACACGCGTCATGGAATTCTCATCTTCATAATTCTTCAAACTCCCCACAATTGCTTCTCCTTTAACTCAAAGCCAACCGTACTGAGGCCCCTTTGCCTCTGCGGCCATGCTGCGATCTTGCTCACGATTCAGGGTCCTCTCCATATATTCTCCGGGAGCTTGTTGACAGTCGACACGTGAGAAACAACAATATACTTCTCTTCTCTTTTGTTTCACATTCAACCCATCATGCCTCCCCGCCGCTCTCACAAAAAGTCTCGTGCAGGCTGTCGAAGGTGCAAGAATAGGAAGATAAAAGTAGGTTTTGCCGGTCCTCTGCTCATGCCTCAACGCATCGCATCATGTCGCGCGCCTGTCGTCTAGCCACTTCGTTCTTCGCAAATACCGTGGCTCGCCCTAGACTGTTTTGTCGACACCTCAACTGACTTGGTATTCTCCTTTGCTTGTAGTGTGACGAAGTCCATCCACGATGCGGCAACTGTGCGAAACATGGCGTCCCGTGCGATTTCAGCAACCCCGATGTCCTCGAAGAGCTTGCCGTCACAACAAATACCAGCACCGAGAGTATTGGCGCACCTACTCCCTCACCAGCACCGACAGTCAGCTTCAATTCCGGTCCAAGGACTCCGTTAACACGCCCACGTGCTCCTTCAAGTCCAGCAAGACCACCAAGGCCAAATCCCTCTCCTCCGACTTCCGTGTACTCTCAACCATCAATTACTTCGTCCACCCACACTATAGATCATGGCGCAGACCATGGTGAACGAATGCTCGAGCTGCGCTTGATGCATCATTACACCAATGTCACGTCAAAAACCCTTTTAACCAACTCGCCGGCTGCCGAGGATATCTGGCAGCGCGCGGTCCCGCAAATGGCCTTCTCTGGCAATGGTAAGACATACCTCGCTGATGCCATATTGTCTGTCGCGGCGCTCCATTTGCGCTCCATGTCCCCGAATGATAAGGCATTGGTGCGCGCGTCGCACGCTTACTCAGCCTCTTCTCTCTCTGCATTTGGTGCATCGCTAGGGTCAGGCATTACACCCGACAATGCAGAAGCTCTCTTTCTTACTGCGACGTTGATTGCTTTCCAAGCAAGCGCCTCTCGTATCTTTGTCAAAGATGATGGGGATGCTGCGCCTGGCGACTCAACAAGTCGATATGTCCCTCCGCTCTCTTGGTTCCATGCCTTTCAAGGCGTCAAGACCGTAGTCGCGAATTCGTGGCAGTGGATTCACCATAGCGACATTGTTAAAGTTGTTATTGATTCTCAACCCGGCTTCCAGCTGAATCTTAACCCACGCTCGCCTGACTCGTTTTTTGGTCATATGCTTGAAGGGCTAAGAGATGAGTTAATGAATGAGGATCCCCGCTTGGTTCCTTCAACTACTCAGGCATACTCACATGCTGTCAGCGTACTCAACTGGGCGCACAAGAACTACCACGCTGCTGCTGCGCTCACGTTTCCTGCCACCGTCTCCAAGCGATATGTTGATCTCGTTGATGCGAGACGTCCCCGTGCTCTTGCCATTCTCGCTTGTTTCTTTGCTCTGTTGAAGCGGATGGACAATGTCTGGTGGCTGCAAGATGTTGCTCGCCGAGAGGTCATGGGCTTGGTCAGCTTATTCGAGCCTGGATCCAAGTGGTGGCGACACCTCGAGTGGCCAATAAGGATTGCTCTGTTAGACGGCAGTTCTATACCGCAAGATATCTGGGGTACTGAGCTTGAAGAGCAAGCGCCAGAGCAGCAGAACACTGTTGGCTCCATGACTCAGCATATCGAGATATTTGCCGAAATGCTACACCAGCACGCCCAGCCTCCCATTCCTATTGCTGACGAGGATCTCATCGTCCCCGACTCGCCTGATTAAGGGGCTTCGCCAACTCAATTTTGAAGATAGGACACCGGGCTTAGAGCCAGCCTCAAGGCCCTCTCATAACCTCGTTGGTCAAAAGCTTCAACATGCCTTCAGCAAGCATGGATATATATCCATTTTAGACTCGATGAAGGAATATAGTCGACCTGACTTTTCGAGTCCATGGTCTATGGCCATTTCGTTTTTATATAGACTACCCTTGATCCATATCAAGTTGCACTGGGCACAATGTTCTTGGCAACAACCCGTGTAACAAGCCAAGCGACATATCCCACCTTTGGCTACTTAATTGGCGCAAGGAAATACAAGACAAACACGAGTTGATGCTGGGCGTTCTTGATCAGGCACTGGCGAGACTTGGTTGTTGTACTCCATGTCTCCTTCCACGTTGCCAATGACCGATCATGATTCTTATGAGTTAAGATGTTGAATTAGGCATAAGCACGGGAAACAGAACAATTAGACAGAGTAAGCTCAGGCGTTTCCTACTCCAGCTTACTGGAGGATTTATTAGGCTATTTGGGTAATTACAAGCGGCCAAGCCACTGTCGGAAGATGGGACTTCCACTTTGGCGTTAATCAGTATATAATCCTTTTCTTTAGCAATAGACAATGCGCTTCGGGGCCTGAATGAACTCATATCTGGGCCCTGGGACAGCAGTGAACGAGTACATGTGCATTCCCGGATCCAAAACTTGCCAAGTCTCAGTTGTCTTGTTGTGACAGGACCAGTCTGTCCGGTTTGTATAGCAAAGTCACAATGACCTAGCACCCAGTAGTGTCAATAGTATCACCGGTATGGGTTAGGTGCAAGACTATGCCTGCAATGTTTAGGGAATCAACCCAGTAAATCAATTATTGACATGGTCTCCCTAAAAGACCTTTTCCAAGACGCCCAACTCCGAGCCTGCAATGCTATCCATCTTCTATTGCTTTATCCTCTTGGCCTCCTCCTTCTCTTCAATAACATCGACCGTTCCGTCGGCATCCTTTCGACTGCGCTTCAGACCCTTCATCTTGCGGAGTTGCAACTCGCTAAGATCCTGCTTGCCCAAGTGTACGCGACCAATCTTGTCACCCATAGAGTCGGTCGTGATGTTCTTCTTGGTACGCTCCTCAAGACCGCGGGGCTTCTTCATGGCCTCCTTAAGCATCGACTCATCGGGTTCTCTGACACGACCAACACGGAAGTCCATGCGGGGACCAATCTCTTCGACCTCGACTCGGGGGAGACGTTGGCCGGACTTCTTGGTGCTGATGGTGTAGACTCGCAGGTGAATGGCGGGCTTGACGTCGCCATCTCCGGTGCTGTCCTCAGCGCTGATGGAGATGATGTACTGAAGACCCTCAACGTCGATCTTGTCGCTGGGCTCGCCCTTGAAGAAATCTGTGAGCATGCTCTTGGCAAGAGTGAACTCGTTGCTAACGGGGCTCTCGAAAGCAGTGCCAGCAAACAGAAGCATAGGTCGCAGACCGATGGCGAACTTCTTAGTCTTGAACTGGGCGATGGTACGGAAGCTCTCAGGGTCGAGGTAGAGCTCGAGCATGTCGAGGACCTTGTAACCAAAGGTGCGTACGAAGGTCAAGGTGTGGGGGCGCTTCTTCTGGCTGCTGCCAAAGACGAGCAGACTGGCGTCGTTCTTCTCGGAGAAAAACTCGAGCGAAGTGGCATCGTCAAAGGGATGGATGGGGTTCTTCTTGGTGAACTTCTTGGCAAGAGGCTGGCGCATCTGGTGAAGATCGTTAAGGGCATCCTGGATGATTTGAGAGCATGTTGTTCCGCGGAGGAAAAGGCACGTCTTGGGGTTCTCGGTGGCCTTGGGCTCGCGCTTCTCGAGCGCTCGCTTTGCACGCGCATTGCGAGGTTTGCTATCAATGTTAGTTTTTCAAAGCGCTATTGGGTTGGGGAAAAAGTGATACATACACTTGTCGGAGCATCTTGAAGTTTGGTGATGGTATATGTCTTGGGTAATATGGGTGATAAGACTTCTGTAGAACGAGGTTGGCTGAACAAACAGGCGCAAGAAAAAAAATGTTCTTATCGATAAAGCATGCGCCGCTCACCGATTCACCGAGAAGGTGGTCCCCCTTTCACCTGCTGAACTCGGTGAGATCCCTGTTCTTTGGTTTCCAACCACCCCGCAGTCACGTGTGCTGCTGTAACCTTTGCAATCGGCAAGTGCTACCGATAAAGGCGAAGTCAACGGCGGAGCCTCGGTATTTTCCCCGCCAAACATAGGCGGCGTGCTGTTGGGGTTCGCTAGGTCATGGTAGGAGTTCGACCATCTTCCCTCTTCCATCTGTAAAACAAACTGCGCATCTGCATGACCATTATTCTCTATCAATAAATCGAACTTAACATCATCAATTTAAAGCCTCCATCGTCTCTCTGCCTTGTCCGATACTTCCGATTACACAAGAGAAACTCGGTATACCACTAATCATGTCGTTTATGGGAGGCGCCGAATGTTCGACATCTGGGAACCCCCTCAGCCAGCTCCATAAACATACCCAGAATGACAGAACCCTTCAGCAAGACCGTCTTGTAGGACGAGGGCCTGGCGGACAGCTTAACGGGTTTCGAAGCCAGAGCGCCAATGCGCCTCAAGATGAGGTATGCCTTGAAACAGGCCCTACCAACATATTACTAATACATGTATGTTGACGATGTAGATGATGAATGGTTTCCTTAACCAAGGTCCGAGCCTTCAGCAAGACTTCCCCATGCAGCCGGGGCAAATGGGCACTCTCAACCCAGCCCAGTCCCATATGCGAGCCAGTTCGGCGTCGCCAACATGGGCGCACGACTTCAACGGCCAGCCAGCGATGGAATCAGCTTTCCAGCCACCATCAGCTGCGCAGGCGCACTTTAACGCTGACGAGTTTGCCCGTTTCCAGCAGCTAAACACACAAGGTTCTTCCGCGAGAGCGAGTCCGATGCAGAGCAACGTTCCTAACCAGATGAACCAACAACGACCTATGATGGGTGGCATGGGTGGTATGATGAACCGACCGATGGGCTACTCTCCCATGTTCCAGCCGATGTACCAGAATCAGCAACCTATGCAGCAAAATCAACCACAACAGCAGGATGCTAAGGGCAAGGGCCGCCTTGTCGAGCTCGACGATCACAAGTGGGAGGAGCAGTTCGCCTCCATGGAACTTCAAGACGACGACAAGGTTAGGGAACAAGAAGAAGCAAACGTCGCAGAGCGGGAGCTTAATGAAATGGACAAGGGCTTAACGTCCGAAACTAATGAGTTGGGTGATTTCGAATCTATTTGGAAAGGAATTGAAGCTGAGACGGCCGCTGCTAGACAAGATTTTGACCAATTCGATACCGAATGGAGCAACAACATGATGCCCGACTTCGAGGGTATGGGCGATTGGGGTCGTCTCGGTGACCCTGCCGTCGAAACCTATCTATACGAACAAGACAACTTTTTCCGCGACGAGAAGAACGCCTTCGAGGAGGGTGTGCGCATCATGAAGGAAGGCGGTAACCTCTCCTTGGCGGCCCTGGCTTTCGAATCCGCTGTTCAGCAGAACCCTGATCACACCGAGGCGTGGGTTTACCTAGGAACAGCGCAGGCGCAGAACGAAAAGGAGACGGCAGCAATTCGTGCTCTTGAGCAAGCGCTCAAGCAGGATCCTAACAACCTGACGGCTTTGATGGGTCTGGCGGTATCATACACCAACGAAGGCTACGACAGCACGGCATATCGAACCCTTGAACGTTGGTTGTCAGTTAAGTACCCCAATGTCCTCGACCCCAAGGACTTGCACCCTCCTGCAGAGATGGGCTTCACAGATCGCCAGCAGCTCCATGACAAGGTGACAAATCTATTCATCAAAGCAGCACAGCTGAGTCCTGATGGCGAACATATGGATCCTGATGTGCAAGTGGGACTTGGAGTCCTCTTCTACGGCGCAGAGGATTATGATAAGGCAGTTGATTGCTTCCAGTCCGCCCTCCACTCGTCAGAAGTCGGTAGTTCAAACCAGCAAGAGCAGCTCCATCTTCTCTGGAACCGTCTCGGCGCAACCCTCGCCAACAGCGGACGCTCCGAGGAAGCCATCGCGGCCTACCAGGAGGCCCTCGCTATGGCGCCCAACTTTGTACGAGCCCGTTACAACTTAGGTGTCAGCTGCATCAACATCCACTGCCACCACGAGGCTGCCTGCCACTTCCTGGCCGCCTTGGAGATGCACAAGGCCATTGAAAAGTCCGGCCGGAGCAAAGCTTACGAGATTCTGGGCGACAATACCGCTGGTGTCGACGAGACGCTTGACCGTATGTCTGCGCAGAACCGCAGCAGTACCTTATACGACACCCTTCGCCGTGTCTTTACACAGATGGGCCGACGGGATCTAGCGGAGAAGACCGTTGCGGGTGTAGATCCGGATGTGTTCAGACCGGAGTTTGAGTTCTAGAGCTGCAGGTCTATCTGCTCCTATTTTTTTTATTTTTTTTGAATGATACGATGACACGCAGGAGCGATCTGCATCGTGGGAGATTAGGATAGTGTTCAGAAATGGCATATTTGCTACGGGTACTTGAATATCATCTGGTTTAGATGTTACATATAAGAGACATGCATGGTCCTGGAAGAATATTACGCATTATGGAGACCATGTCTCCGAAGCAACAACATCCTATTTTGTACACTTGCTTCTACATCAATTTCACACGATTGAATGTCTAAGGACAACTCGCCACAATCATTTACATCCTGATATCCATTGGCATCGGCGATTCAGCATAAGCAAACATCGGCCACTACAGACGCACTCAGGCACAAAGGGGGCGAGATCCGTTTCAGGACGTGTTTGGTGAGTGAGCCGAACACTTACTCCGTATAATTTATGTAGTTGACTAGGTGGGAGACAGTCCATTCTGAGTGGACAGTGGTGTTTTGGTCGAGATCTTGCTTAACATTGCGCTAAATAAGAAATACAGTCTAACCTTGGACCATGTTTCGATCAACTGGCGGCAAGGGAACAGACCCTTGAAATCTCACGTTAGGGTCTCGACTGACGTTAGCATATGTTAACTTTTGAAGTAGTGACCAACAAGTGTTAGGAAAAGAAAACCTTTCCACATCTTCAGCTCGGCAAACCCACAGACGACTCAACCAGCCTTGTTAGTGTAGTTCCCATGACTCGCAAATCGAAGAGGCTTGAGTGGCTAGACCCTCGAATATCATATCAATCAAGCATCACCTGCTTCCAGGATAATGTTTTCCTGGAGCTGTCAGTTTTCTCCAGAATTCAGTCTTCAAAACCCAGGTGAGAATTTCAGAAAATCTGATAAATTTGTCCCAAACGCACAGCATTTTGAGTCAGTGTTTTGAGGGATTTGCGTGTTAGAAGTGGTGATCCCTCATATGGTCAGGCTGGTTAGCACAACAGTGACATTTCGCTGCATAATTTCCTCCCTACTTCCAGCAAACCTTCATCTCCACGCGTCTTGGCCTCATTGCTACAGGCCGAGCTGCCGAGGCACTATGAGATTGACTACCTTTTTATCAGAGCGATCTCCCGAGGGCCTTCGCCATATTGGTAACGAACCTAACATTGATCAGCTATGGGCCGTTTCTCTGGCTAGCCCAAGTGCACCGCCATAAAGGCTGATGTATGTCTCGCCAGAAGTAGACTCAACCCGTGCAGCTGCTATGGAAGCTGCTGTAAATAGAGCGGCAGCGTGAGGTTAAGTATCGACTACCACTCTCCGAGGTGGAGAATATAACGTCGGAAGATGCAAGGGAAAGGCAACTTAGAACGATAAGATGAGCAATAGCTGGATGCTAGGATGCTGGATGCTGGAAAAAGCAAAGAGAGTGAGACAGGGAGTTGGTAGCACTCTCATCTCAGGCACTCGACCTACTTGATTGAACCAAGCAAGGGGCTGATATGATGATTGTAGAGAGATGCAGCACCAGTTCGTGTTCAAAAGCAGATCATTGTGGTGATAGGTGCTTTCTAGCGACCTGTCAAAATACTCATGCTCCATACCACATCGTGTGTGATACCAGACCTCCTGTTAGAGGGTGTCTTGATAGTAGTCAAATCCTGCAGAGAATCTTGATCAGTTGATTCTCCCTGCCTTTGTCTTAGCTACTCAACCTCTTCTCCACAACCAAGGAGGTTAAGTGTGGTACGTACTGCGCGGATGGAACAATGGGGGAGACAACTCTCGTGGCGGGATTGCTTAATATTGGCCCAAATAAGCAAAGCTGGGGTCAACGTTCGAATGCCCGGGTGTTGTATCCGTGCTTGTCGAGGCTCTGCAGCCGCCATGAGATCCCAATCGGCAGAGCAATCATCACCAATGGTACATCATGGCTGGTGCAAAGCATGTTGCACCCGGTGTATGCCAGTGGAAACTGGGCGTTGAGCTAGTGGCTTTGGGGCCCGAGTGTTTCGATCCAAGTGCGTGCGTGCTTGATCGAGCCGCAGAAGTGACGATGCTAGTCTGGTGGGTAAACTGGTGTAGTTCGGGGCACGGTTGTATGTATACATACTGTGTTGTGTCTCATCACATACATTTCCCAACCACGGCGTAATTGACTCGAAGGAAAGTTTCTACAGAGTCACTGTGCTTCTTGATCGTTTGAAGGATGTCTCTAACATGGTATCCTTACATCAGTATCATCTTGTAGGCGTGCAACAAGCAGTTGAAGAAGGGCTGCTCGTGGAGGCAAGGTCTTCGACAAGGGACACATGTCAAATTCCTTTCATTTCGTCTATACCCATAATCGAAAGTTTCGTGAGTCCGTCAGGTTGCAGCTGACCGCTTATTTATCGTGTCTCGGGGCCTTGTTTTAATTAAACTTAGTCAACCGTCAGACAAGATATTGACACAAGAGGGTGTTCAGTGAGATCTGTAGCAACGGTACAACCCTCGTTCTGCAACATTGCTCTTTGGGAATTCTGCTAGTTAAGAAATGCTACATTGCCAATCGATGGCCAGTTAATGGCTATCGTGGTTCTGATAGGGAGGGTAGTGCTAATCGTTGAGTCTCAATGGCCTCGGCAGTGAGTGCTGAGAAATAGCCCTCTTTCTTAATCAGATCTCGATCTAAATCTCATGACGGCGGTCAAGACCAACGGGTGGTACCTTTCGTGCATACTGTACTGTACGGTACTGCAAGCCATCCATTAGTCCCAACTCTGTTGACCAGCCGTACTTTCACTTTGGGGAGCTTACTAGCCTTTACCAACCGGTTGGATCCAAAAGACCACCAATATTGTCCTGTCCACAACTGCAAACCCAGAAGCGACTAAACAAGAGGAGAACGAATGTCAGCAGGGGTATCGCGTCAACAAAAAGAAAGTCCAGGTCATTCAAGGCCGACTCCCCGCCGTGGATACCGATGCAGATACAATAGACTCTAGTGCAAAGAGACACCATTGAATTCATCTGATGGTAACTACCCTAAGGTGTACACATCTTCAGAGCCAATCACACTCGGCTGCCTCGAAAGAGATCTCTCAGCCCGAGTGTGTCAAGGCTGTGACTCTCCGGGTTGTACTATTAAGATGTTGCACAGGGTTGTGATGATAGGGATATGCCGAGTACGGTCGTAGATGAGGTTCCTGTATCACCTTCCAGGATTATCGACGCAGTGTGTGTGTGACTGGAAACAAGCGAATTGGATGACCATACGACGGCTGCCACCAGCCACCGTAATTCCCGTGTCGTCACTTCTCGTGATATGTTAACACAAGTTGCTTTACTGCATCTTCCCCAAGTGCGTAAGGAGGAGCCGGTGGCACACCGCCATCACGACAATGTTGAGTTGGTGGTAACTCTTTGTGATGTGAACAGGCGTTTGTTTAGACTTGGTGAACTCGAAGGGCGATCTTTATTATCAAGCCGGGCATGTAACGCGCCGAGACACCCACGTGGCAACAACAATATCATAAGCAAGTTATTGACATAACAGAAACCTGAAGGGTATTCTCCATAGTCACCATATTGACGAGTATCAGACATGATATCGTCTAGATGCACCGAATCAGTCGCGGCATGATGTACAAAGAGGGTCGCCCGACATTGAGAGTTTCAAACAATATCAGCCGTACCATTGTTGATCGCAAATGTCCTGGATGAGACAGAGCACTCGCGCAAGCTAGGCAACGACATTGAATAACCAACGTACATAGTGGGATGTCAGATTACACAACTCGAAGAGTCGTGTACGGCTCGGATAGTTCCCAACTGCAAGGCACCGTGTACAGGAGGACCTGAACTGGCATCGAGTATTCGAAAGTCAATGCACATGGCACATAACTTATCATGTCTAGCGATGTTTCGGTAGACCTAGATTTGTTAGTAATAGAAGTTAAGACTTGGTTTAGAATGTTCCTTGATTGATATATCATTCGTATGATACAGGGCGAAATTGTAGAAAAAGGAGTAAGAGGCAGGCTTATCTACCTAGAGCTATCCGTAGTATTAAGCATCAAGTAAAGGCTGGGATAGATATGAAGGGGGATCACTAGTAGCATCACCAGTTCAGTGAGCCACTCCAAACTTGGAGTCTGTGGGATTGTACCCCGTACAGCAACATATTCGGCTACACCCTTGACAGCCATAAGTTCCGTTGGCCTACTACGTAGTAGTTGGCTCAAACACCGGAGCAGCGATCGGCGTTTTTGGCTGTCTGGAGCCTAGTTGAAGGGACGATAATAAGGATCCCCAGGAGAAACCCCCCGAAAGGATAAGCCAGCTAAGCATGGGTCTTAGAAAGTCCGGCCTGGCATAGAAACTTCAAGCCACTGGTTTCCTCATACCGCACGTGTACCCTGTGTTTTACCAAGACGTGCCTGTGCCTGGGTTTGATACGCACAAACAAGCACACCCGAGACACCCGCATAGCAGGAACCCAGAGTCAATTGGATAGTTACTGTCGCATAATTCGGAGAATCCCATGTATGACAGATATGGCTGTTTGACGAGAGAAGCCGAGGCTGAAAGATGTGCTGCTCGTTAGATCGCGTGGTAGATGAAGTAACTCGTAGTCTAGATTGTATAAAACAAACAATTTTCGTGATCGTGATTGAACTCGGGAAGATCATGCTGAAGCGGCAAGGTGCATGAGCTGAAAGATCCGTGCAAGGGAGTGGAGTCCAAAGGAAGGCAACGGATGTCTGGCTGCGTGAACAATTTGCCGTACTGTACCTTCCATGCCAATTGCTCAGGTGTAAGGTAAAGATGGAAGTCTACTGGTCAATGCATACACAAACTGCAAGTGCCATCCATGCCTTCCACTTCATCCCATGTCCAAGGTCGGACCTTCTGAACCTCCTTACTTCGACTTACACTTAGTAGGCAGGTGAGGCAGTTGTATCCTTGTACGTAGTAAGGTGCCTAGGTGTTCTTTCTACCTCTAGTAGCTGGAGCTGGAGGCTGGGATAACAAAGGTAGGCTCCAAAAACTTTCATGCACTATACGATCCCTCTTCTTTCAACGAGATATGCATCTTGCTTTATTCCATTTTTGCTTCACTGTATTGTGCTCGCGGTAAATTGACAAATACCGTTATTGATTGGTCGGTTAACCCATCAAGATCAACGCCCCTAAATCGTACATGTACCGGTCACCAGAGCGGCTAGATCTCCAGCTCTTGGACGCCCCCTAGCCGCACTCCACGCACGTGTCGCCCAACAGCGGATACTCTGCAAACGTTTGCTAGACACAAGTAGCAAAGATTGACGAGATTTCGAGCTCGCACAATTCTGCCATACTGTTTCAAGCTGGTAACATTTGGGGGGATTCAAGCGTGATGGTGCACTGTGCGTACTGAACGTGCCTTGGGCCTTGCAGCTTGCGGCTTGATTCTCCTTCTAGCCCAGAAAAGGTAAGTAACCACGACACACGAACCATCTCGGCCAGATCTACAGGCTAACGAGGCACGATGCGCACTCTCAGGGACTTTCGACTTCCACATGGCATTACGCAAAACTTGAGGTAGTTCCATATACCCATCTTGATGGGTGTCGTAACCACATTTTGGAGGCAAAATGTCGAAAACACACTATATTCGTGTACTTATCACAATATTAGGGCCAAGGTCCATTCGTCGACCCATCCATTTGCGGCATAGTCGATTCTCACAGATGTCGCTCACGTGGCTACGGAAGATCGCGCATGTGGTACTGGGGTCCTTAGTCGCTCCACTCCTTGTTCATCAAACAACGGGGAGATCAAGCTTTGGGGGCGCGAGGCGACCTAGGAAAGGAGGGGCTTCCATGGGAGTAAAGCCAGTCTTGTTCAAGCTAGGCGACATGGGCCCTGAAGACACCCTGGGCACCACGCAGCCACGGCATGGGCCTCGAGAACCATGCCTTCTGATGGGGTGATGGGCGCACTAGTGGACGGCGCACGAGGTGCCCCGGCCTGGAGCAAGCCACATATTACAAGATTCCCAATCCCGCCCATCTCTCGGGCTGGCGAGCATCCATAGCATCACCCGGTACACCCCAGAAAACCATGCGCAAGATTCCAAGAGACTGCACACTTGCTGTGCCATTGTGTCACAGCACCATCTGCTCCTCGTCCACCACTTGTTTCAATCGTTGATTTTCAGCCGGGTTTGAGCGTACATCGGGCGATGGAGGAAGTATGAAAGGTTTCTAGTTTTTTCTTGGTCCCGTCAGAACCACTCCGGCACGCATTGAAGGATCCTTCCTTTGCTTGCTACAGACAGAGACCATTTGCAGCGTGTGGTAAGTATCAGGAACGTGGTTTCTTTGAAGTTCTTAGAGTACTGTACGAGTGTACGGAGTACGTCAAGCGAGTATCTAACAGCAACAAGCAACAGTTGGCATGTGGGTGATCACATCCCGCGTCGCAATCGGTACATACAGGGTGCCGGTACGCGCTGTTCTGAACCAAGCTTACACAGGCTAGGCAGGTACAAATTTCAGGCCACAGACTCAACATTTGTTTGAACTGGCAGAAAATGTCGAAACATGAAAGAGTGCCCAACGCGCCAGATCTCATCTTCGACAAGATCTTGGTGATACATCAGCTTATTCCTGTGTTCAGCTACTGGCCAAGATGGTACTGATGATAATGTACAGGCCGTTGCAGCGTTTAATGGATCGGTGTCTGATAAACTCTGCGAGCATAACGATGCCCAGACCTTGGCGACCTGGTAGGAACCAGACTGGGTAACCACATGGCGCCAAATTCCAGTTACACCTTCATAGTTCCCAAAAACACCAAGCTCTTTGAGCCTCCGCGAGTTTCGGACAATGTCAAAAACAAGGTTTTTCGGGGGCCCCAGAAGGGAATGGATGAAAGAAAGAAAGAAAGGACAGAAGGGAGTAAAGAGTGGCTTTCTGGCGCTCGCTGTCGCTTTAGGTACCTAGCCTTATGGGGTGCACCCCTACCACCTCAAGCTTCGCAACACTCCTCCGATGTACTCTACTTGAGCACATGGACAGACATGGTGGTGAGGTTACAAGCGTCGTAAGTAGACGATACTTTGTGTTGCGGCTGACAGGCGGCAGCCAGGTGCTCTGCTTTATTGCCGTGTTACAAGAGGCTCGAAACTTATTTGAACACGGTTGAAGTAGCCAAGGAGAGTATAACTGGGTACTGACCATCCATACTTTACACAATTGCTTAGGTATATCAAGGACAGCAGTTATATCATGATGAGCCATGCTCTTCTTTACGTCGAATCGCACCGTCGCCAATCAGGAAAATCAAAGGGATGGTCATTCCAGGACACAGCACCGACTTGGGGTACTGCAGAGACGAGTACTCTAGGAACCGCGGGTCGATACTAGGATATCAAGTGTACATGTGCGTGTACACGCAACCATCCCATCGAGTGAGTCGGGTCCATGTTGAAATGCCGGCGGGAGTGCTGAAGCAGGACGGGATAACCGCTAAGGAGCCCTGTAATGGCATCTGTAGTTAGATGGTGGCTAGACCTGCCCTGCCTGGCTCGACCACGGCCGCTAGGTGGTCGTCCAGAATCCCGCCGCCTGTAAATCGGCCTGAGGAGATGGAACCCTCGGTGCCGCAGGGATTGGCGCTTTAGGGTGCCCGAGTACCTAGGTAGGGGTCGGGTAGGTCACCTAATGTTAGTGCAAACATGTGCAGTGGATCATTACAGTGCACCCGACATTGATGCTTTTTTAGATGTTTCGAGATATGACATGGAGACTACCATTCGTACTAGTGCAAATGAGGCTTGCACATAAGTCATTTCAATGTTCTTGGTGTCGGATTGATTCATCCCTCTCTTTCTCTTTCTCTTTCTCTTTCTGCTCCTCGAGTCCAATACTGTTCTGTTCTGTTCTGTTCTTGTCTGCTCTTACTCTTCTCACTATTTCATTCTGATCTCTCGTTTTCAAAAATCCCTTAGTCTTTCTCACTCTCACTCTCTCAATCTCTCACTTTCCCCCCTCTTCTCGTTCCCCAGCTTAACCTCCCATCTCCTTCTCTTCTACATCGCTACTGTATTGTACCTTGCGCAGGTACGGTATACATGGGGTAAAGGTACTAACTTCGAGTACCTCGCCCTACTACTAAAGTACCCAACTACAACTTTACTTGGCTTGGCTTTACGGATACTGTTCCCCCCCCCTTCCCTGCAGCGCCTGTAGCTCGTCCGTCACCTTCTCACCGGGGGTCAACCTCGTGTGCACTTTTCCCTCTTCAATTCCACTTCTTCTCTCTCTCGCAAATTTATTACAACTTGTTTTCTACCCACACAACGCAACGTAACATATCGCATTGCATCCTGTCGACGGTTCATTTTCTCAACCCCATCTCAGGGCTCATGCACTGACACGCCCGTCCTTTCTCGAACCCGTCTTCGCATTGTCGCGTCTGTGTCTGACAGCGACAGTCCACTTCTGTTCTGTCCTGGCCTGCCGATCGAAGTTGTAATTCAAACATCGCCTGGCCTTGTTGTACCGACACCTCAGCCGTCGCCTGCTTTTCTGCCTTCTATCGTCTGGACCTCGCCCTAAGCGCAAACAATCGAATATCATCGCCTCTTCATCACCCTGAGCCGAACCTGCATCCAGAAGATTTTATTGAGGCGTATTGCGACTGACCTGACCCAATTGTGTATATGCCACATCCTCGATTCGACTCGACCCTTGAACAGCTATGGATGTCCATAACCAGCAACGTCTACCCGCTCCCAAGTCGGCGGGACTTAACAACATCCTCAACAGCGACCACGCACCAGCCCCGATCCCACACGGCCCGCCTCACATGCGAGATTCGGGCTTCTACTCTAACGCCGACGCCTCCAGTAAGCGTATGCTGCTCATTATCGCTTCTTTCAATGCCTTGGCCCGTGACTGACCTGATCAAATTAGACACATCTGCTGCCTCCTTCAACGTAAACGGTCTCAGCCCAAGCCCCTCGGGCTATCAGTCTTCCTCACAGGACAAGACTCCGTCCCCAATCGCAGCCAACATGGTCCCTCACGGTCTTGTATCGCCATCAACAACCAACATGAGCGTCGCCGCAATGGTGTCCCCTAGTACACCCGGCAGCCTCGATCCACGCCGCGACCGACCCACGTCGATTGAGTCCAACGGACCTGTAATGGGCGACACGTTGGCACCTGGTATGGCGGGATTGAGGCGAGAAAGTGTTGACAGTCGCATGAACCAGGTCTTCGGCGATCTGCGCCTTGGCAACTCTCCCTACGCATCCAACAACGCCTCGACTACTTCGATACAAAACACCCTCCATAGCCAACGAAATCCTCACCACCTCTCGGTTCATCGAATTTCAAATGGCTACCAACCAAGCGCTGAACGAAACCCCGAGACCAAGACGGTCAAGACCGCACCCGCTATCACTGGGCCTGCCACTGGGCACATTGCCCGGGCAGCGGAACCTACCAAAGGTCAGGCTTGGGCTTTCCCGGAGGAGGAGATCCAACGAGTCGGCACCGAGCTTGAGTACACCGATTCACGGCGCAGTAGTATCACCGAGTCGGTTGCGAGCAGCCAATTCACGACCGAGTCGCGTCTACCGCCTGGTCAGATGAGGTTAAACGAGAGCGATTACTCCCGCATGTCCAATGCCTCGGAGTTCCTCCCCGTTCACCATCATTCCATGCAGCACAAGCAATTGAGCGATCTTCAGGCCGAGGAAGGAAATGGAGCCACAGGCAACCAGCCGTATAGTAGAACCCCTGAACTGAGGGTCAGCCACAAACTTGCTGAGCGCAAAAGGAGAACGGAGATGAAGGAACTATTCGACCAGCTTCGAGATCTGATGCCTCAAGAACGAGGCTCCAAGGCTTCTAAGTGGGAGATTCTAACTAAGGGTAAGTGCGATATGGGTGCGACCAGGACAGAATTACTATGCTAACATGAACGACAGCTATTGCCGAACATCAGAAACAGCATGAGCACATCAGGCTGCTCCAATCCCACTACAACACTGCCGCAGCGGAAAACGAGATGCTTCGCCGCGAGATCCAAGGGATGCGAATGGAAGGCGCACAGATGCGGGGAGGCTCTTCTTCTTCGCACCCCCCGCCTCCATCTTCAGTTGCTGCGCCCGCACCTCAGGCTGGAAGCTATCAACAGGATCATTATGCCAACTCGAACAGACCAGAGCTGCCACCTATTCGATCACTCAGCAACGGTATCTCTAATGGACCAGATTCAATGACGGGAGTCCAGTACGATAGCCCTCGCACCAATGGTTATCATCCGGAACGATACTAAAATCGGTGACTCGGCATCTCTTTGTGTCTGGGGCCCGCATCATCTTTCTATTTCAATGAAACTCGGTTTACGAATGAATGACGGCGAAAATTTACGACACTCGAGCACGAAACGCTTGAGATTACAACAAGAAGACAGTGCTACCACTCATTACTGTTATACCAGCGATACCCGGAGCCACAAGCTCGTCGAGGCATGATACTTGCTTACTTCTATTTTCTTTGTTTCTAAAGCTGCTGCTTAGTGTATCAGTGCGGCAGACGGACCGTGCGCTGTCACTTTTCCTCTGTGTCAATTATCTCCTGTTTGGTCTTTGGTCCTAGTTTTACATACACCTCATCTAGGGGTGATTGTTCGGAGTTATTTTATATTGGTTTTGGTTGGAATATATATGCCACTTAATGGTACAGGCATGGTATTGCAAGGGTACGGTTTAGTGCAAGGTAGGCAAGGTTAGGCATGGGTGCAATGTGGTCGATTAGTCGGGATACTTTCGGATTTTGAGCCCGGAAAAACGGCATGGAAAATACGAGGACGGCGCGAGGGTGTTGCAAGGCGTATATACCCATTTTACAGAAGAGAAAGCGGACTTGATGGAGTTGTACTGCAAAACAGCATGGGGAGATGCTCTATCTGTAGGGCTGTTCATTTCTGGCTGTATGGGCGTCTCGATGATTTGGAGGAACAGCGGGTGATTAACTATGACAGCGCGGACATGTTGACTTGTGTTTTTGCGCTCAGATATACTATATGTTGATACCTTTGTTCAGTCAGTTTTGTGCTGCATTCCCTATGTTGCCATGACTTGTACAGTAGGGTCTGATTAGATAGAGAGTGACGACGTAACAGCAGATGCTGCAACGGTCCACATTCTGCAAAAAGAACCACTCATACCTATCCGCACTCCGTATATATGTATGTTTCCCCCAGAGTTTCCAGTCGGGACCGGGGTGACCCAACTCCCGGTGCCGGGACGGACGCAGCAGTCCGGGCGGAATTGCGGAGTTGCGGAGTTTGCGGACGCCCCGCTCTGAGAAAGTCCCCGATTCGGCCTGCGAGACGAACAACGTCGATGGACTAGAAAGGTATAATATTACGGAGAGTGCTTACTGCTTACACCAAGCAAAGCAAAGTCCGCCCAGTAGATCAAGACAACGTTTCTATGCACCTGCGCTAATTCCTTCTACTTCACGTCTGGTCTGCATAATCGAGATCTCTGACTTTAGGGGTTTACATCTATCCTCTTTCTCCGACGTTGTCTAGCCTGGCGGAATTCTTGGAAGGCAGTCTGCGGCTTTCCTCCCTTCACTGACCCTCTCATCTTTGACCCCATTCATCTTCACACACATACATATATACCATGGACTCGTTCGGTTCTTTGGCTGCGCGCAAGATGGACCGCGCAGCTGCTACGAGACAGAAGAGCTGCAACGCTTGCGTGAGAGGGAAGCGCAAGTGCGACAAGAAGACGCCGCGGTGCACTCGCTGTGCAGCAAAGGGCCTCGACTGCGTCTACCAGAGGCTGCCGCCGGGAGCAAGCTTCCACGACGACGATATAGTGACCGGGTTTGGTTCCGCCAATACTGATACTTTGGACGACGTTCCCGACTTTGATATGGGCTTTGATATCAACAACCTGGGAGCGACAGATTCTAGTGCCAGTGCTAGTGTCAGTAACAACACACCTGATAGTCTTGACAGGGTCAACACGTCGTCGATAGAGCTCGATTCCCCCCTCGACTTCTCCATCATCGATCACCTCATGGCCAACGACACTGCTGTGGGTTCCGAGCTATGGAACCTGGGCGACTATGGCAGCAATAGCAAGCTGGGCATACCGCCCGTGCCGTCTATGCCAGTTGGGCCCCTGGTCATCCGCGATGTAGCCTGCTTGGACAGAATGGAGCCCTGCATGAGCGACTTCAACCCCTTGGATGTGTACGACCCTCGCACCCGCGTGGGCTACACAGTGGACGTCATCACCAACCTCTACCGCGACTTCGCACGAACCCGCCGCCTCCCTTTCATCCACCCACGTCTCTACGGCTCCAACCTGCCCAAGACGATGCTAGCCGCCTTCTCAGCGGCATCAGCATACTCCGCTCGCACGCCCGAGAACAGAAGCTGGGTGTACAAGCTCATCGGCGACACGGCGCGCGATATTCATCGCGAGGGCGAGCGCGCGTCGACGCCGGCGGAGAAGCTTGCGCGGGTGCAGGGGATGCTGGTGCTAGATACGATTCGCATGTTTGACGGCGACGTGGCGATGAGAGCGACGAGCGAGCGCGAGATGCCGCAGTTTCTGGAGTGGATATTAGCGCTCAAGGAGCTCGAAGAGGAGCTTGCGGTGGAAGATGGTCCGGCTGCTGCTACTACGATGAAGGGGCCGCCTCCACTGAGCTGGGAGGTAAGTTGGCCGAGAGACGATATTACTATGTGGATTTTGCTAATTTGGAACAGAGTTGGTTGCTTTCTGAGAGTATACGGCGGACTATCGTCATGGGATTTTCCTATGTGTGCATAGCAAGCATCCTCAAATCCTTAGAGCGTATGTTGCCCCCTTTAAATGGCTATCCACGGCTATATACAGGTCCAATATCTAATTCATCTACAGCACCATGCGAAATCATGGATGGTCCCAGCTTTCATTTCACAGCGTCGAGATACCTCTGGGAAGCCGACTCCTCGTTGGCCTTCTTCCGAGCGTGGCAGACCAAGCCGCAGTACCCTGTGCGGAACCTTGACTTTAAGGGCGTCTGGTTGCATGCGCAGCCAGAGGATGTCGATGAGTTTACAAAGCTAATGTTGACTGCGTGAGTAATATTTCCGTGTTTCTTGACATGTGTGTCTTCCATAGTGTCTAACTGTTGAGTAGGCAAATGGGTCCTGAAGCCATCGACCAGTTTATGCTTGGCAAGGTGTTTTAAAACCCGAGAGACGGGGAGAGGTTTTTATTTTGTTTAATAATGATCAGCGTTCGGGAATTTTGGGCTACTGGTATTGGAGATAACAGGATCTTTCACAATATCATGGATATGGGTTGACTTATGGGGCAAATTGTCTACAGAGCTGCTAACTATGCGGGAACAATCTGATGGAGTAATGAAAGGATATCGCTTTAAGAATATAAAATACAGATTTTATGGCTTCACTTCTTATACCTCGCCGTCCGCAATTCTCCAGACAAGTCTCTCGCCACTTACCTCCTTATTCCTCAGAATGTCCACTGCCTTTTGGGCTCTCTCAACAGCAGTTGGGCCCTCCACGACGCGGTACTTATTAGGAGTAATAATGCTGTCTTTGAGTAATGCGGGTATAATCTCTGGCTGCGCCTTTTCCTTCCAAAACTCGTTCTGGGGAATGTTAGACTTGTATGTCCATGAAGTGGGATGAGAATAACTTACGGAGAGGTAGAAATGTGTGCGCACACCTCGAACATTAACACCATCGGCCCATTGTCCAGCCAAAACCTTGGAAACATCCATTTCATACTCAGGTTCTTCCTCAACAGTGGCATCCTTGAGTATCACAGGGAGCATAACGGCCACAGTACTTCCGCGCTGAGCAAGCTTGGACAAGGGTTTTAGAGTGCCCTCGAGAGAGCCAATGCAGTCGATGATGTAGGGCAGTTTGGGCTCTGATCTATTTTTGACAAAGTCGAGGATCTGATCAACCACGTCGTCCTTACGATAGTCGAAGGTCTGTGTTGCGCCGATACTGCGAAGATACTCGTGCTGCTTCTCACTGGCCACGGCGATGGTATTTTTGAATCCCCAGTGTCTGAAGACCTGGAGGGCGTACATGCCCACACTGCTTGAAGCGCCCCAGACGAGGATAGGTTCATCAGCCTGCCCAGGCGCGTAGTCTTTTGGCACAGGCCATGGAAGCTCCAACTTCAGATCAGCTGTCGCAGTGTGAAACACGGTGACCAAGTTCACAGACACCGCCACTGCCTCTTGATAAGAGATGTTCTCGGGGATCTTGGAGGCAAGGTACGCAGGAATGGTGATGTATTCCTGGTGGTTGGACTCTTTCCCGCCATGAAACGCAAAGGCGACAACCCTGTCCCCAACGCTCAATTCCTTGAGGTCATCGCCGTCACCAATAGCTACGACCTTTCCAGCAGCACCTCCGCTGCCCATCAGAGACGGGTACTCAGGGATGAGAAGACCGCCATCAGCGCGGTGGAGGTCGAGGGGAGTGGAAGCAGTCCAAGCAACGCGGACGAGGACTTCCCCGGCAGCGGGAGGATATACAGGGACTGTTTGGGATGCGAATGGCTTGCGTTTTCCGGGTAGGACGACGGCTTGTTGAGTTGATGGGATAGAAGACATGGTAGGTAGTTGATTTTGGTGTAAGTGATAGGGCAGTCAGTGTCTGACTAGTTTACCAACTGGTGAGGTTTACTGGCGATTTATTAAAGCTATATATACACAGTCTTTATCAAACCATGATTCCAATCTCATGGTTCTATGTAATACACTGTCCATGTTATTGGGGATCAAGAGATTTGTAAGCCCGAACTCCGTGGAAACATTTGATCGCCATCTGTCTCCACTCAATTGAATAAATGACTTCCAATTATGGAAACTCTCATAAACAAGACGTAGGTCGTTAGACATGAAACAGGCAACAAACCAGGTTTAAAATCCCATGAGCTCAAGATAGTACATAATTGCGTATGCTTGTGCATGTGCATGTGTTTGTGTTTAGGCTGATATAAGCTGGAGTTTCTGAAAATATGGATCGACGGTGCAGTAATGCGATGTACGAAATCAAGGCTGTGGCGGTGGAATTGGCAATATGGTGGCATGATTTGACTGTATGGGAGTTTAGAAGGTCATTCCGTTTTTATTTAGAGGTCGGTTGGCTCATGGGCAATATCCAGTCCAATTCCATTCTGTTCCATTCCATTTTCAACGCCGTGACGCATGGAATATTGAAGGTATCTCGACTCGACCCGTTTCAGTTCAGTTCAGTTCATTTCAGATCATATCAATTCGTTACTCTCCATCCCGTTGAAATCCATCCAACGCCCAATCCCTCAAACAGTCGCAGAACCCATCAAAACTGTTCCAGACGCAGGCCCAACGTCAACACGACTCTGCGTCGCAATCCCACTCTTCTCATCGTCTCTAGCAGTCGGTGGACGTCCGAGATCGGCAACGACATTGCGAACGCGCTGTCGCATAGTTTTGCGCTGCTTTGCAGAATCGATTTCGGGCGTCTCTGCGTCGGTCTTTGGCGGTGATAGCTGGGTTGGGGCTTCTTTGGAGAAGACGGTTGAGCCTGAGAGGATGGAGGCGGCGTCGGAGCTTGTGGAGGGACGGTGGTGATTGTCCATGTTTAGTGTTGTTATATTGTGTTGTTGTTATTAGGTGAGAGACGCAGCAATCATTATATGGTACTTGATCAAGTATACAAGTGGTTCAGCTCGGGAGGGGGAGACGCTTCTTATGTATGGGCTGCACTATCTCCCCTCTCTGGCTCAGCTCCTGCCTCTAGCTACGTCTCAGAGGCCGGGGGTCTAGATCTTTGGTGTTAGACTACCTAAGGCATGGAGTGAATTTAGCGACCCCTTGGGCCCTTCCCCGCGCTACTGTAGGTGCGCCCACTCTCTGATTAACCTTAATCTGTTCCACTTATCTTGATAGCTACAGCACCACGAGATACGATATCATGAATGATAAGACACATATGATAGACGGAATATCATCATCATCACTGTTACCTGAGGCATCATATACTATGAATCCCTCCATCTTCGTCCATCTCGGTATACATAGGTACTCATCCGCAACTAACGCTCAACTATCAACATAATACACACCAAAGTCCTCGACACAGACAACCCAATGCAACCTTCTCCGTCTTACTCAGACTTGATACTCTCGAGGCCATTTGCCATAGCCATAGCCATAACCCTCCACATCAACAGCTGAACCATCCTCCTCATTATGCCACCAAATCGACGTCAACACATCCAACCCCAGCGGCTCAAACTCCGCCAGCTCAACCTCCACCAGGTTCTCGACCTTGTCGCCGCAGCAATCACCACACCTAAACGCCTCCCGCACGCTGCTTATATCCCACGGCCCGCAGTCCCAGTCCCCCGCGTCTTTGCTGTAGAACTCGACCACCACGCTCGTCTTGCGCAGCAGCTGCTCGCACTCAGCCCGGCACCGCTCCGTCTGGTGAGAACCTCGCGGCTTGTCCCAGCTGATCCGGTACCAGGTGGCGTAGTTCTCCGACTGGCATGTCGTGCTGTGCACCATGTCGTATAACTGTCCCATGCTGAGACCTCGTGAAGGAGAGCGTGGCTCAACAAGAGTAGTGTGGACTTCGTGGAACCAGATATCCACAGTGTCGAGCTTCAAATATCCCAATGACGGTGGCGGCGGTTGGGAAACAAGCATCCGTCGCCAACTAGAACTGCTCATTGTGAAATTCTCAAGCCGCTGTGTCCTTTCCAAGACAGATAAGCTCTTTGCTGGACCCTGTTCTGCAATCGCACCCTCCGGGGCCCAAGGTAATCGAAAGAACGAGTCTGCTCTTCGTAGGTACGTATACTTGCGATCGATGTCAAAGAAGCACCTCCCAAACTTCTCTACCAACAATGGGTTGAGAGTAAATGTGTCCGACCTTTCCGCTGCTGTTGAAGGCACAGGTTGAAAGAACAGCGCTTGCTGGATCCTGGGCGATTGTGCCATTGTCGCGGCCCAGTGGTGGCATACGCGGGATGCAGAGACTAATAACGTTTTCAAGTCGAGATGCAGGAGGATCAGCTCCAATAACTCTGGGACTAGGAGGATTCGTTCCATGGTGTTTGCTCTCTCCATTGCGAGTTCTGGGATAAGTATCGTTCTGTTGTCCCAATTGGTTCAAATGCGTGATACAGTAAAAACTGACTAGATAAATACCCGAACGATTACGGGTATCCTATATTAAAATGTGTAGTAAGGATATTCGACTTACAGCATCAATGATGATGTATTAGTAAAATAACGAGGGGTCAGCTTTAGGGACTCAATGGATGAGTTACGTATCACACGAGTCATGATACTATCATTTTAGTGCATGCGACTAAAAGGGAAATCCCCATGTTTAACAGTCAAACCAACAAAGTCAAGAATACTGCCTCGGCTGAGAATGAGTGCTACGTAGGTATGCAAGCCCCATTGTGTTCATACCTGCCTACTTGGGTTATGGGTGTCGATCTTGGTAGCATCATGGCATGTCAATTCACTGCAACAGAGAGCAAAGTCGTACACCCTAAGAACGACATAGATAACTACTATGTAGATAACCTTGTATTCATAGGAAATGATATACCATGTCGGTATACGACTCCCAGTCTCGAATATAGATGTACATATATATCTCATATTCATTAATCGAGCTATAGTGTACATCGACCATCTTTGTCGACTCTTTTTGCCATATCGACTGGAGCACCAAGAGCAAGAATGCTCCCCTGATATCAAACACTCACAACACACCGGAACAAAAGGAATTCCCAGACGCCAAGACTCCAAATCATGCTACTGTCACAGGCCAGAACGACAGCCCATTCTTACCCAAACCTCAGCCTATAGTTAAATTCTCCCTCGTACAAATCCCCTATAAAATTAAAAAGGTCATAAAGGAGAGGTAGTAATGCGATGTAATGTGCAGATTACTTGGTTCGTTTCAACATTTCGACACGCTTGTTTCCAAGGTCAACGATCTTGCCAACGAGATTACCCGCCGCGTCCATCTCGGTTATGTCGTCGGCGCCTCCCAGGCTCACGCCGTTGACCATGATGTTGGGCACGGTCCTTCGACCGGTCGTCTCGAGCAGCTGGTCTTGCAAAGCCTGTCCTTGGGGATGGACGTCGAGTTCGACCACGTGAGGTTCGGGTGTAATGTTGTACTTTTCGATCAATATGCTCTTTGCTCGCTTCGAGAAAGGACAGTATGTCTTTGAGAAGATGATGACTGTGAAATGTTTAGCAAACGCGCCCTCTTGACAAATATACGTAGGTTGGCTTACCAGGAGACTTCTTAAGGATGGAGTCGAGCTCTGCGCGAGCCTCAATAGCTTCCTTGCTCCTTGTCTCTGTCTCGGGCTTCTTTTCAGCAGCAGCACCTTGCTCTCCAGCGGCCGGCTTAACGATCTTGTCCTTGTTCTGACCTTCCGCCGAGCTTCCCATTCCCACGACCTTCTTGGGAGGGTCGGGCCGTAGACCTCCCTTCTCATTCGCCTTGCCCTTTGCCTCAGCCTCAGCAGCCTTGAGACGCTCCTGCATTTGAGAAGCTAGCTCCTTGTCGTCTTCGTCGATATCTCCGTCTCCATCCTTGTCGTGGTGAGGTTGTCCAGCCTTTTCTCCTGTTGCAAAGTCGACGACGGGCGCAGGTGGTTCGTTCGCGCTCATGGCATTTTGGGTCTTCTTGATGAATTCCTGACCGGTGTATGTCTCTGCATCACGATGCGCGTCGAAGCCCGAGGTATAGAAGAGTATAAAGATAAAGGTTCCGATAGTCGCCAGGATCAGTAGGCGTACTCGGCGTGGAGAAGGCATCTTGGTGGGATGGGTGATCTCAAGACCAGGGTGGATGCGCTAAAAGAGCTGTGGTCCAGAGCTCCCGAAGGTTGCGCGGCGAGGGATTCGAGTCGGATGGAGCAGCAATAGGGACGACACGGATTTTGCGATAGTTAAGGAGAGTCGAGAAGACGGGAATGACAGTGCAAATAGAGATCGGTCGGCTATGGTTGAAATTGGGAGATGGGGAGTGTGGAGGAACGGGATACGAGAGTAGAGTCCCAGGGACAGATTGGAATTGGAATTGGAAATAGAAATGGAAATCCAGTATCCGTAAGGGAGAGGGAGCTACCCGATTCCAGGGGAGGGTCGGGGTTACTGCAGCCAATCAGGACATCTCTGTAGAAGTAAAGACGGTGCGCATCCATGTCATCATGGACTGTGCAACTTGGAGAGATTATGATATATTAATTGAAGTTGACAATTTTTGTAAATTATCTACATATAAAGGGGATCTTATGCGGATGTTAGCAGAAGGTTAAGAAGGCGGCTGATTTAGAAGCATAATCGGAAGCCACAAGTAATTAAGGTATTTGACTAACGCCCATATATCCATCCATAGATAACTCTGTACAGAATAACACAACCCAAATCTAGATGAGCCAGCTCTCTAGTCTCCTCCCTAACCATTTCACTACACCAAATCTTCCCTACACTTATAGTCAGTAAACATGATACGGCAGTATCAGAGTCGTATGACCTACTATACAGCTTCTACACTGTCAACCTCTCAATGGAATGGTCTTAGGTCTCTTGGTCGGGTACAACCTGCGCCTGCGCACTTCCGCTAGGCTCCTGAGCCTCTTCAATCAAAGCCTGAGGAGAGCCATGAGAATGAGATCTTGTGCGGCGAAGGAGCGCTGCTCTTGATGCGTGGAGGTCTCGAAGGTGGTGATTGCCATGGCGGTGATGGTGCATGGCTGGTGCAGCCTCAAGGGCAATGGCCCAAAAGAAGAAGACAATAAAGAAAGAAAAGTTAAAGGAAAGCATTGTTCTCGGTTTTTTTAAGGGGTCAAGCTTGAGTAACTTGGTCCGCTATATGCTTGTCGATATCATGAAAACTCAACTGGGCTGTCCACCCTCATATATACTTACCTCTAGGGCCAGCCGCTCCCTTTCACTTACAAAGCCTTATGACGAGGGGTTCACTTAAATTGAGGCTATTCCCGTGCCCCCATTACCGCATTCGGTCTGATATATCGTGCCTTGAGACCACTCGCCAGAAATTTTAAAGGGACATGGGCCGCGCTGAGACAATCTTGTGCTAAAGCTGCTTGCGACAAGGAACTATTCCTGGCGGGTACCGCCCCTTCGACTTATGCTCCCTCCGTCACATGAGCCCTTTGATGGGAAAACAAGGTTTATCTAGTCATGTTTCAGTTCCTCATGTCGTTAATCTCCTTGGCCGTTGAAAACATCGTCAACGTTGATTGATCCTCGTGGAAAGGAAAGGCTGGTTTTTATAAGACATTTAACAACTAGGTAGGGTCCATGTGACCTTTTGGATGCAGTATTGAGCGATTATAAGGCTATTCTATGATATTTACAGTCGAATACATGCCATAAATTCTAATTGACGTGTTTTAATCTGCCTCATGAGGTTGACTTACATGACAGGCAGCGATGAAGATCCTGACTAAGCCAAACTGTGATGCGTGAACCAATCAAAATATGCCAAAAGTCTTTTTTACAGGGAGCATCCACGGTGGCACGGGCATTGAATGGATCTTGACAACTTGCCATTTCTAGTGACTTCGATTCATGATTAAAAGAAGTGTCCTTTTACTCGACTGACTCATATCTTGACAATTTATACATACTGTTTAACATATAAACTCGGAGTTATTTACTTTTTATGTTTCTTAAACCTTACTCTCCTTCACTGCAAAAAGTCTATCCTTACTTTACATTCCGCTCAACCCTCGATACCCACTTCTCCTACCCTTTACCTTGAGTTATTCCTCTGCACATTGAACCGCCCTTTCAATATTCCGACTCAAGGGTTCACCTCTAGAAACACTCACCTCCCTAGTTTCACCTCCCTCACCATCAACATCGCACTTTCTAGAGGCTGCACTTTTTTATACCTCACATATTCATCATGGCTCCCTCTAGAGCAAAGTCCTTCTCCTACTTTCTTGTACTGGTGGTAGGCATCGTCCTCTGCGTCTTTGCATCACCTGTCTTCTCCAAATCTGTGGCTTCGCAACCATCTCCCAACGCAGATGTTGAACTCATCTGCCACACAGATAACGCCAAGGACTGTTACCCGAAAATATTCCAGCCGACAGATGAATTCCAGATCGTCCACGATGATCAAGAACTTCCTCATGGACTCCACGTTCGACTAAACATGTCAAATGGCAAGAAAGAGGCCAAGATCAATGTTCCTGACGAGGGAAACCCTGCACTTGAAGGCCTCCCAGTTGAGCAGGCAATTGTTGTTGTGGACCAGGAACAAACAGAAGACACCCAAATCCCCAAAGGTGCCCCGGCCTACGAACCTATTGGTAAAATCAAGGAGCCTGAGGGCGAGGAGTTTGTCGGTAAACCATTCTTCACAGCCATGAAAATGTTGAAGGCTGGGGAGACCAACGTTGGCAAGGAATTTGACGGTGCCCTTGAAGGAATGGAGGAACTGTCACACGACATCTACTACGGTCTCAAGGTCACAGAGGACCCAGCGGTTTTGAAGGCTCTGTTCTGCATGATGGCTGATTCAGATGTTGCTTACCCTGCGGATGTCACTCCTCGTGACCATCAAGCAGCTGCCATCCTCGGAGCTGCCCTGCAGAACAACGCAGCGGCCTTGAAGGAGGTTACAAAGCAGTGGACGAGCCTGATGGAGGCGCAGTGCCCAAGAACCAGCAAGTCTCTCAAAGACTCTCTCTATTCACCCCTCGTACCCGCTCATGTCCCATCCTCCATCAATACCAAGACCCTAGCCTCCACGGCGAAAGCAAAGGTTGGAGCCATCAACGGTCTCATGAAGAGCGATATCATCCGAGGAGAGTTTCTCAGGAATGATGGTATGAAACTACTGCTTGAGGTACTCGTGCCACAAGGCAAAGAGTGGGAGACAACACAGCGCAAGGTTGGACAGTTGGTCCTCGATACCTTCTTGGACGAGGACATGGGTGCCAAGCCTGGCCAATGGCCTCGTACAGAGCGAACCAGTGATGCCAAGTGTCGAGTGTACGAGACCAGCACCGACGAAGGCTGCTGGGATTATCATGTTGCGAGGATATTGAAGGAGAACAAGCGGGATAGTGGCCATTGGAGCCGGGATCTACATGACCGGCTTGCGGCATCGAGGAAGAATGGCAAGTACCCTCCTCGTGTTGAGCTGTAGAGCATTTGGGAAACTAGTTGTTGGAGAATATATAAAAATTTATCTACTTGAAGTCGAAAACTTCACAATCTCTCCTATTTGAATGTGATCTTGTCATGGTCGAAGGTGGTGGTTGGTGATGGAATATTGATGTGGTTCGCTGATTGAGCGAGCAATGGAGTAAATAATTTCATACGCCAATGTTGAACATGTCGCTAACACCAAAACGCACTCATACCACACATCACCCTCTTTTTGATATATAGAGATTTGTTCATCACGACCAGTCCAGCAATCAATCGCACTCAAAATGGATCAATCACTACCCTTCCAGACAAAGCGCCTTCACAAAGGCCGTGGAATGTTCTCCACCAAAACATTTGCTCCAGGCGATATCATCCTCCCATTCACACCCACCATTCTCATCCCCTCGCTCTCTCACATCAACGCCATCTGCAGCCACTGCTTCAAACCAGCAGAAGTACGCGCCTGTTCCCGTTGCCACGCCGTATCTTACTGCGATGCTGCCTGCCAATCCGCAAACTGGACCGCTGTCCACTCCAAGGAATGCAAGGTCCTACGCAAGGTAACGGAACAGGGGCGCCCAGGACTTCCAACGCCTGTACGCGCAGTGGTTCAGGCACTTGTAAAGCCTGAGATTAGTGCTGCATTGGAGGACCTTGAAGGAAACGTCGTATCTTGGAGGAAGAGTGAGAAATGGGCGGATATGGAGATGATGGCAATGGGAGCCAGTGCGTTTGCAGGACTGGGGACGGGCCAAGAGGAGGTCCAGAAGGCGCTGACTCTGCTCTGCAAAGTATGTGGTAAACAAGTTGAGCATCATGAAAGCGTAACCTAACTTCATTGTATAGATCCAGACAAATGCTTTTCACAGATATGATGCCGATCTGGGCCAGGTTGGTATCTTTCTTGGACCAAAGCTCGCCATGGCCAACCATTCCTGCATTCCCAATGCCATGGTACAGTTTGCTGGCAGAAAGGCTATACTGAGAGCAGAGAAGCCGATCAAACTAGACGAAGAGATCGAAATCTCTTATACAGGTATGTCTTTCTAGCATTAGACCGGCGACGTTTATTAACACAATGTCAGATTACACATTCCCTCTTTCCAAGCGAACGCAAGCGCTTGCACCGTATTTCTTCGACTGCCTATGCTTGAGATGCGAGAAAGATCTTAATGTCTATCAAGTATGCGCTGCCTCCCCAATCATCGACATGAACCGTCATAGTCTTGTCGTTGATGTTGGTAAGCTTGGTCAACATTCAGCGGCAAAAGACTCGAGCAAAGCTTCGGCGGCAAGGAGGTACAGTGAGGAACTATCTGATCTCCTAGACGAGAAAGAATTATCCCCATCACTGGAGAGTCGGCGAACAGCTCTACGGGCGCGTTACCAACAGTGCAAGGGACTGGTGGCCGAAAAGCTGTACGCGGTATCGCCACTCGCACAACTGCTGTCAGAGATATCGATTCTCTACGCCGAAGAAGAGAACTTTGTGTACGCTTTAGTCACGGCATGTTTTATCGCAACATCGTGCGATCCCTATCGACATGTCCTGCCGTACCATCCAATCCGCATCAAAGGTCTTTTACTCGTTGCCAAACTCCTGGCCAATACTGCAGCGGACACGGCTTCCCTCGGCAGTTCGCAAGTCGTGGCATCCAAAGGCGACTTCAACCAGAGAGCTCTGCAAATACTACAAGACATTGATCAAGTGTCACTGTGCCAAATGCTGCTCATCATGATCTTGAGGTCTGTCCCCAGGGGCTATGTCCAAGAGTGGGAGGTCCCAATGACTGCCAAGCAGATGTTGGACGAAATAAATCAGCTACCGGGGAGACATCAAGAGCTATCCCTGATTAACTCTTGGACAGAGAATCCTGAGGCTGATCAGGCAAAGGCTTTCTTTGAGTATGCGGTGGTGAAGCAAGTTGATGCTCTGGCGAATTTGGGAGTGGAGATACTTGGAATTGATTATGGCCAGTGAATAGTTTAGAGATTCTTGGTAAACGAACAGAGGATTCAATGACGTGAAACTGCAGTTAAGGTAGAAAAGAATACATAGAGGTTATTCAATATTGAATCCGTCATTATCGGTGAATCTCAGGTACATATGTTTGACGTCGCGTTTAGACGCGTAAAGTGGCATAAATTCTTTCCTACCTTAGGTAGGTACTGTCAGCTTCTGAGCCCCACCTTCCAAAGTCCCTAGGAAAACGCCTGGAGAGCAAGGCAGGTACGTACTTTTTTCGCAAAGCAAGAGCATTCTGCATTCTAGATTCCAAATCTTTTGTTTCCTCCCAACATCCATCCACCTTCTCTCCAACTCTTCATTCATAGCGGCGCATTATTTGCGCTCGCATCACGCTATCATGGGTAAGAAAGCAAAGAGAAAAGCCGCCCATGTCGTCAACAAAACCCTTACCGTCCTAGGAGCCGACCCAATTCTTGATCTCGTCGACAAATCCTCTTCTAGCGAACCCCAGGATGCAATTCAACAGCCAGAGAAGTTCGACGAGGGCGTCGCTGTGACGACGGCGATTGCGAGCCCTGAGAAGGATACCCCCACGCAAAGCGACAGCAGTCTCAAGCGCGCCGCGCCCCACGATGCCGGTGATGATGATGGAGGAGAGTGGCAGGTTGTTTCTCGAGCTACTAAGAAGCTCAAGAAAGTGCCCAAGCCAGGCAAGAATTATCCTACAATTGCATTCTCGCCCAATGCGCGACTTCAGTCCAAGATCAATATCTCACAATTACGAGACCTGGTGACATATATCTTCGCCGATGGCCCTGGCCCTCAATGGGTCGGTATTACCCATCGCCCAGCTTTCCGGAAGATTGTGGCCATCATGATACCCGGCATCGAGGAGGCCATGTTTAAACATACAGTCGATTTCGATACATATAACGATGCCGCACAGGAGACGAACACTGTTGTGACATCACCGGACGACTATTATCCCCGGGTACTCACAAAAGAACGTCTGCCTGAAGCTCTGCAGCCTTTTGCAGACATGTTCACGCACTTATGGCCCGTCAAGACTCCAGGAGACGATCGCCACGGGAAGATGCATTCGCCGTTGGCTGCTTTCCTCACAGCTCCCACTCCTAAAGAAAAGACAGGAACTAAGAAGGGTGTCAAGCCAGCATCAGAACCCCAGGGCTGGAAGAACGAGAGGACCTCCATTACAGAATTCCTTTGCTCAGTTGAAGACTTGAGCGACAATGGCTATCTGGTCCACCCAGCTATGCTAGAAGGAGTCGCCAAAGATGAGTTTGTTGTCCCCCCAGGATGGGTTATCACGAATGTGGACAAACTTGAAGACGGAGAAGCCCCTGAGGATGAAGTTCAAAAAGGTAGCATTACCGCAGGGCGAGAAATCCTTGCCCTGGACTGCGAGATGTGCATGACTGGAGAGAACGAATTCTCCTTAACGCGAATTAGTATAATCGACTGGTTCGGCAACGTGGTACTTGATGAGCTTGTCAAGCCTGATAAACCCATCATCGACTACGTCACCCAGTTTTCTGGCATCACAGAGGAGATGCTTGCACCCGTTACAACCACATTACACGATATCCAGCAGAAACTCCTTGAGCTGCTAACTCCTCGCACAATCATGATTGGACACTCTCTAGAATCAGACACCAAGGCTCTTCGCATCTCTCACCCTTTCATCATTGACACATCCATCATCTACCCTCACCCTCGCGGACCACCTCTCAAATCATCTTTAAAATACCTCGCGCAGAAGTACCTATCTAAAGAGATCCAAAAAGGCGGTGCGAATGGCCATGACAGCATCGAAGACGCTAAGACCTGTCTCGATCTTGTCAAGCAAAAGTGTGAAAAGGGCAAGTCGTGGGGCACTTCTGATGCCCACGGCGAGAATCTCTTCCGTCGGCTGGCGCGGGCTGGAACTGCATACAAAGCCCAAGGGGGCGAAGCGGGTGGCCATGAGGTTGGCAAGACAAGTGCTGCTATTGACTGGGGTGACCCTTCAAAGGGTGCGGGAGCCGGCGCAACGCATCAGCTCGGCTGTAAGAACGACGAGGATGTAACCAACAACGTAATCCGTGCTGTACAGGGAGACCCAGATGGTCTCGAGATCCGTGGCGGCGGTGTTGACTTTGTATGGGCGAGAATGCGAGAGCTCGAAGCCCTCCAAGGCTGGTGGAACCGCAATCGAGTTGAAAACACAAACAGCGACGGCGGCCCCCCTCAAGACTCTGACGACGTTCCCTCCGACAAGTCGGAACTCGAGCAGGCCCTTGTCCGCCTTTCTGAACGTCTCACACGTATCTACGCGTCCCTGCCGCCCTGCACCGCCTTCATGTTGTACAGCGGCTCGGGCGACCCGCGCGATATGTCACGTCTGCAGAAGATGCAGTCTCAGTGGCGCAAGGAGTACAACACACCCGGCAAGAACTGGAACGAGCTAAGTGTCAAGTGGACTGATGTCGAGGAGCAAGCGCTCAAGGAGGCAGCACGCAAGGCCCGCTCGGGCATTGGATTTATCAGCGTCAAATAACTGGCATGGGAGCCTGGGTACTATTAGACAAGAAAAGCTTTTTTGTAAACTATATAACGTTGCGTGCGGATGGACAGGTAGTGGATACATGTGCCAGGGGGGAACTTTTGATGCATGAGACTTCCCTCTCCAATGGCCAATGCAGAATCCAAAAGGTACAAGAAATCACAAAATTTGCCGCGTAGAATAAAGTGATCATTACAACTTCGCATTAGAATTTTGCCAAATGTGAACTCTGGTCCTTTATCCCATCTCAGGATGGACATGTCCAGAATCTGGACAGGAGTGATCCTCCAAAATTATATATCTCAACTACTCATATCCCACAAAGCCTACAAAAAGAAAAAAGAAACAGCAGATGTGCTTCGTTCCCACCACCCTTTGTGTAAATTCCCTCCCCATGGCAGCTTTTTTGTTACGCCAACGCTAGTATGGACATTCTCAAAAGAACAAATCCCTAAAACACAAAGAAAATACAAAGACAGATCAAGTAAAAGTGAAGATGGCATGAAATCCATGTATAACGCCTGCTCGTTCGCTGTATTTCCGCAGCTCGAGCCCCCCAAGTATCTGCGGTTGTGACCGAATGTGTTGATTGATAACCAGAAAGGAGAGGTGAGCATGTGTGCTCATGTGCAAGGACCCAGTGGACCTTGATCTATGGATCGTGTACATAGCGTTTGACCCTGGAGGTGTAAGAACAATAAGAAAGGAGTATTAGGTTATATTCCGAGAAGGGTAGAGATGTTCATGATGAGAAAGGGAGTATGTCATGTCATAATGGTCATCAAACAAGCAGGCCTACAGCCCCTTGTCTTGGTTATGACAACAGAAATAGGACAAGATCAAGTGCGAGGTCTAGCAGGGAGATCCTCAACAAGCTCAGCGGAGCTGCCGAGCAGATCCACATCGCGGTGTAACGGATCAACTCGGCTGACACCATGTTGTGATACCATGCCAAAGCTTGCCGGTCGGTCGTCAATTGCTGGGCTGAAGTCGATCTGGGAGAATTCGCCAGGGAACTCCATGGAAGAGTTGGAAGACAATCGCTTTTGGGAGTTGGTTCGCTCGAATGGTAGTCGCGAAGAAGCTGATAGTGTAGCTCGATGGTGACTCGAAGTACGACTTACGGCATCAGAGTCCCGCAACTGCGACCCGAAGGATATTGTTGAGCCAGGCATATTCATCAGATTGAGTGACGGCGCTCGACTGTGGTCGCTGTTGCCTCCAAAATTGCCGGACGCACGCTTGGAGCTCTTGCGAGGAATTTCCGGGGCGTCATCGTCCTCGGCCTCGCGCAGTGCGATGTGCGGTGCTTTGGATAGAGACTTGCTTGGCGGTCTTGGGAATCCTTCACTACCGGTGCTGAAGGTGCGTCGTGGTCGCTCTAAAACGGGGCTCTCGGGCTCAGAGTCTTGAGGGTCGCCATTGTCATCTAGTAGAGCACTCTGCTGCTGGCGGCCGGGTGATCGCCTTGGTTGAGGTTCGTCTTCGTCGTCCGAATCAATAGGCCCATTTCGGAGTACACCCATGGCCACCGGGATGCCCTCAGGGGGTGATTCTCCGCCGTTCCTAGCCATCATGGCTGGTGGCATTCGGGAGCTTCTCACGACTTCAAAGCCCTTGCCCTTCTCCTTCGTTTTACCGCCAAAGAGATTTCGGAACCATCCCGATGCGGTAGCCACAGGGCCTGTCGGATCAGCGGGTCCGGTTCCAAGCTTGCGACCCGGACCATCCGAGTTCAGGGCTGGCCCACGAACACCATAGTAAAAGTCTACTTCACGAGTGGCGTAATCTGGTCGGTTCGGAGGGATGCTGACTTGAGAATACCCAGCTGGAGGAGGAGGGGCTGGAGTTGGCCCTCGAGAGATATCCGCACCCATGTCTGCAGGATCCCCTAAGCCACCAGGTTGGTTAGCCCCCTTAGTATCTGTTACGTTAGAACCACCAGGTCCTTCTGAGTCAATTGATTCGTTCATCGTTTGTCGTCGTCGAGGAGGTCGATAGTAGGGGTCGGCGGCATCGATCGACTGTGTAGGATGATGGCGCGCAGTATTAGGAGAGGGAAGGAAAGAAAAGGTGCTCCTCTCTCCGGGCGTGTTCGGCATATAGGAACTGCCGCTGTCAATGGGCATGCCGGAGTAGACGTCGATACTATCAAGCGCCGAGCTGCTTCTGTGCCGAGGGTTCATGAGTCCACCGAGACTAGCACCGGACTCGCTTCGAACCCTTCCGCTTGGCATAGCATATCCTGACTTGCCACCATCGTCCATGTCCAACATTGCTGCCGTCGACAATTGGCTTGCTCGGGATGGACCCGTGTTACGAGGTTGTGTGTTGCGACGAGACAGCTGTCGCATACCAAATATCTTTGTAAGTCCTCCACGGGTCAGACCTTGAGCGTCGTCTCCACCAGCACCAAGCATGCGAGCTGCAACCTCGATGATGGTCTGCAGAGCGTTGAGGAAGAAGCCAAATATCAAAGCCGCACCATGGATTCCTAGAATGATATAGCCAATCCAGCTCTTGTCCCCCTCTGACACATCCAGTGAAGGCAGAAATGCTACCATCAGTAAGAGTGAGATGAGACGTAGCGACCCGAACAGAGTGTGGTACGCGTTCATCGCGGTTGATCGCTGAAACGGTCGAAAAGCGTGAAGCGTGAGTATGTGGATAACTTCACATATAGCGAGAAGTACCACCTGAGCAATACCGCTCGGCTGAACTGCACCCACAGTGATACCCCGGAGGAATGTCAAGAAGACAGGGATGAGGGCGTACGCAGCCGCTTCGTCAGAATAGGTGTTATAAAGAGGTCCGTACAAGAGTACAGTCGGTAGGTCATCGTAGAGGACAGACTTGGGCCTCGTCTTGATGATAAGATAGAAGAGGTACGATGCAAAGATGACGAGGAAAATCAGAGTGACAACTGCGAGAGCAATGGTATAAGTGGGTGCATCACCTGCAGTGACGAGCTGGAAGCATGACAAGGCGACGATAGGAAACAGGAAATAGTTGAAGACAATGCGGACGGCGTTGCCGACAGAGAAGGGAAAGTTCTTTGAACGCAAATCTTCCTCGGGAATGTTGTTGATCTTTCGAAATAACCACTGGACTGCAAATCCACCCTGGACCAGAACTGTGACTGAGGCAATGCAGACGCATAACCAAATCATCATGCCAGCCCAGATGTCCCTAGTTTCCGCCATGCCAACCAATTGCCCCAGCTCTTGGAGTCCGTAGGTACCATTGGTGACATAAATGCCATCTACAACGCTCTGCCATGAGGGGGCATCTGCGACGAAGCTTTCGTTAAACATTAGAGTTGACCATGCCATCTGACTGACAATGGGCTGGTAGAATCCGGGGTAGTCGAGAGTAAGCCCGCCAGTCAGTGCAATGAACTGGATGTACTGGAGACAGTCGCCAAATCCAGGGGTAACGAGGCGGAGCAAGTCAACGTCACGGCCGTAGTTGGAAGTCCAGTGAAAGATATCGGAGGAGCCCCAAGGGCTAAA
This sequence comes from Fusarium sp. PT, assembly GCA_021020635.1. Taxonomy (NCBI): domain Eukaryota; kingdom Fungi; phylum Ascomycota; class Sordariomycetes; order Hypocreales; family Nectriaceae; genus Fusarium; species Fusarium sp. PT. The sequence continues at coordinate 1,314,134 of JAHMRZ010000008.1, read as the reverse complement.
GATGGCCGAGGAAACGACTGCAAACCCTACAAAAAGCAGCACAATCATGGGCAAAAACTTGAGGAGCCACGAAAGATCTCCAAGGTCTGGAGTTACAGTCATGGAAACACAGCCGATCTGAGGCGCCTCGTGAGTTCCGTCTATAATGGACATGCTGGGTGCAAGGGAAGAAAAAGCATACGAGTCATATGCATCCCATGTGATGTTGAGAGACGGCAAGTCATATGGATCGCTGGGCGTTTTCCAGTCAGTTTACAATTCGAACAGAAACCTGGAGGTGGAAACATACTTGGAATCAACTTCTCCAAAATAAGGGCCAACAGGGCATGTGCCATTGACCACCGCTTGTGTACAGAAATCAGATGGATGGTTATACGGAAGATACGACAAAAAGTTAACCCTTCCGAAGTAGGTCGTAGCAGTCTCGTTGGTCTCAGGCAATCGTGCGATTTTGCCATTAATCTCATCGTCGTCTTTCCACGAAGGATCATTAGGAGGTGGCAGTTTGGCAGTACTTCGGGCACCCGTGACGTTTCCCCATACAATTACACGAAGGGTGTGTTTCTCGTTTGCGGTGTCGAATACAGCATCGGCGTATAAAGGAACCCATTGCAATCTCGTCGGTTCGTGCAGGCGGTAGGAGTCGCTGAGGCAGTTCGTGAGAGGAATCCTGACGGCATGGGCAGGCGACACGGCGTGCAAGGCGATGAGAAAGGCGACTAATAGACTTTTCGAGAATCGTGATATCGTTCCGTGTCGAGGGACCCATGCCCTTCGTCGGGGAGCGGTTTGTGACATGACGGTGGAATGACGTTGAGATTGTGAGTAATTCGATGAATCTATAGCAGCGACGACAGCAGGCGCAGTGCCAGAGAGCAGACGTTTCGATGACCGTTCGACATGTCGCCTCCTGGGCAGATCCTTAGTAGGGCCGCGATGGTGTGTGCAAGGGCGACAATCCTGCGAGCAGTCGATAAGTTGTTGGCCAGCCAGACCAAGCTGCATAGCTTCAAGGTTGTCTAGGAAGCCGAGATAATCAAGACTGAGTTGCCGGTGAGGACGAGAAGCCCAACGCGGGGGTGAGGGCTCGTGAAGTTGAGCAGGCGAGCAATCGAATCGGGTTGTTGGTGGTGGTTCAGCCGGAGATCATCTTGGTCGTCGAGAAAGGGTAAGCCGACGGAAGGTTTCAGACCAACCAGCGTACAAGCGAGCGAGTGAGCGAACGAGCGTGGTTATCGAGATGACAGCGTTAAGATAGGTACGATTGATGGCCACGGATCAAATGGTGAAAGCTACAAGAGTTTACCTAAGGTTAAAGTAGGCAGGCTGATGGAAACTACAGAATAGGGAAACGAAGCGAAACGAATCGAGCGAGGGAACGAACGAGTAAGGAAGTACGGAGTACGTAGTAAGCGAAAGAGGAAAAGAAAAGAAGAAGAAAAGAAAGGAAGAGAGAGAAAAAGACCCAACAATAGCAAAAAGCGTGTGCAGTGCCTGTTATGGTGTGGTATGAGCGCGCAAAGGTCAGGTCGTGTGTGCCTTGATCCTGAACTGTGATGGGGTTTGATCGAACTGAACTGAACTGGACTGAACGTGGACGGATGGATTCTTTTTTTTTGGGGGGGAAAGAAAAGAGGCGTCTATGGTTCGAGTGGGAAAAATAACGGGGGGTCCCCATGAGGGGAGGGATAAGCATTGGACGTTTGGGTGTAGGTACCGAGTACATCCAGTGAGATGGATAGCTGTCCCGCCAGCAAACATCCGTAGAAGGGGCCGGGTGCCCTGTAAGACGCCCTACCTAGTAGGCACCTGTAGGAACCTTAACGGCCCATCTAGCTGTAATGGCTCGGCCAACTGTCAGTCTGGGTACTCCCACCAGTAAACTGTTGGCGATCCCCCTGTGAGGATCTACAGCTTACCTAGGTACCTTAGGTACCTACTGTAGCATGTAGGTATGGAAGTGGACGGAATGTCTTGTGCATCCATATTTACTGCAGTTTTGTACTTGAGGTTATTTTCCTCTCCTTATGGTATATTCTCTTTCCATCTCAAGTAAAACTCAGCCCTGGCATAGACAATTTCAAAACCTGGCCTCAAGTGAGATTTTGTGGAATGAAGGATTAATGATAGACTTGGAGCTTGTGCTCGTTGGACCGAACCAAACTGGGCTGGGCTGGGCATTGTGGCTGGGTCGACGCTAAAGGTCTATCTTTATCTCAGGCCACGGACCCGAGATATCTCAGACTCAGGGTTAAAGGCTCAATTCATGGATGCTTATCAAGAGAATGGGACGGTCTATCTTGGTGCGACTATGCTCGTACTATCTAGCTACCCTTTGCCAGCGATGTAAAGAGGATTAATAAGGTTTCTCGCATTTGCTCGCTCTTTTATCAGACCATGTCTAATGCTCATTCTGTGTCATGGAACTAACTAAGTACTCGGTACTTGTCTCCTGCAGCTCTCGTAAAACAAATCCCCCCCCTCCAAGCTCCATTCCGGGTTAGCCTGTGACGTTTGGCGCAAAACGTCATGGCGTGCGGCTTAGATTGAGTCCATCCGAAATGGAGCTGCCGATTTAGTACCAAAAACGTGCAACAGCCGCGAGTAAAAAAAGAAAACCTCTTTTATTGGACAGTTTTTAATTCGTGAGTTTAGACATGATGATTTCGTGATAGAGACAGACGAAACGGCGGTATCACTCGATTGCATCGTCTTGATCTTATACTTGAGCCATGTTCTGGATTAAAATTGAATTACGAGCAAAAAATAACAGCAAATAACCTAAATCCCTATTTCTGAACCGGGGCATGCAAGGAGGTGACTTCTATCAGCCACCTCCACTATGGAACGGAACAGAACGCTGTACACTCTCTAGTCTAGGTAATTGCTTCTTACTTGTTGCTCTGCTCAGTATTTTGTCATACTGCTCATATACAACGTTTCATGCAATGCACTTATGAGATGCTTTATTGGACGCCAGATCATGTCTGCTTACTTGCATTGGAAACCGATCTTTGAAAGTCTCGAGATATACGGAGTATTAAAATACGGATTCCGTCTTGAGCACATGATATGGAACCACACGTTACAGAAGAGTCATATCATCACTAATTATACATGTGTCCCTCAAATCATGTCTTCAAGTCCCATTCGCCCTATAGGCCTCATATCCCTATGCCTATGCCCTTATGCAGCACAGCGCAGATACGAGAGAACAGTTCAGTTCAGTCCTGGGCATTCCCCATCAACCCTTTTTTTGTTCATGCCCCTCTACAGGTCTCAGGCTCTGGCCCTATTCGCTGACTGTTTTCCATGAGCCCCAGTGGAGTAGGTCCCAGCCTGGCCGGGGTGAAGAGCTAAGGATGACCCTGTTACATTAGTGCCAAAAAATGTCTCCAAAATCCAGGCTATTTTCAGCAACATCCATGGACTTTCTCAGCTCATCTCAATTCCCCATGTCCGACAATTGTTCATTAAAAATTTCACTTTCTATACGGAACACTGCATACACCTAATATGTCAGCTCGTAGATCCTCTACCCTTGTTTCACTCTAACAACTCATTCATTAACTACACCACATATCAACTATTGGTCGTCAATCGCTTGCCAACTCACTCACTCACTCACTCATCCCTCGCCTATTACCTAGAAATCTGGTTTTATCGTACCCATCCACCTCCACTTCGTTTTCAAGGTCGACGTCTTCTAGCAAATTCCAAGCCTGTCAAGCCTCATTCCCATGCCAATAACACCCCTATTAACACGTGCGCCGTTGGATAACCCCCCAAAACCCCATCTCGATTGCCCGGCCAGGTCATCACTCCATCATCATAGGGTTCCATCAATGATCTAGACCCCTGGTACTAGACTCTCATTATCAAGTATCAACGACACCCCCTCGGCTCTAGCACAGTCTCAGCCTCTCACCCGAAAGTTGTCAGCCACCGCCTCAAGCATGATATATATCTACGAGATACAACAAAAGAATACGGAATTTCCAACTGCGATGAAGACTAAGATTCGCCCAAGGTAATAAATCCACATCATTAAAATTAGAGGCTCTTAAGTCTACACTTGCTGTCTTGTTAGCTTATCATAGAGGTATATCTTGAATATCGAGAGACGATTAATAGATAGCTATATTCTGTATTTTTCTTGAACCATGAGGGAGACGCCCCCATATCATGCTCATGCTGCTGACTTCCACTGCTGATCTATGATGATGTGCGTTCGGGTACCAAACCTTCCAAGAGGCCACGCGGCTGGCTCACAGAGATCGACATAGGCTGTATTCAAGCTTTTGACGATATCACCAGACATGCAGTTTTGAAAACTACTTGTCCTACCCCAGCTTCACAAGCCGTGGACGACCCGACCCAACAAATGTGAAACCAGCACTTCAGTTACTCTTCCCGCTTTGCTGGCCCTAGTTCCCTTCCCTTCTAAAGTTCTAATACTATTACTCAGTATGCGTGAGCTAAGCACCTCACCAGCTCACAGCCCACCTCAAGGCCGCTTATGCTTTGCATTCACGTTTCAGAGTCAACTACGGTCCCCGGCAGATGCCACTAACTACATCGGGCATTGTCCTGGATGCAAACACCATCAGCTCAGCCTAACTCATTAGTTCCATTCAACTACAGGAACCTAGTTTGATATATCTGGCCTCCTTAATTAGTCGTTCAGTCGTACAAGCAATCTCCGCCGCCAGATGCTCCTTTCCTTTCTGCTCCATGCTTTCTTTGTAATCCGCAGCCACAAAATTTTCCGTGATATTACCTTCCTAGATACATATTTGTGTACCTTTGCTTTGCACGTCACGCCTTTGATTTGCCCTTTGCTTCGGAACGTAATGTGTACTCCACCTCGATCGATGGGTTTTCGTTCAACCACGGCTCAACAGTAAGCTTCAACAGCTTGTCCACTTTGTCCACTTCTTCCATATTCTTGAACTGTATGGGCAGATCTTGTTCCGCAGCTCGGCTCGAGGTCATAAATTCCACGACCACGGCATCTAGCTCGTCCATTTGAATACTAGCTTTGATCGATAGTTTCATGGTAAAATCATCTTGCGGTATCGTTTCAAATGGAAGTTTCTTCGACGCAATGCGCTTCAACCGCCCTCCTTCTGTGAAGATGCGCTGCCGTTTCATGAGGAGGCATCTGGGGTCTGACTCTTCGCCTTGCGAGGTCGCAACGCTTGAGCAGCGTCGTTGGCGTTTTGTTGGTCTCGAGGCGAAGGCATGGTCGTAGTCGTCGGGGATCTGATCCAGCGCTTGGCAATGCTCTCCTAGGGTCTGTTCGTCCAACCTCGTCGCCTGTAGAGGCGGTGTTCGCATCAGCAGTGTCTGTAGAGAGTGTGACCACTGTGTGCTATCTTGGTTCTGTGCGAGTTCATGTCCCCCCACAACTCCACGATGGGGGTTTGTACTTGCTGGCCCTTGAAAGGAGAACACAGGCTGTACGAAGTCCTGGGATAAGGTGTTCTGGTGCCTAAAAGGCTGCTAGCCTTCTTGGTCCTCGGAATTTGCGTGACTGCTGTGCAACATGTCCTTAAGATGTGCGCTTGTGTCCTCGCGGCTAGGCGTTAAGGTACTTCTGCGGCTGGCCAACCCGTTTCCATGCCGGGCTTGCTCTGATCGACGTCTGTTTTGAGACACAGTTGGACCGCTCCCGAGGAGCAACCGATTTTGCCTCAGCCCATGATCACCTCGTCTGTTGGCTGACGGCATCACATTGCCTCGGGACGACCTCTGACCTCTGGTTGAGCTATTGGTGGTAGAATGTCGTCGAGAATCTCGAGTGATCAGGCTGTCAGGCCGTGTGGGGTCTGACGATGGCGGAGTCCGTAGATTCACAAGTTGGAAGTCTGGATTGGGCACCTGTCTCGGTCTTGTAAGTTGCCTGAAAGGGTTGTTTGGTGCAAGAGAACCGGCCATGCGACGTGGAGATGTGCGAGGTGACGGTGCAACGTTCGGCTCAACGAAAGAAAGTTCGATCACAGACTCTTGATCACTTCCCTCATCCTCTTCTTCCTCTCGAAACGTATTGAGATCCGACTCTGTCAGCTCTTTCAGTGGTAGCCGATGAGTTTCATCATGACTTGGAAAATCATTATCAGGCTGTGTGTTATCAGGAGTAGCCGTCTCATCTGTGGCAATTTCGACAAGTTCGTCCCGTACTGGAAGAAAATAGTCACCAATGTTTTCGAAACGACGACTTGAGGCCAACGTCCGGCCTCGAGAGTGGGATTGAGATGGCGTCTTTGCTGGCGAGGAGGCTTTTCGAGGGACAACTTGCACCGGAAGTAACCCTTCTGTATCATCCAGATCCGTCGAGTCACTCTCTTTACGCGAAAGATTGACCTTCAGCCTAGTCCTCATTAACGTCTTAATCGTATGTGCCTCCTTGACGCTCTTCGTCTGATGCCAGTATTCTGGTCGTGCATTGTTCTTTGGTGGAGTAAGGAATGTGACAGCACTGGGAGAGCTGCGTTCGCCGCTGCCGAATGCTCCGGAATTCCCACCAAGCAACCTTTCCAAACCATCACTAAGAGAATCAAGAAGTTCTTGGTCGGTCGTTAAGCATTCGCTTTCAGTTTCGTTCAGATATGTCCCATTTATCGGCGTTGACTCCCCAACACTTGAAACTCCCATGCCGGGAGACTGTGAGTTTTCTACCGACACTGGCTGGTTTTGGGATTTCCTGGTAGTCAAGGCTTCCTTGTTATAAACGGTATCGCAGAGAGTCTGGAAGCAACTAAGGATATCTGGTTCATTCAGAAAGAGGACCTCGTCCTTCAGAGGCGATATGTTGGGGTCGTATGAACCAGGTGGGCATTGTATGCTGAGCTGCATGAAGGGACTGGAAGGTGCTCGTGAATTGTCGGACGAAGTCGAGACTTTTGAGAGGCTCGTTCTGAAGATGGAAAACAATTTTTTTCCTGTACCCCTCAAATGAGAAAGAGGTCGCGAGTCAACGGAAATGAAAGCTCCCCTGCCCTTGATAGCCTTCACTTCACCCCCGGGCCGCGGGAGAATCATTGTCATCTTCAAGTTCTGCAGTTGTGCTTCTGCTGGACCTTCTTCGCTCAAATCGGACGATAACTCGACAAGCTGGGCATTAAGAGTATGGCCAAATACTTGTGTAATTGCATCCCGCGTGTTTGGTTGTGAGCAAGGGGAGTAAATCCAAGTTTGACTTGGGCTACCAGGCACTTTAAGGGACAGTTTGACGTGGGGAAGTGCTATCACATAGCTTTCTAGGAGTCGTCTGATGTCCGCCAACATCTTTCGGCTCACTTTGATAGCATTCTGTCTCCGAACTGGAATATTCTCAAACAAATTCACAGCTTGGACGGTTGTTCCAACAGTGCCGGATATGGGTTTCTGCGAACTGATACCGCCTGATCCTCTCTTGAGTTGTAAAAGCGATGCAACGGGATCTTGAGCTGTCCGGGTGGTAATTTTGATCGTAGCTAGACAATTGGCACCGGCAAGAGCCTCGCCGCGAAAGCCTAGCGTTTTGCCGCCTTTGAGATGAAGTTCGTCGAAGTTTCGTAGCTTGCTTGTATGAGACCGACGCCCAAGAGAACCATAGTCCTCAAGCTGTATCCCACAGCCATTATCTCGGACTTGGACTCTGTCGACAGTGTTGGATGCAATTGTGATTTCGATAGATGTGGCACCTGCGTCGATACTGTTGTCGACGAGCTCCTTGACAAGAGAAAGGGGATCTGCAATTGTGGATGAAGATCTCAAGAGGTGCGTTGTGGATGATGGTAACGCGAATATTGACATGATGGCGGTGAGATGAATTGAAGATTGAACCGTGATATAAGATCTGGTGGTTTATGCTGCATTGAGACACAGCGTCTGGTTGCCTGAGAGACTACACGGATCATGTGGATATCATGCTGGTGGAGTTCGAGGGATAAGAGGAGAGATAAAAGCAAGGGTGTAAGGAATAGGAAGATGAAAAGAAAAGAAAGGAAACAAAGAGGCAGTGATTCATCTTGTACGCTTAATAATGAGTTGAGTGCGGATAACACAAGTAAAGAAGGAGACGATTTTAACAAGCTTCTAGTCCTTCCTTCCTACTTACACCACTGAACGACACCAGCTATCGCCAAGAACCTAGGAAGGTCCGATCAGGTACGTACCTCATCAGTCCCTGCATTCCTCTTCTTCCCCTGTGACGTGACTTGCTAACCCCGCTAAGTATGAGCCCCGCGTCCTTAGAGCAAGCTTCCACTCACAACCTAAGGTAAACCATACGTCTACCTTCTCTACCATCGATTAGCCAGATCGCGACAGCTTCATCTCAATTGCCAACCGTACATACAACAAACAACACACCATCTTAATCCGCAGTCAGCCTCATTCGTCACAATGTCTCTCAAGGGTCCTTCTCCTCAACACCACGACGGCTCCGGCCTGCGCATTGGTATCGTCCACGCCCGGTGGAACTCTACCATCATCGAGCCTCTTGTGACTGGCGCCAAGGAAAAGCTTCTTGCGGCTGGTGTTAAGGAGTCAAACATTGTTGTTCAATCCTGCCCAGGCTCTTGGGAGCTCCCCATTGCTGCCCAGCGGTATGCCTTGCCTGTCATCCGTACATCCGTCTTCTCTCCCAAGCTTGCTGACATATCGCCATTTTCCTAGCCTCTTCTCCGCTTCTCAGATCCAGGGCACATCAACTGGCGGTCCTTCGGCCACCGACCTTCTGGCCTCCTCAACTACCGATCTCTCCTCGATGCCTGCTGCCACTGCCGGTGCTTTCGACGCCATCATCGCGGTCGGCGTTCTGATCAAGGGCGAGACAATGCACTTCGAATACATTGCCGAGTCGACTTGCCAGGGCCTCATGCGCGTGCAGCTTGACACTGGCGTCCCCGTCATTCTTGGTGTCTTGACTGTCCTCACCGACGACCAAGCAAAGGCTCGTGCCGGCATTGATGGTAAGGGTCACAACCACGGCGAGGACTGGGGTCTGGCAGCCGTTGAGATGGGTGTCAAGAGGAAGGAGTGGGCCAACGGAACTATTGAAGGTTAAGAAGTGTGAACACATGAAGTGACAAATTATAAGATTTCTGGGCATGGCGTAGACAAATGCGTACGAAAGCGTGCACAAGTAGAGGTTAGAAACCGCGCAACTTCACAAGTTCCTTACATCAGGATAGATACCAAGGATGACCTCCCAATTAGTCAATTACCAGCATAAAGAGTTATCTATCATGCGTTAGACTCAAATCCAAAGAGTCGGTGCCAATCATACCTTTCCCCAGAACGCCCAAATAAAAAGCACATTCTAAATATACAATTGTATGTGGCTTCCCGATCAAAAGTTGAACTATTTCAGCCTGTGGATATCCAGATGCCAAGTAGAGCATATAAACCAATCTTAAACCCCCATCTCTTTTGCAACAGTTTCTCGCAGTATGACCTTTCAATTAAATCATGGTTCCAAAATCACTTCCCAGTCCCTTCTTGCTCTTCCACATGCTGCGCTTCTTATCACGCTTCGCCTTCATCGCCTCCCATCCCTCCTCCTCATCATCATCTGACCCATCGCCAGAAGCACTAACCACATTGATGGTAGACTTGCCCTTGGGCTCATCCCAACGTCCCAGCGCCCCAGACATAGTGCTGGTTCGTCGATGAGGGTCAGGCACTGCTGGGCCGGGCATTTGTGAAACTGGCCGGTATCGACCGGGCAGGCCAATGTTGCTTCTCTCAGAAGGCGCAATCGATGGTGTGTAGCCACCCATGGGCATGCCGTGGACTGACCCAGCATAACCACCGGGTAGCGGCAGAAACGAGCTGCCTGGCCGGGGCTGAACCATGCTCATGGTACGCATTCCGGCGTCCATGCGCTGAGGAGGCTCCAGAGTCGGCTCCAGCATCATCGAGTGCCGTCCTGAGATGTCGTTCATAGACTGTGTAGCGGACATACCTCCGTAAGGCATCTCCATAGGTGGCATCATTCCGCCCTGTTGCTGCTGGCCATTGGATGCCATCATCTGCATGAATTGCATCTGCATTTGCATGAACTGGGACATCTGCTGGGTCATTTGAATTTGTGCTTGGTCTCCCACTGTGAGTTGCGGTGGAGCCATTTGTTGTTGAGACATGCCCATGCCTGGCATATTGTACATGCCGGCCATAGCATTCATCATGCCTTGAGGCGTGTTGTCAAAGGGAGGTCCCTGTGACGCATTCATGCCAGGAATAAACTTCTGGCCGTTGACATTGGGGCCGCCTCGTCGCATAGCCCTCGAGCGTTCCTCGTTGGCAATCACGCCAACCAAGCCACCAGGCGGTAGAGACTGTTGAGATTCCGAGGCAGGAAGTCCACCGCTGAAGGTCAAAGATTCACGCATAGCCGGCTTTGAGATGCTGGCGCCAACAAAAGGATCCTGAGGAAGACCGCGAGCAAAGGCAGGGAGCATCGAGTGACGTTGGTTCTGGCTGCTCTCGCCCATAGCCGAGCCAGGCCTTGGTGGTGCCAGTTGAGTAGATGCTCGCAGGTTCGGGTTGGAACCCATGGTGCTCAGTCTAGCTGGTGGGCGAGTTTTGTTGGGGAAACCATGAGCCTGGAGAATAGCCAAAGGAACCTCTTCATCGTCATCCTCATCAGAACCACCTGGAGGAAGTCCCGGTGATGGGGTCTTCGTGAGGTGAAGCTGAGGTGCGCTCATCGAGCTAGCTAGCCCAGGGCGGTCATGCGATTGCATATCAGGCTGCTCTCCAGTGACCTTCATCATCTGTTGTCGGTAGACTGCCATATGGGCTTCTTGCTTTCTTCGCTGCTTTGCTTGCTGCTTGGACTTTTCGATCTCATCCTCGTCATCATCATAATTGATCTCGTCGTCGTCATCGTTGGCGGTCGATTGCTGAACGCCGTCGCTCAAGCTATGGCGCTCCTTGTCTTTTCGGTACTTTTCAAACTGGGCTGGCGTCATAACCTTGTTGTTGCGTTGTGGGCTAGGAGCTCGCGAGTTGTAGCGGTTGTTGACACGCGAGGATTGCGCCGTAGTCCCTTCGAACAAGTTGTCATCTCCCCTGTTGAAGCTGGTATTGAGGGGCTTTCTCTCGAACGACGAGTAAGAGTCCTCGTCTCGTCGATAACGACCGACAGGGGGGTTGGGGCTAGATTCGGAGAGTAAGCGTCCTACTGTAATAGAATCCTGCAAGAGCTTCGCATCTTCATCCTCGATAATGTCGGATGGCCGGCTGGTGGTCTTGAAGGAGCTCTGGTGTCGCGGGACAGGTGGTGGCACATCGTCGAGCTCAGGTGAGCCGGGCTGAGATCCAAGCAGGTTATCATCCTCGTTTCGGCTGTGCCATGATTCGGGACCTTGCTCGACCTTTGTCGATTTGTTGATGCTCAAAGGGGGAGGCTGGATAGGCCTGTTGCTAGTCAGAGATCGAGGAGCAATGGATCCATCAGGCCTCATTGTAGCAACGCTTGCCCTCTTATCGAAAGACGTGAACATGGAGCCAAAATCTCCGCCCATATCCATATCGCTTCCGTTCTCCATCTCCAACTTGGGCGGTGTAGCAGTGCTGGTTGTGGATTCGGTCAGACCTCTAGATCTTCCACCATAAGCATCCTGTTGAATAGTTGGGACAGGAGGGATATCGTTGTTGTCGATCTTTGGGGAAGAAGCGCTGTGTTTTTTCTGGACACCGAAAGAAAAAGTTCGACCCGCTCGGTTCAGAAATCCGGACCCGCTCGACTTGACTCCTGATCGGGGAGCGATATCATGCAGGTTTTTCTTTGAAGAATGCTTCGGTTCGTCCTGTCCCTCGAGATTCGTAGATGAAGGAGCAGTCGAGGCATTGCTGTGCCTTGACGAGGTATCAGTTGATGTGGCTTTGGTCGTATTAGACGCCCCACTTCCCCTGAGATGGAGTCAGCGCCTGTGCATGACTTATTTTTATCTTTCCAGGACCAACGGCAAGTCGTGCAGCATTCCTTGGCGAGTCACACAGGAGAAGACGGGGAATTAAGGAAAAAATCAACTCACCTGTTGCCGCTCTTGAGATCAGCGAACATGTTATCTTCAGTGTCGAGTTCCAGATGACTATGCTTAGGAATGTGGCCGCCGGATGCCCTGGCCAGTCTGGCACCCCCGTCAAACGATTTGCCGAGCGAAGGGTCGGTTCGTTCAATAACTCGGAATGATGATGGCTCTGGTGTCACTGGGCCATTCTGGAAATCCTCCGAGGTTGCGGTTGACTTCCGCCTGTTGAACGCAACACCGAATCTAGGCATGTAGAAGGTATAATAATAGAATTTCGGTATGGATTAGATGCGACCCATAAAAAGGACTCGGAGTGAACCGAGACGAGCAGAAGTTATTGATATATGTTCTTGATGATCGATATGCGGCGGCAAGGCGATCGTGATAGTATGTAATCGAATAAACTATAGAACAGATGTTCTAGGTCGAGGCTTGATGCGTTGCGTATCGTAGTGAGGGTATCCAACTCAAACCGTATCAAACAAGCTAGATGTGTATGGTAGATGCGTGTAACTGCATGATCGGGAATCGCAAGTCAGCGGAGTTTAGGCAACGGAGAATGCACCGAGAGTTGTCACAGTTGTTGGGAACGGAGTTGAATTGGATAGCAGGAGTAAGAAAGTGAGACCAGTGCTTGTGTAGAGTTTGGGGCCCGAGGCTTTATCGGAATGGACAAAGTCGAGGCCAGTTCCAAAGGCAGAGACATGTAGTAAACCGGGTGGTTGGAGGCGGAGGCATGTCATTGAAGGCAAAGAGAGTTGAGACTCACATTATGGATAATGTCCAGAAACGAAAGACGGTTTGTATTAGGAGTAAAAAGGTGGCTGGTTTGAAGCCGGAACAAGACCAAGACTGTCGAGCGAAGGCGTGAGCGGGAGTAGAAAGTGAAAGTATGAATCCCAATTTATGTATAGTCAGAAAGAAGTAAGACGGAGAAAGAGGTTCGCACGTCCAGTCCAGTTCCTGTTCGTGCGATGTCGTGCCTTGTCTCGTATCAACTTTCAGTGTCCGGGCATAGACAGACCTGCGGCCAGAAAAGCAACAGTAACAAACGCGCAAAGGCGGATATTGATTAAGAGGGGGAAAGAAGCGAGAGGTGAGAAGCGAGAAGCGAGAAGCCAGAATCCAGAAGCGAGTGGTGGTGAGGTTTGAACAAGAGGGAAAAGAAGACAGAACAGAACAGAACAGAAGCGAGTCCAGCTCACTTCAATTCAGTTCAGTTCAATTCAGTTCAGTGGCCCAACAGGTCATGGCTCCAACCTACCTGACATGGATGGACGGGCCAAGCGCAGACAAGACCTACCTACTCCGTACTCACGTACTCACGCACTAACCGGGGGGGTCAGGCGTTACACAGTGCACATGTACAGTAGGTATTGTCGAATGACCTCTAAGGCTTTAACCCCCGTGGCTAGCTACGCACGGCCTCCGTCTCGATAGAGGAGCATAGGATAGTGATGCGACTTGAATTCTGTAAATATCATTCTTGCAAATCGAGTGTTGAGGATGGAAGTTGACGGGATGAAAAACGTTCGGCGGGGACTTACCAACCTCCGAAGATAAAAACAGCCCTCGGTATCGGGTAAATACCTAGGTAGCAACTAATGGAGGAGGCTCCCGTCTTTGAAGAACAAAAAAAAAACTTAGTACTTTGACAATCCACCAAGCTTTAATTAACATGGAACTCAATTTGCAACCAGCAACTGCTTATCGTCAACTCAATGCCTAACAGTTCCGCTGTGTCAACTCAACTACAGAGTCCAGTCTGCATCAGATCCCCATCATAGCCAGAAGGGCTTCTCTTGGCCTTTCGCTTAATTATGGCAACGTTAAAGGCCGTCCCCGTGGACCCATCATCAGAGACCGTCAGCGCCTAGCCTGTATCTTCTCCCGACTACCACGTCGCTAGCGTCGTTGCTCCTTGAGAACCGGCAACCCTTGTCTTAGAACCATGGCCACTGCTGAGCCAGCACCGCGGACGTGGACACGCTTTTGAGTACCAATAGCATCCTATGAGCATGCGGTTTATCATACAATACTCAGCTACGGATAGCCTACATGTATATGCAACTGCAGCTTACTGTTCTCGACCAACAGTACCAATGGTAAACGCCAGTCTCTAAACATCCGAAACAATATTTCAAAGCCTTTATCCAAAGGAGGATCAAGAGCTGATGTTGAGGCTGCCTCATCTTAAAGAGGCGCGGGCCAGTCCAGGACGGGCAAAGCCGCGATGGCTCAACAGTTCCGATAGTCAGCTACGGTACTTGGTCAAATCTGCTAGGTGTGTTCCTCTAGATTGAACATAAAAGAAAACCGGTGCGCTAAGGGGGAAATTGCGTGGCATTTAGGTGGCCAACAAGTCTGATACAGAGTAGTTTATCGATAGCGTTGGTGCGCGCAACGAACACATCCTTTTCTTCAACTTTACTTTTAATTATTGAGTACAGAGTACGTTAAATCTTCAGAATCCTTCAGCCCTGGAGAACAGAACGTGCGGCAGACAATAAAGCCCTTCCCTGTGAGACAGTCTAAGCCCAGTTGAACCAGGCAGCCCAGGCTCATCCTGAACCAATTTGTTCCGGTATTGTACTCTGACGTTTCACACAGGATATTGCTGACGCGAGGTCTCCCGCCCTTTTCTCCACATCATGTCTTGAAGGGTTCCGTTGAAGATTCTGGCTGACTTCTGTTTGTCTTCTTGATTAAGACATGAAGAAAGAGAAAAGCAAAAAAAACAAGGTAACATCCTGGACCATAAGCAACCCAGGATGGTATTAATGTCAGTATCTCTATGCAACAATACCGATGATCATTAATGTTCCTGGCCAAGACGTGGTTATTTTTATCATTGATGTAAACGGTGGAAGTTAATGTGGAGGGTTTTACTTTTTTCACGACTCAACATTGACCTACATGAATAGATGTGATATAATCCATTGATCCATGCCATCGGCCCCTTTGTGTTTCTTCAAAGTCCAAGGCATTGCATTGCTGCCATATTCACTACGATACACGCACAGTATATCCATTGTAGAGACTAGACAGAAACACTGGAGTTATTGTGGAGGTAAGGGTTCAATGATGTTAGATTCTGCTTGGCATTGATTGACTCACCACTTTTTAACTCGTAATGAGCTTTTGACCTCGTCCGTCACGCCAGAGCTTCACATCCAATACCTAGAATGCAACACTATACAGCTACTGCCCGGGGCTTTCGGATATTGGATCTCAAAGAGAGTTGAATCGATGATGAAGGAACTTATTGGTTGGAACAGAATACCTTACTCAAAATGGGATCGGTTGCGCCGTTCCCGCCGTGAGGTGACCCTTCTCTCCTTTCCTTTAGGTTCTCTTGACCCCGAGCCTGGTCTGCTGGACTTACCAGTTCCAGACGGGCTGGGGGTTGCGGGCAGCGGGCACAGGGGACCGCCTCCACTATGATCCACGACAGCCGAACAGCGGGTCTCCACTGAGCACTAACAGTACAGGTGCAGATGCGAGTTGGAAGAAAAAAATAAAAAATAAAAAATAGAAAAAACCCGAGCCTTCACAACTTGGTTTCCACATAACGTGGGCCAACCACGCCATCTCTCCCAGGATATCCCATTGATGGGTCTTTCTCCCCCATGCCCTGTTACCATCCTGCCTGCCTGCTCATGATTTCCATCTTGGAAATCCTCAGGGCTTATCGTGTTTTCGTCATGCACTGACGTCTTTGACAAGTGTGATCTACAGGAGACTGAGGAGTCGACGATCTCATTAGCAAAAACCTCGGGCTTCACAACATCTGTTCTCTTGCAGGACCGAGCTCGGGCCTGAGTCTGGACCCAAAACTTGGACAAGAACCCGACATCCAGGTTAACGAGAAGGAAATCTTTCAGCAGTTGATGATGCGAATGCTACCAACCCTTTCCATTTAATATTGCTCTGGGCTCTGGGCTCTGGGCTCTGGTTAGGGCCGCACTGTGCTTGTATGCAACCTAATCGGATGCTAGCAAACTCATCGTCACAGAAACTCAAGCCTGATCGGGTCAAGTTCAGGTACGCGGCTCATCAGTTGAAAATCATCGCGCTTTGAGGTCCTTGGACAAAAATGAGATGGGGACTGGAAGTGCCCTAGGTGCCCTCCTTTTTCCCTCGTCCCCCTCTCTCAAACCTCTCAAACCCCTGTTCCACAGGTGGATCAGCTTGGTCTTTTTTAGATCAAAGCTTGGCCAATGCTTCTTATTAGGGGCCCAACCGTGGAGAAAGGCATGTGAGGTTCGTATCGACTACAGTTGTTGACTGTAGCAAGGAGGAGATTAATGGGCACTTGGGGTGTTTTGAAGTTATTCCCGTCTTGCACTCTTGGACGTGCCCGCTGGCAATGCGATGCAGTCCATCTGTGATCTTTGGGCATAAAGGGCTTCAACAAAGTCTTCGTTCGGTTTACGGAGTACGGAGTACGGAGTACATCAGCTCGTTTACTGTACGAGCGAGCAATCTGCTGTGTGCCGCGCCACAACATCTCAGTATCCCGCTGTTACACGGAGTTCGGACTAGGCTGAGCCGGATTCCACTTACGGAAATAAGGTTAAAGGAGAGTAAGGGCAGCTTTTAATGATGGGTGAGTGCGCACCAGGTCATGATGCATGCTGACAATTGCTTTCCTACCAAGCATCAGCATGTATCCAGTATCAGCACACAGCATCGACTAACCGGTTCCTCGGTTGCAGCAGATGGCCGGGCTTTTCTTCGTCGTCTCACGCCACCGACTGCATACAAGGTTAACAGTCGCCATGAGCGTTAAGTCTACGGATAGGTGAGGTGGCTTAGCCTGGGTGGGCGGTGATCAGTGACCACACAGTTTGGACAGGTTGGGTTACAGTTGCTATTATTGCAGACACACAAATTGAGGGTTATCACCCGATCCAACATCAGCTCAAAGCTTGTTCTTGTCCGGCTTGGATACAGCCCCGGAGCCCCCTCTCGTCTCTTTCTTCGAATTCCCTGCAAATACTTCGTACGTTATGAAGTGAACGTTTAATTCTCCACAGAACTGGGGGGCCCAAGAGTGAGATTTACATGCCTAGCCTGCAAATCGTCGTTGTTGTGATGCGTTGTTGTGCCGCTGTCAACAAGCGCGTCCAAGGGGGTTCAGGCTGTATCAGCAAACAACCGTCAACGGCCGACCGTGCGGCCCTGGTCTCTTTTTCTTTCTTTTTTTGTCTGTCTTTACCGATTTTTGACCCAGATGCCAGGAAATTTAAAGATGGGGTCTCTCCATCTTCCGAACATTTCGTCATTAGCGCCTATCTTCATCATTCTCGATAGCCAGCACGATCGAAAACTCAAGGAAGATCATATCATGATGAACTTGGAGACAAAACAAGGCGAAGGACAAGATGCGACTCCACCTTTCGCACTTTGTTGAGAAGCTTCCTCGAATTCGTGTGTGCTTCTTCTGGCCTTTCACTCCAGTTCTGCTCTTTGTGGTTCAAAGATATCCGTAGAGTCTTCCAGTTGGCTCCCCTGGTGACGGATTCGTGCAACACGGCAGCTTAGACAATGCCGATGCACGTCAAGACACATGAATTGCGTGGCCTCGGTGGATCAACACGATCACTCCCCGATACGCTAACTTTAAGACAAATGAAGACGCGATGCGCGCCGCACGGTGTGGGTGAGACATTTGGAGCGTTGGTTGTTAGCAGAGATGTTAGCAAGCCGTAACTTATTAGTTACTGCATTGCATGGTGGGTGATTGAGGTTTGAAAATCCTCCGATTCGTCTCAGTTAACTTGTTAGAGTAGGTATTTTGTGCATTCTTGATCACACTGCATCGTAAACTGCATGTATCTAGAATAGAACCGGGACAACAGAAAGTGTCGATCAACAGTTCTAGACAGAACTAACATGCTCGCTGACTCGCATGCATGTTCATGACTTGTTCGCTAAAGTGCTGTGATGGCGAGTAAATGCTAGATGGCCAGGATGGGAAGGGCATGTGAAAGTGAGGGCAACTCGAGTCGTTGATTGCCTAAACCAACCACCGACAATTATGTGATTGATCAATTGTTATATTGACGGCTGCAAGGACACTCTGAAAGCGACTCTGCCTACGTCCAGGGTTGTAGAGATTTGTTCATAGGCAGTCTTTTGCATCGGGTCCCACGTGGCATACAACTCTGTAGCAGTAGGAGTAGGAGTAGGAGTAGGAGTAGGAGTTTGACCATGAAATCCAGCTTTATAGACTCAGGTACAACTAGTTCTTGAACGAGGAAGTTGTCTGCCCAGTGGACTTGTGAAGGCCATCTTGGACTAGTGTATAACGTTATAGTGTGGTTGTTACTCAATTGGCCAATCTGGTTGGTGTGAAGTAGTGAGGTTGGAGAATTGGATATATGACTGGGATGTATCCGTATGTGTGCAACTATAGAGTCAAGGTTGAGTTGACGCCCACGAGTGAATATGCGGTAAATGGAAACGAATAAGCTGCAAGAGCACGGATAACAACCTGATACGCATACAATCGTTAAGGTTGTACTGCCCAATGTCTATTTGAAGTCAATATTGGCTTTACATAGTGACTTTTGAGGTTCTGTAACCTAAACCCCCATCTTCTCCGCAACCAGGGATACTGTACATACACAGTCTCAAACCTCGGCACGGCAAAGAACCTACCTAAGCAATCACCCACAGCAGCCAAGCCCTGAGCCCTGAAGCTTATCATGGCCCTGAATGTTTGAATTGCTTCAGACAGTGGATGGCCCACAGCGGAAGGAGCTGATCCCAGCACTCAGGTCGCCTTGTTTTGTCTCGGCTTAGGCTGTGGCAACTACTCCAAAACATGGTCACTCTTTACTATCGCGAGATAGCCTCAGGATTGAAAAAGAAAAGAAAGAAAAAACCTATCATCCTAACTTACTCAGTGCCATGCAACTCTAACCCGCCCTCGAGTCGTATCAATGGCTTGCCCCTCTATTTCATGGGTCCTCTTCTTCATCAACACAGCAAAAAAGCCCCATACCAGGTAACTACTAAGCTATGCTAGCTGTGCTTGCTGTGCCTGGTCTGGAGTAAGGGACCCTTCTACGAGAGGGGCGAAACGCTTAGGGTATTTATGCTTGGCGGAGCATCAAGACAAGCATGTGGGCGAGTAGCCTCGCTGCATTGGATCTAATCAATCTCTCCTCTAATTGTCCAAAATTCTCTCTTTCTTTCTTTTTTAATTTTTATTTACCTCACCAAACTCAGCTGCTCACCTTAAAACGCTTATTATCGTTTCTAGGTTGGAGCATATTTAACTGCCGTGGCGGAAACGCGGGAAAACACCCCTAAAGGATATTCACCTTTGTTTCCATTTTCAACTTTGTTTGATACCTCAAACCCCCCAAGCATCAAACCTGACTCGTTTCGCGTTTTACCTTATTTTTCTTCGCGATATATATAATTCACCTCCTCAGCCATCAAGCTCTTCAGTTCCTTCTCTCGCCAGTCGCTGCGAAAAAAGCGACACCTTTCGCGACAATGAGCTCTCCAAACACCCCTTTGAAGCACGGCAGCTATGCCCAGCCACGGCGCCCTTCTTTCCTCTCCAGCGATGATAGCCACAATCCATTGGGCACTCGCAGTGGTCATCTTCAGTCCCTGATCCGTAACCGCTCTGCTCAGAGCGTGCAGAGCTTGAGCAGCTCTCTTCCTACACACTCTGGCCCCTTCTGGATGGGCCCCGATGACGAGGAAACTGGATTGATCCGTCACGACAACGATGAGCTTGGCAGGCTGCTCGCTGATGAGCGCCGCCTCACACAGCTGCTTCACGGTCCGCAGAACCGCAGCGCAGGGCTAATTGGCCGAAGCAACCCTCGATACCGCTGGGAGCAGTACTGGAAACCCGAGGAGGAGCTCTCTGCCATGCCTAAACCTCTGTGAGTCCGCAGTGCCATTGGAATGCGCCGTTGCCTTGCGCATCTGCTAATCAAGCTCAACAGGCGCGAATACTATGAGAGAACAAACGATTTGATCCAACAATACCTCTACATCGATGCTCTCCTCGACTCGGCCATCCCCCACGATCTACTCAACGAGTACCAGGCAGAGCTCGATTCCTCTGCTTTCCGACCAGTTGACGTCCCAGACACCATCACGGAGGAACCCACCACCACCACCGAAACATCTCCCCTCAATGGCTCGACTCCTGCATCCTTCACCCCCGGATCATATGGTGCCGTCAGCGTCAAGCTCAACAATTCGTCTACCAAGCTACCTGCCACCCGCACGCCTCAGGACATCTTCCGATCTTCTGAGAACCTTCCTCTTCTCCAACGCCCGGATCAAAGCGAGGATGAGGACGAGGAGCCGCCTTCAGTACCCGCTAGTCAAGGCGACGACAACGGTCCCAGGCCTTTGTTGCCCTGGCTTGAGGATGCTGAGGTCGACAGTGACGACCCTGTCGTAACATTGGCTATCTGGGTCAACTTTATTGCCAACGGTATTCTCCTTGCCGGAAAGCTCGCTGTTATTGTATCTGTCCCTTCCATGTCGGTTCTTGCTAGTTTGGTCGATGCTGTACTGGACTTTCTCAGTACTATTATCGTATGGATAACCACACGTCTCATTTCCTCCAGTCACCATGACCAGTACAGCTATCCTGTTGGTCGTCGCAAGTAAGTTCCAATGCTTCTGTCACATGGGCGACGTCTTTACATATGACTAGAAGCTAACATTTCTGCTAGACTTGAGCCTCTTGGTGTACTCGTCTTTTCTATTATCATGATCACGTCTTTTGTTCAGGTCGGACTTGAATGTATTCAGCGCCTGATGGATCCCGAGCACCCAATTCTTGAGCTTGGCATCCCAGCAATTGCGATCATGGTTTCAACCATTGTTATCAAGGGTGCCTGTTGGATCTGGTGTCGGGTCGTCAAGAATTCGAGCGTCAGAGCATTGTAAGTCCAGCTCCATCTATTCACATAAGCAAATGTCTAATCAAATCACAGGGCTGATGATGCAAAGACGGATGTCATTTTTAACACGGGCTCTATTCTGTTCCCTATTAGTAAGTCGACTCAACATACGCTGTGCGATTGAACTCATGCTGACCGTTTTCTTCAGTCGGCTTCTACGCACGAGTTTGGTGGCTCGATGCCTTTGGTGGTTTGTTTCTCTCCATGGTTGTCATCTTCAACTGGAGCCAGACCTCGGCGCACCACGTCCGTAACCTCTCAGGCTTCTCAGCTCAGCCTGACGAGCGTAACCTGTTGTTGTACCTGACGATGCGTTTCGCCACAGCCATCCGCCAGATCCAGAACTTGCGCGCATATCACGCCGGCGACAAGCTCTTTGTCGAGGTTGATATTGTGCTTTCAGCTGCGACGCCCCTCAAGGATAGTCACGATCTTAGCGAGGTGCTCACGTACTTCCTCGAATCTGTGCCAATCGTTGACAGAGCTTTTGTTCACGTCGACTATACAAGCTACAATGCCCCAACACACATGCTCAAGGGATCCTCCGCGAAACCGAAATGAGGTTAATTTGAGGGGATCGGAGCTAACAAAAAGTCACTAGGGATCACCTCTCCCGCTGTTAAACGATAGGAGTAGATGGTCTTAGTTTCTAGAACTTCAATCCACATCTACAAGTGGGGAATCTGGCTGTGCATACATCATACTCTAGAGTATTGAGCAAGTGTGCAAGAGCTTTGTAGGTTATGCATTGGATACTGAAAAAAAACTGGCTGTACAATAGATCTATGTATTATCAAAAGCGCGCCTAGCTAAACTTATTATCACTAAAGAACAAGAAGGATAGCTTCGTGTATACTACCATCTCTTATAAGAGAGTTGCGAAAAGAATTAGACAAATCAATATAATCAAACCATCGGGCCCATCTACTGCTGATCCTCCTCTTTATGCTCTTCCTTAATAGGGAATACCGTTGGTCAGAAGTTGGAAGTGATCATAGACACTAGTACTGTAGCTCGAGTAACTGGTCTTGATGAGGTGTTTCATAAAATTGGCCGCCTCGCGCTCGCTCTTGTCCAAGACAAAACGCTCACGGAAGTGCTTGACACTCTCAGGCTTGAAGCAGTCAAGACCACTGTCCATCATGAGCAAAACGATCTGGCTCAGCTTCTCGCAGTATTGGCGACTGGCAAGGAATGCCTTTATGCACAGCTCCTCAAAGGCCTTGAAGCTTTGGTGATCCATCGAGCCGCCCATGACAGCCACCATCTCAGTCGTGAGCTTGAAAGGGGCGCGCTCGAACTTGACGCCTCCAGGGGCGATATCAAAGCAGAAACCAAAATCGATGTGGAGGATGTGGCCGGCGTCGTCGATCATGATGTTGCCGTTGTGTCGATCTTTGAACTGCAGTAGGTAGGAAATGACCGAATAAGCAGCCATCGACTTGACAAAGTTGCTGCGGGCGCGCTGGAACCGGAGCGAGTTCTCGTTGCCGTACTTGGAGATGAAGTAGTCGTACAGGCCGTTGACAGCCTCACGACCAAGCATATCTCGCGAAATCGAGTTGGGAAGCACGTCAATGACACCGCAACCGGGAGCTGTCGCCGTGACTCGATAAGGGAAGACATAGACGTCGAGGCCAACATCGTGGAAGATACCTCGGAACGCCGCAATCATCTGCAGCGCCAGGACATCCTGTCGACAATCGTCACCAACCTTGAAGATGGCTGACTGCCAGACCTCAACAGTTCTTTCAGGCGTGCCGTGATCCTCTCCGTCATTCTCCTCCATCATCTCATCAACCTCCGAAACTCCGCCCTTGTTCTTTTGGATACGGAACGTGGCCATGTATGGTGCTTTAGCGTGACTCTGGAGCGCCTTACCGGACTTGCGATCGATACCAATAACAACACCATCGGGATTACTGGGCAGGTAGACGCCGACCTCAACCTTGATCTTGCGCAACTCTTCCTCGATCTTCTGCGTCTTCTCCGGCTTGGACAACTTGATGTATGGTTTGAGTTTGCCAGAAATGTCGGTCACTTCATCGAAGAAGGCGAATTCTCTCTCAAAGAAGACACGATCTTCAGTCGCAAACTCGTCAATCATCTGAGTCATGACAGTGTCAAGAGTTGGCTTGATTTCATCAGGAACTTGAGCATCATCATCCTTGTACGAGTTGGCCTTCATGTTCCAGATGATCTGATGGGCAAACAGCTGAGAGAACTGGGCTGTTTCCAGAATATACCGCTTCACATATCCAAGGCCATCGTAGCGGAGGGATTGGACGATTTGGGGGACATAGAAAAATGTCACATCGACGGAGTGACTCTCCAGCGCACGCATGGCGTACTGGATCACGAAAGGATGGTCCTGGTACGCTGGGAGGAACATGGTTACTGCTGTTACAGGATTCACAGGCTCCCAGTACAGCAGATACTATCAAACGTTAGCACTGCATAAGCTTGGTGAGTACATGAGACATACCTTGAGTTGTTGCGCGCTAACATCATCGGGAAGAGACCCTCCAAAGATCATGTTCAGAGCTTCAGGCTCGAAGATGACCTTTTCAGGCATGGTAAGGAGCAGGAACCTAATATCACGCTGCAGACGAGGGAAGGGGAATCGTGTTGCTAGCTCAACCGCAATAGCGGGATCCTGCCACCAAGCGGTGCGGATAAGTGGTAGAAGGGCAGCTTCAGTTGGTGCTTTACCAGCCAACTGAGCCAGAGCTTGGTTGCTGGCATTGTTGAGTGGGTTGACCCAGACGACCAGACGACATTGCTCATGTCTAAGTAGGAGATCAAGCAGTTGCTCCTTTGACTGCAGGGACTTGACGTTGCCAACGGTCTGAGCGCCGATGAAAGAGACCTGTTGCAGAGCTGCTAGAACGTCGGAGATGAGACGGATCTCAGTCTTCATTTGTAAAAGATTGCTTCCGAATGACCACTTGGGGCACGACTTGAACCAAGACAGGCCGGCTGTGAGTATCCTCTCCTTGAGCCTCCACTGTGCTGCAGGTTTCAAGGTGGTACTGGAGCGCAAGACACGGAGACCGAACATAATAATCTGGAATCGGATCTCTCTGGCCATAGGATGAGTTGCACATTGTTTCATCGCCTCGAGAGTCAGGTCGAGCATGCGGAGGAACACTTTCTGGATATCAGGGCTGCCGAGTCTGGTAGCGTTATAGTGACTGGCAAAGAACTGGAGCAACCGGGTATGGGGAGCGAGAATATCATGCACCAGTTGCTTCTTCCTAGCCAAAGCCTCCAGCTCGCTGGGTGCAAATTCCTCCTTCAAGAAGAATGGGTCAATATGATTCAAGGTTGGGCTGAAAAGGCCAACTTTTCGGGTAAGAGTGAACTCCCATTGCTGAGCGATTTCGTTCAACAGTCTCGACTCCTGTCTTGGATTCTCATTTATCACACCAAGCCATAGAGAAACACCAAGGTTGATTGACTGCTTAGTAAAAAGCGCGAACGGGATGCTCACGAGATGGTGAGCAACAGCAGCTTCATCTTTGTTTGTACGACAAAGAAGAGCTGCTGCCCTACGGAGAATGTCTCGAACCTCGGTGATAGAGGTGCTCTTCTTGCTGAGAATTCGAGCCTCAATATGAGCCAGTGCAGTAGTGGCGTTGGCGCTCTCCTTGATGGAGGACTGCACAAATGACATACGTCGGTTATGGTTCATGAAACTCATTATTTCTGTACCACGGTCCGGGAGTGTCTCGCCATAGCGATACTCTTGACGAGTTGTGTACTGCGCGACAAAAGCAGATGCCGTGTTGACACTCGAGTTACCAATCTTGTCCATGGATTGAAGACGGTTGTCTGTTGAGGGAATGATCGATCCCATCTCGAGAGCGAATGATCTTCCCAGAGAAACATGGCCGTAGGCTCCCTCATCACTGAACTCAGAAAGATAAGTCTGCAAGATACCCTTCACGTCCAGAGGGGAGACGTTGATGGCAGCGTTGACCCATACTCTGGCCTTGCGGTTAAGGATATCCATCGTCCATCGTCGGAAGTCGTAATCATCCGAAAGTTGCACAGTCACTCTGCCAAGTTCGGATGTGAACGTAGATCGAGGAGCGTAAACGTCTGTCTCTGCTTCCAAGCAGCTAGACCACATCAAAGAGAGCAGCTCTATCAACGCAAAGAGTGATGACCGATAACAGATAACTGAGGGGATCTCGCGAAGCATGCGGTCTGCGCAGACAAATGCAGCCTGCTGAACTCGCTCGATACGGTGGCAGCAACCACAGAAGATAGTAGCGAGTTGTTCAGCGGCGTAATGGGCGGAAAAGGTTGGCTCTGTGCCACTTTGCGTCTTGTGAATATACTTATCCATAACGGCAGCGGCAACACCCTCCATGGCGCTGCTGACCTCACTCTTAGACATGCTTGGCTCCAAGAAGTAGGACAAGACCTTGGTACAATCACCTGAGTCGGCTCGAAGGATTTCCATAAGGTAAGTGGCTTGGAGGAAGATTACCTTGCGGTAGCTAAGGCTCCTGATGTCATTTGCCTTAGTGGGCACGAGATCACTCAAGAGTTTCTTCTGCAAAGATTCTCTGTCGCCACTCATACCTCGTTGTAGAACGGTATTAAGTTCAATGTCACTCTCAATCTGCTCTCCTCGCTGCTCAGCCACCAGAGGTGGGGAGTGAATAGCAATCATACGCAACTCCCTCATATACTGCTTGCCACGATCCGTGTTAGTGGTGAAGCCATGGACCACGATATTGAACCAAGCGTCCCTGAGAAGAGAATATGTCTCATCGTCGGTAATGGGCTCAGAAGCAAAATCGTTACTAGACATGAAGACCGCCAATGGATGCAGAAGCTCGGCGATCTCGTTGGCGGCCATTTGCACATCTGACTCCTTAGTATGACCAGAAGAGTGAACATCACCAAGCCCAATGATATTATCAAGCAGGTGCTCAAAGTAAATATCGAACAATTGTGAGTCACGTCGCAGGTTGGCGGATATGAAAGTACGGGCATTTCTCACCTAGTCAAGTAAGCAATTGTTAACAGACAGATGAGCAAATTGACTTACAGCATCAAGCAAAAACAGCTGGTTGTCGATGACTCCAGTATGGCATAGTTTGCTAAACAACTTGAGTAAAGAGCGGAACTCCAGCTGACCGCCCTCAAGAGCCAGAGCTGCTGCTCCGCTAATGATTCGAGCATCTACGCCCGTATTGACCTTTTCAAGCTTTTGTTGGAGCATGGACTGGGCCAGTGCAGTGATCTTCTCATCCTTGAAAGCGGCAGCAATTCCACAAATGGTTTGCACAACATTGCCAGAGACGATTGCAGTCTCCTCCTCACCATACATCTGGAGAGAAATGGAGCTCCCTATAGACCGACGGTTAGAGTAGATTGGGTTGAGCGCTGTATCACTTGCAGACCCATCAATCTGACCATTTCCGAACGCCTGATCCGATCCAGGGCTAAGAACGTTGCCCAAGGTGTAGAGTGTACCGATGACAGCATCCTTGGAAAGCATCTTGAGGGCATAAGCCAGGCTGTTGGAGGCGATGGTGACAATATCTTTCTGGGGCGCATCTTGCACGATAAATCGAGGCAGAATACGGCTGACATTGGAAGAGAAAGACGGCGAGATCTGGCAGATGAGGGCCAAGCATTTCAACGTAACCGAAGCAAGGGTTGGATCAGCCATCTGAACAGAGTCATCCAGGGTTTCCTGAAGCCAGTTCATGAGAATCTCCGCATCAGCAGCATCTTCGTTGAGCAAAGCACAATTCAAGTAGGAGATAAGAGCCGCAGCCTTGACAGCATATGCGAGACTCTGCTGGTCAGGCGATCCCATGCGAATAAAGTCGGCACCGCCTTCGATATACTGGATCTCTTCAATGGCTAGTGTCGCGTAGTCCTCGACAGTCTTGAAATCACCTTCGTGCGCAGAAGAAGCGATGTTGCGTAGATCCTCACCTTGGGCGATATAGATATCCAGCACATGCGACTGTCTCAAAGAGCGAGGGTCTTTCACCATTAACGAAGTACTAGCCACAAGAAGACAGGCAAAGCTTCGGTGCAGAAGCATAGCTCCAAGAGGTCGTCCAGACGAGGCATAGTGGCGCAAATACCTCTTCCACTCTTTAATCTCGCGGTCCTGGCTATGGCAGTTGCGGATAGTGGACAGTGCTGTTTCAACCGCGATAAGGAATGGCTCCGAGAGTAGCTCTCTGATCTTCTTGATCAAAGCCAATCGACCACCAGCTCTCCAGAAATCGGCCTGAGCAGCGGCAGCATCGAGAAATCCTAGCAGGGCCACAGCAATTGTCACAGTTCGAACTGCGTCCTCCAAATGCGGATTCTCGGGGTCACCCGCTTGAGGAGAGACGATACTCTCGGTAGCTCTTCTACATGAGTTCACAAAGGCCCAGATCTTATCAGTAACATTCTCTTGAAGCTCGTCGTAGTTGATGCCAAGAGACAGCAGAGCCCCTGTCACATGAAAGGCCAAGGATTCGGAAGGAGATGGATCGATCTTGCGGAAGAAGGGCGACGGAACAAAGATTTGTATATGTGCTTCGAGAATATACGGGAAAAGCTGATACGAAAGCCTCTGGGCGCTCTGGGACGACTTTATCTTTGGGGCCGTTTTACACAATGCGATCAGGACCTCGAATTCGCGAATGGACTGCCATGGTCAATGTTCTGCTACAGTATCCTCATATTTCCTCGGTAACCTACCATAGGCACTCGGCCCAACGAGTTCTTGTTTTGATAGCCATTAACATAGTCCTTGCTCTTCGCGCCGGCGTGGCACGCCCTGCACAGTCGGTCGAGGTCGGATCGGTCGAATGATGTCGTGGAGCTAGTTGCGGATAGCGAAGCTATCTTCTGCAGCGCTTGGGAGCGAATGTCGCCTGTCATGATTAATGCGCAGGCGATGCAGCCGCTTTGAAGTACGACAGATTAAATAACAAAACTCCAAAAGAGTAGTGTCAACAAATTTGTGACTTGGATGCGACCTTCAAATTGCGATGGGTTGTTCGGTGAACTTAGGAGGTGAACTTGGGAGGTGAACCCCTGTCGAGCTTTGGCTTAGTCATCGAAGCTACCCCAGCTCTGCAGGTTAGGTGGGCAAGGCTGCAAGCTTGACGCGTGCGTCTTAACCTCAGCTCTATCGTCAGTGACAAGGCAATATCAAGGTCAACATCATCAACCACCGAATCGAGCACCATCGCCTCCGTACATCACCAAAACTCCCTTCACTTAGAGCGATACGCATTTACGTCACATAATCCGCAATCATGGCTGCCATGTTCAGCCAGAACCCTTTGATGAACGGGCCCAACTACTCGTTCTCCGATGCTCCCAAGACCAACCACGGCGAGTTTCGAGAACATCGATTTAACCCGTGAGCAACTTCTTTTGGCCATTCCCAGAGCTCAAGACTAACAAAGTAAAGCTACACCGACAATGGTGGCTCAACTCTTGCCATCGCTGGCGCCGACTTCACTATTATGGCCGGTGACACCCGCCACACCAGCGGATACAGCATCAACTCTCGCATGTCCCCCAAGGTCTTCCGAATCGGCGGAACCACTGCTTCCCAGGAGGACGCCACACTAGTTCTATCGGTCGTTGGCTTCGCTGCCGATGGCGAGGCCCTCCGCGATCATCTCGACACCATCTGCAAGATCTACCGTTACCGCCACGGCAAGCCCATGTCCGTCAACGCCTGCGCCAAGCGTCTCTCTACAGTCCTCTACGGAAAGCGATTCTTCCCCTACTACTCGCATGCGATGCTCGGCGGTCTGGATGAGGAGGGCAAGGGTGCTGTGTACTCTTACGATCCCGTGGGAAGTTACGAGCGGGAGCAGTGCCGAGCAGGTGGTGCTGCGGGGAGTCTCATCATGCCCTTCCTCGACAACCAGGTCAACTTCAAGAACCAGTACATTCCCGGAAGTGGAGAGGGCCACGAGCTCAAGGAGCGTGAGCGACGTCCTTTGACACGAACAGAGGTCGAGACCGTCGTCAAGGATGCCTTCGATGGTGCGGTTGAGCGTCACATTGAGGTCGGTGACAATCTTCAAATGCTCATCATCACTGCGGATGGCATTGAAGAATCGTTCTTGTCCCTGAAGAAGGATTAAACGGTGTTGTTAAAGGGGTATGTATAACAGGGTTTACTTAGACGCCACGAATCAATGAGCCTTCTTTACAATTCCCTACGGGATTTTGTTGACGTAACAAAAAAATACGAACAT
The DNA here is from genome assembly GCA_021020635.1 of Fusarium sp. PT. Lineage (NCBI taxonomy): Eukaryota > Fungi > Ascomycota > Sordariomycetes > Hypocreales > Nectriaceae > Fusarium > Fusarium sp. PT. The sequence goes on along the minus strand of JAHMRZ010000008.1, from coordinate 1,284,902 downwards.
GATGAGATGCCACCATGTCTCCAATTGTGTAAACTGATAGTTAGATCGGGTAGTGTCATGGGGTTAGGAGCATCCCCAGTTATGACAATGTGAGAGCAACCACAGTTCCATGCCAAGGCCGGATATCCTTGTGACATCTTTTGACCATCAACTATCAGCAAGGCTCTATAGCTGATGCAGCGTCAAAAGCATCATGATTGATCGAATACTGGTGAAGATTAAATACTTGAGTCACTTTCGTAGCTGAGTTTTGTGGTTGCAATGACAACCGCAACGGTTTGCCGTCTACAGAGTTGATATCCTGATACCTGGTCTAATAACGGTCCAGCATACTTCAACAGTTGGCTGTTCAACACTTGAATCGCTGTAAAACCTAACTGATCAAACGATTATCGAGTGTCTCATCCACGTACCCTGAACAAGCAAATCTGTTGATGAGTGGTAGAACATTGTGAACCTATGGCCCAGGCAATATCCATGTCGAGCTGAACTCAGCCTTATCAAACACAAGAGACATTTGACGATTAGACCACGGATAGAAGTGCATCCGATTGAGTGAAACATCACCTAACTTCCAAGAGCGCGTCTAGACTCTTCTGGGGCGCCTCCATGACACCACAAGCGCGGCAAATGGCAACACCGTTGGTCCGTTAGGGTTGAGCGCTTGTTGTTTATCGAATTGTTAGTCTTTGAATCATTACTTGGTCATCTCGCATATGACAAACATGGTGGTGATATCCATCAGACTAATGCTCGCAGGTTGCGCCGGAATCGTGTTAGACGCACCGCCAGACTCATTCGTTCTTAGGCTACTAACGTGCAAACCGGTTCAGTTCATTAGAGGCAAGTTATGGGAAGTTCCGGTGATCCAGTATTATTCATTCTCCTTGCTTCGGTACCAACAACTTAGCAGTTTTGTCAAGCCCACAACGGCTGCTCCTTTGTCCCCAGTCAGCCAGTCTAGAATACCAGTCTTCAACAAAACATGCGTTTTTTAACTAGGCTGCAATTTGCCCATGGCTCCGGTATGGAGCAAGGCATAATTACCATACCGATCCTAGACTCTTCCTGGTCCAGTGGCTGATCAAACGGCTTCACGGTGATCCGAACTGGGGCTCAACTGTTCCACAAAGCGGCTATATCGAGATCCATCAAAGTATGCCGGCTAGGCATTTTCCGATGCGAGCAATGGAGACATGCAGGCGGAAAATATCCCCTTGCGTCTCCCGTCGTTATTAACATCATTTGGCTACTTCGTATCCTCGGGTTCGTCGCTAACACGGCGACGCCGTGGCGTTCAGCACACAGCACCAAATGCGAACGAAACTTGAAGTGACGATAGATACACACTACCGTTAGCTAGGCACCACAATCACTGCCACCCCACGACTCTAAAATCCTTGGGCTTGTGCATCCCAAGGTGCTGTCCTGTATTCTGACAGGTCGCCCTTTCAGCTGCTCAGGGGTTAAAATCCCTGTTTTGGACTGGCATTGGCGCCCAAAAATGAGCTTAAGATATGATGGCCCATGTATTAAGGGTATCATGCAGCAACTATCACCCTTACTTGGGTAAGATGTGCCAGTGTGCATGTCAACAGCCACACACCAATTTGTATGTGGGCAGTGATGCCCTAAATGCCTGCTTCGCTCGTCTCTGTCTGAGATGAGCAGGTTAGCAGGCCCTCATATCTAGATGAGCCAGTGCCACGAGGTTCCCGACTGTATCGTACTCGACAGCATGGATCATGGGTGGGAGGTTCTTGATGAGAAGCAAGCCATGACAGCCAACAAGCAGCCATTCGCCTAGCTGTTACTCATAAAGCCAATTGGACGAATATATTCCATTCACCAGCCATTGCCTTATTTCAGTCAAAATCATGTCAAGAATGGGGAAGCATAACCAGTAGTCCGCTTGGGTAGCGACGGACTAATGCCGGCAAGATGTTTCTTTGCCACTGAGTGTACATGTAGCTTTGGCTGTAATCAAGCAGGATTATACATACCTCAGCAATATTGTTTCTAAAAGGATGCAGATGAATCAACGGCAATGCCTGACCGGCATGCCATGCATGTCGTTGGATAGACGCTAGAAATGAGCGAATGCAGTGTGGCTGCGCGGGTATACCCTGAGCTTCGTTGTTTAAAGAACGATGTCCATAGCCACTCATGCCATCATTTGGTATTCCCGTGCCTGGCCCGAGATTGTTTAAGTTTTTCTTGGTTCAGCCATTGTCATGACATGGCTTTTTCCTAGTTTTCAGAACTTGGGTGCAGGAACTTGCCGTCAATCAGATGACGAGAATGGTCAATAATCAACCGGCACAATGAACTCTTTCAGACTCCATACTAGGGTGCTGAAAAATGATCGTTGAACTGAGACCATTAGTATTGCAGGGGCATTTCGGCATTTGTGTTCCCTATTTCGGTATCGGCAGATGTTTTTCTGTTACGTTTGGGGAGCTACAGTACCCTAACCAAAATGGAACTGGGACTCAATTGCTGACGACTCGTACATCCGTTACCAGTCAATCGACGTTTGCCACCCTCAATTGACGGCACAGCACTGAGGCATGTGATGAAAGGTGAACCCCCAACCGTTCTTGAACAGGGCTGAAAACGGAGAGAAGCATGCCCAAGCGTCCGTTCTAAATTCAGATGCAAGGCAGCATAGTATCTTTCGCCACATGAAAGGAGCTGCCGCGTTGCTTGATAATTGTTGGGTGAAATAGCTGAAGATCGGAATTATGACGGTGACCCGTTGTCATAATCGAGACGGCACATGAACCGTTCTGACAATCTCGTTGAGGCCGGGGACTTCGGACCCTCAAGCCTCAAAATAAGACTAACCGCGGCTTACATATCGGCACAGAGGTTGAAGAACGACGATCATTGTCGATAGTTGTTTTACAAGCCTCAATGGCCCTTGCTACGGAGCTCCCGACTCAGGTCAGGTTGGCCAATTGCTGACTTTGGTATTGCTATCGGCGAAGAACGCTACATGTGTTGTAACTTGTAGGGCAGGAAGACGCAGCGTTGTCGTCATGGCGTCATCGTTGTTTGTGCGACAAACGGAAGACTGGTATGGGTGTGTCCGAAACGGTGAAGATCGGCCAAAAGGTTCTGGACCCTTGTTGACAGGCGGGTGGCGAAATAGGTAAAGAAGCAGGGCAACGGCTGCGTTCTACCTAAAGGCCCAGTAACTGAGACTCGGGGCCATAATTGTGCCACAACCTTTCGACCTTCCACATTTATTTCTGGTGTCAATCTCTGCCGTAGCCTTGTCTTTTATAGTTGACCAACTTTTGGCTCACCATCGACGATATCTGGCACTCCGGACGGTTGCCCAAATTCATTCCCAGGTATTTCTGTTAAGAACCGATCGGACCTTTCTATCCGTCAAGTCTGTTCAGATTGGCCCTACGTTGGGCCAGTGGCGTCCAAGGACCCTTGAAAGGGTCTAAGGGACAGCTGGTAACAGGGCGCGCACATGTTGTTAGTCCAAATAGGCCGTCATACGACCGGGAACTCGGACCAGTGGCCGACGAACGACAGTGCTGGACAAACCAAGGATGAGTCTTTTGGCTGCTAGTATTGGTTTGATTGCAAAACCGAGGTTATACATAGGTAGAGGCTCACTCACAAGTTTCTTCTTAAGTCCTGTGCTGTGAAAGACCGGTAGACTTCAGATTGGCAGTCCTCGAGTCAATTAGGAAATGAGTGAAGCTTATTATGGCAGGATCGCGAATGTCCGTGGTAGAAAAACCACATGGTCGATCATCCAGTTAGGGATTGCCTTAATTGCCTGAAAGGTCGACAGACAACCCCAACAAAAGCCACAGGATTGCCCAAGTCGTCAGGACAATACCGGAACCTCCAATAAAATGCTAGTGTCGCGGGAGGCTTATGGCCCCGGCGCGCTAACCGTGGAAGGTTGGTGGGAGATGGAGAATTAACAAACGGTATAGATCGACATTCTGAAAAGACTGACGATGCATGCGCTGATGCTGTTTGTCAATTCGAGAGCTAGGTCATGGTGACAGGGGTTGTGCCCAGAAAGGCGGCTAGTCGTGACTGTACTTGGCGTAGCGGGATAGTGACGTTGCGAGACTGATGATAGTGTTTTTGGACTTTGACGATGTTACATATGTTGAACTGCAGCAGGGTGGCAGCTACTAGGCTACCCATGGCATTCGTTGATCCTTGGTGTTCACGAGCCGTCGCTCAAAATCTGAGCAATGGATACCGGAGCCTGGCAAGTCAGCGCGGGATTGATAAGCCGTTACTCACTGAATGCCAACCTGGGACCTAGCTCTAGACCCGGGAGCATGGACCGGCCTGGACCCTCTAGAGTGGTTTAAACTCCGGAAGGTGGTCCAAACCTCGGGCTGGAAGATTGAAAGTAGACCAGTAAAAGAGCGTCGGAGCTCGTCCGATAGGAGCGCCACAGTAGCATGGGGACATTAAATATCCGCTGGGTCGCGTGGTAGTGGAAACAATGGCTATAACGGACGTCGAAATGCGTATGCCAGCTCTGTTACTAATCGAGTCGAACTTACCGCGAATTGACTTTGATAGGGAGACGTATCGTCGTACGGTTAGGGATTGTTGGCAAAGCCACTGGCGGGTCTGTCGCGCGTATGTCGATCAGATCTCAGGGACCTCCACCCTACCGCCTCGGCTGTTCCCTGCCTTATTGATCCCTGCTTACTACAGGCTCGCAAATGCACAGAGCGGTTGTCTGATAGATTGGGTGGCAATAGCTTCGTACGTGTCGCGGAATCGTGGGCGGCTGTTGCTTCTTTCTGCATGTTGTTGGCAAACTGCAGCCTGTTGGTTCTATACCAGTTGGACAGCACTTGGCAATGCCATCCGTTGTATAGGTACCTATGTAATGTGATATTCGCGTCATGTACGAGGGGTCCCTCTTCTGGTGAGGTCTTGGTAGATACCTGGACAAGTACCTAACTTGAGAATCGTGATGCGTGGGGAGTTTTCCTTCTCTTGCGTACGGAGTACACCGAATTGATAATGGCGTCAATTAACTGCTCCTACCTTTACCGTAAACTGCGTAACACTTTAATTTACTAGACGGAGTTAAAAATCTGGGGCAGGAACGACCTCGGGCTCAGAAACAAACGAATCATGGGACGGTGGCGAAACGGTTCCTTCCTCTGCGGGACGGGGAGTTTTACGTTCCCATCTTGACAATTCTAGACGGTCAGACGTCCAACACTTCGCTAACAAATGTTTTGCCAACGTCAGAATCAAAGTATTAGGCCCGTTTTATGTTTCATTACTGTACGTTTCAAGCCACAAGCATCATTGACAATGAGACAACCCATCCCACACCGCGCAGCATGCACATGCTTTTATTTTAGTGCCGCCGTGTCTTGGAACCCAATTGTGCATCACTGATTGATTGTCTGGTGTAAGTCCAGTCCAGCTCACGCACGAACTGACTGCCAGCATGAACCTGTGCCACCCACTCCGTACGCACACACACTCTCTCTCCACGAGACCCTCAATCGTCGAAGTCTTTCTGGCTTCGGAGATTGTGTTTTCCACTGGAACCCACTGGCATCCATTTTCAGGGACCATTGCCTGGATGGATGAGATGCCGGGTTCGACTAATCAGCAAAACTGGACTTGACAAAAGCCATTCTCCACAGGAGTAACAAATTTAGAAGTCCACCATACGATGCGCCGCATATCACATCAGGTCTTGGCGCCGAAACTCTGCCAATGTTCACTCCACGGTTGCAGTAACCACTACGTCGAGGAATTCCACCTTTCGCTATCGAAACGCCCCGCCCCCTGTCAGCCAGGCTAGCTTTTGCTGTGGCTGTTGCTCTTGGACCCTGTTTCCCTGCTGCCGGCGCCGTTTCTCGGCTCGAGGACCTGCCTCCAATCACACTTCTCCATGCTCCCTTGACTACGTTCTCATTGCGAATCTGTGGCACTCGGTACCTGAATGTCCATCAAAATGGTGGACAGACGAACGGTGGCGGCAATGGGTAACTCTTTACCGAAACCTCAGCCACCGCCATATGACAGGGCTGCTGTCTTGCACAGCTTACACACAACTCTGGAGTATCTGCAGCCGAACAGGGGAGTCTGCCAATCTATCCCAGGATTTATGAATAGAATGATCTATCTCAAGCTCTTTCAGTGTTGGGCTTGCTTAACCCCAAGTTTATCTATCGCCAGCAGTTGCTTCACAACAAGATATGTTACTTGAGCATCGTGTGGCTTGATGGTCTTATTGCCATATATGTTTGTCGTTTACTCTCTCGATCCTTTGTTATTTCTCTATCATTTCGACCGGCGCTGGTCTGTACCTGTGCTACTGCCTTTGCCTTTTCTTGTCCAAGCTCTCCCTCTCCACCAATTCCTCCACTCACTCCTCCACCTGTACGGCCCTAGCAGATTCCCATTTCTGAACTCTACCAACTTTGGGGATCGCCCATCATATTTCCCATCTGTCATACGAATCTGTAGCTCACGCCCCCCATAGATCTATCATACTAGCACCCTTCATCTGGCCTCTTTTTGCCCGTCTGTTCCTCCTATCCCTGCATATTTTACTTACCTTTACCTTCCAAGCCTTTCACTGAGCCCTAGCTTCGGAAGCTTGGACTGTTGGCCACTCGCTATCTCCGCTGTTAAAGCCTCTGTTGCTTAATCGTGCGCTTGAGTTTCGCCCCTCGCCCCCCCAAAAGCTTCAGAGGCCTCGAGATCCTTCAGAGACCGTTTCTCTTTTGAATGGACGTTAGGCTTGGTGAACTATCTTTGTCATTTTGCACCTCTGAGCATCTGCAGTTGCTACAGTCGCTAGCATATGCTTCCATTGGCAGCTGGTGTTGTCCAAGGCAGTTCGGGTTTCCTCATACACACCTCGACCAATTCCTTGTCTTCATCTTTGTACCCCTCGATATCTCTACATTTGTGAGATTTTCTTCACTCTTCCCGGTTTAAGTGCCTGTGCATCAAGCCTAACTTCGTGGCTGACCGCCGACTTGGAAAGCGGATTTGCTGCACCTCACCACTTCCCCTACCTTACTCCGTCCACTGGTCCCTGAACTAAGACCTTATCCCTGTTACACCAAAAGAAAACATATCCAAGCCCCATTTTCGATCTTTGTATCCTTTTTCCTTCCGAACACTTGGCATTAGGCTCAAGAGTGCTCAGCGACTTCGCTAGTTTCCCCGTGGGGGCAATAAGACACAAGCCTTTCTTCGGACGTCCGTGGGAACTGTCGTCAATACCAACATCACGTTGTTTCCTCTAGCATAGGAACAGACGCCTTACACAAAACGGCGAGCTCCTGATACAACCTCACTCTCTTAGACAAGAGTCTTGGCCCCTATCCCACATCCCCCACCCCATTGAGCGGCATTGTCGGCAGTGACACACATTCTCGGCCACAAAATTGCTCGATATTCCCCCTCTTTATTTGCTCTTTCATATCAACCAGTCACGACAAAGGAGGGCTAGGCAATTGCTTGTCTGAAAATAAAGCCCTGTTCACTAGCGGCTTCGGCATCGTTAGCAAGTCTACAGGCATTCATCTTGAAGCATCGACGGCCACAACGGGGTTGCAGGATTCAGTTACTTACGCTTGGTCCTTCTCTTATTTTGGACTCTACAACCAAGGTATTACACTGTCTTTCTGGTGGAGTTGGTGGTTTAGATTCTTCTTTCTTAGTTGTTTGAGTTGCTAATCAGGCTCGAACCAACAGCAGTCTACATTGTTATCGCGGCTAAGACAATACTCACGAGGCAAATCAAATGGGAGATATTGCTAGCACCCCAGTTTCGGGTGTGGGAACACTTGGGCAGGATACTGCAAAGACTATCAACATAGTGACGTCTGGCGGCCCTGTGAAGTCTCAGCACGAGCCTAGAACTACTCCAGATTCTGAGTTGTCTCCTCATTCCCAGCAGCAGCATCCAACAGTCTCCCAGTACGCCTTCGCAACACAGTTCGATATGTCTCAACCCCCTTCGGGCCCACGACCGGGTCCTTACAATATGGCACCCATGGCCAACGCTCTCCCGCCCATGGGATTTCGACCCGGACAATATGCCCAATCGACTCAGCAACGTATGAACCCTGCAGGCTCGCCGCCAATGATGCAGCATATGTCGCAGTTCGCTGGTCATCCAGGAGTTCCGGTTGCTAGTCAAGGTTACTACTTACCACCACAGGTGGCACCATACTACGGGAATCAGATGCCCCAAGCTCAAGCAGCAACAGCGATGGCCCAGAGACAGAACATGGCATATTATTCCAACCAGATGATGATGGGCACCCAGCAGTCGGCTTACTACTATCCTCCTGGCCCTCAGTATCAACCTTCGCCGCATCCAGTACAAAATGGCATGGTGAACGGGCACTATCCTGGTGCACCTCCTACAACGCACGATCCAAGAACCATGCCGCAGCAGGCCGAATTTGTTGGAGTTCATCAGCAGCCATTCAAACAGGGCCAAGGTAGGAACGGGAAGCAATCCCCCAACAAAAGTGAGCTAAAGAAAAAATCAGATGGGTCAGACAGGCGACAAAGTGCAGTTCGAGGCCCACCCAGAAAGCCGCGACAGAGTGGTAAGATGATTTACCTCGATGACTGTCAGCAATGGCTAAACGTACTCTTCAGGACACGCAATCTGGATTGGTAATCTTCCTCCGCAAACCGACCTTATGAACCTTGTCCATCATGTATGCAAGGAAACTCTGGGTTTGGAATCACTCTTTCTTATCTCCAAGAGCAACTGCGCATTTGCCAACTTCAAGGACGAAGAAACTTGCAGCGCAGCGCAGCAGAAGCTGCACGACTCGAAATTTCATTCAGTCCGCCTTGTCAGCCGGCTACGCAAAAGCACTGTAGAGGGTGCTGCTGGTGTAACGGCTCCGACGGGTCCCTCAGTATCTACAGCATCAGCGAAGTCGGATCCAGTGCCAGATACAACGCCTGCACAGAGCGGGATTACTAGCCCAACGACCGAACCGGCGGGAGTGCTCAATTCTGGTGTTGTCGACGACATGCCATCACAAAAAGACAAGTTCTTTATTCTCAAGAGTCTCACAATTGAAGATCTAGAACTCAGTGTGAGCACGGGCATCTGGGCGACTCAATCTCACAACGAGGATGCCCTAAACAATGCCTTTAAGGTATGTAGCCGCATTGAAACTGAACCACACAGTGACTAACACGCCCGTATAGGTTGCTGACAGCGTCTACCTGGTCTTTTCAGCCAATAAATCAGGCGAATACTACGGCTATGCTAGAATGGTATCGCAAATCAACGAGGATCCCGCGGCGGCTATCGAATTTGCGCCAACAGCCCAAGCAACAAATGACCTCGACCTCCCGAAGGCCATACCGACCGAAGCGACCGAACAAGCTCCAAAGGGACGTATCATCGACGATTCCGCAAGGGGTACAATTTTCTGGGAGGCTGATCGAGGGGATTTGGAGGTGTTGTCGGATGCAGAGAGCGACGTGTCGAGTGTCAAGAGTAATGCAGGGGAAGAGGGGCCTACCAAGACGTGGGGGAAGCCTTTCAAGCTGGAGTGGTTGTCCACAGGTCGGCTGCCGTTCTATCGCACAAGAGGGCTGCGTAACCCGTGGAACTCGAACCGCGAGGTAAAAATCGCACGAGACGGCACAGAGCTTGAGCCTTCGGTTGGTCGAAGACTTATTGGACTTTTCAATCGCGTGCAGAGTCCAGAAGCTGTTCATCCTGTTGTGCGGGTCCCCCCAATGGTCATGATGCAAGGCTTCGCACCAATGCGACCATACGGACAATGAGAAGTAAACGGGATTTGAGACGTGTTCTCGAAACGGTACTCCTGGTACCGAAGCATTGCAGTGCCCTTGAAGGTGCACTTGTCGATATGATAATTCAAAAGATACGAGAAAACGGTTTGGGATCTATGCTGGACATAGTTGGCATATTCAGCACGAGTACGGGTCATGGAGGACGTCTGTAAATGTAACTATACTTCAGTTTTACGCCTATGGGAATAATTGATCAAATCTCCGACAGTTTTACGAGGTCGAAGGTGAAATGGTTTGTCAATGACAATTTGGCATTACAGTCAGGGGATTCAGCTGAGCTGGCAAACTAGCTGCAGATGCCAGAACATTGACAACTTGGCTCGGATCATCAGGTACCAAGTGGCGACGCAAAGTCAGAATAGACAACGTTACCGCCAGCTCCCGTCAACGGGCCGCAATCCCACGCCCGAATCTCCTCGGTCACGGGTTTCCTGTGGACTACAGCGAAGAGACAAAACAAAAGCTAATGGCGGATGTTAATGAACTGAGGTTGGAAACATTGTGGCGACGCTGTGGCTGAGTTATCGAGCTCCACCTGGGGGTCAATCTAAAGAGCAACTACAGCGGGGGTGGGGAACTACCTTAGTCATTGCAGACCCTTAATGACCACTAGCGCCAAGATGCATGGATGAAGGGAGTTGACAGGTCGATTTCAGCCACTGACTTTACGTCTTTAAGCTGAAGCATCTGGGGCCTGATTGCCTTGTAGGAACATGGCGTAGTGCCAAAAGTCTTGGTTACTTGGGCGGTTTTCGAGGGGGAAGATACACGCCGCTTCTTACACCAAAAACCGACCATCTACCACCAAATCATCGGCATGTTTTCTTCCCCCTAGGCGGTCTGGGTGGTGTTGGTTTTGATGGTGGTCTGACTTGCACTAGCCCCCAGTCTATCTTTTTTTTTTTTGCGGGTGCCCGGGTGTGGGACATCGTCATGAAATACGTCATGGTCTAGACCCTGCTGATCCTACGGGCGAGACCCTCGACCCTCGAGTTCTCGATTCTCCATCTTCATCTCCGCTCAATGTGGGGGCTCGGCATTCGATGTGCGACGTAACATGCGTAGTTGCGACTGTGATGGCATGCATTGGTTCCCAACGATACCTTGCACTGAAGTCATTGACGAATTAACGGAGCAAATCAAGAATCTGATTGACAGCCACGATGAATCATTATCTCAACACGAAAACCATATGATCAATTGATGTTATCTTTCTTTCTTCTCTATTCCACGATGTCTGTGCATCTACGTCATCGTCCAGTAGGATCATAATGCCAACTTACCATCCCATGCCGGTCTTCATGTTGCCCAAATATCCTAGAAAACGTGACTTTTCATGAATGACTTGTGCTTCGTGCATTCAAGATTGAACATGCATCAACTTGGAATTGTATAGTATTGTTGTCGCTGCTTGACATCAAATCGACGGCGGACATGTGGGCCTTTTGTAAGTTCATTGCTTACTTAAGGTAAGATCTCTAAGATAGTTTTTCCCCTCTCAGTTCCATATCATAAATTCTTTTGATATATTCTTTTTCTTTTTCTTTTGGCGTTGTTCATTGCTAACCAGCCAAGTGATAGAAATGGATTCAAGGTCCCGCGAAGCCGACGCAATCGAGATGGAGTATCATCCCACGTCCGAGTACATGCCCTCCCACGCCGGCCGATCCCATCGACACAGTATACTTTCATACCGACTCGACTCTACCTTATAGACTATCTCAAGTCATCTAAGCCAGATACATTAAATTCATTGTCCTTGTGCGTAGCCTGTGCGCGTGTTCAGAGCAACTGAGTGATAGCAAATGTGATCTCTCTCGAGAGGCTCACACGGTGTAATCATACCTGAAAGTCTTCAAGTTCCCTGCTGGATTTGATCAAAGATTTATCTCTGTCATTGATCAGTATTCATGTTTTCTTCTTCGATGTTCAACGAGGAATGATGGAGATGCTGATTGTGCTTGGTAAAGCGTGGTAGGCGTTGCCTCTGCTGTGAGCTTCTAGATTGAATCCCAGCGATTGTTCCTCTCCTTTCACACTTCCATGGTTTGGAAGGATGGAGAATAATGCATGATATCTTCTGGAGGTCGGAACGATCCAGAGATCAGGTTGATGGCCGGTGATGAGCGTGTTTCCACACCTGAGGGGCCTTGATCATTTGCTCGGTATCAAGACATCAAGACAGCCTTGTTGTCTCCAACAATAACATGCTTTTAGCAGCCCCTTTTCATAATCTTGCAGAGAGCTTGGCTTGTGAGTTAAGTGTTATTTTCCATTTTGTTGTTCCTCTAACCTTTAAAATACTACAATCCGTAGTGTGGTGTGGTGGATTGACATCCGACTTACTTTTCCTCTCTTTGCATTCCACGGCAGTTCAGTTTTCCCGTTCTGGTAAGGAACTTTGTTTCTATCTACTAATAGACTACCGGTTCAAGTGGTCCAATATAACTGCCTGCTTGTCCTTAATTGTTCCGCTTCGGTTGACGTTGTTCAGGTACCATTGATGCTGTGCTGTCTCTTCAGCCTGGCCGAGGCAGTCCAAAGCTCCCGAAGTACTTACTTCTAGACGCTTTATCAACTTTGGGTCACCGTTGAATGTTTATACATGGTTTGGGCATGGCACGCTACTTGACTGGGGCGTCTAGTAACTTGAAATATTCTCTTCCCATACTGATCACATAACTAAGTAAAAGCGTACGGTACCTGTTTACACTCTCTGGTCAAAAATTCAGTATATAATATACTTTTTTTGTTTTTTTACAATACTTTGAATGATTACGTGATAGATGAAGAAATATGGCGGCCGCTGTTCCCTATGCACTTTGGAGTGGAGTTTGGCTTGGTGCTATTTTGGGTTGGATGCATCTTCAATCATCACAAAGTGTTGCTAATGCAATATACTATCCAACTCACCTATCACGATTCAATAGCCTAAAAAGTACAACAGTAATCTCAAGTGATGCCGTAAACCACCGTGCATGTAGCCTGGAATTGATATTCCCATGTTACTCAATCACCAATTTCAAATAGAAAAGAGTTTGATATAGGGTAGGCAGTATTGAGCTGCGTATCTATTAGGTCAGCATCCACGCGCTTGGGCCACCTCCATGATCCATTGAATACAGGAAGAGAATCCCCCGTCATTGGATTCTCAATCGTCACTCGAATTACACCCAACGAGTTAATTCTCAATTGCTATCCTACTCATTGTGTCATTAAAGAATAATCATGATTGGAAATGCGCTTACTAGAAATTTCAACCGTAAGCAGAAGTCCTGGTTCAGTGTTGCCCTTACTATATCGCGGCAGGGCTGGAATTCGCTAGAATCTTCTATAGCTGTCCAGCAGGTTCATGCAACCACGAGCAACCAACATATTCGAAATACCTGACCATTTCGTACGATCCATGGCAAAATTGCGTCGTATGCTTCGCTTAGCGAGCTGTAGATGTTTCCATGATCCTCTTCTGCAGTCGTAGAATTTCTAGAACCTCCAAGTGGTGGGTTTTGTCGAGCTTTCGCGAAAGGTAAGGAAGCTCCCATCTCGACCATATCCTCCTCACCATCTAGTATAAAGCAATGCTTCTCCTCCTCCAAAGTTGGACTTAATTCTTCATCAGAACACACACAAACAAGCACACACAAGCAAGCAACACAAAACAAAACAACAAACCACAACTTCTCTCAAACTCTTTGCACTATCGCAAACCAACGCTTTCTCACAACACACTATCATCTTGAAGCCACTCGCATTCAACCCAATTATTAACAAAAAAAAACACAATGGCTTTCTTCCCTCGCAACCTCTACAACTCCGATGCTTCCTTTACCCCTCTCTTCCGTCTCCTTGACGACTTCGATAGCTACTCTCGCCAGGACCAGGGACAGAACGGCACCCGCCGCTCCGGCCTCAGCCAGTGGCAGCCCAAGTTCGACGTCCGCGAGACTGGAGATGTCTACGAACTCCATGGCGAGCTTCCCGGCATGAGCAAGGAGAATGTTCACATCGAATTTACTGAGCCTCAGACAATGCTCATCCGCGGCAAGACTGAGCGCACTTACACTGCCGGCACCCCACCCGCTGCCTTCATCGAGGGCACCAAGGACCAAGGCGCAATCACTGAGGGCAGCGAGGAACACAAGAACTCCCACCACGCTACCGTTGAGGATGAGCAGGAAGCCGCCGCCCACGAAAACGGCACCCAGGTCACCAAGCATGAAAACTCCGAGGAGGTTGAGAAGAGGCCCGCTGACCAGTCCAAGTACTGGCTCACCGAACGCACCTTCGGCGAGTTCTCTCGCAGCTTCAACTTCCCCACTCGTGTCGACCAGGACAACGTCTCTGCTAGATTCAAGGACGGCATCCTAAGCATCGTTGTTCCTAAGGCCAAGAAGCACGAGTCTCGACGCATCACTGTTGAGTAAACAGCGACAGCAAGCAACAACATAACACAACGCACCGATAATCTTGATGAGGCGGTCTCAAGTCGCAGATCCTTCACCGAACTAAGATTCATAACGACTAATATTTCCATCTTTTAATGTATGCATTGGTGTTTCGGAAGTTTCTTAGCATAGTTCAGCATTGCAGACCTAACTTGGTCATTCACTCCTTGTACAATAGCATATAATAATTCAACGACACTAGCAAACACTCTTTTCAAACCCTCCATTGTAAATAGTGATTTATGCTTATCGTACAAACATTACCCAAGAATAACGGTGATTTGTCAGTGTAACTTGAAGACAACTGACTAACACCGATTCCATCCAATGGAAGCCAATTAAAATGGATCACTGTGTTGTCCTCGCACGTGATTTGGCGTAGTCAAGTGGCGCTGTTGCCTCCCACTAGACGCGTTCCGCCGCGCTTTCCTTTAACTCTTCCCCCCCCTTCATTTGCCTCTTCACACTTTTTCTTCCCTGTTCTCTATAGTTTCCTTTCCCTCTGTGATCCCTTTCACTGTCTTGACCACTTGAAAGAGTATCACAGCGATCGCCATGAGTCAAGAGTATGACGAGGCCCAGATGGGTGAGGAGGGCAGCATGCCCAACCCTGGTGCTCCTACGCCACTATCCGCTCTTGAGGTAAATTTTCTGCGAAACGCAATTGCAACATTTGCTGACATTCTTCTGCATAGGGAATTGCTGGCTTGACGAAGAGAGATATTCAACTCGTCGTCGATGGAGGTTACAATACGGTTGAGTCAGTGGCATACACGCCACGACGAGTACTGGAACAAATTAAGGGTATCTCGGAGCAAAAGGCGACCAAAATTCTAGGCGAGGGTATGTAAAACATCTGGTATAGCTGCAAGCTCGTTGCTAACGGAAGAACAGCTTCTAAGCTCGTCCCAATGGGTTTCACCACGGCCACCGAGATGCACCAGCGCCGCAGTGAACTCATCTCCATTACCACAGGATCCAAGAACCTCGATACTCTCCTGGCTGGTGGTATCGAAACCGGCTCAGTAACTGAACTGTTCGGTGAATTCAGAACCGGAAAGAGTCAGATTTGCCATACCCTTGCTGTTACCTGTCAATTACCCTTTGATATGGGCGGTGGCGAGGGAAAGTGCATGTATATCGATACCGAAGGAACGTTTCGACCTGTTCGATTGCTAGGCGTGGCCAACCGCTTTGGTCTCTCGGGCGAAGAAGTTCTTGACAACGTTGCGTACGCCCGTGCATACAACTCTGACCATCAGCTTCAATTGCTCAACCAAGCTGCTGCAATGATGTGCGAAACTCGATTCTCTCTACTCATTGTCGACAGCGCCACATCACTCTACCGAACGGATTTCTGCGGACGTGGTGAGCTTTCAAACAGACAGACTCACTTGGCAAAGTTCATGAGAACGCTACAGCGACTAGCCGACGAATTTGGTATTGCGGTGGTTATTACAAATCAAGTCGTGGCCCAGGTCGATGGTGGCCCAAGTGCCATGTTCAACCCTGACCCGAAGAAGCCTATTGGTGGTAACATTATTGCTCACGCCAGTACAACAAGAATCAGTCTGAAGAAGGGTCGCGCTGAGACTCGTATTGCCAAGATTTACGACAGCCCTTGCCTGCCAGAGAGTGACACTCTGTTTGCCATTGGCGAGGAGGGCATCGGTGACCCGGCGCCCAAGGATATGGAGAAGGACTAAATCATGTTTGGCGACTTGTTTTTTGTACGAGCGGTGGAGTATATGGTGATAATTATTTGCATGATTGCTGGCGCATATTTCAATGGTCGTTATGGGGGCTTTTTGCAATGGTATTAGGACTGTTCAGGCATGGGTAGTACGGACTATAGGAATGATGATGGAGTAAAAATCCTTTCAACGGAGATAGTTTGTTTCTAACAACTCTGAATAAAGATTTTATATGAAAATGAAATACAGAATAAAGGCAATCAAGTGACTATACAATGTGCTGTCGTTATTCGTTATAACTGTGATCCAGTGAACTAGAGCTGATTACCTTTTTGGGTTAGCGTGGTCGCGACTACCAGTTCCACCTCAGAAATTCTGCCAGGCGACGCGACCGCACTTCACAAGAGACTACCACTTTGCGATCATCACATTTAAACGACGACGACCCAACTTACGATACCATCACATCACAATCGAATCGGCTTATGGGGTCGAAATGGACTCAGGCGACACCCAATATCTCTTCAAAGAGACACGAGTGAACCTCGATCCCCCAACCTCGTCTTCTATTGTCACCATCCGAGTGCCGTCCAATTCAATACACAGTCGAAACCATCGCAAACCGGCACAAGAAAACCCCGCAGAAGATGAAACAACATTCCGGTTGAAGAATTTGGCGACTTCTTCCTCCATTTACCACCGAATTTGGCACGACACACCGCGTGGTTTCCTTTGGCGAATCTTGGAGGATGGTACGCTTCTCAGCATTCGGGCTGTCGATGTCTGCAAGAAAACCCAAGCCGCCGAATACCCGATTGTCTTGAACTTTCACTTCTCGGTGCCTATCCAGCCAGGATGTGTGGCTTTCTCCGACCCCGAAGAGCACGATTCGCTCTGTGTTTTTGTTCTCGACCAAGCATACCAGCTGTACAGCTTCACTCTACGGCCGGATCTGTTTAAGAAGAGGTCGGCCGTCGATGCTGGACTTTCCGATCTCGGCAAGGTTCAGGCGCCAGCAGGATTGGGCTTCAAACACCCTCATCGCATGATTGCTGTGAACGCGGAGACGCTGCTAGTGACAGTCAACGATGGCGGAATGATCAGATTGGATAAAAACAAGGCGCATGAACGTGAGTTACTTCTGAACTTGGAAAAGAGCTTATGCTAACCCTAACAGCAACATCAACGCTTGTCTGGAGGGAATCTTTCTTCAATGTACAAGGATGGGCACAGAACCTCCGAAGCCTTCTTCCTTTCCAAGGAAAACACACTATTAAACATGGCAAGATCAACATGGAATACAGCTCAGCCACATCGATTCAAGTCACAAGTTTTGGAATCGAGGATTGCCTCTTTGCGATCACAGTCTGTCTTGACCACAGAATGCGAATCTGGAACATTAACGATGGCCAAATTCTTTACACAAGCGATATCCTGAACGCCGAGAGAAACCCCCAGGAGATTGGAAAGTGGGCTATCGATCCATCACAGAACAACTTGGTTCAGGTTGTTGGACGAAATCGTGGCAGTAGGATTTGCGCCACGTTCTCTCCTATTGGCGCTGGAGAGTTCAAGTTCTGGAAGATCATCGCAAAGGATTCGCACAACGTCGTTGTCGAAGATATCTTCCCCAAGAACGCTTTGGTCCCAGTGACACCGTCGTCTTCTGATGTATGGACTCTGGCTGACTTTGTTCTGTCTTGCCCTGCCGAGAGCGCCATCCAACTCTGGACTCTGTGGAAAAACAATATGACATACAGGGTGCAAAGGCTCGAGGTGGATCGTAAGAATATCGCACAGAGCTGGGAAGAAAACTGGGATGGCGTCTACGCAGACAACCTGATACAGGCTGCGGAGAGCTCTGGCCCCTCTGACCCCACTGATGTTACTGAGAAGTGGCTTCAACTCATCTTGAAGCCCGGCCAATTTACGAAACCGACCCTCGAGGCGGCACTATCGATCTACGAACGAGGTTTTGGCAAGTCAAAAGAGACCGCCAAGGGACGGGGTCTGGCAGAGTCGATTTGCTCCATATTAGGATCAACTGCAACACTGGATCGCGGTTCGTCGGGCGCTATGGAGTATGAAACATTCCGCTCTTCGAGTGAGACACAGTGGTTGAGATTCTACCGTCTTTTGCTTGAGTTGGACAAGCAGCGAGGAGAGGCCATCGGGTTGACCCTTGATCCTCACACGGGTCTGACCTGGGTTGTCTGCGCCGACTTCCTTTCAGCTATCCGAGAATGCAGTAGCTTAGAGCGGCTGTACTATAACCTTTCTTCACCTGAGGAGGACCATGTAGCTCAAGCGGCACTGGTTGGTACGGCTCTGACTTTTGTTGATGGGTTCCCTGAATACTTGGTACAACTCTGCCAGGCCACGCTACGGCCAGAGCTGTTTGAGGACTCGTCCAAGACAGATCTTGAGCGAATCCAGTACTTCTCCGACAAGTCTGGATTCTGGCGAGGCATCACCGATGATGACTGCAACCAAGTAGTTGATGTCCTTGGCCAAAACTTTAGCACTGTGACAAACGAGCTTTACTCTGATGTGATAGGTCTCATTTCTGCACCAGAAGAGGCCAAGACACGAAACCTACGCCATCCACTCACCGATTTCGGAAAGAGGCTGGTTGTCAAGGCTGTCCAGGACAGTATTGAGTTGCAGTGGCGGGTATACTTCAGCCAGTTGATCCTCCTTGTTCATATGGAATTCGAATTTGACAGCGACGCCGATATCCTTCACAGCAGAGTCGACGTTGGTAACGTTTTCAGACAGCTTGTCGCGGCTCTGCGGCGCTTAGAGCTGCTGAAGTGGCTCGCTCAGACAGAACTATCAGTGTCTACTACACGGGACAAAAGCGAGAGCGGCTCTACCTCAAGAAAGGTTGTTGAGGATATCCAGCTTGTCACAGCACTGGAGGCTAATGTTGGTCACCTACTTGGTTTCGCTAATAAGGGTGAGCCTCTCGCCACCAGTATCACTGATCTGGTCACAAATCTATGTGCACCTGATAGCGATATTGAAGTGTCGCCATCATTGATCCAGTGCTCTCTCCTAAAGCGGGAGAGGGCTGATTTGGCTTCAGATGTTGCGCCTTTCTGCGATCAAAACCCTTTCTCTACCTATGTTCAGGGCCGTCTGCAGCTGGCCTTGAAGGATTTTAATACCGCTGCTATTTACTTCAGAAAGGCAGCTATTGGCATGAGTAAGATGCCCCCTGATGCATTGCGGATGGCAACTAACAACCAATTAGGCACCGAAAACATCGAGAGTGACCGTCACAGCAGCGGCCTGCTTGATGATACAGAGTGGAATCTTCTGAACCATGGCCTTGCTAAGTACTACTCGCATGTTGTCGCCCTGTTTGAGAAACAAAAAGCCTACTCCTACGTGGTCGAGTTTGCTCGCCTTGCCATGCAGTTTCTTGGAAACAAGCAGGATGCCATGTTTACCAAGACAGATATGCAAAGCCGCTTGTTCAACGCTGCAGTGGCAACATCACAGTTTGAGCTTGCCCACACAACACTGGTGTCTATTAAGGATCAGGCTATGAAGAACTCGAACTTGCGCAAGTTGATCGACAGAATGTGTGCAACCTATCACAACATCGAGCTTGTAGCTTTACCCTTCCCTGGTTTGCAACAAGAAGTCGATGATATCCTAGAACAAAAGTCTAAGGCATCGTTGGATATCATAGAGGGATTCCCTTACCACCAGGTCCTCTACTCATGGCGGATGAAGCACAACAACTACCGCGGCGCTGCTTCGGTAGTACTGGACCGAATCCATAAGCTGCAAAACGCTGGAGAGGGCGATGAGGCCACGGGAGAGGATATTCTCGACACTCCAGTCACCAGACAATACCTCCTGCTTATTAACGCCCTCAGCTGTGTCGAGCCTAAGCAGGCTTGGATCTACGACGAGGTTTCGACCGGCTTTGGGCAGAAGGATGCAGGAAAACGCAAGGTGGTGTCATTGGCGGATATCCGAAAACAGTACCAAGATGAGCTGGACCGTATCGCAGCGATCCACAACAACCAATTTGGCTTTGAGGCGGGCGATGTTATGGAACTATAATGAGCGGAGAATTGGGACAGGCCACTTCATGTAGACTACAGGTGTATTCTTCGAAAACTCGGAAGGGCGAGGTATTCAGGACATAGTATTGGGACCATTCATGGTGGATTGATGATTAATTTGTTTTGCGGATGGTTTAGTTTTTGAACGAAAAAAAGAGCTACAAATCTTCCATCACCTTACTCTTCCCGTCTTGATATCCGAAACGCCAGGACCGATGCTTTAAAGGACGCGCATGAAGCTGACAGTGAATGTACATCAGACCAACAGCCAGGTTCTGTCTATCCTTGTGCCTGGGCGGCAGCAGCAGCTAGCTGCTTATTCTCTGGGTGTGAAGGTAGTGATGAAGTGCCAGCATTTAAAGCAGGCGCAGCGTCAGGGGCTTGGCGGTAAAGAATAATCTCCGACTGCTTGAAGTATCGTCGAGCATCTGCGGCATGGTCAGTAAGAGGTCTTTCAAGGTGAACTGGGTTAGGATTTGACTGACCTTCGTCAATGAGAACTAAGCTAAGATAGTAACGGGTAGAGAACTTCTTGTTGACGTCGCGGAACGTTGGTGTTAGATCAAAACCACCGAGGAACAGTCGAATGGGGATTGTCTCTCCTCGCGAGGGCGAACCATCCATGATCTCGAAGCGGACCAGTGTTTCACTCTCGTTATACTGGTTAGGCGCGGCACCTGTCGTCTCTCTTCTGATGATGGAGAGCTCCATGTGCTTGATCTTTAAACGGACAAGCAGGAAGTAGATGCGTCCGACAATGACATCCTTGAGATGGTATTTGCTCTTGCTGTACTCAAACTCAATATGCAAACAGTCTTCGATACCAACATCCATCTTGATGCTGCTGTTCATCTCTGGGGGAATGCGATAGCTGTAGACCCAGATATCCTTTTCACGGATGACATCGGCCATACGGCGTGAGACTGTGACGCGAACAAAGTAGCGCAGCTTGACGTTGATGCCATTGTATGATTCGTACTGCTTCTCGACGTTCTTGAAGTTGAAGTCGAAAGTCTGGGGGTGCTGAAGCTCGCCAGGCGCAGCGAGTTCTTGGTTAAGGGAAAGAAATTCGTAATGGTTGCCGCGATCGAAGAACATTTCTATGCGACAGGGTCAGTATTTGGAGTATCTCGGTAATACACGACGAGGCGCATGAGGTGTATAGGGGGCGCGTACCTATCGTGCCAATAAACTGGACCTTGATACCGGTATGCTCAAGCCTCTTGCCATCCTTGGGACGGACAGTGACAGCGCCCTTGACAGACTCGCCATCCATAAAGAGGGGCGCCTTCTCGCGACGGTTCTTGTCGAGCTTGACATCGACCATGGAACGATCATCGGTGTCGTCAAGGACAACGTCGATGTCGACGGGAGTCGCAAAGAAGTAGGACATGACGGGCGAGCTGTTGTGTGTTGCCTCTCTACGTCTTGCCTCTGCTGTTGAGTTGAATTGGAACCGTGAGGACAAGGCTGAGGCTGGCGCGAGCTTCGTGATAGTGGGATGGCTGGGCTGGGCTGAGCTGGTGGTGAGGTCGGAGGTCGGCGGCGCTGACGTATCGGCCGGGGGAGACAGGGGACCGATGAGAGACCCACCCGAGCTTTCCGTGAGATGTGAGCCCAAGATGGGAAGATAGACGAATATGGAGTTTTGGAGGGGAATGAAGGATATGTTTAGATGAAACAGACGAATAGTCACTGTGGATATACTATACAGGAGGATATAAGTTCATTCACATATCTAATGTCTCGTTATTATTGTGATTATCCGCATAATGCTTCTTCTCATCGTCGAGTCGTAGAGTCAATGGTATCTAATTGGCTTAAAGCGACTGCTAAGTCATCATGTAGTAGTCAGCACATCACGTGCAAAAGATCACGCTTTTCAGTGGGCTGCGCTAGTGCGTCGGTTGTTCTTTCCCCACCAGAATTGCCCTCACGTGGAAAGAGCGAGCCCTACCTCTGGCACTTACCTTGGAACTTTTCCTGCCCACAGAACCCAAAAATTCGCGGACGACTCTAGATACCCTCAACCCCCGACATTAACACCTCACAGCCGGCAGGATGAAGTACATTCATTCCCAGGAGCTCCTTGAGATCCCCGAGGGGGGTACGTTACGCCCTATTTCATTTTGATCTGATTTCCAAGCCGTCGCCCGGATATTTTGGATCGATTCCCTCGAAGCAAGGTTGCTGGGAGCTGCCCGCGATTGAGAGCTGCGCACAAAACGCCCAGGATGAACTGCGTTCGCAACGGGAGCCCTGAGCTTCACTTCTGGATGGGAATCGTCCACGGGCGTCGAGAAGGAAATTTATTAACTCAAAAGATCGGAAATGCTGACTCGTCTTGTGTCTATAGTCAAGGTCAGCATTAAGTCGCGAATTGTCACCGTTGAGGGTCCCCGCGGCAAGCTGGTCAAGGATCTCAGCCATCTGGCCGTCAACTTCACCGTCCCCAAGAAGAACCAGATCTCCATCGAGATTCACCACGGTGTCCGCAAGAATGTCGCTACCCTCCGAACTGTCCGAACCCTCATCAACAACCTGATCGTCGGTGTCACCAAGGGCTTCAAGTACAAGATGCGATACGTCTATGCCCATTTCCCCATCAACGTCAACGTCTCCAAGAGCGACGAGACCGACTTGTACGAGGTCGAGATCCGAAACTTCATCGGCGAGAAGCTCGTCCGACGAATTGTCATGCACCCCGGTGTCGAGGTCGAGGCTTCCACCACCCAGAAGGATGAGCTTGTCCTCTCTGGTAACTCCCTGGAGAACGTGTCGCAAAGTGCTGCCGATATCCAGCAGGTCTGCCGAGTGCGAAACAAGGATATCCGAAAGGTAGGATTTGGTCTTGGTTTCTTGTGGTTGCAACATGCTAACTCTACGTTTTCTAGTTCTTGGACGGTCTGTACGTTTCCGAGAAGGGCAACATTGTCCAGGACGAATAAACGCGGACACGGACACGGATCTTGTTTCTTTTGCGTTTCTGGGTCTCAGGAGTGGCGAAGGTTCATCGTTGCATGTCAAGTAGCAAAAAAAGGGCTACAAAACAAATTTCAAAAAGCAAAGAGATGATGACTGGTGCCGACCAAACACTTGAATCTCGCCAAACGAATCGTGTATGTGACCATTTAGGAGCGAAAAGGGCCGGCTTTAGACGAGGGTTCTGGTGTTTTGCGATAAAAGAAAAAGGCGTTTAATCATTCCAATGCGCATGCAGGACCGTCATGTCATGCCTGGGAACCACGACAATGCTGGTTTTATCGTGAAGTCCGACAAGATCAATCCGATCAATGATAAAAATGAGTCAATGCAGCATGAGTTAAGGCACATTAAAAATCACGCATAACGTGGTTGTCTTTCACAGAAATGGGGTGATGTTGGTCAAAAGTTGCATGTGAAAAAAGTGAGGCTGGCATTTCCATTAAGACGTGCCTCTCGTAAGTATATTCATATTTGTTCCAAACTCGTGTGATTTTTCCTCTTGACTTTCATAGTGAGTCATCTCTAACTTTCCTTTCGTATCGTGATCTCTTCAGAATCTTCAGAATAACAAAACAACATTAACCATCCATGAATGCGTGTGTAAAATAAATAGCGGCGATGAAAATGCGGTCGCGAAAGGGGGGATGGAGTGAAATAATAACGAGAAGCGGGAACATAAAAAAAGTCCAGCAGAAAAACATTATATGTGAGCAACCAGTAACGCCAATAGCCTTTTGAATGAAGCGACAAGTCGAGCGGTGACAAATGTGAGCTCGAATCCTCCTATGTCAGATATAGAGACATGTACAGGACGGGGTGTATATGTGAGACGAATGGGATGAGAAGGGCCAGAAGCGGATATTTAATCGCTTCATCGCCGGCTGTCGCGAGAGTAGTACGACCTCGCCCGGCTGTCCCTTGTACGACGAGTGCGGTTTGTTCGCCCGCCTGAGCTTGAGCTGCCTGCTTGTGATAGTTAGTACGACTGAATAATGATGAGTTTTGTCAGATGGGGGGACTTACTGGGACTGGTGTAGTCGCTGTATGAGTAGTATGAGTCGCTGTATCGCGAACGTGATGATCCACGGGATGAGCGCGCGGGCTTGGTGCTCGCAGGTCGCTTGTCCTTCTTGAGATTGAGGAGGGCCAGGAGCGTGGCCGCGAGACCAGCAACGCCGAGCCACTTCTTACCGTCCGACTTCTTCTCACGACGATCGCCGGCCGAAGAGGGAGAACCACTCTTGCCTTTACCGCCAAAGCCGAACCAGCCCTTGTGTCGAGGTCGTCGGGAGTGGGCAGAGGCCGAAGCAGGTGGGCGGCTTCCGTGGCGGGAGTATCGCTCCTCGTAGACATCGACGGTCTCGCTCTTCTCCTTGTCCTTCTTGCCGAAGAGGGCGACCCAGAGACCGCGGGCAATACAGCAGAAGCAGAGAAGCATGAGGAGGGCAATACCGGCAAGGACACCAATGACGATACCAGCAATGGCACCGGCACTCAAGCCTCCACCGCCAGTACCGGTCTCGCCAGCTGCAGCACCTTCGCTGGTCTCGGTGGCCGTGGCAGATGCATCGGTCTCAGTTTCAGTCGCGGACTCGGACTCGGACTCGGTGGGTGCGCCGCTGTTGACGATAGTGGTAGTACCAGTGACTCGGTAGGGAGCCGAGTATCGGGTGGTGACTTTTCCGTCGGTAGTGATGACAACAGCGGTGGGCTCGTCGTAACCAGGCTTTGCGGAACACTGGCCCTTGAAGGCACAAGTCTGCCAGCCAGCGCAGCAAATCTCGCCGCACTGCTCCTGCTCGTCGTTCTTGGGCACGCAGTTGACGCCCTTTGTAGGCTCAGGAGCAGGCTCCCAACGAGTCATGAGTGTGCTAGTATAGGTTTTGGTCTCAGTCCAGGTGGTGGTATAATCGCCGACCCAGCCTCCCTTGGCGGCGACGCAGTTTGCGACTCCATCGGCTGTTTGGCAAGTCT
Source organism: Fusarium sp. PT (assembly GCA_021020635.1). Taxonomy (NCBI): domain Eukaryota; kingdom Fungi; phylum Ascomycota; class Sordariomycetes; order Hypocreales; family Nectriaceae; genus Fusarium; species Fusarium sp. PT. The sequence continues at coordinate 1,259,879 of JAHMRZ010000008.1, read as the reverse complement.
CGCCAGAGTCGCAGCAGTATTGGTTGTCGGAGCCACAGTATGAGTCGCATGCTCGGTTCATCAAGTATGAGAAACCACGATCATGGAGATCATCTCTGGGTAGCGGGTTTGCAGAGCATAGCGCTGCAGCTGCAGCGACGAGCAGCAACGGCCTTGTAACGGAGCGCATTTTAGCGATGTTTGTGTGTTGGATGCTGGATGCTGGATGCTGGCGCAGTGCCGAGGCCGGAGTGGGTTATTTGAGACCAATTCCAACCAGAGGTTGAAGTGGTTTCAAATTGGAGTGAGTTGACAAGTTGAGTAGAAACCGAAACTGAGGCAGATGCGATATTTATCTGAGTCTTTTTTTCCTTTTGTGAGACAGACCAGGCCAAGAATGCGGGAGAAGCGGTTTGTCGCGGGGTGAGAGAATGCGGGAGAAGTGGAATGAAACAGATGCGTTGTTAATGCCCGAAACGTTAGTCCCTAGCTCCAGTGACCAAACTGTAGGTGAAGGTTGCTGTGAGACGAGATACGGTGAGAGGGAGGAAGGATGAGATGGTTGTGGATTGAGTTTGTTGTGAGTTGAGAGCGAGCGAAAAAAAGAAACTTTAGAGAGCCAAAGAGTCAGTCGATTACAAAGAGTGAGAAAAAAAGACAAGATAAACGGCTGCGTTGAGTTTCTGGGCGCTGCACCAAGAGTTTTAAGCGGCTGGTGGTGGGCTGCGACGAAGGCTTCGAATGAGTCCCAACCTCCCACTTACAGCAGATTTGGACTATACCAGCCTCTTTGATTTCAACACACGCGAGGACACACACGCGCGAATAAGGGGACCTGATCCACACGCCAACAAATCAGTTTTAAAACACGACGCAACGTTTTTCGGGGGGGAACACTCAGTCCTTTTTTTGGCAGTCAATTTCGTCTCTTTTCTGTTGATGTTGGACAATACAATACAATGCATTACACCCAACTTTCAATGGCGGGGTGCCAGCTCATGATACCTCTTACAACTACGCCTGTGCTCGCTCACTGGACAACCATCTCAGAGCGTATTGCTGCCCTGTGGCCCCATGTAGGCGGCCCTGGAGCTAGGCCAGCTACAGCGAACGGATGAATGTCATCACCACTTACACGCGCCCGGGGCACCCCGGACTAGGCACGGAACAGCACTTGAATTGTTGCGATCGTGACCCAGACGTGACCAAACCAGGGCAGCCGAGCGTTGGTTGCTCTAGTTGCTGCATGATGCAGATTTTAATTAAACTTGTCAGGGGCCGACAACTCTATTTGCCTCGTCCCATTGGGCGGTCATTGTGACGGGCTGTCTCCAAAGAGACAGGGCAACGAAACTTGGAGGTTGGGAGACCATTTCAGGGATTAATTCCAGGTCGGTCTGGACTCTCCGACTCTACACTTTGGGCTTCCCTGTCTGGTCTGGTCAGTGGTGTCGTCAGCTTGACCCAGGACTCAAACAGCCACAGATCAAGCCACATTCTAGATACGCCACAATACCAAAACATGCAGCTCCAATTGTGGCGTTTCAACTGTGGCTGTCCGACAAGCTCCAATGTTTAGTTCAGGTAGTAGTCTTGGAAGCTTGCTTGCCCTGTGACGCTCCGCGCAGTTCAAGTCGGTTGCATCACCAACGACTTCATCTCATCAGCTTCTCCATCTCCATCTCCACCTCCACGTCCGCCTCCCTCCTTCCGACCCCGACTCCTAAAATCCTTCCCTGGCTCCATATTCCGATAATTCGCTCGCTGCTCGCAGCCGCGACGCTGTAATCATGACTCTCGACCCGCCAACGTACCTGGCTTCTATCCAGAGCAACATCCGTCAGCGACCTATTCCCTGGGACGGTGCTGTCAGGGCCGGCACCCTCACAGAGGAGCAATATGCGAAGATTCGAGCTGTAGACAAGGCCAAGAAGCCTGAGCAAAGAAAGGAGATTGTGTCGGGAGATATTGATGGATACCGCGTCTTGTTTGTTGGCGATGAGGGAAAGACGAGTGTTCTCGAGACGTCAGGAAAGCATGCCAACGTAATCCAGTACATCCTCGTGTTGCTTGGCGATCTTCTTGAGGGTAAGAGCTTCCCTCTCTGTCTGTGCGACACATATGGAAGTGGTGCTGGTGCTGGTGCTGGTGCTGCAAGAATCTCCATCTCTATAGCGGCTTCCGTCATAATCAATTCGCCCATGCTAACATAACATCTTCTCTCAGCTGTTCCATCGCTAGCCAAGGCCCTTTTCAAGACAAAGGAGCCTTTCCGACATTTTTTGCCTCTACTCAACTCGACTAATGCCGAGGACCCTACCCCATTGCTTACCGCGCATGCACTTACCACCCTCATGGCTCTTGCTCGAGATGACTCCCGATCGACCATCCAGGCTCTGCCTGTGATCTTCACCTACCTCTCCGGCTTGGCCAAGAGCAACGATGCTGGTCTACAAGATATCGCTGTGCAGGAGTACTCATCCCTGCTCTTCGGACATGTCGCAAGAGAGCAGTTCTGGAACCAGCGAAGCGAGACGATTGCGCCTCTTGTCAAGATCCTGCAGACTGCAGCTGGTATTGGAAACGGAGGAAGCTCATCTGCTAGTCTCTGGAGCGGTAACACCGGCACTGGATCTACTGGGTTTGCAGGATCTCTTGGTGGAGGTGTTGGTCTCCAGCTACTCTACCACGCCCTGCTTGTGATCTGGCAGATCAGTTTCGAGGGTGAGGAGATTGGCGATGACCTCAATGAGTAAGTTTTATTTTGGCATGTAGAAAGGGATACAGACTAACGTTACTCTTAGCGAGTACGATATTGTTCTTCTTTACACTCACCTTCTGCGACTATCCCCCAAGGAAAAGACAACTCGATTGATTCTTTCAACACTTTACAACCTCCTTGAGAAGAACCAGAAATCGCTTCTACCTACCGCGGTTCTTGCTCGCCTTCCTGGCCTTCTTGAGAACATCAGCGGTCGCCATCTCACCGACCCTGACCTGTTGGATGACCTTTCCAAGCTCAAGGAAATGCTTGAGGAGTACACCAAGACCAAGACCACATTCGATGAGTACGTTGCTGAGGTGCAGTCTGGCCACCTTCGATGGTCGCCCCCTCACCGAAATGCAGTCTTTTGGGCAGAGAACGCCCGCAAGATCCTCGAATTTGAGAATGGAGAGATTCCCCGGAAGCTTGCTGAAATCATGCGACAACCTTGGGATAACGACAAGCAGGTGCTCGCCATTGCCTGTAACGATGTTGGATGTCTAGTTAAGGAGGTTCCCGAGAAAAGATACCAGCTGGAGAAGGTGGGGCTCAAGAGAAGGATCATGGAGCTCATGCAGTCAGACGACGAGAACGTGCGATGGGAGAGTCTCCGAGCGCTGGGAGGCTGGTTGAAGTACAGTTTTGAGCAACAGTAAGCTGGCAGATGGCTGAGGGGCATCTGCTGCAGTGTCTTGTTTATTATTGAGGCGTCTTGACGACGTCTGGTCAAGTCAGGTACAGATCCGAGTTCACGAGCTTAGAGGATCACGGTAGACGAGCTGCGGGGAGAAGCATCAGCTGTTAATGGCATACTTTTTAGTTATTGGTAGTTGGAGCACCTCGACTACATTGCGCGTAAGAATGAAGCTTATAAAACATCAAGCACGGTTGTATAAATTATGTTTCAATTCGAATCTTGCGCTTATTGGCGACTGTGAAGTTGTCTTTAGCTTAATTGCCGCGGTGCGCTTCCACTCTCCAAGGAACCCCTCCTTCCTGGGGTCGAGCCTCGGAGGGCGCTCCGGGAGTCCGGGGTCGGTTTTCGGAGGCAGAGGCCGTGGTGACTCGGTGACACTTGATACCCCACCAGAGTCAATCGGCTTGCATGATAAGTTACTCAGTGACAGGACTGTCATGGTACAAGCCCTTTAAGCGCCCCCTCGGCCGGTTGTCTTCTTGTTTTCCTTCCTTTGTTCCTGAACAATTGATTCTCCTCGTATACCTCTTAATATCGCCAATTGAAGCCATCATGAAAAGCCTCAGCATGGCCGCGAGGGCTGGTCCCCGTATTCTATCATCTGCCGCCGCGCGACCCACGTCATTCGCGGCTCTCAGAGTGTCGCAACAGAGCGTGCGATGCGCTTCTGGGGGCTCCGGCTCATCTGACCTCAAGAAGACTCCTCTGTACGACTTCCACGTCGCCAATGGTGGAAAGCTGGTTTCCTTTGCTGGATACTCGCTTCCCGTGCAGTACTCAAACCTCTCGCTTGCTCAGTCTCACCACTTCACCCGCGAACATGCCTCGCTCTTTGACGTGAGCCACATGGTGCAGCACATCTTCAAGGGCAAGGATGCGGCGGCGTTCCTTGAGAAGCTGACGCCCTCGGATTGGACCAACCAGGGTGTTATGCAGAGCAAGCTGACCACTTTCCTTTGGCCCGGCACAGGAGGCATTGTGGATGACTCAGTTGTTACCAGAATCGGCGAGGATACTTACTATGTTGTCACCAACGGAGCCTGTCTCGATAAGGACACCAAGTATCTCGATGAGCAGCTTGGTAAGTTCGGCGGTGACGTTCAGTGGTCTCGCCTGGACAACTCAGGCCTTGTTGCTCTGCAGGGCCCTCAGAGCGCCGAGATTCTCAACGAAGTCCTCGCCAGCGACGTTGATCTCACAAAAATTCACTTTGGCAACGCCGTCTGGGCTGAGCTGAAGCTCGCCGATGGTAGCAAGACTCACCCCGTCCTCATCAGTCGAGGTGGCTACACCGGAGAGGACGGTTTCGAGATCTCATTCAACGGCAAGGACTATCCCGCCTTTGAGACAACAACCCCTGCTATCCAGGCTCTCATGAGCAAGGCTGGCCCAGAGCGTCTGCAGCTTGCCGGTCTAGGCGCCCGCGACTCCCTCCGTCTCGAGGCGGGCATGTGTCTCTACGGCCACGACCTCGACGACACCACAACACCGGTCGAGGCTGGTCTAAGCTGGATCATCCCACCTGCGCGGCGCGAGGCCGGTGGCTTCCACGGCGCCGAGGTCATCATCCCCCAGCTTACACCCAAAAGCAAGGGCGGCTCGGGCGTCGAGCGACGACGCATCGGACTCTACGTCAACGGAGCCCCCGCTCGCGAGGGCGCCGAGATCCACAAGGACGGTGAGAAGATCGGCATCATCACGAGCGGCGTGCCGAGCCCCACGCTGGGCAAGAACATCGCCATGGGGTACATCAAGAGCGGCAACCAAAAAGCCGGCACCGAGGTGGACGTTGTTGTGCGCGGAAAGGCACGCAAGGCAACCGTTGCCAAGATGCCTTTTATCCAGACCAAGTACTGGAAGGGTACTGCGCCTGCTTAAAAAGAGGGGAGGTTAGAGAGAAGGGAATGAATTATGTATCAAGCGAGTTAACGTTATTAAACATGTGGTATCTGAGGAGACAATTCAACATGGGACACTTTTTTTTGGAGTCATTGATTATGGATATTAACATTATTGCTACGCCTGGAATAGAGTCCAAGGAAAAATACAATACTTTTTGAATATGACCAAGTTCTAACAATGCTAGTGCAGGGATTTGGTGTTGACTCCGGAGTATGAGGTTCCTCGGGATCCGGTGATAGAGTGCCGTCTTCGGGATCTGCAACGGTATGTACAGTAGCTTTGGTTCGGTGAGTCTACCGAGTCTAGGAGTGTGTTCTCCGGCTGTGAGATATGGTATTGGCGACATGTTAATAGTCTGATAAGTTTCTTTGCTTGACGGCAGATGGTGTCGCAGAGTCCACATGATCCAGTCCCGAACGTCGATTTATTTATTTTGCTCTCGGTTGTGGAATAAGCACAAGATGATGGTTAGATCAGTCGTCTCCTGATCACAAATAAACCATCAATAACTACACAGCTGCGTGGGCCGGAACATGGACTATCCAAGGCACGTCGCAAGACAAGACATCATGGACATGCTGCAGAAATGCTGGGCGCCATAGAGAAATCCACTCAATGAGACGGCATTGACATGAGCTCTGGGTGGTTTCCCACACTGGTAGACATGGCGTTCTTTGGATCCTTATACACAGCTACGACAAAACATCACGACAATATTGGGACAAAGATATGTAGCCACAGATAAACCATGGGAAACCACCACACAAAAGCGTATGGCCTCCCTCAAACAAGCGGCGAAATGGTCTAGCAACGGCCTCCCCTTCTAATGGTGACCATTTGTGGGAGAAGACTGAGATGGTCGAGACGCCAGTTTTGGATGTTACCGGCGCCGTCGAGGAGACGATGTTGCGTGAAGAAGAAGAGAAAAGAAAAAAAAGAAGCAGCAGAATTTTTGCATATGTACCAAGGTTAGCGGCTGTTTGCTAAGCGAGACCCGTGCAGCTGTCGTAGTGGGGCTGGTTACCCTGGAGAATAGTGTGAGTTTGTGGTTGGCAGGAAATCGAGCATTTGTTCGACATGACTACCTCTTGGGCTTATGTGTTGTACGGTGAGTTATTCCATGATACTCACGCGAGCTAGACTTCTCATGTTGAGTATGTTATGTGTTTATGTCCTTTTGCACGGACTATCCGTATTCAAATGACCATTGTTGCAGCCAATGAGTAAGCTGATAATATCACGAGGACACACGTCGGATAATATAGACAAAAACCTTCATACTAGACCAAGCATAGTTGACCTATGTCCTGCAAATGCAACAGAGTAATTCTATGCATTTGGTCTTACTTGTGTATGCAACTCTATAAAAACGGTCGTGATAAAAGGTCCACGCGGTACAAAAAGAGGCCCTTTATGGCAAGATCCACAAAAGACAACTCGAGGCGTCCTATGGGGGGATTCGCAGAGGAAAGAGGACCCTGATGGCAGATTCCCACCTGCCTGCATTGTCGGGTTACGTATGAACGAAGATCATGGAAGGTTGCATGCGTGCCGTCCTGGACTGAATTGAGTATCACGACGGCTTACAAGTTGTAGCTTAAGAAGATGATGGTAAAGAGATATAGTGGAAGAGGCAATATGAAGACATTACCTACTACGTGGTATAAAATGAACAAGAAGCTATGCCTGACATAGGGATAATATCTTGGAGATGTATTGAACCTCATCGCGTGCCTTTATGAATCGCTCCTTCTTGGGCACCACCCGCCGTTTGCTCTAGCACGTGTAGCCCGCGCCGCCCAAGATTGGCCGACTTGACCGTCTCTCTAAACATCACCAGGCGTCTCAACGTGAGCACACGACAACGTGGGGAATGCCTTGCAACTGTATATTGCTTTTTTGGTCATTTAATTCATCACTGAACAAAAAAGTATTTTATACTCCAGGACTCCCCCCTTATTCTTCTTCTTCTTATTCGCCATGACCAGCCAGTCCCAGTCTTGGCACTTCTCAATACCGAGTAGTGGATCCTCATCTACTCTAAATATTAATCATAGCTCAGGTAGGCTGGTTCTGGTTCTGGTTCTTCGCTGAAATTAGTCCAAGTTATCAACGTCCCATTCTTTCTCTTCTTCGTCATCACTCTTTGTGTTAAATATTCAAAGACTCAACTATCTTTTGTTCGTTTATTAACGCGTCCATAAGCAGGAACACGACGTGTCTTGGCCGCCTCAACAGGGTTTTCCCCCTTGAAAGTTTCCTCCAAGGTTGACAGAACTCTGTCAGGAATGACCTCACACCTCCTGTTGCCTTGAACTTTTCAGCCTCACTTGGGTTTGTCTGATTCTTACATAAAATTTCGACTTCAAAAAAACCACATACCATACGGACTACATCGAATAGAGTGCAACTCAGCGTTCAAAATGCCTCTCACAGGCGCCCGACTGCTCGTGGCAGCCGCTCTACTCTTCCCCAGCGTCTCACCCTCACCAATTTTTGACGCCGGCCAAAAAGTTCTCGATGCGCTCACAGGGACGCGCGACTCTACAACAACACCACATATCCAACAACCAGGTCGCAAATTAAACGGGAAATTTCTGCACATAACAGGTACGTAATACTATTTCAAACAAGTCCTCGGTTGCTGCATGCATATACATCGGACGAACTGGCGGTAAATCAAGGTTGCATCCAATGCAACTTACTAACAACTTTACCCCTAGATTTCCACCCCGATGAATATTACAAAGCGCATTCGTCTACCGCCGAAGGTATCGCCTGCCACCGTGGAAAAGGCCCTGCTGGATTGTATGGCGCCGAGACTACCGATTGCGACTCGCCCATGGAGCTTGTCGACGCGACATTGGAATGGGTTCGAAAGCATGTAAAGGACGATATCGATTTTGTTGTATGGACAGGCGATACAGCACGACACGACAGCGATGAGAAATTGCCACGAAGTGCTAGCCATGTTCTGGACATGAACAGGAAAGTCGCCAAAAAAGTCGCCAAAGCATTCTCAGACGATGGAGCTCTCACCATCCCCGTCATACCGACCTTTGGCAACAATGACTTCACGCCACACAACATCTTTTACCCTGGGCCGAATAAGTGGTTGCAGGCCTATAGCAACATATGGCGTCGATTTATACCCGAAGAGCAGCGCCACTCTTTCGCTTTTGGTGGATGGTTTGAGATTGAGGTTATTCCCAACCAGTTGTCCGTCATCAGCCTCAACACCATGTACTTTTTTGATAGAAATGCTGGTGTTGATGGATGCGCCATTCCCTCGGAGCCTGGCTTTAAGCACATGGAGTGGCTGAGCGTTCAGCTGCAACGGTTGCGCGAGCGTGGGATGAAGGCTATTTTGATTGGCCACGTTCCTCCTGCTCGAACTCAGAATAAGCAAAATTGGGACGAGACTTGCTGGCAGAAGTACACACTGTGGCTGAAGCAATTTCGCGATGTTGTTACTGGTTCAGTCTACGGACACATGAACATCGACCACTTTCTGTTTCAAGACACCAAGGAAATCGACTTGAGTCTCTATGACCAGTCTGGCACGTCCCGACAAACCATGGATGACGACTTCTCTATCGAGTCAAAGAGTGATTACCTGATAGAGCTGAGAAAGTCCTGGTCTAGCCTACCTGGCGCAGCCGCAAAGACGCTGGAAGAGGATCTTGATAATGACGAAGACGACGACGACAATGCTAATACGAAAGACGATGATGTGTATGACTTGAGAAATAGAAGGAAGAAGGGAAGAAAGGGTAGAAAGAAGAAGGGCCACAACAAGATCGGAGGCAAATTTGGCGAACGATACCAAGTCTCTCTTGTCAGTCCTAGTGTTGTCCCCAACTATCTGCCGACAATCCGCGTTGTTGAGTATAACATCAGCGGCCTGGAAGATGCTCCAGTGTGGACCGATTCATTCGACATCAACTCGGAAGCATCAGAAGAACTCCCTGCTCAGTTTGGAGAACAAGACGAAGAAATCCACCAAGACCTCAAGCGAGATGTCGAAGCTGAGCGAAGAAGGAGAAAGCACAGCACCAAGAAGAACAGAAAGGGCAAGAAAGGCAGGAAGGACAGGAAGGGCAAGAAGAAGCCTAAGAACCCCGAGCTCGTGATACCTGAGGATCCTCCCAAGGGATCTCTTCCTGGACCAGCGTACTCTCCCCAGACCTTCACCTTTATGGGATACACACAATACTTTGCCAACCTCACCTATATCAATAACGATATCACAGATTTGGAAGGAACAAGTAAGTGGCGAGATGGTGACTTTAGTGATGAAGTACCGAGCCACGACAAGCCAAGACCCAGGAAGTTCAACTACGAGGTTGAATACAGCACTTTTACCGATAAGATTTTCAAGTTGCCCGACCTGACAGTCCGAAGCTATCTGAAATTGGCGACTAGGATCGCCAAGAGAAAGGCAAAGAAGGGAAAGGGAAAGTCAGTTAAAGAGTACAACGAAGACTTTGAAGATGATTCGGACGACGAAGAAGATGATCTTGATACGGAGTTTCCGGAGTATGATGATGAAGACGCCGAGTCCGATCTTCGAAGCGCGAGAAAGAGCAAGAAGGGGAAGCACAAACGGAAGAAGACCAACAAGGTCTGGAAGCACTTCCTTCAAGAGGCGTTTGTCAACACAGTTCCTGAGAAGCAGCTCAAGAAGTGGTCACGTAGATGATTAGACCAAAGCAGTGCGATGTAGCAACTCACTGATACCTCTTTATGATTGGCATATTTAGCGAAGAGACGGATGGAAATGGGCATATCTGGTGTTTATGGCGCATCTAAGATTATAATTATTGCTAGAGCATATTCCGGGATTACAGTTGAAGACACTTGAGAAGTCAAGATTCTGGTTTGGCTTATGGATCAAAGTACACGATATCACGAATAAACAATCGCTTTCGAACGTCATTTTTGAATTACTTCGTGTATGTATTCATATCGTCCACAATTTATACAAAAAGTCCCCTTATCAGGACAGTAAGAAACAAGGGGTATCAGCGAATGCAGCTGTGCCAACGAAAAGGCCACCAGCGACTCATACATCGTTCGTTTGTTCGTATATCATAACCAGCTACTCCAACCTTTCACAAACCAGAAGAGTAAAAACGTCAACCATATTATTTCCTTTCTTCAACGCCTCTGCATCATGTATGATTGCACTTTCTACTCTGCGTTATTGACAACCCGCAGAGCACGACGTGGACCCATGACGACGCTGAAGAAACTCGGCTCTTCACCCTCGAGTAGTCCTTCGGTCGAGCCTCTGCTGTTGCTCGTCCCAGGTCTGGTGTCCTCGCTATGCTTGGGGCCCCCGGACCCGCTGCTGGAGCCAGTAGCGCCTGGGGTCGTATCGTCCTCATCTTCAGGGCGCCATTTGGGCTCTGTGGTGTAAGTCTGCTCACGGTTGGAACCGACCCAGCCGAAGAGACTGCGCTGAGAAAAGCCACGACCGGGACGGGCAGCGCCCGAGGAGCTGAGCATAGGGTTGGAGCCGACAGGGTATCGGTTTTGTACTGCAAGATGGTGCTTGTAGGCATTGACTTGACGGCGATACAGCCAGGCGCAGAAACCAAGGTAGAGGGCGAGTGCGCCGAAGATACCAGCAATTACACCCGCAGCTACAAGTCCACCGTTGACATTACCGGCTGCTTCTTCTTCATCGGGAGATGAAGCTGCAGTGCCCGTCTGGCCAACCCGTACTGTCGCTGTCGGACCGGAAGTGACGGTGAACACGGGAGGCTTGCCCGTCAAGAACGGACCTCCGGTTGCCGGCCCCACAGCGGGGGTGGTTACCGTTGCACTGCCGGCCGTGTCTCCACCCACGACCTTGCGTACGGCGTCGGGGACCTTGTAACCGTGAGATCCAGCAAGGACGAAGTTATCAGGATGATGGTCCGAGTCATGATCGCCAGCCGTGAACTTATCCTTCCACTCGAGCGAGGTAGCGTCGAACACGTACATGCCTGGATCGCAACCAATGTCCTCACCTACTCCGCCAACGACAACTATCTGGCCGTCGTACATAGCACAAGTGTGACCGGCTCGCGCAGCTGGTCGGTTCTCGTCGTTTTGGTCGACCTTGATCCATGTGAAGGAGGGGATAGTTAGGATGTACATATCGTCGTACTGTGTTTGGTTTCCCTATAATAGTGTAAGCATTTGAGTGAATTAATGGTCATATCATAACTTACAAAAGGTAAATCTTGGCCGCCGAACATGTAAATCTGGAAACTCGATGCATCCGGTGCACTGGCAATGACAGCGCAAGGGTTCACACGGACACCGGGTGTATCTCCTGATGTCTTTTGATGGAACCATTCCGAGTTGGCAATGTCGTAGACATTCAGGACACTGAGATCCTCTGTAAATGTCTCATTTGTGCCTCCAGCAAGACCGATCAATACACCCTGCTCTCCCCAGCCAGGGACAAAGACAAGAACACCGTCCGCTCTTTCAGTAAAGTTGCCGCTCTGAATGCCGGCCTTGGTGATGTTGCGATAAGCTCCACTTTCACCAGCGCCCGTGCCATCAGAAAGGCTGTCGACGCCTGTGTTGACGTAGCCTGGATGCGTGAACTCGAGAAGGCTCTTGAGATACACGCGTTCAACGCTGTGTGACCAGCCTGGGGTAGTAGCCCAGTCGAGGTGACCGCCAAAGTACCAACTCAAACCGAGCTCTGGTACAGAGATGCCTGCTCCCTCGGCCGCACGATGAACTAGTTGGTTTCCAGATTCTGATTCATTGCCAGCTGAAGTTTTGGGATTCTTGAACTCGGACCATTTCGCATCGTTGATGGAATATTGCCAGAGAGACTCGGGTCCGGGTTCAGCGATAGGAGCATCGGAAACTTCGCCTCCGTAAAGATAAAGGTTGTTGTAGTCGTGCCAGAGATAACCCATAGACACCTCGGGAGGGCCATCAGGCTTCTCTAGTCCCTTAAGCGCAGGAGAGTCAATATCCCAATCTTTGGTGAGGTCGAGTGTGAGAAAATCGTTGTTCCAGGTGTCTTCAGTCTGGTCAGCTTTTGACCGAGAGCGACCGCCGTACATATAGAGGGTTCCGTTAAGCTGTGCAGCTTGGAGAGCCCATCGTGCGCAGACGTTGGTAGAGCTGGTCTCGCGTTTCTTTATGACACCAGCGTTGGCGCCATTGATATCAGAAGACGATTGGCCATTCCTCCAGCTAAAGGCTGGAAGTACGATGGCGATGAGGATGGCCAGCATGGTGAAGCGCTGTAGGCCTGAGACACCCGGGGACACACCCGACGTGCTCTTGATTCTTGGACGGCCTTTGGGATTTGATAGTTTGGCGTACCAAGTTTTGGGCGACGATAATGATGATTGTCGTGGTCTTCGGTCGTCACTGTCCTGGTCCTGATCTTGCTCCTGGCCGTCGTCTTGTTCAAAGTTTGGCTTGTTAGATATAGGCGATTGTAGGATATCAGAAGTATCGTCCAAGTGCTTATCGTTAACGTGGGCGTCAAGCAGGTCACTTGCCAACAGTGAAGATACCGATGCAGAAGTGGGAGAATCCAAATCGTGTTCCAGACCAACTTCTTTAAAAACGGATCTTCTGCCCTTTCTAATAGCGCCTCCCATTTTAAACGGTGGTGTTACAAAAGTCTGAGCCTCACGCAGGCGATCCGAAGTACGTTGGGAGTTGAAACGAGGCCGGGCTGGAGCTAGAAAGCCCAAATTGGATGGGGGAGGGGATTTAACCATTGACATCGTGTGCTCGTGCTCGTGCTTGTGCTTATACGGATTGGATGATGGCTTGTGGCGACAATTGCAAGCAAGCGAATTGGATCTCTTGTCTCTTGGTGGCTCAGATCGGCGAGTGCTATGATGTAGCCACCTTAAAGCAATACCACTCTGTAGGGATCATAGCCTGCAAATGGCTTGCTTGATATGACAGCGGAGTGAGGGAGGGTGGGTTAGATTGGGAATATTCAATTGGCAACCTTAGCAATTGAGAAATGGGCTCTGGGTGATTTTGAAAAGGAAACAATAGTCGGGAAACACAAACACATGAGAGAGTTCCAAGTGGGAGTTAAACAGGACTTTCAAGGGAGTCCAAGCCTCTAATTAACGTATTCAACAATGATCGACGCTCGGAGCTGAGCAACGAGAAGCCCGGGCTCTCCACTTGAACTGCTTTGGGCCAGATGGAAGGCCGTTATGTAAATCATGTCGAAGCGCGCCGTTGTTTCTCAATCCCTGACCCACTACATCATCGATTTCCGCTTGGGTTTGGTTTTCGATATACAGTAGTAATAAGATAGACGCGAGCAAGGCGAAACACAGCCCGCAGCCCGCAGCTCGCTTGCAAGGCGCGCGTGGAGATGGCGACCGGAGACAAAATCAGAACCAAAATCTATCAGTACATACCAGTCAGTTAACCAGGTCCTTGCTAATAGCGATAGTTTAACTGCCTAAGTAGGTAGAACAGAGCATGTGTATCCGTACCTGGTACCTAGCCTTGGAAACAGGTGCACAGGGCAAACTTAAAAACAGGAGCGTCACCGTATCCTCATGATGGACGCATCCAATCCGATATAGCGAAAGGTCCCTCGGTGACGAAACAAATCAAGCCAAAAGCCTGTCGGTGGACATTTATCACACACACATGCCAGTATCGCTTACCCATCAACGTTGTACCTGGAGACAGTAGGTCCAGTAATACCAGCTAGACCAGCTAGATCGCAGCCGTTAAGACCCTGGCAAGAAACCGGGCCTTTGTTTCTTTGTGGTTGTTATTCCCCTTAACCGAGCTGATGACATTCGGTTGCGGGTGTCGTTCTTTGCCAAATCCATCGCGGGTCTTGGCATCGACGGCGTAATGATTGGACCACGGAGACGTGGCGATGACTTCACATGCTCCCGGGGGTGTGGCCTTGGTTTTTTCTGGTTCTTGATTTTCTGGCTTCTGGTTTCGGAATGTGTGATCAACCGACCGCTTGTTGTTGTTGTTTTGTTTTAACCTTGTATCCGATTGATTTGATATGATGCATTGTGATTGATTGAGCTTGTCATGCCGTGAGATCTATTGCTTATTTCTCTCCGTTTGTCCTATTATCCGGCGCTTCTTTTTCGTAGTAACGCAACACAACGTAACGGTTGTGGAATCTGGGGTAAGACTTGGGCAAGAAAAAGGAACGAGATTAGCAGGTTCAAAACAAACTAAAGAAGCATGATGCAGGGATTGTGGGACGTTGGCTGTGCTGTCTGTGCTGTCTCTTGTGTACGATCACGATCTAGATCATTGATTGATGAAAGATGGTGGTTGGTTCGGATGTCACTCGATCCGTTTATCTGCTTTGGGGGAGGTCATGCACACTGTGTATCTCCTTCTGAAGATCATACATATACAGTGCGATTTAGTGACTGATTGTGGTTACTCGCACCAATACCCAAAATCCTACCAAACCGTAAACCAAAGCGAGCATCAACTTAAAATCTGCAGTGTTTCCATTCCGAGAACCGCGTTTCCCCTGAACACGAGCCAAACACGAGCTGGAGCAGCGATTTAACAGCTGTGGTGCTAACTAACAGTCAAAACATGCACCTAAAACCATCCACTCAGCCACTGCCGCCACCCGCCGGACTCGTGCTCTCCGTGTCGATCACGTTCCCATCCTCGTACAAGGTTATCTTTAGATCCCAACTACTTCGTGGTTTTTTTTATAGCTTTATTTTGATTGGCATTTCTAAACGTAGCAATGGCCTTTGGGAAGTTCCGTCCCTCCTTTTCGGTCTGGGGTTTCCAAAACAGCATCCTCTTCGTCTTTCACCTTTGCTGCATGACATTTCGCACCGCCACACCCGCACCTCGCTTAACCGGGATATTCAGCTCCCGCCACAAACGGCGCCTCAGTTCTGACAGACGATTGCATTCATGTTGAAGAACGATAGGCAATTGGTTCACTGGATATTGTTTTTAAGATGAGCTACTGAGCTTTAGATGACATGTCGCTATGATTAGACGCTCGAATGGACCGACACGCTCTAAGCGACATTGTACTTTTGCCACTAAAACCTCCAATTTCCATCTCGTCACGAAGTATCCGAGTTCAAAGCACACCGAGCTTTTTGGGTCTCACGGAGCGGGTCTCGGACTTCTCACTGGGTCCGCCCCGTCTACTCGTGAGCCGGAGCGGAGCTGAGGACCCTAGGACCCAAAACCGTCTGTGGCTCTGTGGGACCGTCTTGGTGGGACTCGCCCGAGGTGCTCCGAGCATGGAGCGTCTGAAATTAGTAGCAAAGTGAGGCATCCAACTGTGCATTCAGGGCATTGTAGTTGAACTCTGCGAACGTAGCCTCATTGTAAGTGATGACCGCCTCAACAATGATACTGACACCAGAGCATTATCATGCCCTACATGATTCCTCTGCTTTTTGGTAGTGGATCGAAATTCTCATCCTCGGCCAGCTTTGAAGGTGCATCCGCCTCCGGTGGCAGCATTGACTCTCCTCTATTTACCCTGAGACCTTGCCTAACTCCAAGTTCACGCCCAATGAACTGCAGTGACACTCCGGCGGCTTCGCTATCCTCGTGAAGAGTTGATGGCACAAGATAAACCGCTGTCAGAGGCCAGATGAGTTTCAAAGCGTCAAACACCGTCCTCGGGGACGGGTTGTTGCGAAATGATGCTGGGTCAAGATTCCGATCCACCGAGTTCATGATCTCTTTGGCGTCGGCTCGAACCCGCTGTATGCAATGTGCACGCAGTACCTTGAGTTCGTGAATGGGGATAGGAGTCGCCCAGTGGTGACTCAAAAAGTTTGCAAACGTCAAAATGACATGATAGCCCTTGACTCGTGCCGAATTGTGCATGTTCCGCAGGTAGGGGTTGAAAACTTCGTCGTAGTAAGAGTAGCTTGCGTCAAAAGTGGTGAACTGTTCTTCGGCTTTGAATAGAATGTCCATTAACTCGTAGTACTTGGCGGCGGCGGCATCAAAGTCTCGGGCCCGAAGAATATTGAGAATTCGTACTTGTACATGAGCCATTTTGCAAACGTATTCACCAACCTCGACAGCCAATCCTTCTCCAGGGTGAAGTGTTTCCCTGATAGCATCAAACCATTCTTGTGACTCAGGAGGACACTCAAGAGATGTTAGAAGACACCGTACTTGCTGTAAGGTCGTTAGTGAAGGGCAGAATTTGAATACAGAATAACATAAAAATACCACCATGTTATATGCAGGCCAGAAACCCATTCTATTAGTTTGTGTCCTCAAAGAAACTGTCCCTCTTTGTTTCAGAATGCTGTATAGCCCATTTGTATGAAGATGCCACGGATTCATAGGGGATACACGGTTGATGGACCCCATGAGAAGCTAAATGATCGTGAGCACAAATGCTTTCTGAAACTGGGCTTTATACTTACTTCATAATTCGTTAGAATCCATACTGTTGCAAGAACATCATCTCTCATGGCACCACTCGGCGTTTTCAATGCTTCGCCAACAGCGCTCAAAGTTTTGCCAAGATAGGTACCAAGTTCTTTGTCGGCTTGATCAACTGATCCGTTATCAATGGCAGTCGGATTTCGCAGGTTGGTTATATAGGTCCGGGCAAAGAGGTGAGTAGCCCAAACAAGAGGGCCTTGGGGGCCAGTCTTCCTGTAAGCTTCATGAAGGAAATCCAAAGTATAATAAACATTAAGAAGAATTGGGATGGAGTGAGAGGTCCAATGCTCGCCGAGAGACTGAGGGAGAATAAGAGTATCTCCTGAGTTTGTGTATTTGACAAGGTCAACAATCTTTGGTGAGCCAGGGTTTGATTCGCGGTCATCTTCTATGGCTGTCGATGGTGTAACATCATCACCATTTGAGGAAGAAGACGACGAAGGTATGTCGAATGAGACGACTGACTCAATATAAGTCTTTTGCTGTGTCCTCTTCTTTCGCTTCTTGACCGTGGTTGGATTTGCATTGCGAAAGACAAGCTCCTGCTCATCACGATATCCCGGGCATTCAGCTCCATATTTAATGCATCTTTGGCAAGATGGACGAGCAAGATCACACTGTCGATGTTGTCAGCATTTAAGATCTGATCCATTGTATTTGCTTGTTCGTCTCTCCAAGAGATGATAGCCGCGTAAGCACAGAGTAAGCAGACCAAAAGAGCTCAGGCACTGGACTGACCTTGACACGTCTTGATCGACAGAGGTGACAGTCTTTGCTTGGCTTTCCGGTGTTGGGCATTATGAGAAAGAGATCAAGATATATGCATATGATAGAACCATATAGACCCCCGTTCACTGATGGATTGTCAAGAGTTGAAACGGGTAATCCATTCGAAGCTCTCGCCGTCGGAAAGGGATTAGCGGATCCTGCAGGGCTGAGGGGGTCGGATGCACAGCAGCGGGAATGCAACATCACGTGTGAGGGGACTAAACAGAATGACAACATATCGAGGAGGGAAAGCCTTAGTTAATGAACTTTCATGGGTCTTAAAGGGTGATAAACACACATGACTTAGATACAAGAGATGTAAAAGCCGAGGTCATGTTTGAATAGATCTTTGAGGATGGGGCCGGGATCACAACATCCGCACCTTGGCGGCCTGACCCCTCATGTAGGCTTTTTCCTCCGCTGTTAGAACCGCACACTGAAATTTCACTAGAGTTTCCATAAGTGCCCCTATAAAGACACAACCACGTCCACACCGAGTTTCATTCTCGACTTCATCGAGTTTCCGGCACAAGCTGGATAGACTGACGGTCATATCGGGCTCTACAGCAAGCGGTAGGAAAAAGCCCATGATATCCAGCTTGTAAGCTTTATTGAGCATCTTTCCAATCGCAGCGGGAGTATCCTGTCCCCCTCGGCAACTGCAACTACTGGGAATGATAGAAGTATCCCATACTGTGCTACCGTTAAGGGCCCTGGTGGTAAAATCACGACAAGTCGTTTTGTAGTGAGCCAGACATTTTTGGCGTAATTCTGTAGCGTGCTCTATGAGAAGTCAGCTAATTAATGTTGATTGTCCACAAAGCCGTGATTCAGCACCTACTCAGTATGTTGCACATGTGGGGTGTGGTAAAGGTTTTATGCTGCATCAGCGGTACATCGTACTTGTCAATGAATTCTCCGTTGATATTGGTGGGACACCTTTGCATCAGATTGATTATCCATCGCTTCAAAGTGTCAGAATACCCCAGTTCAAAAGCGATGATCATCGCCTTTTGATGAAGTTCATCTTGATATGCGAACAACCTGATGTTGGCTTCGATTCTCTCGAACCACCGGCATTGCATTGGGCGCAAGACAGAGACCATGTCATACTTGTCAGTGAGAACGCACAGTCTGTATAGCTTTTCAACTGTGATTTCTTCGTGGACACGAGAATAAAGGCCATGAGCCATGTCCATGAGTATTGCAAATGATTCCTTGTCGTCACCGGGAAGTCTGATGCTCCAATTTCCTTGTTCAGGCTTCCGTTCCGCGAATGGGCCACGAAGCATCTTGCGGAAAACAGGAGATGAGCGGCAGAGTACATGAGAGTCCACGAGCATCTTCTCCGATGGATTAGTACCGACCGTCAGTTTAATATCTCAATCTTTATCGAACGTGAGAGAAGGGCCGGGTATGGCCGGGGTATCTGAAGTAAACGGCATAAATGCGATTGTTGGGCAGATAGGTTGGCCTTCGTAATGTAGAGCTACGGGCTCCAGATTTTGCGACTGCACTGAGTAAGACATTGTTGACAAACATTGCTTGAGGATGATTGGATTAGTGTTAACTTACTGTGTGTCCTTGATCGTAAAGGAGTGCATGGGGCCCTGGCTCAGAGCATATAGACTTCTTGCAGGCTAAGGAAGGATGAAGATATTCAACTCCAGGATGAGAGACAACGATGTAAGAAGAACAGTTGTTTGGAGTTGTTGCTGGAATGGAGTGCAATAATCGAAGAAGCTGTAGTAGAGATGCGCGGGTGTTGCTCCAGAGCAGAGCGGAGCTAATGGGAGAGAGATAAGTCAGGTGATAGAAATTTGGTTGAGGTGAATGATTTCCCCTTCTCGTTTTATCACAAGCTAGCAATAATTGGGCGTGATTCACTGCACGGCTCTTAGGAAGCAAGCGGCTGCCGAGTTGTTGTGTTGGATTCTAGAAACTGTGGCATAATTCAGCCAAACTACAAAAAGAACAGCAGACAGCCCTACGCAGTTTGATACATGATAGGGAGGGACTCGCTAGATTTCTGGTTGTAGAATCTATAAACAGGGGGTACTTAACTTCCATAAGAAGGTGGGTATATAATAGGTAGTAGGTATATATATAATGAACACCACACGCACAATGAGTTGCTCAATGATAAAAGCTCTCGATTACCATAATATTACCTATTTCTCCCAACAATAAAAAGCCGTGCTCCTTGTAAAGGCACTGGCCAATAAAGCTAGCAGCTTCACGTAGGCGAATGCTGCCACGGCACTGCACGCCCAGTGCCAGTAAAGGCCTCTATTGTTTACATGAATCCTTTCTCCCACCTTCCAACTCTCCCCTGTTCATCTCAACCGCACACCAACAACAACATCTCTTCCTTTCACAATAACATAACACAAATCAACCCGCAACTTCTATCATTTCCATCTTGTGAACATAACACTTCCCTTCTACACCACAAATATCATCTCCATCTTCTCATCATAACTTCACTTCTACACTACAAACATCATCCATCTAGCCATCATGAACCTCGAATTACTCGAGCGATTCCGAGGATCTTATCCTTCTAGGCAGTCGTTCATGGGTTTCATCAACCACTGCGAACCTGAGCCTGCAACTAGCAAGCCTACAACCCCAGAGCCTGAATTTTCACGACACGCAACTTCCGACACCGAGGTCTTTGACACTCCTACTTGCGAAGCTTTGAACGCTTCTATTTACGAGACCGGGAACACTCCCACTCACAAGGTCAAGAACACTCTCACTTGCGAAGTTGAGAACACCCTGACCTGCGAGATCCTCGACACTACTATCAGCGAGGCTTCTAACGACACTTCCTACGAGGTCCTTGACACGCCTAATTACGAGGCCGAAAGTTCTGCGACCTACGAGGTTGAGAACACTCCCACCTGCGACATCCTTGAAACTACTACCAGCGAGATTCCTAACGCTACTATCCCCGAGGTTGAGAATGCTCCTACCTATGAGACTCTCGACACGCCTCATTACGAGGCTGAGAACACTCCTGCCTACGAGACCGTGAACAATGAACCCTCGCTCGAAACCAGGGAACAGATCACGGATGAATTCCACACCAACCAGCAAGAAGACTCTGTTCTGCCTATTACCAACTACCCCACCTATCTCACATACCCCAAGTACTACGAGACTTCGATCTACGACTCTATCAGTACTGAACGTTTGCCTCCAATCATTGAGGATATGGTCTATGAGCCTCACCATGCCTATCACAAGACTACCAAGCAGCATCTATCTATCGAAGCTCTAGACAGTGCACTTGAAACTAGCGAGATTGCCACTAGTGAACCAGAAATCACGGAGTGTACAACTCCAGACAGCCTCGACTTCGAGCTGGAATCCAAGGTACATAATCCCTCCAACCTTATCCTCAGCGAGCCTAAGGCTGCTCGACCGATTATCAACGAACCCATGGCTCAAGAAGCTACACTCAAGACCAACGAGCCCATGAACACCGGGCTAAAGAAGCCAACTATCAGTTTTGATCCCAACGGAGATCTCGTCCTTACTATCGGGAGTGGACCAGGCCGCGATATGCTAGTCGATTCTCGAGCACTCAGCCGTGCATCTCCTAAGCTTCATGCTATTCTTTCTCAAAGCGGCAAAAAGAACGAAAACGACTGGACCCTTGAACTGCCAGAAGACGATCCTCTGCCATTTACTATCCTTCTCAACCTGATCCACACTCGTTTTGAAAGAATCCCAGCACGTGTCACGCTTAAGCAACTGTACGGCATCTGCATCCTTACTCAGAAGTACAACATGACCGAAGTTTTACGACCCGTTGCCGAGCGTTGGTTCAGAGATATTGAACGTCCATCCGAGGGGGAGTATGGGCTCTTCTTCAAAAAGGCATTCGTGGCTTGGGAACTGGGCTTTGCGGAGGACCTGAGTGAGATGGCCGGGCACGTTGTGCTCAACTGTTATTTGGACGAAGATGAACAACTCGTCATTGGAAAAAAGAAGGAGAAGCTCTCCGACTTCAGCGACTTTCAGCGCATTCCCTTACTGAGTCAGTCTCACCACACCTATTTGCACCGACTTTTACTAACTTGTCTTAGAATGTATTGAAGAGCATCGCGAGCTTGCGATGGAAACATGTTGGGAAGAATGCCAGAGGCTGAGTGACCAAATCCTCAAAGGTTCAATCAAAGGATCGATGTGTCATGCTTCGCATGCTCGAGAGGACGTTTGCCTCATGTTGGGCAAGATGCTGAGCAAAGCAGGAGAGGAGAATATTTTGGATCTCTTCATGACGGGCAGTATTTATCAGTACTGTCATAGCCTGCGTCTTGACTTGGCTACCCTTGATCACAAAATCCTTCTGGTGGCTGATTACATTGATATGTGTGGATGGTGCGACGGAGTGTTTGATACAATGAACGAGATCCGATGCCAGCTTCATAGGGCTGTTGATCCTCTGTACATGAGCCATATTCAGGCCATGGAAGTTCAGGCGTCAAAGATCCGAATGCGACCCTGGATAACCGACTATGACCAGGAGGAATGAATCAACGAAGAAAGGACGAGAAGCCTATACAAGACTTGAGGATTGACATCATGGGATCAATCGTTGCTGGCGGATATTTTCATGCGATTATTCTATGTATGATAAGCGAAGAAGGCACTTTAGCAGCTGCTATGTAATTTTGGGATGGGAGTTTTCGTTGATCTAGTTTTACCAAACAGATCAAGCCATCAATTGGCCATAGTATCAGAGAGTCGGAGGGTGGAAACCAGGAGTAGTTTGTTTGTACTATTTAATATCTCCACGAGAAATTCCCCCACAGTTGTTTATATTTGTGATGTTTCCAGCAAATATTCATCCACTATAACCCGCACACTTGTGATGCTATATTCCATTAGCCCACACAAACAATTGCGTATCGGCAGATCCTGGCAGTGCAACCCTTCTGCTACTTCACCCCAGTGGATCACTTGCTCTATTGACCCCTTCATGAACCCGCAAGAACTCTAATTTTCTTTTCATTTTTTCCTTTCTACCATTCACCATCATCTTTTACTTATGCCCCTAACCAACGTCTATCTCGGCATGCAAAACCCATCATGAGATCCCGCAGCCCCCTAGACCTCCTTCGACGGTCCGAGTTCATCACTATCGACGAAGCGGGAGACCTTTGGCTCATCGTCGGAACTGGATGGGACTCTATCACTCTTCTCGTGGACTCTCGCACACTCTGTCGGACTTCAAAGGTCTTTCGCTCTATGCTGCGCGCTGGCTTCATGGAGTCTAAGCCTCAAGACCAGGGCCACTGGGAGGTCAAGCTTCCTGATGATAAAGCACTGCCCTTTATCATCCTCATGGACATCATCCACTGCGAATTCGAGCGCACTCCCCTCCAAATGTCTCTGTCTGAGCTCTACGACGTGTGCATTCTGACGAATAAATACGACATGACAAAAGTGCTGCGGCCGATGGCGGCGACGTGGTATCAAAATTTGACGATCCCACGCAAAGATAGCTTTCAAATCTCCGATCTCTGCAGCAGACTCTTCGTATTTTGGGAGCTTGGTTGCTGGAGATCAGTGCAGGAGATGTTGCCTATCTTTGCCCAAGAATCTCACATTAACCCAGATGGCGAGCTGGTCTACATGAGTTCTTCAATCTTGGACAATCTCCAGACGTTCAGGATGCTACCATTGATTAGTAAGTGACAAGAGCCTCATTTGAATCATTTAGAATATATTTTAACCCAAGTTTTATCAGACCTTATCAAAGAACATCGCTTGCACGTACTGAGTCTATACCAGAAAAGGTGCAGGGCGATAGCACACAACATCTTAACACGACGTCCGCTATGCCTTCACAAGGATTGCCTTAACCGTGCGCTACCTGACGAGATTATCGACAAGTTCGTGCATGCGACGCACCACCTCGGCATATCGTCCTTCTTCCTCGGAGTCTCCAACGCCGAAGAGGCCGAGTATCGCGGCAACATGAGGCGACTGAACCTCATGTTCTCATTGCTCCAGTCAAGTGTCTTTGAGAAAGAACGGTGTCTCGATCTATGCCCACTCTGCGGTGGCTCTGATCCTTTGAAGGGTCTCGTGTGGTTATATCACGACATTGTGCAGCCTTTGCCTCAGCGTCACAGAGAGATATTGAGGGAGCAGGCTGCCAAGACGGGCATGGCTAAACACGCAGGCTCTTCCATGACTGGGTTTGTTTATGATATGGAGGAGAGAGTTGTATTGGAGAAGGAGAAAGAGGACATGTTTCGTGGAATTTTGGGATGATGGATTACTTTTACTAGTCATGAAGTGCGGATGGGCCGAGTTATATGTTACACTCTTGTGGGACAATAGCAGCGTGGATGCATTATGAATATGTCTACGTCCTGGCACCAAATAAATTCCAACTTAACGTATGTCTTCTAAACTAGCTAATCCATGAAAGAGGAAAGATAATTTTACCGCCAAACATAAAGACTCTGTATCATGGCGCCCCGTTGAGGCCTTAACGAAATTTCCTAATTAGGCCATCTCGCCCATTCTCACTGGCTAGCTCGCATCACCCCGCTTTCAGTCGACATGGTCTAAGTCGTGAAAGAGTGAATTAAAACAAGGACAATGCCACACGAAATATCGTATCTGTTACTTGTTGTTCTACAATTGGTCACTATGTAAGCCCTTGCCCTGTTTGTCAGCCTGTTTCTTCTCTTTAAAGGCTGCTCCCTCATCTCCTGACCTCTTCTTACTCCCTACTCTTTACCTTCACTGCTTACTCCCCGCACTTCTTCAACACCATCACCATCACCATGGCTCACTACTCCCAGCGTCAAGACATCCTCCCCCTCACCGGCGGTTGTGCCTGCGGTCTCATCCGCTACCAGCTTTCACTCCACCCTCTTATCGTTCACTGCTGCTACTGCACCGCCTGTCAGCGCCAAACCGGCTCTGTCCTCGCCCTCAACGCCATCATCGAGTCCACGGCCCTCACTCTACTCCCCTCAGCACCGCCAACCTACGCCGGTACATCTTCCAATCCGGATCCCATATCCGCCGGTGTTCAATCTGTCTTTGCACGCATCACATCTGCCGAATCTGCTATCCGCGAGCCTCAGCCCGAAGCAAGGACCTTATCCGTGTGCCTCCCAAGTGAATCTGGCGTGGGACATACGGTAGTTAGCTGCCCTGCGTGCCACACAGGTTTGTGGAACAAGTATGTGGACGGTGGACCGCATCTATCATCCATACGTGTTGGAACACTAGATAAACCCTGGGAAATCCAGCCCGATGTGCATCTTTTTACGCGCAGTCGACAGAGCTGGGTGACTGTCAACGATGACAAGCCATCGTTTGACGAATACTATTCTAAGCGGGAGGATCTGCTCCGGGGGGACGCTCGCAAGAGATATGAGGCTCTTCAGCCAAAGATCGCTGAGATGCGGGCTGAGTTGAGAGTTGGCTGGGAATGAAAGGGGGCCGTTTGCATCACGATGTAATGAGATAGGGGTATAGCACGAGCGAACAACATCCTTTATGGTACGCCATCATTCATAGCTGCACTCATCAAGAACGCGTAATGTGTCATTAAAGCCATTATCATTATGATGCTCCAAAAGCAGAAGAGGAATCTTCTGTATTCATCCTCACCCTTGTACCCAACCAATTTGATATATACACGCGAGATCACACCTTGTAGCCCATCGCTCTTATATCTGTAGCCGCAGTGGCTATGGACTCTTGAATTGTGTGCAGTCCTACTCCATCCATGTTTGCCTATCCCCTTGACCCAACGTGTGCCGCCTGTGACGGGCTGATATATGACATATGTAAGAAAATCAAGCAAAACTGTGCAGTTGTTGCTCGGAAACGCCTCAACATCCAACCCCAAATTAACCAAATATCCCAGAAATATCGAACAAATGGGCAAAACACCTAAAGCTGCTTGAAGACATGCCATATCCTATGTCCAAACCCTTAGCTTCGGCTGTTTGTAAGAAAAAGAACCCGTCAGATCGCCCACTAATGGTATTTTGATGCTTGTGCAAGAAGAGCAAATGTGTCCATCCCCCACTATCGATGCATGCAATGACATAGAAGATTCGTGAATGCAAAAGAACGTATGGCATCATGTGCCAAGTGCTTGGTAGGTAGGGTATATTAGATTAACAGCTTCTAGGCGGCAACCTTGCGGAAACCCTCGACACCAAGAATAGGGATTTCCACATCGCGAAGGTTACCCATTCCCTCGTCGCGGCGACGCTCCACGAAATTGTTGCACTCAAAGACAACCTGGGCCCACTCTGCAAGTGCTCGTCCAGTATAAACGGAGTTCTTAACATAAACACCAGTTGGCTTTATTGGTTCGACGACACTGTCGGTGAACGAGCCCATGTTTGGTTTGGGCGATGGAGACGGCGAGGGAGAGGGAGTACCCCTGGCACTGGATGCCTTAGGAGACTCGTCACTTGATCCCGAGATTGTAACCTCAAGCTTCCAGCTCGGAGCATCATTCTTCTCTTCAGGTGAATTGAGCAAGCTCGCGTTCTTGGCATTGTCAATAAGACCTTGCTGAGGACTGCCAGAGAACTTGCGTGTAGGCGCCGAGTAGCCCGTGGGCACGGTAAACCCATTAACTCGTAACGGACCGCTGATACGAGTCTGCGCTGGGCCAGGGAGTCGAGGTCGAGTCAGGAAGCGGTCTCGGAGAGGTGCTGCCTGTTGTTGCCAAGCAAGGATGAATTTGAAGACAAACTTTGGCTCCTCATATGTCGGTTGAGAGTAGAGGGAGTCGTCATCGGACGGACGGTTTCTGTTGTTGTTTTGTGTACTCAAAGATCGAGACTCTGCTGTTTCACGACGAACGCTTTGGAAATCGTCATCCCAAGCACCGCCCGCGCCGGTGTTACCTCCGAGAGAAAGGACTTTGCCCAACAGCGACCATCGTTTCCTTCCGTCGTGCTTGGAAGGATCAGGCGGTAGCCCATTGAGGACACTGGTCTCACTGTTGGGAAGCTTGGCGAATGAATCAAAACTTCCCATGTACAGTCCAGGTTGAGGAACGTTGATTTCTTGACGGATAATCATGAAACGCTTGCCAGGAGCCGGGTTCACTGGACAGGTCGAAGGCGTAATTCGCTCTTCTTCTTCTGCACTATGTTTGATATACAGATAGTGAGACCAAGTCGTTTGTAGTCGCTCAGCCACAAGAACAAAGATCTGGCTGTAAGGGAGTTAGCAAATAGGAAAGGCATCAAGGATACATATTCTTACCCATCAACTTCATCCAGCGTTCCGGCGTCTCGGCACATTCGCCAACACAGTAAACGCTGGTAGTAAGCCCGAACCATAGGGCACCAGTGGTTGAAAAACTCATTGAAGGTCTTTTCAGTGAGCAGCCAATCCTTACAGACGGTGAGCTTGCGTACGGGATCCTTTGATATGGCGTCCCAGATAGAGTAGATCAGAGCCAGCAAACGAATCTCAGACATGGTGTTGAAGGAGCACATGATCCTTTGGCAAACATCAAACCAAAACGCCCAATCAACATAGCTGTCGGAACTATCCGGTTCTTCAAATTCGCTGTAGAGCACAAGGACTTCTTCCAGGAAGTCGCACAGGGTGAAGCAAGCAGGATGGTTGTATGTGGAAACCTTGCGTGTCGCTGCCTTCATCATCGTAGCGAAGCTTTCCGCAAATGTGTGTCGAGCCCCAGCAACGTCGAGTGAGTCGTCTGATAGAAAGTCTTTCAATAACATGATGCTTCGGTTTTCGGACATGCCTCGCATGATGTTGCTGACAGGAAGTGGTAACGTCATTGCAGCGTCCACGCCAGCCATAGAGTCCACTGCAGCAGGGTTGAATCCACCATCCATGGGAGACTGACGGTGAATCGTTGTGTCCAGAACGTAGAGAACTTGGGCCTGCACGAGAGCGAAAGCCGGAGATCTTGCTTTTTCTAGCAGAGGCAGACCAGCAGGCATAAACTGCTCGGACAGAATGTGAAAGTATTTGCAGAAGATGAAGAAGACATCTGTATCCCGGCCTTTCCACCGAGCGGCCCAGGGGCCTGTCCAAGCGATCCTAGACACCAGCATGGGCAATTTAGGCACTTTCTTAAGGCTATCCCACATGCCCTTTGGTGTTGTCCAGCCAAAGACACCGATAGTTGGAGGGAACAAAGCCGCAATGTCGTCGCTCTCGCCTCTGTTCTTTCGCGGCAGACCAAGCTCTTCAGCCACTCGTCGGATAAGTTCAGGAGAAAGACCCCAAAGCCTAATTAGAATATCCGCAATGCCGGGCGCAAAAAAGAAGGCGTATGCGCAAGCCTTTCCAGCAAAGTTCACCAGGCTAACCGGTACGTGGCGGAGCGAAAGCTTGTCCACCACGAAAGCCATCTGCTTGACCAGATTGGAGACAAACATAGTTCGAACGTTGTGCTCGGCTGATTCTTCCAAGAATGCTGCTTGGCTCGATGTGACGGACGAGTTGGATGAGCCGGTCATGGATCGAGCGCGGACTCGCTCGGCCGGTGATCGGTTGACGAGCGGTAGAAAGTATGATGTAGCTTGTCGCCATTCCAGTCGCGTCATGATAAGTGTAATAACGTCGAATAAAACTGGGCGGTCGACACCAGGCACGGGCTGAGGCGCATTTCCATCCAGCATCTCCAGAATCGCGATCCACCACTTATTCAAAATTGTTGCTCGACGATCGACATCTTCGGGATAAAGTTTTTGGGTTGATTCGTGATTCATCGTATTCCGCAAGAAAGGGAGGAGCTGTGTTTGAACCTGCGACATTCGCTGGGATGTGCTCTTGGCAAGGAACCCCTTAAAATCCTCATCAAGCGACTTGAAAGACGACCACAACACATCTCTCTGCTGGGGCGGCATCTCGACAGAAGATTCATCAGTGACTGTTGTGGCAGAAGTAGTGTCGTATGTGGAAGACTGTGGCGTGCGGTCCTCTGCGATGATTGAAGCTGGTGGTGCAAGACTTGTGGCCGAAGAAGCGCAGCTATTGTCAGAATCGGTGTTGGTATTTAATTTCGACAAGCCCGCCTGTTTCTGCTTAATCTTTGAGAAGTAACTGCTCGCTCGTGAAAAGGCTTTGGGGGCAGCGGACTTTAGTGAATCAGTTGACTTGTTCTTGTCTGCCTGATCAACGGTCAAGCCAGGGCGTTTGCGGGTCTTTGTAAGCTTGACTGATGTTGCGCTCTCAGATCGGTTGCGCCCGGACGAATCTTCGTTTTCCTTGGCAGCGTCGGCATTCTTCATGGGCGACGGAGAGCGGGAAGGTCTCCACGAGCGTTTGGCGAAATTCGCGAAAGAACCTGACTTTGTCAAAGTTCTTTGCAGGGGTTTCAGGTCGCCGATTGATCCATCGCCAAAGCTCTTGTCGCCCGCAGACGTAGTCGGGCGGGGAGGCTCATTGAGAAGATCCGACGTGCTCTTGGAGCTTGGGAGCCAGCCACGAGTATCTATGAGCGAGCTTGTTCTTTTTCGAGCGTGTCTCATGCGCGAGGTCTCTTCGGGCACCTCTTTCGTTTCAATGATTGTAGGTGGTGAGGCAGGTGCCGCCTTGGGAGTCTGTTCCTCTGGGAGAAAAACGGAGGTATCGAGACTGAAGTCGACATTGAATGTGGGAAGGTCAAAATTCGGTATCGACTGGAGATCGGGGTCGTTTTGGCGTTGCGGTGACTTGTTCGAGGAAGGGTTTTCGAGTGAGGGTAGCGAGAGGAGCCCCAGGTCCGGACTAGAGTGAGACCTGGGGAAAGAAGACGAGGTTTCCACGGCCGGAGCCATGATCATGGTAGAACCGCTCATCTCATGACAAAAAACAAATAGGGGAGCGGGCAGCCTTCAACAAGAGGAGCAGCCTACGGACGCTTCTCTTGTTAGAAAGCTGGCTATATTAATAAAAATCGATAAATGAGATAGCTGTTGTTTCAAATGATCATTATTCGACGCTTCTCTGGCCGGCAGAGGAATAGGGATTATAGTAGTAGATGTCGGGTGGTACAATGGTGTAGATTTGAAGATTCGAGGTGGTTTGAAAGAAAGAAAGAAAGACCAGGCTTTCTCAGGGTTTCCATAGACGACAAACTAAAGTGCAAAGTGCACTGCAGCCTCTAGGCTCTACATTGCTCTAGTCCAGGTAGCCTGGCTCGGACTGTACCGTAGAGTACCTGAGTACTGTAGGTACCTGGGCGTGTTTGCTAGTGCGTGCGCCCGACCTGCGACCTGCAACCTGCAACCTCCACACCACACTCAAGATCGCCGCGGACTAGCCGGGGGGAGCGGCAAGACGGAGGTGGTGACTGACAGGGAACCCTTTAGTTAGGGAGTTAGGGAGTCCGAAGTCTCCGTACGGTTCCAGTGGCCATGTACGGGCTGGGTTGTACCTTGAGAAATGAGGCTATGCCCAGAAGGGGCTCGCTGTTGTCAGAATGGGGCGACGCACGGAATACGTTATTTTAGCTTTCTTTATCATGAAATTTTTGGTGGTTTTTTTTTAAGCAGACCAAGCAGCTCGAAAAGGAACGTCGTTTAAGCAAAAGGAGTTGGCCAGGTGCATTACTTTGTATGGTCGGCAAAAGGCTTTCCATTTGAGTTCCCGGTCGTAGAATAAAGCCAAGGTGGAGCTGATATCACAGTCAGTACCACTGTATACTCGCTGCAGCGATGGCATATGAGCCGCTACAACGAAGAATTAATTGACGAACATGGAACCGAGCCTAGCAGAGCAGCCTAGAATCATCCAATTTCGATCAACACCACTGAAATGAACCAACGTCATTGCTAGGTTGTAAGCGAGTCAAAGCACTTCCTTTCTTTCCTTTGTTTCTCGTGTCGTTCTTTCGGGAAATAGCCTAGAACAATGAATTACGGATACACAAGAGCAAGTCCGGGTCGGTGAAACGTCCAACAACAGTGCGCCCGCTGCTCCGTACTCTACCTTATTCTAGTTAATCTTTGGGGTTTCCAGGTTGGTTAATAAGCGATGGAATTCAACACTATCGAAAAAGAGAACCTCTCGATGGAATCAAGGCACGCGGCAGAGCTAGCACACCATCTTCATGTCGAAGACATACGATTCGCCCGCACTTGCGGCAGTCTTGATCTCTACCAAGACCAGGGGTCGAGAGCCTGGCGGTAACCAGAGCTGAAGAGGCACAGATTGGAGATGGCCCCCCAAAGCCAAAAGCCCCCATGGAGATGTGATGACACTATTGCACACGCTACCGACTGTAGGTACTGACAACGAAGCAGCGAGGGTGAGACGCAGTGAGACCGCATTGAGACGCGCCATGTAACTTGCATCTCATATCTCGATGAGTTCTGCGGCTGCAGAAAGCACGAAACAAAGTCGCCATCGATCCTGGGCCAAGTTTCTTCTGATATGTGCCATGATCCTGTCTGACAAGCAAAGCCTGATTATCTGATATTCAAAAACCTAGCTATAACGCCATCTTACCGTAGCAATATATCCCCAGAAGGAAGCACCCGATGGCTGCGGAGGAGGCGTAGAATTAATTAAATTGCCTTGGATGTGGCTGGTGTCTCATTACGTTGATGACATGTTGGACCATCGGTGAATATTCCCCAGACACTTGAGCGCGTGTGACTGGGTCTAAGAGCAAGAAGCATCAGAAACAGAAAGCTGCATCTCCATTCTCGGCTCAGTGAAACATATGTTTCGAGTACTCTCTTCATCCAAGTTTTGCCGGTGGCACGCTGATAGTGATAAGATCCAAGTTTTAATCTGCTGGGAGCCTGGGACGATAATTGTGATGTGACCCCTGACTAACTCGTGCATAGAAGCGATGCCGCCAGCTAACAGCCACAGAGAAGCTTGGCCTTGCAAGGTGAAGATCATGAATTTGACAAACCGCCTGTCGGGCTGAGATTTAACCTGTCTGTAGTTAGTACGGAGTAGTGGCCGAGTGGGTAGGAAATGAATCCCTAACATCGGCTCCACCGTTGAGGCTGACTCTGGCAGTACGGTAGTACGGATACATGGATGATGGGCACAGCAACGGGCTAGCAGCTCTGCGGTTGAGGATCTGCGGCTTACATGCGTGATAGGTATGGATGGTGTTTACACAATCCAAATATTGACAATCATATCACCAAGGGACAACAGATCATTGATGTTTCACAGTTCACACGGCCTAGAAATGTTCAACAATTGTGTACAGTACCTACCTACTCACAATCGATATTGTACTCCGTACACAAGCCGAATTGATTCAAAAGTGGGATTTTTGGACCTGTCCGAAATTGCGGACGACAAAGTCACCGCTCAAAGGGTAATAACCGCGACACGGAGCAATACCCCCTATACTAGCCGTTGATAAGGAGAGAGACCATCCATTGACGGGCGGGTCATGAAAATATCGAACCGTGCAAAGATTGTTTATGGAGCTCTCGCTAATCAATGGGGGAAAAAACCATCCGCAAGTTACTTACAGCCGCCGTTGAAGATAGTTGAAAGGCCAATCGCTTGGCTCTCGTCATGCTGTACCCGCCGGCCATATTCTAGACCGACCGAGAAAGCGACTTTCCTTCCTGTTGTAATCTATCCAATATGCTTAGTCTATGGATCTATGTATTTCCGTGTCGTTTACGCCTTTCTGTGGTTGTAATTTATTGCATCTAGCAGCATCAATAACTGAACGATTGGCTGGCACATCACCAAGTATAAGCCCCGGAAGGCTCAAACTCCGAGAAAGGGGTCCATCTGCACTGTACATTTTGGCCATGGATGTTTTCTTTAGACCACAACTCATTTCTCGGCGGTCCCCACCCAAAGTACCGCCATGTACTGAGCATCTCGTCTACTACCAATAACGTGCTGGTGACATTTCTCCACGTTGCTCAAGTGCATTTGCTCGATACAGTTTAGAGTCTAGATGCCAAATGTTTTCATCACCACGCCAAATACTCAACCAGCACATGGTAATTTCACAGCTGAGAAAAAGCGTGTTTTGGGCGTCTATACTCACATGTCAATCTTTGAATGTTTGTCTCATTGTCTACGGATAATGGTTTCTGATTATATATTCAGTCTCCATCGGAAACTCGGTATCAGACCTGTCCCCACGAAGTAAGGTTTTCCTCACGTCTGTTGATGTGGTGATGCTGTCTTATGCGCCTTTGTCGCATTGCACGTGTTGAGCCTATTGGTTAATTCTTCCACGGAGAACGTCCCAGTCCTCTCAACATAATTATGGCGGTGACGGTGATATTCCTCATGCTATCTTGCGCTACTGCTTGCTGCACTTCAATCTTATCTGGCTACTGCAAAGAGCTGTGCAGTATAAATATTGGTTGGTGTCACAACATCGCAGCAGCCCTCAACTCGGTTTCCCTTGCATGCATGATGCTGTTCAACATCGGAATACGGCTGAGGCCCCTCTTGCCCCGTTTTCTCAGCTTCATCCTGGCTTGGTAATTGATCCGGCGAGGTGAACCAACTTAGGCACGTTGGCTGCGGGCCAATGCACATAATACAGATAAGTTCCGATTTTGAATCCCTGGTCGGCTGAATCTGAAGAAACAGGGCAAGTTCATCATGGCCCCTAACGCGGCATTGTTTTGCCCACCGCATATTATGTTTTATGCGTGCGGCGATGTGGGCTTCTTGTCAACTTCATAGCGAGAATGAGCACCTAACAAGGCTTGTGTTGCTTGACCTGAGGGACTCCGCCAACGCAAGCGCCATGCTGCTTGACATGCAGTGGCCGTTTGCTCTTGCGCTTGGTTTATTTGGTGTTCACAGCTCACAAGCTCAAGAGCATACATCACCGACTGGGCCATAGCAACAACAATATCCGACAACACTGCTATTCTCGTAGCAGTCTACATTCAGCTGTGATCCACCATAACAAACTTCATTTAGAACAATAACACTGTTGAAGTGCAGTAGCATGTTCCCCTATCTTCATGCACCATTGTCTGTGGAGTAACAAGAACAGAGGTGTTTGGTAATAGTAGGGGAGTATCAATCTTGGCACGATGAAAATTTCCTTCAGCAATGCGAGCATAGAAGAGCCCATTTGCTGTACACACTAATGCCGTTCGCAGTTTGACTGCGCTTCACTGTTTCACTTGCATATACATACTTACCTTACAACTACCTTGAATCGCTCGTATATGAGATCGTGTGCCATCAAGCTGTCGCGTCAAGTTGAACCACGTACGAGCCACAACCCGCATTCCTCGTGTTCAAACTCTTCGCCGAGATTGATGTTGTGATCTTGAGATGATTCAGACTTGATCGTTGATGATCTTGTGTTGCAGCTTGATGGTGTCCGATCATTCGGCGCTGCTTAAAAGAATGTTGTTCTGCAGGTGGAAGGTTTGAAAATTTGCGCACGAATTTGATGTTGATAAATGCTTGTCTGCTTATGTAATTATGTGGGGCCAGATCACAATGGGCAGTGGAGACTTTGAAGTTCTCCAGGTTGGAATGGTAAATTTGAGATCAAAGCTATCAGCTCTGTATGATATATGCTGCATAAGATGCATTCTCATTCAGACTTATTCTTGGCTTCTGGCTGCTACCGAGTTTATCGTAGGTAGTTTATTGAAGTCGAAGTACGAGCCTTTGTAGTATTACCAGTCGGAGGTCTCACTCAATCCAAACTTATCGCAGTCGCCAACACTCTTTAGTGATATTGAATTGGCGTATTTTCTGGTACGTGAACCAAGTCAGATGATATCAAATTGTTGGTAATAGTAATAAGCACAGTTCTCACAACAATATGCCGGCCAGACGGTGGATCATATAACAGCTAAGTTTCGAGGCAAAGAAAAAGCTAACCAATTTAGACATAATGTCCCTGACGTCATTACAAATTTCATGCTTAATTAATAGCTTAATAAATGGAAATCTTAATAGGACTTGTAGAAACCAACCGTGTACTGTATGAATTGTAGTCGGGGATGGTTGATCAAATCATCTACATTGCTTTCAATTAC
This sequence comes from Fusarium sp. PT, assembly GCA_021020635.1. Lineage (NCBI taxonomy): Eukaryota > Fungi > Ascomycota > Sordariomycetes > Hypocreales > Nectriaceae > Fusarium > Fusarium sp. PT. The sequence goes on along the minus strand of JAHMRZ010000008.1, from coordinate 1,225,339 downwards.
TCATTGATACCGGGTAGGTGAGTATTCTATGGGCATGAGACCAGATGATAATCCATGACCCTCATAAACCGTTGCGAAGATCTTGGCGGATTTAAAATGAGACGGCGTTGAGGGTGGGCTGGCGTGGTTTCAAGTGCCCCTCATGAATGCGGATTGTCTGCAGATTTGTGTATTTTTGCATTCTATGACTTGGGTTACGACAGGAATTTTAATGTCAATAGGACATGCAGGGCTTCGTGATGCATAATTACATACTATTTGCTACAGTACTCCGTATAGTGAGTGACCCTGATTACCCTGTCAACCATTTGGTTGTAAGAGCTTGGACCAAAGCCAAACGATGGGACTTGATAACGAGGTGATCCCAGGGATCGCTTCCACTATAGCCGGTAGACCAATGAGAGGTTCGATTATCCTACTTGGCGCCATCTCATCCCATCCAATTCCCTGATCTCAGCTTCGGTATAATTTAGCTTGTGCATCCATTGATGGAGCATTGCCCTCCTCGAGACTGGGCAGGGCAACCACGACCAGTAATCTAACATTCCTTGGTATATTCCCCCTAACTCTTAGTAGGCAGGTACTGCCATGTTGATAGCGCTTTCCGTACAAAATTTCACTTATCGTCAATGCCGCATGGCCCCTGCACCAACGGGATGTCTGTCTGGTTGCACCTGCGTCATCTCCCATTTGTGCTGTTGTTGTGTCTTGGTCTCTTGTCTTACTCTTAGCTTGGTTCCCTCTCTCGTCAGTCTAATCATAATCGAGTTTTTGTCCCAGACATCGTCAGATTTCTTCCTCCAGCATTTCACTGCAGGGTCGTTTTGAGTCTTCTAAATAAATGCTCGCCCAATAGTGAAGCAAGTCTCGCGCAATCAATTGGACCATCGTCTATTGTCGCGTTCGGCTGCAACCCGCGTCGTCAATTTATTTCGTCTGGCATCAATCGCATAAAACTTGCGACGACGTATCCTGTGCCACCGCAAGAAAACAGGAGGCCTCCATATCTACATACATTCTTCATCTGTCAACCGAAGACCAGTGCCAAAGCACAACGAACTACTAGTACACCCAAAAGATGGCAGAAACGGCAGAAAGACCATTGACCACCGAGTCGCAACGAAATCCTTATGGGTCAGCCAGTCGCTGGAGACATCAGGAATCGTCTGCTTATGCTGCACACGCCGCGCAGCTGACTGGCGAAGGACCACCGCGAGACCCTCACCAAACAACGGGCAATGCAAGCCAGCTTGCGGACTTCCTTAACCAGTCCCGCATCGAACCAGAATACGATAATCGCGAAACCGGAAAGTACAGACCCATTACCGCCGCTGCTGGTGATGCCAATGGGAACATCGTGAACGGTGGCGTGGGCCAGAGCCATGCTGGTCAAGGCCCACAAGGCGAGAACGCTCCTGACGGAAAGACGATCGTTTGTGGTCCTCTACTGAACTATCGCCACATGAGAGAGGGACGCTGGTATGGTAGCGTACTGATTGTTGTGGAAGGCGGCGGCAAGATTCCTCTGCACCAGCCTTATTTGACATTGAAGCAAGCCATTCAGACTCAGGAGGGTGGCTTTGCAGACCAGGCATCGCCGACCAACGGGGCGCAAGAGGAAGCTCGTGTTGACGCGCATTGTCTTTACTCCGATCCGCGCAATACCTTCTGGGCTTTCAATGTCAGTGTCCCAGTTCAAGATACCGAGGCTTGCTACGAATACGCTGTACCCGAACTGCGCTTCTCAACAGAGCACAAGCCCCGTGTGAACAGATTCTTTGTACCTGCTGCAACCGAGTCCATGCGCATTATGTTCCACTCGTGCAACGGTTTCAGTGTTGGAACTGACGAGGAGGCTTGGAGTGGTCCAGCGCTGTGGAACGATGTGACACGAAAGCATCGTGAGGTTCCTTTCCACGTCATGCTTGGCGGCGGTGATCAGATTTACAACGACGGTATCCGAGTTGACGGCCCTCTGCGCCCATGGACCGACATTGGCAACCCTAAGAAGCGTAAAGAGTATCCCTTCCCGGAGAAGCTACGTGCGGAATGCGATGACTACTATCTCAAGAATTATATCCGCTGGTACAACACCGAGCCCTTCTCTGGAGTCAACGGGCAGATTCCTCAGGTCAACATCTGGGATGATCATGACGTACGTTGAAAAAATGAATGTGACCGTACACTACTAACTATTCATAGATTATCGATGGATTCGGATCCTATACCGATAGCTTCATGCAATGTGATGTCTTTCGTGGCATCGGTGGTACTGCGCATAAATACTACATGCTTTTTCAGCATCATATGCCACCACCTGCTTCAACGTATACATCTGGTACGAATATCTCATGTATTTTGCGATAACTCATGTTGACCGTTGACAGATCATGCGGCTCTGGAGAAAGGTACCCAGGGATTCGACCCTAACCAACTGATTGACACATACGTTGCACCAACGATTGAGTCACCCGAGTACATTGTTGGTGATCATCCTGGTCCATATGTTGCTGAGCGCTCTTTCAACATCTATACCCGACTTGGAGCTCGCATGGCCCTCCTTGGTATTGACGCACGAGTAGAGGTTAGTAAAATGCATTCTCCCCATTTCCAGTAACTAATTGAATATGCAGCGCACACGCCATCAGGTCAACTACCCTGAGACGTATAAGAAGATTTTCCAGAGACTCCGTTCAGAGCTTGAAGCAGCGTCAGCAGCAGGAGAGCCCATTAAGCATTTGATTCTGCTGCTTGGTATCCCCATCGCGTATCCGGTATGTTTATGTAGTAGAGATATATCAGAATATGCGGACTAACTCCTATCAGCGCTTGACATGGCTTGAAAATATCTTCCGAAGCCCTGTGATGGGCCCTCTCAAAATCCTCAACAAACGATTCGGCCTTGGTGGAAGTTTGTTTAACCAGTTTGACGGTAGTATCGATTTGCTGGATGATCTGGACGACCACTATACCGCAAGAACGCACAAGAAGGAGAGGCGCGAACTAATGGTCGAGCTTCAGAAGATCGCTGCCGAGTTTCATACTCGAGTGACTATCCTCGGAGGCGATGTGCATCTGGCTGCACTGGGACGGTTTTACTCCAACCCCAAGCTTGAAATTCCCGCAGAGGAGGATCATCGCTACATGGTCAACGTCGTTTCCTCAGCTATTGTCAACAAGCCACCGCCTACGGCTGTAGCAAATCTCCTGGCTAGGAGGAACAAGATCCATCATCTGAACGCTAAGACCGACGAGACTCTGTTGGATTTGTTCAACAAAGACCCTGGCGACTCCAACAGAACGGCCAACCACAACAAATGCACAATGCCGAGCCGCAACTTTGCAACAATTACTGAGAACTCACCCAACAACCCGGAAGCCCCCAACAGCAGTGTGGACGAGAACGGAGTCGAAGGCACAGAGCAGAACTTCCTGGGCAATGATGGACACAAGGTTCTTCACAAGGGAGAAGTTTCGGCCGGAACAAAACACAAGGCGGCATCGCGACAGCGTCATGGCCGATCCAACGACGGAACACTTGATGTGTGCATCAATGTGGAAATCAGCCAGCACGACAAGGAGGGCCGAACAGAGATGTATGGGTTGACAGTGCCACTACTCAACTACCAGCCGAGAGATGAGCCCATAACACCCAGAGAATCGGTGACATCGGGTAGCCAAAATTAGGAAGATATGAAGGCCGATGTTGATGAGTGGGAAAAGGATCGTCGAACAAGACGCCATAACGTTGATGGGGCCGGTGTGGCCGGCTGGAGAGCGATCACGGTGTGGGCCCGACGTGTATGGGGCCGGGCCGGCGGACGACGGCTTGCGAAGGGCGAAGTTGCAGTTGGAGCAAATTACGAGAGGACGGTGCTTGGGTAGGGATGATATATCGAACCCATGGCTGAGTGTCGACCAGTGAGAGATAAGCTATTCCCATGGGGTAGTTTGTGTTTGTTTATACCCGTTTGAGGCAACTGCCTGACATTGATTGCATACGAAGTTAGGTGGTTTGATGAGGAGAAGTTTGCACAGACTTGGGAGAGACAGAGATGTCTTTTGCTGAGCAGAGCAGTCTAGTAATGGTTTTCTTCTTTTTACTTTTATCATATAACTAATCCATGCCTTTTCATATTGATCATCATATCGTGTCTAACTGTCTCTCACGCAATTGCAATTCTTGCATACGTAGTACAATGCAGATAAGGAAATTTTTCTTTCCCCAGGCTCACCAAGTCGAAATAGGTAAAGTCGTCGATACTAGACAGCCGCTATCTCTACCAAAGCTGAGATAGCACATGACCATTAAAGTCCCCCACGTTCGGAAAAGCGCGGCCGTATGGTTTTAACCAGACATAACAACAGTGGGTTTTGACTGTAGGAGCTATCATCCTTACCTTTCATGAATGGGATGATATTCTGAGAAATAATATGTTTAAAAAAGCAAGGCAGACCCTGAGTCATATACTTTTATACTCTACAGAACATCCTCATATGAAAATACTATCTTACCAATATTTACCCTCTTACTATAGCCCCTAAAAGTCTTCCAGAAGGATAAGATAAAAAAGATAAAAAAGAAAAACCGTCTGTATTAAAGTGGCGCGGTATGTGCGGCTCTTCGCGGGCAACCAAAAGATAACGCGCCATGCCCCATCTGCCGAGATCGGCCCCCAGCATGGTGAAGCCATTGGCCAATCAGACTCTATTCCCGGGCTGACCGTAGCTGGGGAAAGACGGGGCGACGTCATGTGCCATGTCCCACGCAGATGCTTTTTAGCTTTTTAGGCCGTGATAAGCCGCGAGCACCAGACGCTGTAGCTTGATTTAGCTTGGACGGTACTGTACAGCAGTATCAAGGTGCTATCTAGGTATCCTCTGAGGCCAGAGAGGGGAGGTTTTGCTACGCGAGGTCTTGGACGGGGTATGAATCGTGATATACTGTACCCAGCTTGGAATTTCTGTTAGTCAGGTTTTGTTGCCTCGTCAGGAACTCGGAATTCTTCTAATACTTCTTCTCCCCATCTTCTGCTTCTTCTCCTTCCCCTCCTCTTTCTTTCTTTCTCTTCATCTTCCATCTTCGATCGTCGTCGAACAAGAGTCTTTTCGTACCTGTGATTTTGCCTTTGTGATACCCCCCCTCCCACTTCGACGACTCCCCCGATAACGAAGAACAATCACATCACCTCACATCAGAATGTCTTCCATGATGTTCCTCAACCGGGCTAGTGCCCAGGGTCTTCGCACCGCTGCGCGAACCCAGCAGATGCGAACTGCTGCGACTCTGGCTACTTTCAAGACTCCCACCGTCTTCAACGAGCCTAACCAGCACTACGCCAAGGGCAGCCAGCAGCGCGAGGGTCTAACCGCCGCTATCGAGAAGCTCCAGAAGAAGCTGCCCATTGAGGTCCCCGTCGTTGTTGGCGGCAAGGAGGTAAGCTTTTCTAGACACAATATTTCCCTTGCTGTCACCAGAGTCATGTCTAACACAAAACCTCATAGATCAAGGCTTCCGCCCTCTCCAAGCAGCAGAACCCTGCCGACCATGCCACTACTGTCGCCTCCTACCATACTGCCACCACAGCTGATGTCTCTGCTGCCATTGACGCTGCCTTGGCTGCCAAGCCCGCCTGGGAGGCTCTCCCCTTCAACGACCGAGCTGCCGTCTTCCTCAAGGCTGCCGACCTCATCTCCACCAAGTACCGATACGACATCATGGCCGCTACCATGCTCGGCCAGGGCAAGAACGCTTGGCAGGCCGAGATCGATGCCGCCGCCGAGCTGGCTGACTTCCTCCGTTTCAACGTTCATTACGCTGAGCAGCTCTACAACACCCAGCCCGTGCACAACGCTCCTGGTGTCTGGAACCGTGTCGAGTACCGTGCCCTTGAGGGTTTCGTCTACGCTGTCAGCCCCTTCAACTTCACTGCCATCGCCGGTAACTTGCCCGGTGCCCCCGCTCTCCTCGGTAACGTCGTTGTCTGGAAGCCCAGTGACTTCGCCATTGCCTCCAACTGGCTCGTCTACCAGATCTTGATTGAGGCTGGTCTCCCCAAGGATGTTATCCAGTTTGTCCCCGGTAACCCCGTCGACATCACCAAGGTCGTCCTCGAGCACAAGGAGTTTGCTGCTCTCCACTACACTGGAAGCACCGCCGTCTTCCGTCAGCTGTACGGCACCATCGGCCAGGGTATTGCTGAGGGCCGATACCGAGGCTACCCCCGCGTCGTTGGCGAGACTGGTGGAAAGAACTTTCACTTGATCGACCCCACCGCTGAGATTGACAACGCTGTCAAGCAGACCGTTCGTGGTGCCTTTGAGTTCCAGGGTCAGAAGTGCAGTGCCACTTCGCGAATTTACGTCCCCAAGTCCATGTGGCCCGAGTTCAAGGAGAAGCTTGTCGCTGAGGTTGAGGCTATCAAGATCGGTAACCCTACTGAGCACTCCAACTTCATGGGTCCCGTCATCCACGAGTCTTCTTTCAAGAAGCTCTCTGGTGCCATTGACGAGGCCAAGTCTGACAAGGATCTCGAGCTCGTTGTTGGTGGCAAGTACGACTCTTCCAAGGGTTACTACATCCACCCTACCATCTACGCCACTACCAACCCCAACCACAAGTTCTTCTCAACTGAGTTCTTCGGTCCCATCCTTACCACATACATCTACGACGATGCTGCTCCTAACGCCGTCGCTGATGTCTGCAAGCTCATCGAGACCACCTCCGACTATGGTCTGACTGGTGCCGTCTTCGCTGCTGACCGTGAGGCTTCCCGCTTTGCTGAGGAGCAGCTCCGCAACGCTGCCGGTAACTTCTACGTCAACTGCAAGAGCACTGGTGCTGTTGTCGGCCAGCAGCCCTTTGGTGGTTCTCGTGCCTCTGGTACCAACGACAAGGCCGGTAGCCAGAACCTCCTGACCCGCTTCGTCAACGTCCGGGCCATCAAGGAGGAGTTCACTCCCACCACCAAGATCACCTACCCTAGCAACGAGGTTTAAGTGCCGAACATAACCGATTGTTAGGATGAGGTGGAGCTCAGATGATGATACGACATAAATGACTTAAATGGAGAACTCTCATAGGGCTGGCTGTTGCCCATAACATAAAAGGGAAAACGAGAACAACCGATAGCATGACTAGTTATCACAGACTGCAGGAAGTTTGGTGTCGATAAAGTACGACTTTGTTGAAGGGCTTGAGGGGCGAATTCAAGGGTCTTGAATCGCCGCTGTTCAGCAGTTCAGTCAAGTCTTGGTCGTCGATCTATGGCGTGCCAGGGGTAGGCTCTTGCTTTAAGAGCCGCCCCAGGGTCTCTCCCCACGTTGGCTCACGCGAGATGGTGATGGGTGGGATTCACCTGGAGTAGAATTGGGGAAAATAACCGAGTGTTTTGTATGATAGAAAAGCCGTCGACGTCTAGAGAACGCGCACGTGCTCAATTCAGTCCAAGGACGAATAATTAAGCCGATTTTTAGGTGCAACCCTTTCTTCTTCATCAGGTCAATTGAATGTCGCAACGAACCCTGGTCTTGTCCATTGAGTTTGGAGCGTTTGCGAGTCTGTAAACTCCTGGGGTATCGACAGGACACGTGCCTGTCTACACTGGTTGTTCATCTTTGCCTATTTGAAAACCGAGTGAAATCAGGCACCTCCAAGCTTTCGGCGCTTTCTTAGATGGCGGAGGTGGAGGTGGAGACGAAAGATTGGGGAGTTTGGAGAGCCCTAGCTAGCTCTCTCCATCTTCCTCATGGGTTCGCATTCTGCTCCCGACCTCTGTCTGGATACCTTTGTTATTGGGGTAATTGGTCTGTGCAAATGCTTATTCTGGCTCCTTGATGTTTCCTGCTTCCAGTCTTGATATGGTCTCGGATGGAAAGTGCGTATATTTGCGGCAAATGAGCCGGCTTTGCCTAGAGGCGCGACTTACACCATCATCATGGCCATCATGGTACCTTTAGCCGCTCGTTCCAAGTCAACACGTACCAATGTGGCACGCTACCGACCCTCGTGCCCTCCAACAAAAATTCCAACTAACTTTCCTTCGTGCTCTGTTCCTCAATTGACGGACGCCAATCTAAGCCTCCTTCCTGTGCTGTTGAGACTGGACCCCTGCCCACCAGAAAGCTTACGCCGACCACGTTGATCAATCCCCCACGCTGATTCGCTCACCACCAGAGAGAGCACGCGACCATTTCCTCGATGATGCTTGGTCCATGAACTCGCATGGCCTCAACCTGGTCGTTCTAGCTTAAAGTCGGATGAAGTCTGCGATAGTCTGCGTCGCATGGTGCTGGATTGGAGGAAGAAGCGGGTTCAAACGTGAAACTCTCTCGCCTTTGGGACTGGGGAGCCGTGGTTGCGTTGCGTTGCGGTGCGTGCCCGTATCTGCATGTGCCAGTTCCGTTTGTCGATATCAATGGAGCATGTCTGATACTCACTCTAGTGATTTTCTGTGTCCAATTTAATGACCTCTGCCCATGCCCGTATCTTGACGATCACACTTGGCTGGAACTTGATTGACTTTCAAGGCGAAAACCACGCCAGTAACCTTATCCTCTGACCATCCCGTGTCATTCTCTGCTCTGTTTTGTTTTCCCTCAACGACGGTGTTATCTTTCCAGTCCAATTCCCTTGTCGTGAACGAGCAGCTTAGCCCTATTTGTGAACAAGTCTCAGAAGCAGTGATTCTTCCAATTGTTGACCTTACTCTTTGTTCGTTGGTTATCTCAAGGGAGTCGAGCCGCAATCCTTTCTCTCATCATCACCTCTGCTCATTACATCGCCTTCGATTGACAACATATCTGAAGAGCACTCTGGTGGGCATAGCTGTCTTCTGACACAAGACCCCCATTTAACATTTTCACGATGCCCCGGCCAGGCCTCCCACCTACACCGGGCTCTTCATCCGATATCAAGGGCGTGGACGGAACTCAGCAGCTGGCGTCCTTTCAACTCTCTTTTGAGCTGCCCCCTCCAGCAATTCACGATGCTTCCCGCGCATCCCCCACGATATCTTCCCAGGTTTCACCAACAAATACCAAGTCGCACCCGCTTGTCACTACTTCTCCGGGAGCAACATACCCCATGCAGCCAGCCGAGACAGTGAAAGCGCGACGTCGCTCCTCTGCTGCAAAAGATGCAAAGGATAACTCGTTTGCTCTGCCGCCTCCACCGACCAGATCTCGCAAGATCATTCAGATGAAACCTCGACAGGACGATGGTGGTGACAACATCGCCAGTAAAGACAAAGGGAAGACAAATAACAAGAGCTCTGCAGCGGCAAAGGCGGCAGCGGCGGCGACCAGCTCTAAAACGGCAGTAACCAGCGGAGATGCGGCCGCAGACGATAAGACGAAGAAGAAGCAACCCAGTGCCACAAGTGCAGCAGGACGAAAGATCGCCAGGAAAACCGCACACAGTCTGATCGAGCGTCGGAGGCGGAGTAAGATGAACGAAGAGTTTGGTGTACTGAAGGGTATGATACCAGCTTGCACAGGAGATATGCATAAGTTGTCTATCCTCCAGGTACGAATTGCATCCTTGGCGTCGGAGATGAAGAGAGCTGACCAACTTTTGTTCCACAGGCCTCGATCGAGTATATTCGGTACTTGGAAGATTGCGTGTCCAAGTTGAAAGCACAACAGGAGGAAGATAATGGTCAGACTGAGTCTGGCCGCCAAACCCCCACAGGTCGCGACCGGCTGCCATCTATACGTGAATTTCACCCAACTTTCCAAGGCGATCCAGCCGATGACGACGATGTTGAGATGGAGGATTCTGATGCAACTTCACCCGTCATGACTGCGATGCAAGACCATAACGCTCGCCATCCATCTGCGTCGCCTGCCCTTATTCCTCAAGATTCTCGCCATCGGGCACAGTCCTATTCGTCAATCTCGACAGAAAATCGACGTTACAGCTACAGCGTGTCTGCTGGAACATCTCCCGCATTTGGCCCGCAGATATATGGCGCACCGCATTATGCTCGGAGCGATGCCTCAGCACCAGGTTCGGCTCTGACAAGTCCGGCTCTCAATCCCCAAAGCGAGCTTGATCAAGAGGCCATGGCTGCATTGTTGATGTTGAACAATGATCGCCGTGACTCCAAGGGTCGAGGCCTTTCAGTTCGTGATTTACTTAGTACATGAGCGATATAATGCGTACAGTTTTTTGGGCAATCACCTTCCAAGAGATACTTGGGTGATGTCAATGAAGCTTTTGGTGGTGCGAAAAAGAAAAGACGGGGCAGAGGCTTGGAGCCAATTTCATCTTTCAACTTTTGAAAAGTCAAGGTACTTGAAACATGGGTTATTATAAGGTTCGGCCACCCACGTTCAACGGATTATTTGGTTGGTTAAAGGTTAGGAAAAACGAAGAGATGTATATAATGGGTTTACTTTGAATGATGGATGTTGGGAAGGTGAAATTTTACGACGATGCCTGACTGGGTCGATCTTAATCAGTTCATTACGTGGTGTTGGAAAGAAGGGTGTGGGTATCGCCTGAGGTTGGCTCCTTCCACTTGGACCATCTCCGAGACTGGTAACCGCTCTCGAAAGATGACGCAAGAGCTTTGATAAATATGAGAAGAAACGTAATATTGTATTAATCACACAGTTGCTAAGAAGTCGCTACGTAGTATAGATGTCATCTAGTCCTGAATTGGGGAGGACATCTAGAAGTGGATGGACAAACAGAATTGTCCTCACTCATATAAAACCAGACAGCGACAATCATAGACGACTGGGGTGCTTGTAAAAACAATTGGTATAATACTCTACGTCTAGAAAAATATATCTTGATATTAATGTTATGTCCCACCACACTAAATCTTAAGTCTTTGGCTTCCAGCCATGTCGTCTCGGGCATCTTTAACCAGAAAACTGACTGTTGTTAGTAATGAAACCAGGGAGATCAAACGGCTATAAACTTACTTGTACCATAGAATAGTTGGCCCAATTGTCATAAGATGCCATAAGCTGTGGGCGTCAATGCAACCCAGCCAAGGCGGGAAGTCAAAAAGTTCCATGCTCATGGCAAAGATAAGCCATGCTACCACAAAACCAGGCCAAGCCGCCCACATGCGTCTTGACTCTCTGTATCTTTTGAAACTGAACCACGACCAAAGGAAGTTCTGTATCGTGCCCGCCGCAACATTAGCGGTCATATTGTATGTATAATCCCAACGAATAAACTTGAGGTATAAGACGTGGCAAAGATAGAGGGAAGCACAGAGAAGTGTCCAGACTCGAAGTGTCGTTTGCCTTCTAGGGGTACGCTTGTCCAGTCTGAACACTCGTATGACCGTATAATACAAGCCGTACAGCACATTGGCACCAGCGGCAAAGTAATCGAGCTCCTCGGTGAACCGGAAATCGCGGGTGTGGAAGATGGAGCTGAAGACCCACGACGACATGCCAACATAAGCCAGCCAGTCGTAAAATCTCCGCATGGTATATGATCTGGGAATCTTGGCTTGGACCTTCTTAAGGCCATCCCAGTGCGCCCAGAAATTACCCATCGAAAAGAGGACACTGAAGGGTTCCTGCATGCCGAGAAAGCGATAGAACGGCCATTTCCCGTAGAATTGCACGACCGAAAGACCCTTAGCCATGCGCTGACCCGTTATTATATGTTGACATGCATAATTGCATTCGCTGGCGCAATTCCATAATAAAAGACGATGAAAAACAGCTATTGACGGAAGCATACATTAGCTATGTTTGCTCAAGTCGCGACATCGGGGACACGTACGAGTTGAAGTTTGAGGCTTGTCGGGGGCGCAGTTTTCGGATTTACAGATCTATTGCAGAGCTGTTAGTATTTGTAGTCGCTTTGCGCTGCCGTACCGGTTTACCTTTAAACAGTTCTTAAATTCTGGCAACTTGTCGCCTTTCGATGCCTCGACAATGGTCGCGAAAGCGAGAACAAGGACGGTCAAGGATACAATCTGCGCCCATGGCCGCCCCCTTTGAGTTGACATTGCGAGCGCATCGACCTGTTAACGTGCGAGAGAGAAAGTCGAGTGTCATGCATGGGAGAGGGGGAGAGATTATACCTTGCGCCGGTTGACGATGTGGCTCAATTGGCAGTTCGACGTAACGTTAATGTTTCAGGCTCGTGATTGGTCAAATATCTGTCTGCAAGTCATGGGCTGCTCTGCGGGTTAGCGTTTTGTGGAGAAGGTCTTCGTTGCTTGTGAATTGGGGATAACATCAAGTAGCAAACATGTGTAAGCGGTCCAAGGTATAATATCTTCTTTATTGACTGGGGGGTATACATTGGGTGGCTTGAGCCGTCTAAGTTTGCTTTGAAACCTTGGCATCCTATTACCTTCAACTTGTGCCAGTACTCGTGGCGCACCCTTATGAATAGACTTGAGTAATGAGTTAGCTGTAAGTCTTGACGCCTCGGCACGTTATGTTCTCACGTTCTCTACCCGGCCTTGACAAAAGTCAACATAAGTTAAATGAAAACTTCCTCACTCAATAATTGAGATTGGGCACTGACTACTCCATACCCAACTATCATGCAGGTAATCTTTTGTTTGTCCACTAAGATATCTTGCATGAGACTGCAACCCTATACCCGGCCGCTAGGCTAGGGCGAGAGGCCGTTGCCAGGCAACCGGCATCTCCCTGATTGGACCATATTTTCTCGTGGGACAACACGCTTGCTTTCTACATCTCTCTTCCCTGACCCAGACGCGATAGTCTCAAGTTTTGGACTTGTCTTGCATTTCAAGCAATGGAAATAATAATCGGCGCGTAGCAAATACTTTACCCTTTCGCAAACTCAATCGTCAATAACCCTTTGCACCTCCGTTCATTACACGCCCGAACGCGCCCAACCTCCTCCAGTACAACATCGATATGGCGACAGCGTCGCCCACGCCAATTGGCAATGGCCTCGTCCGAAGGACTTCCTCGAGGCAAGCCATTAGGAGACTTCCCTCAAGACCGACCGTAAACCACAGCGACAATTTTCCGGCGCCTACAAATCAGTCACTACCAAAGGGCTACAACCCAAAGCCCCAGCAATTTCACGACGACAGCTCCGAGGATGAGATCCCGGTACCTATGAAGCTCAGTGCTCTCACCAAGGCGCTTCTCAACGATGGTGCTCCCGCATCCACAGAGAGGCCCGCCTCACCTCCCCGAACGCGACGACGCACGAGTGCTCTGAACGCGTCAACTTCTTCAACCAGTGAGACACGCCGACACCTGAGGTCCGGAAGCGCTCAGGCCCAAGACGTAAGATCTTCAAGACAAACTAGCCCAACGCCCGCAACAAGTCGAGAGATAAGTCCTGTGAGAAAAAGAGTTGTTCGACTCAGCAACACACCTCAGAGCCTCAGTCAGATGAAGCCTACTAAGCGACGTTCAACCTCATTATCTCGCTCTACCCAACGATCACGCCCTCAAAGCCGTCCTGGAAGCCGCGATATGTCTTCAGACGAGCGACAAGATTCTAAGCACGACTCCAAGGATTCCAAGCATGATTCTCAGTTGGACGTGAACACCCCAGCACAGGGTGGACGCGTTGTACGAATAAACGCCAGCTCTCCTAGTAACAGGAGCCGCGTTGGCTCTACCGGACCTTCGTCAGGAAGATCTATGGAGCGCTCCCTGCTAGACAGGTCTACTATTGAGGACAACGACCAGCCAGAAGAGCCTGCCACAATTGCTCGTAATCCTCCTCCCTTCCACCATGGCAGTGTTTCGCGATACCCATCGACGAGCACAAGGACTAGGCCTGAGGATAATGCGAACCTGCAAAGTTCTATGCGCGTCAAGCGCGTTGGCAAGGTTGCGGGTAGCTTTTTGAGTGGACCTGCCCGACGCGGTCGCCGGAGGCAGAGTGAAGAGGATGCTGAAGCAAACGCAGATGGGGATATCATGTCCAGCCAAGAAGCGGAGAGCCAACCAGCTGAAGATCAGCATGCGGCTTCATATTATGGAGACAACATCAGAGACTTTAACTCAGGCAGCCCAGTGAGTGGACAAGCTGCTGCCAGGGCAATTCACCGACGGAACGCTTCCCATATGGACTTGAGACTAGGCTCTGCGCGGCCATCTCCCCGGGAAGCATCACCTCGTGAGCCTACACCCGAAGTGCAGGTTCCTGAACCAGAACGAAAGTCTGAAAGGGATGAAGAAATTCATTATAGACTTCCAGCTGCTCGTCCAGAGCTGCCTTCGGGTCGTGATCAAGAGAACGATGCTCAAGCGAGTCTCAAGAGGACGAAACCCTCTGTTGATGTGCTCCTAGAGAAGATGCCTAAACGACCTATGAGCGCCGACCCTGCGCCTCTACGAACAGTATCACCGGAACGAAAGCCACTTGCTTCTATGGCCCGCAACACTCCCCTTCGCCAAGCTCCCCCACCTCCTCCAAAGATGTCCGTCCTTGAGGCGGCAACCGCTACTGCAGGAGCTGCTACGACTACACAAGCAAAGCAACGAAGAAACATTTTACGAGTGAATGGTGTAGCATACACCCGACTAGACTGCCTTGGTCGAGGTGGCAGTGGAAAAGTGTACCGAGTCGCTGCTGAAAACGGCAAAATGTTTGCTCTCAAGCGTGTCTCTCTTGAGAACGCGGATGACTCAACCATCCGAGGCTATCTTGGCGAAATCGACTTGTTGAAGAAGCTTGGCGAAGTCGAGCGAGTTATCAAATTGTTTGATTGTGAAATGAACACTGAGAAGCAGGTTCTTACCTTGGTAAGTTTGCATGAAGGACAACGATGAATTGAAATTACTTACTAACTGGTCATAGCTTATGGAGATTGGTGAGCTGGACTTTAATACATTTTTGAGAAAGCGGTATAACCCCGAGGCCTCCAAATTCGATCCTGTTTTTGTACGATTCTACTGGAAGGAGATGCTTGAGTGTCTGCAGGCAGTTCATCAGTGTGACATTGTCCACTCTGATCTTAAGCCAGCCAACTTTGTGCTTGTCAAGGGTCAACTCAAGCTTATCGACTTCGGCATTGCCAACGCCATTCAAACGGACGAGACTGTCAACGTCCACCGTGAGACTCAGGTTGGAACACCCAACTACATGTCTCCCGAATCGCTCATGGACTCCAACAACCCTCGAGGAGGCCGTGCCCCCGGACGACCCAAGCTGATGAAGTTGGGCAAGCCCAGCGATATATGGTCTCTGGCCTGTATTCTGTACCAAATGGTTTACGGCTTACCCCCCTTTGGTCACATCGCCAACCAGATGTCAAGGTGCCAGGCCATTATTAACTGGGATCACGATATCGAGTTCCCTTCCCGCGGCATGGGAGGCATGTCTGTTCCTCCTTCGCTCATCCGAACCATGAAACGTTGCCTGAACCGCGACCATCACATGCGCCCGACGTGCGAGGAGCTATTGCACGAGACCGACCCCTTCTTGTACCCTGCCGAGCTCACCGACAAGGCCCTCCCCATCGACGAGGAGCTGCTTGGTAGAATCATTCAGAGCGTGGTGACAAGGTGCCGCGACCGGATGCCAACAGAGGCCGAGAGTCTAAGTGTCTGGCCACAGGCTTATTGGGCCAGTGTTAAGAAAGCCATGGCCGGCAGAATGTGACAGAAGGATGAATCATGCATAATGTTGGAGTTGTCGAGGCGCTATTGCTCGCTGGATAAATGAGTTTATGACCAATTTGAACGGATTAGAGAAAGAGCATTTCTAGCTCGGTGTTTGAGGAGTATCATTCTTGTCTTTAGCTGCACACCTTCATACCTACTTTTGTACCCCAAGCGCGGGGATTCTTATCATAATAAGGAAAGACTCTTAGTAGTCAATGGCGTCTGGATCGAACCGCGTATCTCGGCGGGTTCTGAATATAATCATTTTGGCGACATCAAAAACTTGAAATCTTTTTTTTTGGACTTTGTAAATGTGCTGTATTATTGTACAGCCAGCTTCATGCTGGTAATGGTACATCGTTTCGAAGCATTTTCCTATTTTGTACATATATATCAACATTTTTCAGTTGAAGTTCTCATCCATCATCCGTCATCTCGCATCTCATTCAATTTCCTCCACATTGTTGATGTTGAGCTCTGAAATCCGTAGAATTGTGTATCGATGCTTGCTCTTTGCCTGTCTCATTCTGCGCTGCCTCCGCTTCTTCTTGATCTTAATTCGTAGAGGCTCAGATTCTGTTCCAACCACAATGGCTCTGCACTCAAAAACCCGCTCATCGATATGCGGAGCACCCTTCATGGTGTAGTCTCTGCTACCGAGGATGCTTGCACGGTTGAGTCTTAGCACATCACCGGGCTGGACACCGGGCATGCGGAAAGGTAGGCGGACCTGATCGCCCTCACGGACAAGGTAGGGGAAACCATGGACGTGAACGGTGATATAGTGGTCCGGTTGAGCCGCAAGGAATGGCAAAAGGTTCTTGACGGAGTCGTCCATGGGCTTTGGAGGTGGGGTAGGATGGCTGACTTTGAAGGCGAGAGGTCGAGGCTCATGGACCGTAGGATTGGCGGCATTGTTGGGGTGACGCTCAGGGAACGGCTCGACGATGGGAGTTGTGGTGTTGAAGGCTCGTGCTCGAATTGGCAATAGAGATGAGGGGGCTGAGAGTCGGGCGCTGGGAGCTCGAAGCTCCAGCATGGAGCGGAAAAGTGCCCTGCTCATTCTGGACCGCAGTACCTTTCGGGCGTAGGCACTATTGCTGGTCAATTGGACGTAATATTGGGCTTTCGGCCTTGAAGTCGTTGGATACCATCTCGAAAAAGTTCAAGGCGCTGGTTCATGGGTCGACTCGGAAAAGAGTAGTGCCGAGTGCCGAAAGATCCCCTGTGTTGGTACCAGCGCCGCCTCCCGATAAACCGCCACTTTTTTTTTATCGCCAGGCAAATTTCAGCATCAACTCCCCGCCAGAATAATCAAGTCCCTACCTGGGCGATACCGACAACATGGTACGCGTTGAAACTTGCAAGATGGAAGGATCAATCGCTAACTCCCTTACAGCCTCAGAACGAGTATATGGAAAGATGGCGTAAGCTGCACGGCCGTCGTCTCGATCATGAAGAACGAGTTCGCAAGCGTACTGCCCGTGAGGGTCACAAGGCCTCGCAGGATGCTCAGAACCTGCGCGGTCTCCGGGCCAAGCTGTACCAGCAGAAGCGACACAAGGAGAAGATTCAGATGAAGAAAACCATCAAGGCGCACGAGGAGCGCAACGTCAAGACCGCGGACGAGAAGGATCCTACGACGCCTATGCCCTCTTACCTTCTGGACCGTACAAACCCCTCGACTGCCAAGGCCCTCAGCAGCGCCATCAAGAACAAGCGAGCCGAAAAGGCGGCCAAGTTCGCCGTCCCTCTGCCCAAGGTCCGCGGTATCAGCGAGGAGGAGATGTTCTCCGTTGTCAAGACCGGAAAGAAGGTTCAGAAGAAGGCCTGGAAGCGCATGGTCACCAAGCCTACCTTTGTCGGACCCGACTTTACTCGACGCAACCCCAAGCACGAGCGCTTCATCCGCCCCATGGGTCTCCGTTACAAGAAGGCCAACGTCACACACCCCGAGCTTGGCGTTACCGTTCAGCTGCCCATCATCAGTGTCAAGAAGAACCCCCAGAACCCTCTCTACACCCAGCTGGGTGTTCTGACCAAGGGTACCGTCATCGAGGTCAACGTCAGCGAACTTGGTCTCGTCACCGCTGGTGGAAAGGTTGTTTGGGGTCGCTACGCTCAGGTGACCAACAACCCGGAGAACGAGGGCTGCATCAACAGCGTCCTCCTGGTGTAATGTGCTCAACAGCATCCAAGCATAACGTTGAGAGGAAGGGTTGGTTTGTCAAAGTTGGAATGCATGTATTGGCGCCAGGGCGTTTATTGGGTTACCACGCGAAAAAGAAAGGCCATGATGGTAGATGGCTGGTAAACGGGTTGATTGTCGACTGAAGATTCCCAGTTGTGATGAAGAAGACTCACTCGAGTTATGGGCCGCGCTCTGTTATTAGCAGAACTTGACATTGGCCATAGATAGACATGAATACAAGAACCAGCGATTGCTACTGGTATGAATTCTCACATGGACAAGTTCTCATGACATCTTGTATATTTTTGACGCCAGAGAATGGTTCGTCCGTCGCTTGCTGATTGCAATATTAGACCTGGTTTCTGTGCATTCGAGTACATGGGATATGGTTCATACCCATATAGCCATTGGTCTTCATTTAACACAGCCACTCTTTTCTCTTATATTCTGGGCTTTCTCACTTTATATGGCTCAGTCGGAAGAATGACACTGTGGTATGATTGCCAGGCTGTATATTAGCATTTATTTAGTCAACTTTCTAGTAAGACGTGAACACATAGATCAATGTAATACGGACTGGACGCGATGGATATCATAGATATTATGTCAAATACTAGAATAAAAAGTCATCCGAATCCTTTGATCGTATTCTTGCTCTCAGAACCAGTTTGTCGGGACTATGTCTCTTATACTCGATCCTGGAAGTATGTTAGTAAACAAGAGTCGTAAAACAATTGTGTAACTTAACCTACAATTCCGAATCATTCAGCTGTAGTTCCTTGGCAGGAATACCGAGGATCTGAGAGAGCGTGCCGCAGAAACTGGCGCTGCTCTCATAAAGGACATCGTGGTAAAGCTGAAGTGCTGAGCGTGAGTAGTCCGGAACGACAACTGTGTCCTTGCTGGCCATTCCCACGAGGGCATAAGCTTTGTCTCGAATATCACTGCATTGCCAGTCTCTGAATATTTCGATCAATGTCTCCAGGCGCGGCGTTGGAGTATCTGGATGTCTCCAATGGGCTCGCTGCCATACCATGACAGCTGCCGAGCTCTGAAGCACCGAAACGACATAATCGTGATGTGTAAACCAGTTCTCGTCCTCTAAAGACTTCACCTTAAGATAAAGGTTTTCAATGGCGCTCCATTCACAACTCTTCGTACCACACCATATTGTGATATTTTGGGCACAGATTATCTCTTGGATTATCCACATTCTTCGCCAGTACGATCGTTCACAGAGTTGTGTCAGTGCCTTGCCTACGTTTCTAGACCAGGGTCTCTTGAAACCTAAACCTTTAACTTTAAGCTTTCGCTTGACTCGGTTGATGAGGAAATCCATGGCGAGATCGCTCTCATCGGCTTCTTTCCTAAGCCAAACATACACGTTCTCGGCTCGAGTATAGATGTGCCTCATCAGATTCACCTGGTGATTTCGCTCCCGAACGTTGGCTTGGTCGATACAAATAGCATCGATCCAGAAGGTCTTTGGCTGCGTGATCAGTAGACTATGGCCACGAAGAAATTGCCATAGATTGTCCCGAATCCCGAGGGTTTTACCACCGCCGAAGTCAATGTGTCGAAGTTTAGTCTCGTCTCCCCAGGTGTATGACAATGCTGTGAAAGCTTCACATGATGACAATTCTCCACTGCGGAAAGCACCACGAATATCGCCTGCCCCCTGATCCGGGTACAGCTCGAATAGACGAATCTGATGGCTTGAAAAGTCAAGGTTTAGATAGAGCGATGTGCTCTGGGCTTGATCATTGGAGAGTACTGGGAGTACTGAGGCTCTTGAGCTGTTGCTTGCTGATGATGTGCCCGCCTTTGATTGCCTGTCTTCTCTTTTCGATTTTCGTTCGTGAGGAGCTTCTTTTACTTGATCCATAAGTTGAGCCCAGTCAGTATCAGCGATTCGTTGCTCATGGGCTTCGCTTTCCATTGATACCCGTTCTGGTCGAGAATGGTTCAATCCGGTAGTCCCCAGTATCAAGGAAAGACCAAACAAGAAGTTCAGATCAGAGACTAATTGATGGGCCATGGTGTTGAGAACCTTTTGATTCAAGTGTAATATCTCTTTCACGTTGGCTCGATCGTTTCGAGCGGTAAGTTCTGATGTATCACGCATCGTGGGTGTAGATATGATATGGTCAAAAGAATGCCCTGTTGACAATGTGCAGCCGTTGGTAGGGCATGGTGTCGAGGACAAATGTGGTAGAAGATGCCCTACAGGCAAAGTGCACTCAGGTGAGGAGCATATGGTTTTGCAGAGTAAATGTGCTCCACGGTGTCCTTGAGATAACAAACACTGGGGGAGACTGCAAGGTGTGTATGTCCATGCAGGTTGCCTTCTGGTATAAGTGGTTTGGGGATGAGACGATGTACACATGAGTTGAGTTTGGTTCAAGTCTTCTTGTAGCCTCTCTCGCCTCTCTCTTCGTCGAGTTCTACTCTGTGAGTCCCGACCAGTCGATCGCCTTTCTCTTCGTCGAGTTCTACTCCGTCAGTCCCGACGAGACGATTGACCTTCTCTTCGTCGACTTCTATTCCGTGAGTCCCGACGAGACGATTGACCTTCTCTTCGTCGACTTCTATTCCGTGAGTCCCGACGAGACGACCCAGAAGCTTGATTGTAGAAGGGAGAAGACATGGTGAGTATGTTGGACCAAAGTGTTTACTTGGTAGAATTAATCGCTCCTCCTCTTGAGGGATGCCACCGATATATGACTTTTCTATGCGACGTGCTGGCGTACCTAGTATCAAGGCGTCCTGTCCGAATGTGGGCGCCTTGCTCCCCCCCTCACCAACAAGCAAGTCGAGATTGAAGTGGAATTAATGTCTCTAGTTAATGGGGAGGAGTAAGACAATTCATTGGCTGGTGGTATAAAGTGCATAACAAGAAACAAGAAACGGAGAGACGCCACAAGTGCAGCTGAACATTGTGCTTGGGAAGCACAGCCCAGTCAGTTCACGTGTATATACAATGTCAAACATAAGGAACATTTCGAACAACTAAAACGAAGAGGCTGAGATTTTGTCAAGAAGAGATGAGTTTTCACCTCCATGCTGTGGGCAAGTCTGTAAGTGTAAGGTAGACAGGTAAACGACCTTGCTGGGAGGAAAGAGACAAGACAAGGAAATAGACATGCTGGAAAGACCAATGAAAGTAATATAAATCAAGTGGGAGCCTGGAGATAGTGCTTTAGGCGTATGTTGGTAGATATTGAGCAAAAAGTGTACTGCGCAGTTGCGATTTGACCATTCCCGCCTTGACTTACACAGACGCACACCCCACAAACACCGTCACAGCCAGCAACCAGCAACGCAGCGCCAACGACTGATAAGATTTACAAGAAAGAAAGACATGAATAAAAAAGCTCAATTATTATCACAATTAGCAAAAATAGAATAATTTACCAACGACGGGGTTTGAACCCGCGCACATATAATGTAGCAGAAACCAAGCAATGGTACTTAAGTCTGCCGCCTTAACCACTCGGCCACGTTGGTTGATATGGATGTGTAAGTTGAGCTCTCCAGAAGCGCATACTTATACACCGCTTTCGGTCCGCACTACCTACTTTTAGCTACATCTTCTCTCCTTCTAGACTAAACCGAAAGCTCTCTTTGGCGCTAGAAAAAAGAAAAGGGTCCTCTTGTCCGCCTTATTCAGAAAAAAAGTTGGGCGGTGACGCCGATTAAATTATTTTCTGCCCGAGCTAGTAAAATCGCATTCGTCTGTGGCTCCCCGTCCCCAGTCTCGCCTGCTGAGTCTGTCTGTAGTCTAAGCTCCGTTTTGCGACGCTTTCTTTTTTCCTCTTTGCTACTACCTCTCTTCTTTTTTCTTCTTCCTCCAACATCCAGCAATACGCATTATTCCCTCCCCTTTAAAATCCCAAATATCCTCCATAATATTTCCAAGATGAGCGGCGACAAGATGGACGTCGAGATTGCGGAGCAGAAGATGAACTCCATGGAGCACAGCGAGCAGCATTACTTCAAGAGGTCAGTTTGCACGACTACAGACGAGACAAGTTATTGTATACTAATGCGCTTTTCAATACAGTTACGATCACCATGGTACGAACAAAAAACGTCTAATTCTTAGTTGAAGCTATACCGCATATTAAAGAACTTGTCACTAACGTATTATTTCTTGCTCTGCGATAGGTATCCACGAAGAGATGTTGGTATGAGCTCCCCTCCCCCACCAGCTTCTGCGCTGCAGTATTGAGCACACGCTGACCAGGTTATTGCCATGACTGCAGAAAGATGAGGTTCGCACACGGTCATACATGAACGCTATTATGCAGAACAAGCATATTTTCAAGGACAAGGTCGTTCTCGATGTCGGCTGCGGTACCGCCATTCTCTCTATGTACGTACGAAACGAGACCCTCTCCAAAAAAAAATGCCCCTCGTTTTGCCCCGCGCTTGCAAGGCGACTTTCCACAGCGCAATGCGCGCCATTCTCAATGACCTCGCAGAGAGTCAAGAAAGAACCGGTTGAACAGCAATTGACAAATTTTAATACAGGTTTGCCGCCAAGGCCGGTGCTAAGCATGTTATCGGTGTGGACATGTCCACCATCATCTTCAAGGCCCGTGAGATCGTCAAGGTCAACGGCCTCTCCGACAAGATCACCCTTCTCCAGGGCAAGATGGAGGAGGTCGAGCTTCCTTTCCCCAAGGTTGATATTATCATCTCCGAATGGATGGGATACTTCCTTCTCTACGAGTCCATGCTGGACACCGTCCTCTACGCCCGTGACACCTACCTCAACAAGGACGGTCTCATCTTCCCCGACAAGGCCACCATTTTCTTTGCTGGTATCGAGGATGGCGATTACAAGGAGGACAAGATTGAGTGTGAGTAATTTCTGCACCATGGCCCAACGCACTTACTGATTTCCCCCCCAGTCTGGAACGATGTTTACGGTTTTGATTACACCCCTCTCAAGGCCACCGCTCTCTCTGAGCCCCTCGTCGACACTGTTGAGGTTAAGGCTGCTGTTACCGAGCCCACCGCCGTTCTGACCCTCGATCTCTACACCTGCACCACAGCCGACCTGGCCTTCCAGTCCAAGTTCAAGCTCCACGCTAACCGTAACGACTTCATCCACGCTCTCGTCTCGTGGTTCGACATCGACTTCACCGCCTGCCACAAGCCCATCCGCTTCTCAACCGGTCCCCACACAAAGTACACCCACTGGAAGCAGACCGTCTTCTACCTTGAGGATGTCCTCACCGTCGAGCACGGCGAGTCAGTCGAGCTCGATCTCGACGTCCGCCCCAACAACAAGAACCGACGTGATCTTGATATCAAGATCGCCTACGAGCTGGAGACACAGGATGCTAACCGCTCTGCCAAGGGTTCTCTTGAATACCGCATGTGCTAGAGGAATTTTTAAGCTCATGCCTACTTGTTGCTAATGACGACACGAATAAAAAAACATAACCTTCCAAGGATTTGAGAAAACCTTGAGGGGGGTAAGAGGATTAGATACTTGTGGATACTTGGGAAATGTGTACAAGGCGGACGGCGTCTCTTGCATCTTACATGGGATAAGCATTGCTGCTAGATATGAACAAAGAGAAAGAAAAACAACATGACCGCGAGGGATGATGTGGTTGATTGACGACCCGTTATGAGTGATACCACAAAGAACAGCACTCCGGAGCTACCTAGTCAATAGACCTTTTGCTTCAAATATGGCGTATTTCATCGATTATTTCCTAAACTGTGATTCTGTCATTCATTCATTCATTCATTCATCTGACATTTAAAAGATATCCCTCAAGAGAATCGTTCATTGGTTAATCAAAGTAAGAAAGAAACTTTCATTCATCGTTAAATCGGGCTGAGCATATTGCTTATTATCCCGAGGCTAAATCCTGAGCTGGGTTGATAACCTATTTTTTGGAAACCTCTTCTTGTTTCCTTTTCCCCCTCCTTCTCAGACATGGGCTTCCCCACAAGTCCTGTGCTGGGAATGTCTCATCCTGTTTTGTTTTTGAATTTATTTTATATAAAGTTGGTTCGTTCAAGCAGTTTAGGCCGATAGTCAGGGTATTTCTAAGAACCGAACTGCTTCACGATCTGGGCAACCTTGTTGGCAAGCTCATCAGCCTCAGAGCGAGTGGCAGCCTCGGCATAGACACGGCAAGCGTTCTCAGTGCCACTGGCACGAGCAAAGGAGCGGGCGCTGGTGTACTTCTTAACACACTGGTCGATCTCGTCCTGAGCACCCACGGGGTGGCTGAGGCGACGTTCGGCATCAGTGGTCTTGAAGAGATCCTTATCACCGACCTCGACACGGACGAGACGGTTGGGGAGGTCATTGTAGGTCATGGCCCAATCCTTAAGAGTCCACCCCTTGTGGGCGAGAATGACTTCCACCATGAGCATGTCGGAGATGGCGTCACCAACAGTCTGGTTGATGAGATCGCTGACAGCAGCAAGGGTCTCAAGAGCATCCTTCTGAGCGGGGGATTGAGGCTCAGTCTCACGAAAAGCGCGGATAGCCTCCTGTGAAAAGACAACGGTACCGTGACCGTTGGCCTCAAAGTAAACACCAACGTCGAACTGGCAAGCAGCGTGGTGCAAGTGCTTCACACCAGTAGGAGTGAAGACAACGGGGAGCTGGAGGTGCTTCTCGATGTAGTTGGTGCTGGCACCGTTGGCATAAGCGGTCTGAACAACGCCAATTCGAAGGTCGTCAGCAAGGCCAGCAGAACGAACAAGATCGCCAATGAAAGAGGCATTGAGCGAAGAGATGCGGTCGCCGTCGAGCATGAAAAAACCGGTATCAGGGTCGATCCAGTAGTAGATCAGACGATCGGCATCACCATCGAGAGAGCAGCATCGAGCGCCAGTAACAGGCTTGGGGCTGGGGGGAGCTCGCTGCTTGGTCTTGACAAAGTCGGCTCCAGACTGAGAGGAATATGGTCAGTTCGTGTGATTGGCTAAGGAGTTCGAGATAGACTTACATCCAAGTTTAGAACCTCGGGACGGAGGACATCGTCGTTGACAACCTTGACGTCAATGTTTCCTTCAGGCAAGACCTTGAGGAACTCTGACAGCTTGGGGCCACCAACACCGTTGGCGCAATCCACGATGAGCTGTCCCTGAGGCTTTCGGCCTCGAAGAGCACGAGTAAAAGCCTCAGACATCTTCTCGTAGTAACCCTGCTCGCTGACCTTGCCGTACGCCTTGGGAGTGCCATCGGTGTTGACACAACGGACTAAGTAGTGAAGCTGGGGTGTGGTAAGGATCTTGTAGTCGGTGTACTCGGTGTTTGTAGCCTCGAAAGCATCGGCGAGAGCAGCAACGAGGGAGTGGCCGGAGGGACGGGTGTCACGGCCATAAACGACGCGGGCGGGAGCAGAGAGATCAATCTTGAGCTTGGAAGCCAGAGCCTTGTAGTTGCCGAGAAGCTCCTGATCAGAAGGAGAGTTGACGAGCTTGGTAGCATGGGCCTCCCACTCCTGCTCGAGCATCTCACCCATGGGGTCAACGATCTTGACACCATTGTCGATAGCTGGGTTATGACTGGCAGTGATC